>JAJHSJ010000007.1:17858593-18107079 GCA_021015155.1 Magnolia officinalis
AAGCAAGCTGCTAGCTAAGAGGTGTTTAAAAGAAGAACAGATACAAAAGAAAATTGTACTCAAAGAAATCTAAAGAAGAAAAGAGTTTAGAAAGACTTTTCAACCACGATAACTGTTATAATAATGAAAGAAAGATTTAGAAGAAAACTATTGTAACTGTGGCAATAATGAAAGAAGGATCTAGAAGAACAAGCTACAATGGACATCTATCAATAACAAAGGAATTCGACGGTAAAAAACCTACCTACCTACTTACTTACCTGCAACCAATCAAAACACAATAAACAAACAAGCTTATCTTATCAATTTATCTTTTATCTTAGTTTAGTCTAGGAGTAGCGGTAAAGTAGTGGCAATTCTTAGTTATAATATTTAGTTATAATCCAAGTCTATATATGTTCATACACTGAATTTGTTTTCTATGCAATATTAAACAGTTCTTTCAAGAGATACATTCTTGCAATTGCTCTTAGTGACTAAACGTTAGTTTTTTTTTTTTTTTTTTTTTCATTGGTATTATGAAAATCTTTTAAGTGGAAGGTAAAAAAGTAACACATCTTCGGAGGAAGAATCCGATTGTCCAATTATCACGTAATCATTGTCAAAATTTGCAAGTAGCTGAGTAAGCGACCAATCTTCTCCAAATCTGGTCATATACATTCATATTGGATGTATCTACTTATTTTGGCGCTTAGGGTCAACGTTGATCAGTTTGGATCGAGACGCTATATCGATTCTGACACGCCCATATAATTAAAAACAAACCAAGCAATTGACACAGGGATGAACGTGATTAGGTCGATCACCGTCTTCCTCAAGGATAACTACTCCAAATCCACACAGCTTATCTGGACTCCTCATAAAGACTTCTCGAATTCACGAGAAAAAAAGCAAGAAAAATAGAAATAAATTCTATAAAATTCGTAATTTGATTGATGAATGAAATAAATGAGTTCACGAACTCTTTAAATAGGGATACCAAGCAATGAAAGAAATTTCAGAATTAAACTACAACTAAAACTCCTAAAATTTGCAACTTACTATTTATAAACGGTCGTGATGTCTACTAGTGCACAAAGTTTAAGCCAAAAATAAAAAGTGTCCTTTTTGGATTCACCACGCTATTCTCCTAATTATTCTAAGCACTTTTCAGGTTGGGCGCAACTCCTAAAGCCCAACGGATGAAGAGTTATAATCATACTAAAACTTATTATTTATAGTAAAAACAGAATTAAAACAAGAAAACGACCGTCGAACTGATGGTATTTCGCAAACTATTGTGCAGGTTGGGTGGCTAATGTAGCTCGTCCTACCCCAAAATCATATATATATTTTACGTACGGTAACTCATTCCGGATTGTGAGATATGTCCGATTTAAGGTTTGATGGTTTGGATCACTTTTGTCATCGTCCGGGCCTTTTATGATCTATCTTGGCCATGAAACTGTCCATGACCCACTCTACATTAGCAGCCAACACCATAGTGACAAACAAACTCATCACATGAAGATGGAATTTCAGACGTAAACCAATTTAACAGATGAAACGGATCGCTGGGATCGTGCATTTGGAGTGAAAAGGGGCCCACTAACTGTTAGCTAGACGGTATGGTTAAAACACACCACAATGCCATCCATTAGGCCGGATGGACCCGAGTCGGCCGATATTCTACATGTGGAATCTGTGCCTGCAATGACAATGGCGACGATGTCTACTAAAATGTGAATCAAAGATTGACGGAATTTGCCAAGTCATGTTGTTTGTCTTTGGGCCTGCAATGCAACGGACTCCCCAACTTGAAGTCTTCGTATATAAATATACTTTGTCAAAAGCCATTTAGCCCATACCATTGCCACTCAAGAGAGAGAGAGAGAGAGGAGAGGTCTAAAATGGCGAAGAACAGGATCTCACTCGCCTGCCTTCTCTTTCCTGCGCTCTTTCTACTCTGTTGCCATTCCCAAGAAGATGACGCTGATCGAAAGGTTGTTAATGCACTCCGTTTTCTTACTTTTTTCATCTTAACTTTTGTAAAATTCTCTAATTAACGATTAACGTAATGTTTGTAGATACATGTCGTCTATATGGGCGAGCTTCCTAAAAATGGTGTATCCGCCGCATCGCTGCACCAAACCATGCTAGAAGATGTCCTGGGAAGGTTACTGATACTACCTACGGCCCATATGAGAAGTGAGAGTGCTAATGTGGCACATGTATGAGAGATCTGGGCAGGTCATAGGGTGGACCCCACTTTGCATTTGTAGGCCACATGTGCACACACAAAAATAAATAAATAAATAAATAAAATAAAATAAAATTGACAGTTGAAAAAAACGGAATGGTATGGGACGCCCATCTTGATTTTGATAGGGCCACCGTGGTGTTTATGTAAGATCCACTCCTACCATTAAATGTTTATTTACATATTAGGCTCAGATAAAAAATCAAGCTGACCTGTGATTCTGGTGGACCACACCATAGGAAATAGTTGGGAGGGAGACGTTACCGTGCTAATTATATGAAATCCACTCCAACCATTATATTCCAAACAATTTTTAATCATTTTTCCCTAAATCATACTCATCTATGATTCAAATGGGCCACACTAAAGGAAACACTTTAGAGAGCAAGTGTTGCCCTGTTCACTGTTTCCAATCATGTGATCCAAGTTAATCACGGATAGAGCTTATTTGTTGGCCATTAGCCTAACATGGAGTAATATAACTGATGGTTGGAGTGGATTTTACATTAACATCATGGTAGGGCCCACTCGAGCCACCAACCCATTTTTCTCTTAATTATATCTATTAATAAGTAAGCTTTTAGAAAACCTTTTAAAAAAGGTTCCGAAACATAAGTTTAATTTAATTAGCTTTTATATATATATATATATATATATATATAATATATATATCTTAGTAAAATTCCCTAAGAATGAAAAATTAAAAAAGGTTCACACCAGTACCGTTGGAGGTGAATTGGTGTTACTTATACCTTTGATGGATGTTTGAGGTGGGACACGGATAACCTTTCACTGAAGAAACAATATTTACACTAGTTTTGATGTTTCTCTATAATCATCACACTTTAAGAGAGAGACATGCATCCGTTACTCGTTTTATGTACTTGCCTAAAACAGGCGGACGCGGATTGCGTACTACCCCCGCCCGTCCCTAGATCCCAACAGGCAGTTCTGTGGGCAGGCCACCGTGATCTACCTGTACATCCAAACTGTCGATCCCTTTTCTCAGATTATTTTAAGGCATCAAAACAAAACTGAGGCAGATCCAACAATCAAATGGATCACACCACAGATGACTCTTGCATTTAATGGTTTGTAAGCTTATTATTTTGTATGGTCCACTTGAGCGTTGGATATACCTCATTTTTGTGTTTATACTTTAAAATAATCTGAGAAAAGGGATTTACGGTTTGGATGTACAGATACATCACAGTGGGCCTGTCCGCAGAACTGCACGGAACTAGGGCCGGGCGGGGGTAGTACGCGATCCGCGTCCAAAACAGGAACATCCGCTCTCGTACTTATACGAGAAGATACTGCCTAAAAAAAAAAAAACTCTGGGGCCTGTTTGGCCAGCCGCATTAAGTGAGATTAAGATGAATGACATTGTGAAAGTTGCAATAAATGCATGTGCAAGGGATTGTCTCTGGATTGAGTGCATCCCATGTTTTGTAACACGATGTTTGGAATGTTTACATTAAAATGTAAATATCGAATTTACTTTTAAATTGCATTTGGATTGAACATGGATGAAGTAAAAATTCATCATCCGACGGATAGGCTCATTTTCCAAAGCTAACAAGTTATTTTTAATCTAAACTTACACTCCTTCCAAACATGTCATTCCGTATTTCAAAGTAAGATTAGTAATGCAATCCCATTTAATACAACTTAATACCACTGGCCAAACAGGCCCCTAGAGACTCTCAAGGACTCACCACCATTGGAGATAGTACAATGGGTTTGATATCCCAACAAGTACACCTTCCCCGCGTGGTGGATCATAAACGTGGGGCCCACCTGATGAAAGGTCTAGATCTACGCATTGAGCGCATGCAAGGAGAGCAGGATTTAGTACAGAATCTCACTCCCCTGATTAGCCTTACGAGGGTTCCTACTATTACCACTTCTGCATCTAGCATAAGCATGAGAGCTTTTTACTGTTTCTATTTCTAAGAAGTTCTACATTCCTTCCAATGGCAGTAGCGCCGCTGCCAAAGAGTCGCTTGTTTATAGCTATGGAAGGAGTTTCAATGGATTTGCTCGCTAGACTGTCACCCGAAGAAGTTAAGAGGTTCTCAGGTGAGAGGATTGCGATGATGATCCAAACTAATTAACCGAAAAGAAGATTTTTGTGGGAGAGAATGTTTGGCTCGTGTTTAATTTGGTTAATCTGTATTAACAGAGATGGATCAGGTGGTTTCGGTGCTTCCAGACACCTTATTTAAGCTTCATACAACAAGATCATGGGATTTCATGGGCTTCACTCAAAGTCAAGCCTATCATTCGCCTAATGAAAGCGATGTCATTATCGGAGTGATAGATACAGGTAAATGTCTGTTCTGCTCAAACCTCTTTGCCTTCTGTCAACTGCAAAACCCACCCAAGTGTTCATGAATTGTAATTTGTTTCCAAGATGCCTGTTCTTCAATTAGGTTTCTCTAGTTAGTTTCTGATTTGAATAAAATGGTGAAATCTTCATATGTTTTATGTTTGATTGTGATTTCCACAGGTGTTTGGCCAGAGTCGGAGAGCTTCAGCGACGAAAGATTTAATCCTCCTCCAGCAAAATGGAAAGGCATATGCCAAAATGAAAATAACTTCACCTGTAACAAGTACTCATCGTCATCAATCATTATCTTCTATCCTTTGAATCTGTCTCTTAGTTCGAAGTTTAGATCGAACAGGTTTTGGGACTATTCTAGCATCTGATGATTTCATTGGAATCATGTGATTTACAGCAAGCTCATAGGTGCCCGATACTATAATGCCTACAACGCCTATCTTCCTGAAGACTTCAAATCTCCAAGGGATGCAGAGGGGCATGGTACCCACACTGCTTCGACCGCTGCAGGCAGAGAAGTGACAGGGGCAAGCTTCTATGGACTAGCCGAAGGCGTCGCAAGAGGAGCAGTTCCTAATGCGAGAATTGCCATTTACAAAGTATGTTGGCTTTCAGTATGTGAAGTGTCGGACATATTGGCCGCTTTCGATGATGCTATTGCAGATGGTGTCGATGTTTTGTCACTCTCCATCGGCCCCCTACTTGCACTGGACTACTTCTATGATCCTCTTTCTATCGGAGCTTTCCATGCATTGAAGAAAGGGATTCTCACCGTCAACTCTGCAGGAAATTCCGGTTTGGCGGGTCTGTTGTCAACGTTGCTCCTTGGTCTTTGAATGTGGCCGCCAGCACCATCGACAGGAAATTCGTATCCCAAATAGTACTTGGAAATGGAGATATAATTAAAGTAAGTTTGTCAAAAATTCTTTTAGTTCCAAATTAGATTTTGGATGTGTTTGGATGCTCTATTGAAATTGCATTGCAATTGCTAGTTCAATTGAGTGGGAATGAAAGTATAGTAAAGTAACAATTTTGTTCCACTTAATCCAACTAGTTATTGCAATTCAGTTCGATATATAATGCCTCCAAACACTCCTTCGTTGTGGGAACTGCCCTAATATGTTTCCTTTCTTTGCAACTTAAGGGAAATTCAATCAATGCATTTACCCTCAACGGCACGGAGTTCCCCTTGATCTATGCCGGAGATGCTCCAAACATATCGGCAGGATTTCAGAGCATTTCTGCAAAATACTGCTTGTATGACTCGTTGGATGCTAACAAGGTACAAGGAAAGATTGTACTTTGTGATTTCCATTATGACGGTTCAGGACCCTTCTTGGCCAATGGTGTAGGCGCTATAATGGCTGGTGACGGCTACACTGATCTCTCATTGTCTTACATACTCCCAGCCACCCGCATTGATAGAGAAGACATTGACAAGATAATGGATTATATTCAATCTTCCAGGTGAGTTACAGTGCTGCGTACACAAACAGTTTCTTCTAAATGTGGTTGTTTTTATGCTAATGTGAACCAATGCTTTAATTTCCTGAGTAAGTAAAGGTTGTGTATGGACGCACAAGCGAATTGAATTGCAAAAGTCTAGTTTAGACAAGAGAAAATGACCAAATTGCAATTGGCTGAAGAGCACTCAAGATTCATGCAGAGGAAGGTGGTTGCAATTTGGTTTTCTCACTTCTTTATTCCGGTTATAGCAATCCAATTTGATGGTGAATCTAAATGTGCCGTGAAAGAGCAAACCAAAATTGATAGTGAATATTTTTCAGTACTCCAACTGCAACCATTCTCGCTGGGGAGACTTGGAAGGATGTTGTGGCGCCTCGAGTCACCACCTTCTCTTCCAGAGGGCCTAATGTAATAACTCCCGACATCCTCAAGGTAGTCCTGTTCTTATCATTGTCTAATTCTTCATAACATGTTCTGTTTACCGTGTTTACTCGAGTCATGTGAAGAAAACCTCTCAAACGTGTTTGTTTTGTAAATCCGTAGCCGGATCTTACCGCCCCTGGCGTCAATATCCTTGCTGCTTGGTCTGGAACTGCTGCACCTTCCTTCTCACGTCTAGATAAGCGGCAAGTTGCTTACAACATAATCTCAGGTACATCCATGGCTTGCCCTCATGCTAGCGGCGCAGCAGCCTATGTCAAATCCATCCATCCAACTTGGTCGCCAGCCGCGATCAAATCTGCCCTCATGACTACTGGTAAGCTGTAGATGGAGAATTAGTTAAAGGCAATGTACTATGTTCCATCGACCATTTACATGTGGGACCCACATCCCAGAAATCCAAATAATTCATATCATGACCCTTGATGATTGGGAGATACTCCAAAAATCCCTACCATTAGAAGATCATCCCCATCCAATTAGGATGCTGTTAAATGAGGATCACTAGTTGCAGTAACTCATCATCTCATGGATACCCTTCTGATAAGCAAGATTTAAAGGAAATGTACCATGTTCCATCAACCATTTATGCGTGGGGCCTACATCAGGGAGATCCAAGTCATTCATATGGTGAACTCATGATGAATAGGAGATAAACTAAAAATCTCTACAACTGGAAGATCTTCCCATCCGACTAGACCACCATTGAATGAGGATCACCAGTTTCAGTCTTTCCTTTTCATCTCATGCAATGATCATCTGATAAGGGAGATTTCAGGGTAGAATGTCCCCATCATGGCACACTGCTTCTCCTACCAATGGCTTAGATTGTCGAAGATGGTGGGTCCTGCCTGTGAGTATGGCTGGATCAAATAAAGGTTGCTGTGTAGTGTCATATAATAGAAATCCTGTTTTCTTGCAATGCAGCTAATATCTCGGATCCCAGAAAGAATGACGATGCAGAATTCGCCTACGGTGCAGGCCACATCAACCCACTGGCGGCCGTCAATCCTGGCCTAGTGTATGATGCAGCAGAGCAAGACTACATCAACTTCCTATGTAGTCAAGGCTACGACAGTAGCACATTGGAACTGGTCACAGGAGAGGCAAGCAATTGCACCACCAATACAACTGGGGGAGCTTGGGATCTTAACTACCCTTCCTTTTCACTCTCCATCCGAGATGGGCAACCCATCAATGGCTCCTTCTCCAGGACAGTAACCAATGTGGGCCCTTCAAACTCAACCTACAATGCCATTGTCCAAGCACCCTTGTCCCTTGAGATCACCGTCGAACCCTCCATCCTTTCGTTCTCAGCTGTCGGTGAGAAGAAATCTTTCACCGTGAAGGTTCAAGGCAATGTCATTTCTCAACAATTGATAATTTCCGCTTCAATCGTGTGGAGTGATGGGGTCCACCGCGTGAGAAGCCCAATTGCAGTGTACACCTACGTTCCGCCAGGCAAATTTAGTTGGGAATTTACGAGAAAACTTCCAGTCAATGGGCTACTTGATCTGGATGGATCCTCGGTGAATGGATTCCCTGGAGGGTATTAGTTCTTCTTAATCATGCTTACCAGAGTCTTTGACGGTTTTAACCGTCATTGTATATGCAATGGTGAATAAATGAATGCGATCAAGAGAAGAAAATTCCAATCTCCATAACAAGAATGGAAGTATTATTTTCTTTTTTGACTTTTTAATGGAAGGATTCTATTAGCTACCAAACTGTCTGTGTTCATCTCCAATTCATAGATGTTGATGACTCATCCACTATACAGCTGGAAGAGGTTCACATCAATCTAAGCCATCAATTTATGGGCCCAATTGTAGATTGAGCGCAATCTCACAATGACACGTGTCAGCTGATTTAATCATTCAATATGTGGATGTCGAATTAATGGACGGCCGAAACAAAAACAGACAGCAGTCTGGATTCAGTGACTGACATCAGTGGTGAATATTGCCTGGTGAGAGTGATTTCAAGTACCCAATATCAACATTTGCCTCCATAATCTGGACAATCCTAAGCGTTGGATGGGAGGAATTCTTCAAATGAATGGTAAAAGTAAAAATGGCCCATGGTCCACACTCATTTGACAAAATTTCCCTGATGAGACTAGTTGACAAATGCTTAAAAACTCGAAGGAAAAATAAAATAAAATAAAAGACTCGGCAATATTTCACCGGGACTCGATAAAAACTTGAAAAAAAAAAAAAATGGACTGACTAAATTAAATCACCACAATAAATCCACTATTGGGTCTTTCTACCGTTCCCATCTTCATGCAGACATTAGCAATGGCTCTCAAGTTTTTGAGTCATGCATGGCTGCTCAATCATCAATTTGAACCATTCATTCTTTTATATAGCCAACGACAACCTATCATTCCCCATAATTTGGATACAGAGTGTGCACCCTCAGCCTGAGTTACTATCCATGATTCGTACTCTAAGTGTACATAATTCCACTCATCATGTAATTATTAGGAGACATAATTTAACATATTCTAAGTTTTCACGAAGTTATCATTCATACATCAACTCAATTACATGTCTTTTCCAATACCAATTCCACTATATACACAACCACATAATAAAAGTCCAAAATTAAACTATGTCCACCCGTTGGGACTTCATTCAACCATAGTATCAAATATTGTTAATCAAAATCACAATTATAAACACTTTCGAATCCAACCTAAACATCAGTGACTATAAACAATGGAAACTATTCTCCTAACAATCAATGGTATAAGCAAATCATCCATCCAATGCGGCAAGTTCATCTTCTGCCAAATACAATCATTGGTCTTGTGTCACATCCACCACTATGAAAATTGAATTCATATAATCATATGCTCTTAAGAATTCAGTCTTATACTCTCTTTTTCTTTTTTTTTCTTTTTTACACACGCACTGTAATACTCTGTTTCTTTTAACGGTGGGTTTCATTGTTGTCGTTGGTGTGGCCCACCTGAATTATGAATTACCCTCATTTTTGGGCACATGCCCTAACCTTGTCGGGCAAAACTGGTGAACGATGTGGATTTATCACATCATTTATGTGGGGCCCACTCTTTAAAAAAAAAAAAAATAAAGCAAGTGACGTGCGTCAACAAAGCAACCCCCTCTCCTCCACGACTCCCTCTCTTTCCCACTTCTCCGCAGTATGGTTGCGGATGGGAACCAATCCACCATAATTGCCATCATCAGGGTGGGACTCACTCCTCAATCTAAACCGCCCATTAAACTCAGAACTCACCAACTCTCTTGATATCATTTTTTATACCCCATTTTCTCATGCTATCTAGAGGAAACGAGAGAGAAAATCACAAAAGAAAGATTATAAGAAGAAAAAAGAGATCAGGAGAAGGGAGAGTATCTGTGAGGGTTCAATATCGAGTTTAGAGTTGATCAATCCAAGCTAGTACACGTAGGAATCAGCATCGCTTCAGATTATTTTCCTCCCATCACATAATATTTCCACAGCAGGTAGGTGATCATTCCCCATTGAAAAATTTATATCTGTTGCCTTATATAATCTAGACATTGAAATATTTTTTTTATTTGAACCAATGCAAATAATTTTTTTCTTTTTCCATTTAATATTATATAGTGGTGATAATGAATATTCATTATGTGAATACAGACATTATATCCTTGTGAGTTAGATGCATCTTATGTGAACAATTATTTGTTTTATGCAATAATTCTTACGGGTGCTCTGCCCAGGGTCATTCTCGAAATGATTAGCACGACACGGGCGTTCTGCCCAGGGTCATTCCCAAAAGGATCGACACGGGTGCTCTGCCCTGAGTGATTCCCTAAAAGGATCAGTACACACGGGTGCATTGCCCTAGACTTTTGTCCCTAAAAGGTTATACTGGTGCTCTGCCGAGAGTCATACCCTGAAAGGATCAACACCGGTGCTCTACCGTGGGTCATCCCCTAAAAGGATCAACACACATGAGTGTTTTGCCCACTCCAAATCTTAACATCTTTAGAAAAGTTATGTTAAAAAATTTATTCATTTCATATTCATGAATGTCAAATTATTTACTATGATTTTACATCCAATGTTCGTCTCATTTTGATTAATATGTCGAGATTAAATTTAGAAATATTTGTGAGATTTTCAACTTGGGATTGATGTGATCCTATTGAGTTGTCAACTCATTATGTTTTAACCGTTTCAGGTTATGAATATTTTGAAGATGTTGGGTACTACTATTAGTAGGGGAGCATGGAATGTGGTTAGATGCACGTGGCATGTCATTCTACATAGGATAAATTTTATTTTATTTTAGAACTCCAAATGTAGAAATGTTTGGCTTGATTTTCTTACTTCAAGTTAAATAATTATGCATTGATGTAATAAAAGAGTATGTAATTAATTATCTTAATATGTGTTTGGATTTTTAAGTTTTGGGCTATGGTGGGAGAGAAAATGAAATGCATATGAAATTGTCATAATTTATCAAGTTCGGAAGCCGAATACATTGCTACCACAAGTGTTGCTTGCCAAACAGTATGGCTTAGAAGGATCTTATCCGATTTGAAGGTAAAATAAGAAGAAGCCACGGTGATCTACTGCGACAACATATCTACCATTGCAATGACAAAAAATCCAGCATTTCATGTAAGGACTAAACACATAGAAGTACGTCATCACTTCATAAGAGAACTCGTGGCAAAAGGATAAATCAAGTTGGAATACTGCAACACCGATGATCAAATTGCAGACATTTTCACAAAAGCGCTTTCCTGACAGAAATTTGTCAAGTTACGAGAAATGCTCGGAGTTTAGGTTGTTCAAATTAAGGGGGCGTGTTGAGAATAATTCAAACCTGATTGAACATTGTTGTCCAATGGTCATAAGAACATTTGAAGTTCCATTGTTTTTTCACTAGTTGTTGTAACTGAATTGAATGTGGTCAAGCCATATGTCAGTTGCTGATTAATTCTTTTAGCAAGAATCTCTCAAGTGTTAGTTTAGGTGTCTACATCATGTCTATAAAAGAGTATTCTATGTAGTGTAGAAGTACAAAAAAATTTAACATACTCTGCTATCCTACATTTTAAGAAAACAACCCTTATTGTTTTATGTGTGTTATTTGTGATTGAGTTGCTGTTAGTATACTCCAACAGTATCACTTCTCTTTTAAAATTAACCTCTGAACTTTGCTAAGTTCACACCCTATGTACAATAAAACTCAAAAACATGCCACACGTGGGCTAGTATGGCATCATAGATCTAAGGCTCAATCCATTGATCTAAAAGGTGTTGGTTTTAAATTTGGCCGCACATGTTATGCATACATGTGTGTGTTGGGTGTGCCAAAGCCAACGGTGGCTTAATTCAAACTGAATTCCTTGTGGCCCAGACATTGAAATAGTCAGCTTAGGATCGGATCTATGAAGATCAACCTCACTACTAAGCCACCAATCACGTAGAATTGAACAATTTATGAAGGGAAAGGTTTGTCCTTCAAATGAGTTCTTTTTTCCTTTAAGTAAGGACTTTACTTTTAATTAAGTGTATGATTTTCTTTACACCATTCAACAATTAATGGAATTTAAAAAATAAAACTAGGCTGAAGCCAATCAATTAAATAAATGAGTTTTAACTATACTCGGCTGGAAAAGTAAATAATAATAAACAATTTACAACTAATGGCAATCTGTTGGTACAAAACGATCATTGGAAATGATTATCAATTCATGATAAGAAGCTCGTCAGGCACAAAAGTTGGATCAGCTACTCAACTAGTTTCATAGCTGGACAGTCATTAAGAACAACAACCCATTTGTCACGAGCTGAACTTCATTATGCGAGACAATCGTGGTTTGCAGAAAGAGGTGGACATCCAACTGATTTCGTGGCAGAACAGTCATTGTGGCAATTATCTGTTCATCATGTAGGATTGGGTTACATGGCAAGATGGCCGATGGGGGTGAATCTTCAATGATTTGTTCGTGGTACAACCGGATTGCATGGCGGGATGGTTATTGAAAAACAGTAGTCTGATTGTTACCAGCATGACTGAGGTTCATGGGTAAGTCTTTATTTAAACGATAGACTGTTCGATACTCATCCATGTTACTTCATGCAGAAAGGTTGGTGAGGTGACAACCTAATCATTACTTTAGGTCCTCACTTCGTGGCTAGACAGCCATGGGAATGGCTATCTATTCATTGCTTGAATCATAAGTATGTGGAAAGGATATCATGGAACAGTCACCTATTCATCGCTCAACTAGACTTCGTGTCAAAGCTATACCGTGGTTAAATGGCGACCTATTTCATAACTTGGTTGAACTTTGTGGTGATATGGGTCGAGCGAAATCTCTAGGCGTGATAAGATGACCCCACTGGACATCTATTTGAAACCTACAGATCTTCTTAGGTCCGACACATGATCACGAATATAGGTGCCTAACTAACTCATTCTAAGCTACTCAATCCAAGTTAAGCTTAATAATGATAATGATTGGGCCATACTAGCCCTTTGATTGGTGCATCCCGACGAATGCAGATGTTCCTCCTAAAATAAATACATAACCATCGTGCAGGCCCACCGATGCGTTACAGGATATAGACCCCACGGATGGTGGCCCAGGAGATCAATGGCCGCGCCCAATTGCCTAGACATTTAAGATGTAGAACTGCCCATCAGAAAGATCCAAACGACGACATCCACTGTACTCTTATTCGGTTTTGAGGCATGCAAGTGGTAGAAGAAATTATATACCATAAAATATGGAAAGACTTTTATCAGTAATCTACATTCAAGAAAAGAGCTTCTCATCTACCAGATTACTCTTCGCACATCCTGTCTTTGTTTGGTCCCTACGAATCTGCATCTCTTTTTTCTCTTGATCAGAATATATCCAGTTTTTTATTTATTAAAATTTTTAAAAAAAAAAAAAAAAAAAACCATAGGTGGGCGTGTAATTTGCAAACCGAGAGTCATGTGGGTGGAACTTTCATATATAAGATCTATTCGGTTCATCAGGTACGCTGCCTTATTTTCACTAATATAACCAAAAATATCGATTATCAAATACTCAGGTGGGCCACACCATAGGAAACAGTTGGGATGGGATGCCCATTGTTAACTTTGTCTAGGGCCTACGGTGAATTTTATAAGACATCCAAACGTTTCATTTGAAATGCCTCATCAGGATGAAAGAATTATCCAAAATTCATAGTATTCCAAAACTCGGGTGCGCCATACCATGTGAATTTAGATTTTTAAGGTAAGTTTCACGTGCAGCCCACCTGTATTGAATCAACTTGATTTTTTGAGTCAATGCCAAGGTGATGTACCTGATGGACGGGTTGGATTTCATTGATCAAGGTAAGTATTTTACCCATATCAGAGAAAGTAAACTGGTAGGCACCTAGCTCGAGGTACGCATGCGTTTTCCCCTCACTTTCTTTCTCAGGCGAGAGATCTGACGACAGAAATGGTGGGAAAGCTGCTGAAGTATAAAACAAAACAAAAGGCCTCTCTCATAAAATTCCCTACCAAACGCACTCAAACCATGCCTTCTTTCCAAAGTTTCTTATGGATTCTCATGCTCGTCTATCTCATGATTTTGATGTCGACAAGTGTTTGTGCGATTCGTGCGAGGAGAGATCGAAGAGTTCAATCGCTGCACACGTGCAGAGGAATTTCTTGAGGTGGGCCCCACCGTTTACATCGCTTAGTCTACTAATCAAGTTGGCAATGCGTGTGGCCAAGTTGGTGTGTGGACCATCTTCATGAGAGAGAGTCTCCTTTGCATCGTGTGGACATGAGGTGAGAGAGAGAGAGAGAATTAGAATAGTAATAAATTAAAAATATAAATAAAAAAATAATAAAATATAATTAAAAAAAAAACTTATAATAAGAATATATAGCTTTATATATATATTATATATATATATATATATATATATCTATATAATATGAGAATGAGATACAACCATTCGGGTGGGTCCCAACAAAAAGGTAGCGGACCCTGCCAATCGTGTACAAGAAAACAAAAAGGCCTACACAATGCGAAGGTTGCTCGGGCCTGTTCTGTCTAGAAAGATTAGGCCACGAATCTTGGTAGGGAGATCTTCCACGCCATGGAAGAGGGAATCCTCGTGCCTCGCATCCAAGTAGCTTTTATCACATAAGTTACTTTTACATTAAAATAAGTAGCTTTTTGCACATAAGTTGCTTTTACAATAATGTTTACCAAACTAACTTACGAGGCGTTTGGATCATAAGTTACTTTAAAAAAAAAATAAAAAATAAAAAATTCAAAACTCATTGATATGGGAATTTTCTTACAATCTGGGCGGGAAGGCTCATGCAGAAAATAAGAGCCCGAGGCCCGTGAATGTACAAAACATTCACATTCAGGAAGGCCCAACCTAGGAGGGCCCACCTATCATATCGAAGAAGGATCATAAGTTACTTAAGATATATAAGCTACTTATTCTACAAGTAACTTAACTTAGTTTCTACTTATTAAGAAGATAAGTATGTTTGGCAAACAACATAGTTATCAACTTCTCATCTCTTTTGCGTCTGGTGATGCCTCTCCTCAACAATTTATGAAAGGTAGAAAGCTAAAAAATTAACTAATGTGACACTACAAGAAAAATCGGTATCAGCGGCGGAGTACCACTGTCGGCCAAAACGAACCGCCAGTGTATATGTAAAATGAGCGGCGTTTTTATGTGGCCGCCAGTGTACGGATAAGAAACCGCCGCTGGGAAAAATAAAATAGGGTTCCCGAATAGTTTCCCCAAACCACGCCCGCCAAAGCTCTCTCCCAAACCCCTTTTCCCCCTTTCTCTCCCAAATCGCGCCCGCCAAATCTCTCTTCCAAAACCCATTTTCCCTCTTCTCTCCCAAATCGCACTGGCCAAATCTCTCTCTCAAACCCCTTTTCCCTCCTCTCCCAAATCGCACCGGCCAAATCTCTCTCGCAAAACCCCTTTTCCCTCTTCTCTACCAAATCGCCCCATCCCCAAATCGCTCGCGCGCCCAATATTTCTCTCAAAACCCTTCTTCCCTCTTCTCTCCCAAATCGCCCCATCCCCAAATCCCGAAAGTCTCTCTCTCTCCAACGTCCCTCCACTCCGGCCTCTCTACATATGGTTTCCATTTCCATTGCTTGTTGAAGACGCTGATCTCTCAGCCGTTGCCTTCCTTGCTGGACCACGCAAAGTCGAGAGAAGGCCCGAGGGAAGAAAGAAGCCAGAAGAATAAGCCTCTCTCTCTCTGCTGGGTGCAGTATGCTACTCTCTCTCTATCTCTCTCTCTCTCTCTCTCTCTCTCTCTCTCTCTCTCTCTCTCTCTCTCTCTCTCTCTCTCTCTCTCTCTCTCTCTCTCCGGGTTTCTGAAATATCTTGCAGAGTGTGATGGATGATACGCAAGCACTTAGAAATTGCATACACGTCATACATGGTGGAAAAATCTGATCTGCATCGTGCTGGTGGTGGTGGTTTTTTTTTTTTTTTTTTTTTTTTTTTTTTTTTGTGAAACCACTAGGAGTTTTTTTTTTAATTAATTATTTATTATTATTATATATTATTATTATTATTAAATATAAAGTATAAAGAAAAGGTAATGAAGATGATATTAAAGTTGAACCTTAACAAGTATTTTGCATTATCTGGGGAATTGTAACCCCATTCCTCATGTCCATGTCCAAAACAGAGAGTCACTTTTGGAAAAGGTGAAACACCTTTAGCATTTAGGTGCGGCTGGATGTAGAGGACAATTGAAGCTTCTGTCAAAGCTCTTTATTTATGCATTTAGTAATCAGATGTCTGCATTTTATGTAAATTCCATGCCCACAATATGCTCGACTATTTGACTGATACTTTTTTTTTTTTCTTTCTCTATAAAGTTTATGCTAGAGCAGAGTAGGCACTAGCTCAAATAAATAATGAGTTCAATTCGGCTATTGCACATTGAGCACACATGCCATTTTGAGCTGGTTTGATGGAGAAATCAGAGTGAGCACGCATCCTGAGGTGCATTGTGCCTTTTGCAATAATGTGAACAATTTTAGCACAATTGGCTGGTTTTCAAATTAATGGCTACAGATTGTTGTTTTACCCTACTATCTAATCTAGGATTTGAGTACTTTTGAATTTTTGAGCTATTGATCAAAAGGTTAAAGTACTTTTGACTAGGTTCTTCAGGTTTAGAGAAACCCAAGTTAGCTTGCTGCAAGTATTGACTGACTCAATTTGAATTGACTTGATCAAGTGATTTTGTTTATTACAAGTGAATCAAACTTACACCCTTTTTATCTGCAGGAATATTACCCTGTAGAAATTTGATACCCGGTCTGTTTTTCATCACCAAATCCCCCGGTGGCTGGTGAGTCTTATTAGTAAACACCTTCTTAACAAGTGTTGGGATTCTGTGTCTAGGCCAAAATGGGTATGACGGACGAGTTCGAAGCTTCTTTACAAGTATACTATGGGGATTTGATACTGACATTTCTTTTGAAGTGAATGAAATTAAGGTGTGGATTTGAACTGCCTTCAGTTCTTTTATTTTTTTATTTTTCTTTTTTGCCTTCTTTTTTTAGGTCCATCAAGTCATTCTTCTATTTTTGCACTATACTTTTGAGAGCTGCTCATTTATTGACAACAAATGTGTATCAAATGAAAAGCTTGTGGATGACGTGTAATTCATATGTTGGCAACCTTAAAGCTATGATCATTTTTGGATTTGCTTCATGCAGAGATCTGTAGCTTCCACAAGCAGGAGAACAGCCATCTGATTTTCTTATCTCAAGCAAAAAGATATTGGTTTCCTCTAATGGTATTGTAGCTTGCCCAGTTATTTATTTATTTATAATTTTTTTTACACACTGTTATTTTCACATAAGTGAGTAAATGTCAGAACGTAATTTTCATAGTATCCTGTAGGTAGGAATTGGGTTACTAGTATTGCAAGCAGCTAAGTGGAGTCAATGACATCCTATTTTATGTGAGCAATATTTTCAAAGCTGCTGGTAGGTTTAGTTATCAATATTTTCACCAGTATTGTGCTTCTATTTTTTTTTCCAGTTGAATGTGGACAGTTGCTGTTTTTACCTTCTTAGCCATCTTTTTGTAGGCTACTAAATTCCATCTGGTCCATCCCAAGCCTGGGTAGAGGGTTGATGTCAGGTTTGTTGATGGGCATTGAACCTTTGCCAAGCAATCATAAAAAAGATCCCAAATAGCTGGGACAAGGCTATAATGATAATGATGACAATATACCATCTAATTGAGTCCAGATTTGAAATAACAGGATTCTCCTATCAAGGAGATTTTCTTGACATGGCCCATTATGATGATAATGTTGACAATATACCATGTAGAGTACCATAGCATTTTACTCACCACAAATTGAAACCACTTGTTTTGAAATATCTTATCCATTACTCAGTTTTCAACATGCACGACATGGACAGTCTGTAACTGTTTCCAATCTGATACATTCAGTTAGTCTACAATTCAATATTGTCAGAATTTGCTGGCCATTGATTGGTGAGGAGACGGTTCCAACTGAACTGATAGTTCTGCATTTTGACACTTCACAAAGGGAGGGAGAGAGTTAAGGATTTCTTCAAACATGTTCAAGTTGCCACTGTTTGTCTTACTACTTTTCACCATGCCATTTGATTCATCAGCTGGTTAAGGATCTCTTCAAACAAGTTCAAGTCGCCACCGTTTGTCTTACTACTTTTCACCATGCCATTTGATTCATTAGCTTGTTTTGAAAGGTTTTTGGAGGTCCATCTGGTATGGATCTGTTCATAAGCTTTGTTTTGTCTTACTCAATGGCTTGTTACTACTTTTCACCATGCCATTTGGTTCATCACAGTTTTTAGTGTTTTCAGAATGCCCTGGGAAAGGAATTATGGTATTTGGCATGATCATCCACGTGTATAATCAAATGCTTATAAAAAAAAACAACAGCACTAACACAGAGGAGCCTTTTTTTTGCTGCTCTTCTATGGTGATTTGATGGATTCATGGATTTAAATTTGCTTGCATTTGATTCGATGTTTTAAGGATGCAGGGGCCTATAGTGGTCCTTTTGGTAGTCTTGAATTTTGAAGTTTATCACCTTTCAAAAAAAAAAAAAAAGAAAAAAAAAATTAGAACAAGAACGAAAGAAAAGAAAAGAAAAGAAAATTTTTTTAAAAAGAGAGAAGTTTATAATGTTATTTTGTGGGGTTTATGTGGGGTTTTTGGGCCTGATCTATGGCATCCTAATGAAATGCTAAATAGAAGTGATTGACGAGGGAGAGAGAAGTTAACAAAACAAATGCAGCAACTAAACATTGGGTTATAAACAAATGAAAAAGAAGAAGAAGATTTGAATGCAAACATTACTGCAATAGCTACACCATTTCAGATTATGTTTTGTATTTTAAAGTTACCACTAACAAAAAACAGGCATTAGGATAAACCAAAGATCTAGGAAATATCATATAGAGGATTAAGACAAATGAAGACTTGCCAAACATCAGCAAAAACAAGATGTCAAAGACAAATACATAGCTGAATGAAGCCAAAACAAACTTACCATTGCACAAATACATAGCTGAATGATTTTATTATTTTATTATTTTATTATTTTTATTTTTTGTTTCTTTCATCATAGCTCTCTTTCTTTTTAGAAGTTCATATAAAATCAAAGCCATCATGGAATTCAGTTTATTTTATAAGCTCTTCTTGCTATACTTAAACTTTCTTTTTATCTTTTTTTGGAAGTTCAGATTGAATCAAAACCATATGAGTCTCAATCTACCTCATTTACTTTTTGTGGGCATCCTATGATTATGACGGAGAATGTGGTATCAGAAACAACAATTTCTACTATGCTGAAAAATCGGTCAAAGTCTTCACCATCTTGTGGAGTTTCTGATAAACCAGACGGCCGTCCTTTAAATTACTCCATAAAAGAAAACATTGTTCTTGATTAACAAGTTTTTTATCCAAAAAAGTTGCATTTGCAGTTTTTTTTTTTTTTTTTGCAAGGCAAAAGTAAATTAAAGAGTAATTAAGTATAGCACTATGGGCTGGTTGGCAACTTTGCAAGATTTGTTTGATTGCAATATTTACTTGGATTGGAAATGTTCAATTTTAAATATTTAGCTGTCTTTTAGGAACACAATTGGTGCTAAATGGGTCTGTTACTAATCATGTGTGTTTTGGTTTCAGGTTTCTGAGGAGTATAAGCTTGTTCCAGATACACTTTACCTCACAATATATTTCATCGACCAGTTTCTCTCTCAAAACTACATTGAAAGACAAAAGCTCCAGTGCTTGGTGTTACCTGCATGCTAATTGCCTCGTAAGTTCTTTTTTCATCCCGGATTTTGACGAGATCTTTAAGTTTGAATAAGCATCAAAATTGTCCACACCCACCATTTTTCCAAATGGAAAAATTGACTGTATGCTAGTGACAAGGTGGTGTGTAAAGTGGCTGCTCGCTTTTTTGAAATTATTGCTTGGTAGCTTCATCTGTCAAACATACTTCCTTAACATGGGTTTTATAAGATAGTTCTAGAATATTCTTGTACTATACTGCATTCGGTTCCACAAGAAAGAGGTGTTCAACTATCGGGCCTATCTTTCTCTCAGTTTTGACGTGTTAAAAACTGAATCAGCAAACTGAAGAATGCAACCGGTGCAGTAAACTGCAGTTAATTTGAATGAAAAAAAAAATAAATCTGTTTTGTGCACAAGAAGCCAGGTTGCATACACTAAAATGATTATAAAAAGAAATCTGTTCATGCACTAGATGATAACTAGAAAACATCATGGTTGGACAAACACATCTATTATAGGATTATGGGATTTTAAGTTCTATAGCTACGGTACACTGTGCCTGGAATGATGAAAAGGTTCAAGCCAAAATCTCCATCTCATAGACTGCTTGCCTTTTGCTTCTGGTGCATACACCTCTTGTGTTTGGTGGAGAGATGCAAAGCTAAAGATGCAGCTAATGCTACAACAGACCAAGATGAAGGTATGCATCCTTAGAATTTCAATCTCTATTATGAAAATTTAGAGTTTCATCTTAACATGAACTCTATTTTCTCTTGTCACTACAAGAAAAGCGGGTAATAGAGGCGTTTTAGCACAGGCGGCTACAAAAAACTGCCACTGTAGCTAAAATGAGGGGCATTTATACGTGGCCGCCCGTGTACAAACCGGGCCACTGCCGCTATTAAAAAAAAAAAACCCCAACTTACTGCAGGTGCCACTCTTCTTGTTTGGAAATTGTTTGATATTTTCAGGATCAGTTAGAACTTCGATTGTATGAGTTAGGAAAATAAGAGATTTTGAAAAGATGTTCTGCTTTAAGGGTGTAAGCTTCTGAGTGAGTGAAGCTAACTCCATCGCTGACAAGAAGTCATCTCTTGGAATAGCCTGTCTATTTTGTTATCCATGGGCCAAATTTGGAATAGGGTCTGTTGGATGGTGGTGGAAAATGGGATACACAACAAGGAGGAAAGCATACTGTCACCTGATGTGATGGTTCCAGTGGTTTCCGAAAATCAGTTTTCTTTTCCTACGACTTCCTCAGTAAGGGATCATTTCCTTTTACTCTCCATGGTAATGTGAAATGGAATTTTTATCTTTTGCCAATAAAGCAGTCTTTATGTAATAAAAAAGATGAAGTTAGTAGATGGGTTCTCTCAAGTTCTCTTCATCTCTATGTATCATGCTTGGTGTGTATTAAAAAGTATAAAAATGACTGTACATTGGATGGTCACGATTGTCCATTAAGTTCAATCTCCACACCATGGTCCACTCACATTGGAGCCCTCAGGCCTCTGTTGTAGATGGAGCATAAGCCAAAAATCACACTGATTGGATGATCTTGACCATCTGACCTCAGCCAATTAGATGGTTATGATCATTCAATAAGTTAAAATCATCAGGATATGATCCATCCACATTGGGGCCACGTGTAACATCTATCCAATCACTACCATTTAAGAAACCAATATAAAGTCATATAGAATATATAGCCCTTAATTTAAAAGATTAGAAAGGTACACTTACATTTTGTGTAAACTCCATTTTCTTATAGTCATCCCAGTTCAAGTACTCTTCTTTTCCTTTCACATTTCTTATACTTTCATGCTCTGACTGTTTCCAAAAAAAAAAAAAAAAAGAGGGTTTCTTTCATTTTCTTTCTCTTTTCTTTTTATAAAAATTTCAAAGAAGGCCATTGAATTTCAGTTTTTTTTATATGGAGCTTGAAATGGCTAAAAGGGGAGGAGAGAGAGAAAGATGGTGTCTACCCTCAGTTGCTGCAGAGCAGCTGGTGATTGACCCAAGAAGAGAACTGCCAATGCCATGAGGAGGGAGCTGGTTTCATACCCACCCAACAAAAAGAATCCAGTACAAAGCTCACTCTTTCATCCTCGGACAGGCTATTTGCTGATAGGAGTATTTCAAGGAAATCACTTTTCTTATTACCAGCAGAGTTCTCTCCCTTTGATCTTCTCTCTTCAACTATAACTTTCATTGTAGAAGATATTCTTGCTCTAGCCTGCATACACACACAAAGTCAGTCAAAAGTTTTTATCATGCCAGCAATCTGTTTGCAAGCTTAGCCTGCATCCTAGGACTAATTGAATTTACATTTTTATCCTGCCAGCAATCTGTTTGCAAGCCACTCTTTGATGGCGAAAAAGCACGTAAGTTCAATATCATTAAATCCATCGGGTTGTTGTTAGCTTCAAAAACAATATCATTATAAATTATCTGTTTAAGATCCTTCTGAACTTCTAACCATGTTTTGATGAAAATATATATGCAAATTGCTTGGACAACTCACGCATTGATGAGCTCAAGCCTTGGAGTGAACCTTGTGTTTAGGTTTTGATTCGAACCTATCAGTAGTACAGAAAGGGCTTTGCAAGGGTCTGGTAGATGCTTGAGGTAAGAGAGTGCACAGACTTTAACGTGGCTAGAGCATCTGGAGACCAGATTTACTTCGATCATGTAGCATGCGAGACTATATCACAGGTGTGGCTTGATAAAAATATCAGATTGTAGGATTTTGTACATTGTCTTCTAACAATATATAATTTGGATGGACTGGTTTCTGATGGATGGTTTGAATTTGTAAAGGAAAAGCTTTTTGAGGTTGCAGGCTTGCCAGTTGTGGAGAATTGCATGTCTGGGTATAATAGTTGCATGTTTGCATATGGCCAGGTAGGTCCCACTAAAGCTTTTGGTGGTTGTAAAGGTATTGTAGGAGAGCTGATGAGTTTTGGATGTCTTCATGCAGACTGGGAGTGGGGAAGACATACTGTGATGGGTGACATGTGAGATGGACAATGAACTTAGTGAAGATTGTGGGATGACACCTCATATTTTTGAATATCTATTTATGCAAATTAGAGAGGTAAGATACTCATCAACTTAGTGGTTGCCTCTACAAGAGCATTCTAAGCTTCTCTCTCTCTCTCTCCTCCTCTCTCTCTCTCTCACACACACTCACTCACTCACTCACTCACATACAGACACACAACTTCATTTGGGTACAGGAAGAGGAGAACCGGAGAGATGAAAGATTGAAGTATAGTTGCAAGTGTTCCTTTCTTGAGATATATAATGAGCAGATAACAGATCTCCTTGAGCCAGCATCAACCAATCTGCAAGTAATTTGATGCATGATCAAAGCTGCTAATGGATGCATGATCAAAGCTGCTCATCAGGTACAAGCCACTATATGGCTTTCCTTGTGCTGAATTCATGTCCATCCACTCATCTGAAGGGCCAAACATTTATATTAAATGCCAATTGTCCATTTCTTCTGCATATGTTTTGCTCACCAGATCTGAGATTGACCTGATTCTTGGATCCAAGGCATAAGTTTTGTGTGAGGTTAACTTTTTTAAAAAAATAAAATAAAATAAAATTGGGTGAGGTTCATAAAGCTCACACATTTGTGGAGCCTTGCCAACCACATGCACACAAAATAGCATACAGGTGTGAGGTAAGAGCCTTCCATCAAATTGACCATTGCGTATAAAACAAATGGATGTCTAGAAAAAACCTGCATCTGTTTTTTTTTTTTTTAAATTTCCTTGTTAGCTTGTTAGCACACCCCACTGTTAGATCACACATCGCTAAAAAAGGTATTTATTGGTTCCTTTTATTTATATCAAATTTGTTTTTGGTTATTTTATTTTATTTTGTAAACTTTTGTCTCTGCATTGGTAATTGAAGGTGGAGCATTTGGGGTGAAATGTGGTAGCCTAGAGGGGGGCTTTACTGCTTCATATGGGGATGGATATGGACTTTATTCGGTATGGTTGTTTTTACAGGAAATATTTATAACTGAAAATTTAATTTTAGATAGTGTAACTTAGATTATAAGTGTACATACTGTTTTTTTAGCTCACCTCTACGCATGGCAGGGAGCTGTTGACAAAGGTCCTCTACATGGCATGAGTTCTGGTTCTTGGGGTGCATTTGAGAAGTCTCGCATCTAGCGTTGCTGAAATCCGTTGCTTTTTTTTTTTTCCTCCTGCTTTTCCTTGTGTCTCAATCTGTAAATTTTTTGTCCATTATGTAACCTTTCATTCTCAGGCTCTCTGTAAATGAGGCTGGTTGTAAATGATTTACAGGTTGTGTTTGAATGCTAATTTAAGCCTGTAATAAAGGTCTTTTGATTTAGAAGATTCAGCCTAGCATAATTTTTAATTGTTTCTTTTATTTTTACACTGTAAACGATTTAGCGGCGTTTTGTTACAGATTCTCACGGCGTTTCTAATATCTCATTAGCACTTGTTACAACATTCAGCGGCGTTTCGGACAGTTTTGACTGGCGCTTATACAGTTTTAACGGCAGTCACAGAAGCGCCGCTAAATAATAATAAGCGCCGCTAAAATTTACTTTTAGCGGCGGCCATAAAAAACGCCGCTAAAAAAAGCGACGCCGAGATAAAAGACACAGCGACGCCCCCCTTTAGCGGCACGCGTCCCGCCGCCGGTAATTCTTATACCGGCGGTTTTTAAGACCTTTTAGGGGCGGTTTTGGCCGCCGGTAATACCTATTTTTCTTGTAGTGTGATTAAGTAAAAAAGTTACTTATAACAAACCATAAACCAACCTTATCTTAAATAAGTCACTTATCTACTGGTATAAGTAGAAAAAGTAACTTATTTGATGATTTAACATGAGTAAAAAGTAACTTATACGGTGGTATCCAAATAGGCCTTAAGAATATCCGTTGCTAATTCAGTCAATAGGCAATTCACTTCCATTTTTTTAAAAAAATAATAATAATAAGCTAAGGATATCCCTTGGTGATTCGATGAGGAAATAATTTGCTTACATACAAAAAGACAATTTCATAAGGATGTGAATTGCCTAGTGATCCAAGGATGTCCTTGGTGACATGATGTGGTAGGATTTAATTGAGCCACATGTGACGCAGGGATGAACGCGATAAGGATAAATACTCTGAATCCACGGAGCTTCTCTGGACTCCTCACAGAGACTTCTTGAATCTACGAGGAAAGAAAGCAGAAAATAGAAATAAATTCTAATAAATTCGAAATTGATTAATTGATGAGTAAAAACAAGTTCACAACCCTTTAAATAGGGGTACCAAGCAATGAGAAAGAAATTAGAATCAAACTACAACTAAAACTCCTAGAATTCGCGACTTACTATAAATAGTAAACTTACTATTTATAGACGGTCGTGATGTCTACTAGTGCGCAAGGTTTTCGACTAAAAATAGTAAGTGTCCTATTTGGCTTCACCAAACCGTTCCCCTAATTATTCTAAGCTCTTTTTACGTTGGATGCAACTCCTAAAGCCCGACGGATGAAGAGTTATAATCAAACTAAAACTTACTATTTATAGTAAAAACGAAATTAAAACAGGGTAACGACTGTCGATCCAGGGGTTTCTCGCAATTCCGAGCATCACAACCCGGCGTAGCAAGGTTGGTTGGCTAAAGTAGCTCCTTCTACTCTAAAATCATATATTTTACGTCAGCTAACTCATTCCGGATTGCGAGATACGTCCGATCTAAGGTCCGACAGTCCGAATCACTTCTATCGTCGACCGGGCCTTTTCTGATCCATCTTGGCCATGAAACTGTCCGCGACCCACTCTACATCAACATGCCACTACTGAAGGCCATATGCTAGGCCTTGTCTTTGACACTAGCACATTGCATGATCAAATCTAGCCACATGAGTCATCAAGGCAATCCATGTTCATTACATAGCATAGCTTTCGGGTTTAGTGTGAGTTTATATATGTTATGTGTGCAGTCTCTAGGTGCATGCATATCAAGCATCGTGAACTGTCCAAGCATCATATCCCTTCTTGAGATATTAACAATTTGATGTGAGGAAGGGGGTGAAACAATAAGGGAAAGATTGGCCTTCCATAAGTGATTAAATCCATAAATCCATAGGGAAAGTTTTTAAACCCACAAGAAAATAAGAAAGAAAATTCAAGTATTTTATTGAATAATGTTTGCATGATTTCTCAATTACACTACTAATAAAGAAATCCCAAATCATAATTCAAAATTCTTCGAAATACAAGAAAAAAAAAAAACAAAAACAAAATTCTTAGTTACCCGAAATAACGAAACTCTTTTAAAGCTTAGTTTGCTAAAAAATAGAAAATCTAAATAAATCTAATTACAACATTTCTAGCAATATTACAAGTAATATTTAAAAAAGATAAAAATCTCAAAACTCTAAACATAAGGAAATATGGTAAAAATAGAAATTATTAAAAATAATAATTTTCTTCTAAAATCATAGTTTTAAACTGGAAGCGTATGTGATCCTGCGGAGCAGAGTTCATGACCTGCCAGGCAAGTCCCTTCACCCCCAAGACCATAGTTTCATAGAGATCGATAGGTTGTGTTTCGTGACGATGTTTAAATCAAAAGTTTCAATTCTTTTACGGTCAAATTTTGAACGACAATTTTTCCATATTTAGAATGATTATTTTTTTTTAAACTAAACATGCTTGAACTCAATTACGTTGTGCCCTATGTAAGATTGGTTCTAGTTTTAAGTGATTACTTCCATTTTTATTTGGGTTTCTTTTACACCAGCCCAACTAAGAATGCATTTATGGCACATCCTACATGACAGTTAAAGGAATGTCATCAAATGCAAGCAACATGAAATGCCTCTTATACTGCAAGTGATTGGCAATTACGGTAGAGCCCACCTTTGGGTAGACCCCACTTCAATGAACCAATTATAAGGCATCTAATCTACATGACGTGGCATCTGATCGTGTCATTCACCCCGTTTAAATATGGGAAATTTTCTATAGAATCCTTTAAGTCGAGCCCATGGAAATCATAACCTCCAATTGCATGAACACGGCCCAAATTCTATACTGATGGAACGAACCATCTTCCAGTGTCAGTTGAATTTATAACCATACATAGGGACGGCTATGATTGTCTCTTAAATATGATTTTCAAGATGTACTCTATGACAGTGGGACCGCAATTTGGACGACCAGATTGTCGCATTGCGGGTACCGTTGGTGAGTGAAAACGCGCAATTAGTGGCCTTATTATCACAGAAACTAGTTGCAGAGGTTGGGTTGGATTGGATTTCTGGTTGAGTTCGGATTGGAATTCAGGTTGAGTTGTGGGTTGGGTACCCTTGAGATTGGATTAGGCTCCGTTTGACCCTCAATCAGACTCAACCTGCCTAAGTTGCAACCCCAACAGGATCTGATAAAAGCATACAAGTAAAAAGGTCACAATGACCGAATCCATCCCAATAGAGAGGATTAATAACTTAAGGGGGTGTCGAGTGTGCATGACATCTAATCCGTCCAACAGGTTGGCCCCCCATCAAGAATACCACCAAGCATAAAAGTGATCAAATTAATCCACCCATCATGCGGCCCCCATGTCAATAGTTCAAAAATCAAGCTAATTTGTGGGGTCCACAATGATTTTATATGTCATCTAAACCGTTAATAAGGTCACTCCCACTTGGATGAACTGAAAAAACAAAGAATATTAGCTTGATTTAAAACTTTATGGCCCCACGAATGTTTCAATTGTGGCATCCAATTCCCATTGTTTCCTGTGGTGTGGCCCACTTGAGTTTTGGATCTGCCTCGTTTTTGGCTTCATGTCCAAATATGAGTTGGAAAAACAGATGTGCGGGGTGGATTTCTCATAGACATCATGGTAGGCCTCATCTAGATTCCGACCCCAGGAAGGGTCACTAGCAATGGCGTCCCTAAGCCACCCATCAGATGCATTGCACGTGCCTTACTAGACCTGCAAAAGCCTACTTCAAGTCGAAGGAAGGTGATGATGTATGACACAGCTATAATGGGATGAAGCACAGTGAAATCTTGAGACGTGTTGCCATCCATGGAAGCCTGCGACTTGCCGTAGCCAAACGGCTGAAGAGACTCCCATCTCACAACCCTATGTTCTGTCATCATTGCGTTACTCATGACACCACCATGAGAACATACACCATTCAGCTACAAGTTACTACCGTTGAAAAAAGACGACTTGAATACAATCTTCACCCAAGGATGTGCATAGTACACGCCAGTCTTCAATTTTGTGAAATCGAGGTCCATGGCCCAATGATCCAAACCATTGGTACATCGGCCTCATCATGGATGGACAACACCAAAAATCTCCTCATTAGTGCAATCCAAACCTTTGAATTTGTATCTGTAAGTAGGCAGCCGATGAGGAATAAGGGAAAATTCAAAACATGGAAATGGAGAACTCAGGTCGAATCTTAAACAAAATGGAGAAGTTCATAAGCCGGTAGTTATTCCATCCACCAACTCAGAGTGAGTGTTGTTTTTCGTAAAAATATTAAAAGGCCAGTGATAAAGTACTTTGGGAGATCCGCGGTCTAGATTGGTGGACCATGTGGGACCACTTGAACAAACTGAAACATAGGTACATTGCATATTCTTGGATCAAGCATCATATAATTCTTCTAGAAAGTTCTAGCAAAATCCAAGTATGTATTTGATTTCGTTTTACATAGCCCACGGTTCACAATCCTTTAGGGCCTGTTTGGCCAGTAGAATCCCATGGGATTAGGAGGGATGGGATGGATTTTAAGGTAATGATGGTGGTGTCAGTGGATTGGTTTAAGATCCACGGGATTGCTATATCCCGGGACAAGTTCACTGGGTCTGTTTGGCATGCCCGCATATCCCTGGATTTTACCTTCCAATCCGTTCAACCAAGGGATGGGATCAATTTTAAGGTAATCATGCATGGTGATGTCAGTGGATAGTTTTAAGATCCATGGGATTGCTTATATCCAGGATAAAGTTCACCGGGTCTATTTGGCTCTTCATGCATATCCCAGGATATCGCGATCCCATCCCTTATACCTTTTCTTCCATGGGATGTGCACTTAAAAAGAAAGGGAGAGCCGATTAGGTGAGACCCCAGCCTCACCCACCTTGATGTATGTATTATGCATCCACAATGCTTATCTGTTTTTACATATCAATTTAGGACATTATCCCAAAAATAAAGTAGATACAATTATCAGGTGGACCATGTCATAAGAAACAGTGTTGATCGATTGACAATCCTACCATTAAAAACTTCTTAGGGTGCACCTTAATGTTTCCGTAGTGTTTATTTACCATCCTATATGTATATATCACATAAGCCTGGATGAAAGGAAAAATAAAATAAATTAATATCAGTTTGATCTAAAACTTTTGTGGACCAATAATGGTCCATCATCACTATTTCTTATGGTATGGTCCACCTTATAATTGGATCTACTTCATTTTTTAGATGATGCCCAAAAATGATCTGTAAATTAGGGATGGACTGCGTGGATGCATAATACATACATCAAGGTTGGCCCTGCGGTAAGGGATGCACGTCTTGTGTGAGGCCGCGCTCTCACCTAATCCGCTCTTATAGAAAAGAGAAGAGGGAACTTTTTTCATCGTGGTACACACGAGCTCATGTATACTTCCCTTTTTTCTTTTTTCTTTTACACACGCACACACCCCCACAAACTCACGCCACACGAGCTCATGTATACTTCCCTACTCCAGCCATTCCCTTCTATTTAAAGCTTCTCCCTCCCTTTGTGTTTTTTCATCCTATTCACATCCCTCTCACACATACGGTACGCACTCTCCCATACGCATGATAAGCATGTGAAGTTGATATTTGTATCCCTTGCTTTTGATACCTGTACTTTGTTTTTCGGGCTTTTTATTATTAGTATTATTATTATTATATATTATTATTATTATTATTATTATTATTATAAAGCTGGAGCTGCTAATCCCACACGTTCAAGCTGGTTAAGTACGATATTCAATCAATCCATCAGTGGGGTCCTTCATTGTCTATGGCCTGGGCCAAGAATCAGGTAGGTCCATTTGTCAGGTGAGGCACAGTTTATGAAACAAATCAATTAGCTGTAACAAAACTTCGCTAAAGTTTTCTACTCCATCAAAACTCTCATCATGGCCCACCTGATGAGTGAACCAGCCTGATTTAGGGCAAGAGCACCTACACCGTAGGATCCACCTCACAGACGGCTTGATATTGCACCTATCTATCTAGCTAGAACATGTGGTTGCATGTAGACGGTAGGTTTGTCTTCTGTACCCGTGTGGGTTTAGCAAAGCTGGTTATGGCTAACACGAAAATACAGCATGAGGTGTACCATTTTTCATGTCGGGTAATACATATATGACTACCATGTCATTTCTTCTCAAGCCATTTGATGATGCAAAGCAACCGGGTCCTCATAAAGGATTCTACGGATCTCATCCGACGGTTCAGATCTAAGTGAGCTGAAAATTAGCGTGCCATGCTTGTCACATTTTTTCGGCTTATTTTATTAGTGACCCACAAGATCCGAACCGATCTTCAGGTGGGCCCTATCTGCAATGGACAAGCGGATACTTTGGGAAAATATGAATAGCCAAATGAATTTCCCTTGACCCTTTTCATTCCCATTCTTTTATTTTTACCGCACAAAAGTTCTGTGGTTAGGATCGGCCGGTATTGATTTTGGGGTCATGGCTAATTCAACCTAATGATCGGTCTGGATGTTGTACATGTTCTGCCAAGCGACGAACACTATTGTAGCGCTCCCGGTGCATTCCTATTCATCTATTGTACAATAAGCTCATTCTATAATTTTGTGGGTGGGCCCCACCATGTTGTAGGGCCCACATCCACTCCATTCATTCGGAGCGTCCTTCAGGTTAACCGTGCCACAAGAAAATCAGGCCGATCCAGAACATATGTGGGTCACACACCACAGGTAACAGTTGGTATGAGGATGCCCAACATTAAAACCGTTCAGATCGTGTGTGGACCCAAATGTGTTGTGCATATGCCATCCAATCGATTCATAAGATGCGGCCCACCAGTATGAATGGTCACCCCAACGATCAGGCTATTCCAACATATGCATGGTGGGCCACATCACACGATTTAAGAGGTTTTAGGCATGCATGATGATTTAGTTGTTTTCCACAGAGTTTCGATCAGCTAGCGTTTTTTTTTTTTTTTTAATCTGATTTGTATTCGTAGGTAAAAGATTACAACTGCTTTACATTCGGGCTAGATAGGAAGACTGTCTATCCAAAGCCTATAGTAGAAATGAAAAAGAAACTGCCGATCGGGAAAATAAAAATATGGCCAAAGATCATGTCCCAATAGCGCCCAGACCCATCCTGTCTAGCAAAATCCTTCCCTTCACTTCTCTCGGGAGGTTATTGACGTGAGTGAATGTGGTAGAGGATTGCTGGCCGCTACCCATTCTAGCCAGGCCGTCACCCGGCCGGTTCATTACCTTCCCTTCACCCTGCTCATGCGTTCTCTTGATTCGAGAAAACCAGTACCTGACATGGGTGTGTACTAACAAGCTAACCCAAAAAATAAAAAATAAATAAAAAATAAATAAAAAAATTAATAATAAATAATAAAAATAAAATAAATAAATAAATAAAAAGCCAACCAGTACCTCCATTTCCAGCTGGATTGGGAATTCTGGGAAAGGATGGAGATCACTTTTCGATCAGCTAGCCTGATTTCGGGCTTCAAGCAGAAAATGAGGGAAGCAGTGATGGATGGAGTGGATGTCATTTACACAAAATAATGGGGTCCACAAAAAATTGTAGGATAAGCTCTTGCTACAATAGTTGCTAACTATATACGTTTGTGCATGTATTATATCAGTAAACATTTCATTACTCCTGTAGAAACCATGCTGCTTCAAGTCTCCCTCTTCGCTTTGTTGGCATTCATGGCGGTGACCCCACACGCCATGGCAGAAAGGCAAACATACATCGTGCACATGGACCACACCAAGATCACAGCCCTTGATCGCTCTTTCCTTGGAACGAAGAGATGGTACGAATCAGTGATCGACTCCATTATAGAATTCTCAGCTCAAGACGAAGAAGAAGAAAAGAAAGAAACAGAACCCCCACAGCTGCTATACGTCTACGAAACCACCATCTCTGGCTTCGCGGCCAAGCTTTCACTCAAACAAGCCAAATCACTACCCCGCATCGATGGATTCCTCTACGCACATGCCGACGATTTGTTAACCCTCCACACCACGCACTCGCCGCAATTCCTCGGCCTACATGCCGGCAAAGGCCTCTGGAACGGCCCCAACTTAGCATCAGATATCATAGTCGGCATCATCGACACCGGAATCTGGCCAGAGCATGTTAGTTTCAGTGATGCTGACATGTCCCCAGTACCCACAAGTTGGAAAGGCACGTGCGAACATGGGACCAAATTCACCTTGGCGAATTGTAACAAGAAGCTCATTGGTGCCAGGGCTTTCTGGAAAGGGTATGAGGCTGCTTTCGGCAGTATGAATGAGACGCTTGAGTACCGCTCACCGAGGGATTCCGAAGGCCATGGAACACATACTGCATCGACCGCAGCAGGTAATGCCGTCGCAGGTGCAAGCTTGTTCGGACTTGCCAACGGCACTGCCAGCGGTATGCGGTTTACTGCGAGAATTGCAGCTTATAAGGTTTGTTGGTGGGGAGGTTGCACCAGCTCTGATATACTAGCTGCCATGGACCTAGCAGTCGCGGATGGAGTCGACGTGTTGTCTCTCTCCCTCGGTGGGAGGAACCGGCCTTACCATCTTGACAACATAGCTATCGCTGCATTCGGTGCAGTGCAAAAGGGGGTGTTTGTATCGTGCTCCGCTGGAAACTCTGGCCCATCAGAACTGACGGTGAGTAACACTGCACCATGGATCATGACTGTTGCTGCTAGTTATTTGGACCGTAGCTTCCCGACTACAGTCAAGCTCGGCGATGGAAAGGTTTTCAAAGGTGCGTCGCTCTACTCAGGAAAGCCGATTAAATCCCTACCGCTCGTCTATGGGGACAGTGCAGGCGGCCAAGGAGCCGAGTACTGTACTGATAGATCCCTCTCGCCGAATGCCGTCAAAGGGAAGATCGTCGTCTGCGAGCGAGGATTGAATAGCCAAGCCGGGAAGGGCGAGCAGGTCAAAAACTCGGGAGGCGCTGGAATGCTACTTTTGAATACTGATGATGACGGCGAAGAGCTTTTCGCAGATGCCCATGTCCTCCCCGCTACTTCATTAGGCGCGGTGGCGGGAAAGGCCGTCAAGGACTACGTCGGCACGTCCAAGAAACCAACGGCCAGGATCGTCTTTGAAGGGACAAGATACGACGATCCTGCGCCATTGATGGCCGCATTCTCATCCAGGGGGCCTAGTTCAGTGGGCCCGGACATTATCAAACCGGACGTAACTGCACCTGGCATGAACATATTAGCTGCATGGCCCCCTACAGTGGGCCCCACAGGTCTCAAAAGCGACAAAAGAACTGTTAGTTTTAACATAATCTCCGGCACGTCCATGTCCTGTCCCCATGTTAGCGGATTAGCGGCTCTCATTAAATCCGTACATAGAGACTGGTCGCCTGCTGCAATCAAGTCAGCGCTCATGACCACCGCTTACACGCACAACAACAAGAACGCGCCGATGGGCGACGCGGGTTCGGGAAAGTTGGAGTCGGCCACCCCCTTCGCATTCGGGTCCGGACACGTCGACCCGGAGAGGGCCTCAAACCCGGGTTTAATTTACGATATTGCCACTAAAGACTACATGGAGTATCTTTGCAGCTTGAACTACACTTCTTCTCAGATGGCGATTTTGACGAGGGGGAGTTACAGTTGCCCGACGGATCGGATCCTTCAGGCTGGCAATTTGAACTACCCATCTTTCGCTTTGAAGTTCGACACCGGGTCCATGAATGCGACGGCGACGTACGCAAGAACGGTGACGAACGTGGGCCCCTCGAGAAGTCGATACACGGTGCAATTACAATCACCGGATGGAGTTACTGTGATAGTGAAGCCCAGTACCTTATATTTTAAGAAGATTGGGGAGAAGGTGATTTATAAGGTGACTTTCGTAGCCACGGGTCCAAAACCGGGTTCGGGTAGTACTGCGTTTGGGGCGCTTGTTTGGGTGTGCGGTGAATATTCTGTTAGGAGTCCCATTGCAGTGACATGGCAGTAGAGAAATAAAAACAGAAGAAAATTATTCACACGTGCATGAACCCTCAATCCGAAACGTCCAAATCGTAAGTCGCAATTTAGATGAGGTATAAACCCGATATCAATTAATAGGACCATCTTAAGATCCGATTTCTAGACACTTGTTTGTTGAATTATAATCATCCTTAACGGGGGCCACAATGTTGAGGTTTTGAGGTGCACCATGCTGCCACGTGTACAGTGGCTGCGTGCGTGCGTATGGATATTCATCATATACATGCTACTGGTGTATAATCATAAATCTAATAGAAAATTGAGGTATGGTATTGTGAAAGAAAAGGCATACGCATGTGACATGTGTTTCCATTGTATCTTTCAGCTTCTAATTTATTAGGTAGAAGGTAGCATCATATGTACTAAAAATGAAAAGTTGTAAGAATGAAAGTGTTTTTTTAATATATGGTTGTAGTTGGTGGTTGACAAAGAAGGCCATTAATCATGCTAGTGGGGCCTACCGTGATGTTTGTGAGAAATCCATCCTATCCATCCTTTTTTTTCTTTTTTTTTCAGATCATTTTAAGACATGTGGGCCTAATTAAAACGAGGCGGACCCAAAACTCAGTGGGAACGTGGCATATGCGAACGACTAAGGGGCCATCTAGTAATCAAAGCTGACCTAATATCTCATTGCTGGCCTACAAATTAACATATTGTACATTGAGGGCCCAAAAGTCTTTTGATTGGACAGGTAGGACTTGTTTTTGGGGGTGTGACTTTTCTGTTACAAGAAGACCGAGCAACAAAGAACTCTGTTGGCCATCTTTACGTCTTTGTAGCATCCATTCTGTCAATCCACTTTGCCAGTTGGTGGGGCCAAATATAAGTCAGATTTAAAACTCAATTGGACCACACCACTTGAAACGGTGGCAGATGGATAAGGGTAGCAATGGGGTGGCCGGATAGAAGGGTATTGATACCCATTTCTGCCAATGGATACTGCACTCACATACACATATGTTGGCTTGAAATGCTTACCCATATTTATACTCTTTAGGGTGCTGGTGTACTCATTTATGATTTGAAATTGAAAACACATCCACTTAATTATCTCAAAAATTAAAATTTATAGTAAAAATTGAAGTTAGGATTATTTTTTTTCCTTCTTCAAAAGACAAAATGTAGCATGACAGCATGCTATTTAGGATTTAAAAATTGAAGACCAACCCCTTTTCATGTTTTGTTTACTCCAACACATTATTAAAAACTAAAAATTATAGCATAAAATTGCATACTTGGAGTACATGTAATTAAAATATAAGCTGTCAAAATTGTAGGCCCCCGGTTGGATGTAAAATGAAGTAAAAGAATCTTGTTTGATTATCTCTTCTACAAGAAATGTGGGTTGTTAGAAATTCATTCCATTTGCTCATATTCAACTTTCACGTGTAATTCCAATGATAAGGACCATCTACTAATTTTTTCAGATAAAATTTAATTAGTGGCCTATGTGATGTACGGGTTGGATCTATGACACATATTCATATTGTACCTATGTAAGGTTTGATGTTACGTGTGGATGCACACACACATACGTCTGTGTGTCCAATAGTCCTATTTCAACAACAAACAAGTGTCTAGAACTTTGAGTTCATGTTTATTTAACTAATGCAAATTTGGGAACTATTACCCAATGAGAATTGTTATAGAAAGATCAGATACGCCTCAGCTCCGAGGTCTAAGATAATCCAAAGCCGACTCGAGGCGTAGAACTAAGCTTGGAGTCTTGAGTATATGCGAAGGATGAACATCCGACTTGACGACTATTATGTTCCGAGACCCCAGACGGTATGATATGAGGTTGAGTCGGTCCGCCCAGAGGTTAGAGCGGAATCCTGGAATGATCCGAGGCTGAAGGTGTCAGCTCGGAACGATCTAGTACCGAGGTGTTCGGTTTGGGACTCGAACCGGAACCCACTAATGAGGAAGGTCATGAGGTGTTCCATTATCACACGATCGGCGACGGTTACCCAACCACCCACGTCTACACGACCATACAACAACTGGGTAGCTGAATCACCCGCACGATGAGGCAAATGCCCCAAGATGCGCCTAGTTAGGTAGATATGCCAATCATGCCCTAAGATGCGCCGAGTTACGCGGGCGTGCCCACCTCATGTGATAAGGTATAAATAGCATCTTGTGGGAAGGAAAAAGGTACGCAATATCTCGCACTCTCCCTCGAAACTTCAACTTAGACCCAGATTCCCTTGACCTGACTTAGGCATCGGAGGGTGACGCAGGGGAGGACGTGAGGTCGAGCACCGTCTTCCTCAAGAGGATAAATATTCCGAATCCACGGAACCTCTCTGGACTCCTCATAGAGACTTTCTCGAATCCACGAGAAAAGAGAGCAGGAAATAGAAATAAATTCTAATAAATTTGAAATAGATTAATGAATCATTGATAATTTTTTTAATGTGTCTCCTTACACTATTAATAAAGAAAAAAAATAAACTAAAATTCGGAATTACTAAAAATAGTAAAATCTTCCTAAAAATTCGTTTTTGAGCTGAAAGCGCGCGTTTTCTGACGAAACGGACAGACGCGACCCACTTTGTGGGTCGGTTCACCTCGGATGGCCCATTTCAGTAAAGATTGATAGCTTGTGCGCCCCGTAACGATACCCGGATCAAAAGTTATGGTCAATTTACGGTCCATCTTCTTTTGGCCCAACCATGCTAGGAACGTATCTGTGACACGTTCTACATCAGACTCCTCCACTTGAAAAAAACTCGTCCTCGAGTTACGCAAGAGACTTGGCACATGAGTCTGAGATAACTTCCGACGTCGATGTTCATTAGCTCTTTTTTGTACTTGACATTAAGCTCTTGAGTTGACATAATACATGTACTCATGCTTTCCTTGACTTGACTAATATCGATTAGTTCCTTCACATCTGCCTTCAAGATCTCATATTTTTTTGATAATGTGGGCAATTAGGCGGACTTGCCCCTGAGACGGGATCAATGTGATTTTGTATATCTCGTACGGGAGGTAATTTATTAGGGAGTTCATCGAGTACAACCCTCTTGAACTCCTGCGATACTGGTTCCAAATCCTCTAAGATATTCACAGGCTCCACATATTTTTTCTTTTCAACTAATGGATATATATTTTCCGTTTCCTCATATTGTTTAACAAAGGCCTGTTCAGTGATGAGATATTGCTCCTCCACTTTAGAAGTGTTGGGTTGGTTCTCCATTCCTATAGAGGTCACATGTTCGCCACTGATGAATCCTGTGGTTCTGTTGCAACTCTGTTTTGATGAAGTCGTTTCTCGAGGACCAATAATAGGATTTTTCTGCATAACCTTTTACTGATCGACTATCCTCATAATAATTTTGGATTTGTTGGAATAATACCTGATCGTAATCTCGAGGAGGAATCGCATGCACAATAACTTCTTCATCCGCGACCACGTGCGGATTGGTGCCTTCATCTGTCTCACCCGCTCGTGTTGAAGTTGTTCCCACCAATCTGAGGCTCTGCCCGTTAACTTGTATGCCACGAGTTTAACTTTCTTTTCTTCTACGATGTTCATGTATTCGAAGAAACGTTCGACTTCAAGCAACCAATCAAGGAAGTCCTTGAAGTAGAGTTGACCATTAAAACTAGGAAGATCGACTTTCATCTTGAATTCTTGAACCATCCTGTGGTTCATTGATAGCATCACCCTACGATCAGTATAATTACGAATTCCAGTAATTGCTGGTGGTGGATCACCACCATGAACACGGAGTTGCCTTAGGTTTTCCGCCAAGAGATCCGCTATGCTGTCGATGGAAGCCTGCAGCCCTTGCATGGCTTGCCGATTCTCTTGCTGCGCTGCTTGGAAAGTTGCTGCCGTTAAAGGAAAATTTCCTGGAGCACCGCCATGGGATTGTTGCCCGACCCGTCGTTAGAAGCCATCGTCCGAGGAGAAGCCTCGCTCTGATACCAAACTGACGCAGGGGAGGACGTGAGGTCGAGCACCGTCTTCCTCAAGAGGATAAATATTCCGAATCCACGGAACCTCTCTGGACTCCTCACAGAGACTTTCTCGAATCCACGAGAAAAGAGAGCAGGAAATAGAAATAAATTCTAATAAATTTGAAATAGATTAATGAATCATTGATAATTTTTTAATGTGTCTCCTTACACTATTAATAAAGAAAAAAAATAAACTAAAATTCGTAATTACCAAAAATAGCAAAATTCTAACTCTAATAAAAATCCTAATTCTAATACAACTCTTCTAAAGCTTAATTTCTAAAAATAAAAATTACAAATAAACTTTCTCTAGAAGAGTCCTAGTATAACTAAAACTTATTTCTATAAGGAAAGAAAATCTAAAACTCTAAAAAATATCAAAAATTCGGAATTACTAAAAATAGTAAAATCTTCCTAAAAATTCGTTTTTGGCTGCTGAAAACGCGCGTTTTCTGACGAAACGGACAGACGCGACCCACTTTGTGGGTCAGTTCACCTCGGATGGCCCATTTCAGTAAAGATTGATAGCTTGTGCGCCCCGTAACGATACCCGGATCAAAAGTTATGGTCAATTTACGGTCCATCTTCTTTTGGCCCAACCATGCTAGGAACGTATCTGTGACACGTTCTACATCAGAGGGTCTCCTGTGTAAGCCAGGGGTCCTTTGCTCACCAGTGTTGTGCAGGTTTGATTTTCATACGCGGCTTGGAGTTAGAAGATTCGAGCGGAGGGTGGTCCAGATTTTGTCAGCAACAAGAATGATTTCCATAATTTATTCAATTTTAATTTGAAATATTCTTTGTCACATCTACAATTTTTGAATGCCTATATATCAAGTGTCATTAATAGCCTGAATATCAACTCTCCATTTTATTACAACTCTTAATTTGGTATTTAAAGTGTATATATGTCCCACACATAATTAACATTTACACCCACAAGCCGTTTTCCACCTCCAATGGGTCTCATGTAAATAGTTTACGGGTTTCTTTTAGATGCATGGAATATGTGTATATAATTTAATATTGTTTATTTATATATAATCGGTTTGAGTATGTTGGTGTATACCCACGTCTAGCCCATTTTATTAATTAGGCTAAAAAAGATACCTACACCCACACTTGTTTAGCTACACCCACACTCAGCCCATGTTGGGTTGGGTGGTGCCCATTGGGTGCACCAGGCCAGTTGACACCCCTAGATGAGGGCACCTGGCATTAAAACCTTCTTGGCGGCCCCACTGTTATTTTGGATCAGCTTAGTATTTGTATTTCCCCTCTATCTTGATGACACTCACTTTAGAAATGAGTAAGAAGGCATATAAGCATGATGGTGGACGACCCAGGAAGGTTTCCATGATTATCTCTGTTAACTCGTGTGGCATGGTGCAGTTGAGTTTTGAATTTTTTTCAATTTTTTTGTCAAGTCCTAAAATGAACAGGTGAAAGTGGACTCTAGAGTTGGTTCGAGCGCTGCAACTGTGGCTCGTGTTTTATGGTGGCTTAACCTTCCATTTTCAGACGTGCACAATGTTGGAGATTTTGACCTACGAAATCACACAGATCTAGATCTGGGATAGCAATCCAATGGCACCAAGCACACACAAGAGAACACGGATTTAACGTGGAAAACCCTTGCGGAAAAAAACCACAGCATAAAGCGACAGATCTGCACTATGAAAATAGAAATTACAAAGAGAAAGGACTTACCCTATTCGAACAACCTCGAATCTCACCCTTGCTACATGCTCCCACTATTTTCAATGTCCTTAATGAATCTGGTATTCACAGTCTCAACAATCCTGATAGAGTGGGAAGAACAGTAGAATTGATAGCTTTTTAATCTTTCTAGGTATTCAATGAAGAAACAACTTACGGTTCTAAGATCAAGCTTCTTTTCATGTGGGTTATAAATTTTGGTCTCAGCAGAACAAACTCAAACATGTAGATATCAAAGACTTGGTTTTCTCCCATTTCATAACTCAATAGGGTTCAGTATATGAACTGCGGTTTTGATTGCATCACCCCACAAAGATTCTGGTAATGTCGAATTGCTAACCATGCTTCGCACCATATCCATAAGGGTACGATTGCATCTCTCAACGACACCATGCTGCTCTGGAGTACTAGGAATAGTGTACTGAGCAACAATGCCACAATCTTGCAGGTATCTAGCAAATGGCCCTGAATCGCGTCCTAATTCGTCATATATGTCATAGTATTCACCACCACGGTCAGATCTGACAACTTTAATCCTCTTATTGAATTGATTTTAAACTTCGGCCTTATAGATTTTAAAAGCATTTAGGGCATCTGATTTCTCATTAATAAGTTAGAGGTACTCAAAACGAGAATAGTATCTATAAAAGTAATAAAATATTTGTGTCCGCTCCATGAAGCTGTAGGGAATGGTCCACAAATGTCCATATGTATCACCTCTAAAAGACCTACACTCCAGTTGCACCTTTCCTTCTAGTTCTGGTCTGTTTTCCTTTTATCCAATCAATGCAACTTTATAGTCAGAGAAGTCTAGAGAATGCAAAATTTCTTCTCGCACAAGCCTGTCTAATCTCTCACGAGATATATGGCATAGCCGTCTATACCACAACATGGAGGAATTCTCATAGTCTAGCCTTCGCTTGGATCCCACTTTATTTCTATGCAAGGTATTAATATTATAGACGTGAGAGGCAATCAAGTTTAACTGGTATAAGTTGTTTCTATAGAGTCGGTTATAAATTTAATCGAATTAAAGTAACTACTAGAGCTTTTATTCCCAAAGTGGAATGAATATTTTAATTTATCTAAATAGGAAATTAAAACTAAATTGCATCTTATAGACGGCACACAAAATGTATCTACTAAATCTAAATAATAACCAGACTTCAACTTAAGCGTATAGACTCCTATTGCCTCCACGTCAACCTTGACACCATTGCTTACGTATACTGAGCGCTCTGCATTAGTTGGTGGCCTGGCCTGTAGTAATTCCTGCATAGAAGTGCATATGTGAATAGTAGTTCCTGAATCTATCCACTAGGAATTCACTGACACATCGGTCAGATTAGATTCAAAACAGACAAGAACAGTATGATTACCTTTCCTTATGAGTCAATTTTTAAACCCTTCGCAGTCTTTCTTTATATGACCCGTCTTTTTGCGAAAGAAGCATGGTTTACCTTTAACCCGTTTGCGTTTTGATCCATTTTCAGATTGATTCTCATGGTTTCCAGATGTTGGACCAGAGAATCCATTATTAGAACCTTGTTTCCTTTTCCTTTTACCTTTATTCCCTTGCCCATGACCTAAGGTCACAATATTAACATTTTGAACTTTGACCATCTACTTGATCTTCTTAGACGCACTGAGTGATAAGTTCACCCAATGTCCACATGTCCTTAAGAGTGTTATAGTTTACCAGTAACATGCTGAATTTGGGAGGTAAGTTGTTCATGATCAAATGAACTAGTTGATCATCAGTGAGTACAAGCCCTAGAGAACGATTCTTAGAAACAACCTCCATTTGTTCTACAATGTATTCACGGATATTACCTTCTCCGTCGTATGATGAGCTAGTCAATTTAATCAAAAGAATGCCCACTTCAGACATATCAGATTTCTTGAATCATTTTCCTATTTCAGTCAGGAAAGTTTTGGCTTTATCTGTTTCAGGCATGGAACCATTCATCGATTCAGAAATCGAATACTTAAAGACTTTCAGGCATGTATCATTTGATCTAAACCATGCCTCCCATCGATTATATTATGCTTCAGTAGCATTATCAGATGGTTTTGGTGGTTCTGTTGTTATCAGGGCAAGATCTAATTGAAGGAACCCCAGTACAACTTTAATGGCGTTCTTCCATTGAGCATAATTAGACCCATTTAGGGCAGAGACTTTATGCGTATTAATTGCAATTGAGACTAAAATAGAAGAGATACATATATACTCACAATAGTTCATTGTTTCACAAAGTAATTTTGTAAATGTAAACAAAAATATCAGGCAAATTAAATCATTCAATTGTTAAGGGAGGCATCAACTGAATCATTCAAGATGAAGATGGGCCCAACCATAACATCCTGGTGAGAATCTGTTACATCATCATCATTTCTCCCGTGGATAGTAATAATAACATGTCAGTGATCCTCCTGAACATGTAGCTAAGTGATGTTAGTGATGTAAATCTAAGATACTCAACACGTGTGGGTGAGATGAGTCTTTCAGCTTTACATTATCAACACAATTTACTTCACCCGTTCACGTGTCTACCAAACGGTAATCGTCTGTGTTTTCGTTACCGCACGCATGAAATTGTAAATGAAAATTAAGGGCTTGATTTTTCTCGATGAGGTCGGTCTTGGAACGATTCGTATCGCCGCATAGCCCTCCCTCCCACTTGTCAATATTTCTCCTGAGTTTGATGTATAGTGGTGCTATACGATAGGCGACCCGTCCTTTTTGTTGTTGGGTTGTCCTGAAGGCTGTAGGATGTACATCCAGTTTCCTTTTTTGAAATATAATATGAAATCTTTCCTCTTAAAAAAAAAAAGTAAACGTAACTGTATGCAATCCTCTTAATCCCAATGTTACAAGTCTGTACTTATAAAATTTTCATCGATTGAGGTCATTATGGTGGCTAACACAACCGAATCCAATACTACAAATATTGACTTAGGATCACGATTATAATCTTGTCTCTTAATGGAATATATCTAAATGAGTCTGATGCGGCCCATAAGATGGTCGGTATTGATCATTGGAACATATAGGAACCTTAAAATGAAACATACGTATAGTTTCACATTATATGTTCTAATGGTTTATATCAACTTCCAAGGATGGGTAATGGGCTATAACTAGGCCGAATTAAGACTCCGCATAATAAATGAACATTACATTTCTAATCCTTGACATTCACATGATAGATGGAATAGTTTAACTGGATGTATAGACCCATGCATAGGTGTCCATATGACAGACAAATCAGGTCATATATATTACAAATCCATATCCTGAAAGTTTGTATCTATATGGATATCTAGCGAATGAGTCAGAACTGAGAATGTTCAATATCACACACTATAAATTAAGATCTTTATATGTATAATCACCTAGCCTTAATAGGGCCCAAAGATGACTGGAGTGTGTCCACAAAATCGGACTGAAATCCAATGATTTAAAAGATTCAGGCCCAGTCAAGGATTCATGTTATGAGGTGATCAGCTCTAAGATCCAATACAGGCCCAAATATCAGGCCCATTCTAGATCTGGAAATCCAGTATAGGCCCAATCCAGACCTGAAAATTCAATATAGGCCCAAGGGTCGGGCTCATTCTAGACCGAAGAATTCAATATAGGCCCACGAATCAGGCCCATTCCAGATCTGAAAAGATCTAATATGGGCCCACGGATCAGGCCCATTCATGTTCTAAACGGGCCCTCGGATCTGAATGGACCTAAGACGAGTCCACTTATCTGAGCGGACCCGAATCGGGTCACGTAAAATGGCTTACAGTCGAGAGAGAGAGAGAGAGAGAGAGAGAGAGAGAGAGAGAGAGAGAGATCTTGTCTCGTTGCACGTCTGACGAGTCGAGAAGAGAAAGCTTCTCTCTCCACCTAGATTTTTGGTAGTCCCAACGCCAAAAGATCGCACTAAGAGGCTATGGAAACAGCTTCTACGGTCGCCATCAATGAAGATGGGACCTGTAGGCGCCATCAATGACTCCTTATATATGCAAGGAAGATTTCGGAATGGCGAGCCACAGCCCCCGTCTGCTGATCCAAGGGTCAGCAATGGCTGTCGGCCAAGCGATCGAGGAACGACATGATTGGTAAGCCTCAATGGGATTGAAATCCCCGATTTATTCCAAATTTGGGGTTTTAATTCCCTAACATTAATACAACTGGATTCAGGTATTTAAAGATCCCTAATCAACTGGATGTAGGGTTTCGAATAATCCCTAATTGGTTATATTTGAGGATTCGAATCCAAAATCCCTAATTGAATGGATTTAGGGATCTGGGTTCAGAAAATCCCTAATCGGAATCTGGAATTGAGGTTGGGGATCTAAAATTCCCCATAGCTGTTTTAGGAATTGGAATCTGAAATCCCTGATTGCTGATTTGGGGATGAAAATCCCTAATTCCTGATTTGGGGATTCAAATCCAAAATCTCCTATTTCAAATCTGAAATCCCTAATTTCAACTGGATATGGGCTATAGGACTGAAATCCCCAAATTAACTGGGGTTCGAATAATCCCCAATACTGGTAGTGAGGATGAAAAATCCCTAATCGGATTCGAAATTCGAAATGCCAATTTACTTGATTTGGGGAATTCGAAATTTGATCTGGAATTGAATCCTTAGAGGATGAATCTGAATGTGAAATAGATAATCTGATCATCCATGCTTTTGCACAGGTGCTCTGATACCAACTGTAATGTAATCTGGATGCAGAAATCCCAGAGATCTGTTGTGCACAAGACATGGGGATCAAGGGTTCGGATGGCTTACCTAACTGAGACGTCATGGATACAAAATAAGAATACCAGAAACCTCAATCTGCTGAAGTCTTCCTTTCCTTCGAGTTCTGTCACTATATAGGATTGGGGACCCAACATTCTCTTATATAGAATCTGTGGAGAAGAGAGTTTGAATCCCATCATAACTCTCTCTCCCACTGCTCCACATTGTTGTGTCCTAGTTCAACTCAACTGCTGTCTGCGTAAGACAACTATAGCATTCCAGCCCTAATACGCACGGTTGCGCAGCGGATCACCTGAAGTGGGCCACAGGTTTATTCAACCACATATCCAACTGTTAGGACAATCCAGACCGTTGATCAATAAGGCCCACCACATAGAGTTCTTACAAATTGGTCTTGGAGACACCGGCTAAGAAGAATTGATGACCGTAGGACTCGAGGCTCCTTCCCCTTATGTCATATTCTGAGGGAAGAAAATGCCCCTGCGAACTCCTTGGCCGGTCTTGGCAGTGCCTCCCAAGGGTACTCTTTCTTTTCATCTCTAAATGATCTTCCAGTGCATATTAGAGGGCTGGTAGTACTGGACAGTAGGATCAGTTAGGAAGATAGTTTAACTTGCATTTGAGAGACCTTTTATAGATGCTTATCATATGATAGGTGCCCCTCTCTTTTTCTGGGTGGAGTGCCTGAATGTCTTTCCTGGCTGTGTACAGTTTTTGCGAGTATGATATATAATACCACGGTTCTCTTTAAAAAATAAAAATAAAATAAATAAATAAATAAATAAAATTTTAAAAAAAAGAAAGAAGAGAGAGAGAGAGAGAGAGAGAGAGAGAGAGCGAGAGAGGAGAGAGAGAGATGGGCAGAGTGGATGTCACTATGACATCTTAATGGGATGGCATGGGGGATGGCATGGCAAAGCAGAAGAAGACATGGTAGAACCATCTCTCTACAATACACATGGTAGGATGATCTGCTATGTAGCGAGCACTAGTATACATGGTTCATGTCTAGTAAAAAGAAAGAAAAATACTTATTAAGTGATTTTTTTATGTAGGACAAGGTCAAGAAAAATCACGTGGACAGCTATGATCCAAGGAAATCGTGTTAGAAAATTCAATATAAGGATATAGTGCAAACTAAGATTCCGACAATCATAGATTTGTGACCGATTATGTCCTTGAAAAACTATCAACGAGCTTTACATGCCAGCCAATGTCAAAGGCCATTGATCTTGAAAAGTTTTCCAAACTAATATCGTTCTTTAGTTAATTTGAATAAGATCAAATTTATTATCTTTAGAAAGTTTCATTTTTTACTATTTTTAGAATATTTTAAGATTATAAGAGTAATGAAATAGCTTAAAATTCTTATTTAAGACGTGAGAGAGTTTTGAATAGCTATATATTATTTTGTAAAAGATTACTATTTCATAAATGGAATTTTACACATAAAAAAACTACATACGTAATGATGGGATTTTTTGTCCCGTGCTCGACCACTCGTGAGCCTCGCTCGACCGGTCGAGGGCTGGTGCACGACCAGTCGTGGAGTCGAGTCGTGGCTCGACTCAAAGTCCAGCGACTGTGGACTATTTTTTCGGGGGTGCTCGACCAGTCATGGGAGGTCCTCAACCAGTTGTGGGTGGCGCTCGACCGGTCGTGGACTCGATACGACCGGTCGAGGTTACGCAGATTCGTTCTGCGATTTTGTGTGGATTTCGTTTCGCAAGTCCTTTCACAACTGGGGTGCGGAAAGGAGTTTCCTAAAACTATAAAAAGGGGACCCTGGGGTTTTTCTAAGGTAAGATGAGGTGTAAGAAAAAGCACAAGAGGATTTCCTAAAGGGTTTAGGGATATCAAAGGTGAGAGAGAGAGAAAAAAAAAAAGAGAGAGACGAAGAGTAGAAGGAGGTTAGAAGGGAGGTTATGCTCGTGGAGGTGATCTACGGTGCAATCTATATCTCAGCGCTCCTAAGTCCTCGTAATCGGTGAGATCTCTCCGTTTTTCTTTGTTCTTTCATTGTTCATCCACTCCTGTGTGAGTGACGAAGGTTGTAACGTTCTACTGTTGATTCGGACTAGGTCCCGTGGTTTTTTTAACCTCTTTGAGGGTTTTTCATGTAAAAATCTCATGTGGTGTGTTGTTTATGCTTTGATTTATTTCATTGTTTTATTATTCCATAATTCTGGTTTGTTTCGGGAGGCTAGATCCTAAGGTTTTGTGCAAGACCCCCAACAAAGTGGTATGAAAGCCAAGTTCATTGAATGGGTAGGATCGGTTTTGAATTATGGAAGGTGGCTCATCAAGGATAATCAGCCTCAATGATTCTAACTGGACCATATGGAAGGCTAAGATGGAGAACTTGTTTTATTGCAAGGACCTATATTCTCCAATTTTAAGCATATCAGCAAAATCCAAGGATATGTCTGATGATGATTGGAAGAAGATGGACCGAAAGGCGGTGGGGTTTATTAGACAATGGTTGGATGATTATGTGTTCCACCATGTGTCTACGGAAACCTCAGCCGCTAGCCTATGGCTGAAATTAGAAGGGTTGTATGAGAGGAAGACGGCCGGTAATAAAAAAAAAATTTGATAAGGCGACTTGTGAATCTCAAGTTCAAGGATGGTGGTTCTGTGGTCGAGCACATGAATGAGGTCAGCATATAATGAACCAACTCTCCTCTATGAAGATGGTCTTGGATGATGAATTACAAGCTATGTTATTGCTTAGTTCATTACCTGACAGTTGGGAGACATTGGTGGTGTCTCTAAGTAACTCCACGCCAGACGGAAAGATATCCATGAAATAGGTAACCAGTTGTCTCTTTAATGAGGAGACAAGGAGGAAGTCTTAGGGGTCTACTCAGCAAGAGGCTCTTGTGAACAGGGGAGAAGAAAGAACAGACGGTTCCCAAGATCCCTCAGCATAATGGTGTAGCTGAGCGAATGAATCGCACCATTGTTGAGAGAATTAGATGCATGTTATCCCATGCGAAATTGCCCAAGACATTTTGGAGAGAAGCAATGCACACGGTGGTGTATTTGATAAACAGGTCCCCATCAGCCCCGTTGAATGGAGAAGTGCCTGAGAAGGTGTGAACTGGACATGATCCATCGTACAGTCATCTCAAGGTGTTTAGATACACGGCATCCGTTCACGTACCAAAGGACGAGAGGTCCAAGCTCGATATGAAGATCAGGCAGTGTGTGTTCTTGGGGTACGACGATGAAAAATTCGGTAACAGATTGTGGGATCCGACCGAGAGAAAGCTTGTCAGGAGCAGAGATGTGATTTTCTTTGAAGATCAGTGTATAGAAGACATTGGTAAGCCAGAGAAGAACCAGCCTAGTTCAGGTGAGCTAGAGAACATGGATTCGGTTATTCCTCCCGTGGTACCTGATGATGGGGGAGTACAGCAAGGTGTAGAGGATGAGGGAATTCCTTCAGAAAATGGACCAGGGGAGCAGCCCCCACTTGATCCACCTGTTGAGCCATAGGTGAGGAGGTCATCTAGGAACAGACAGCCATCTAAAAGGTACTCGCCGCATGAGTACATTATGCTGACTAATGGGGGAGAGCCAAAAGATTATTCTGAGGTCCTAGCCGACGAGCATAAGGGGAAGTGGTTGAAAGCTATGTAAGAGGAGATGAAATCCTTACATAAGAACCACACCTATGACATGGTAAAACTGCCTAAGGGCAAGAAAGCTCTAAGCAACAAGTGGGTATTCAGAAAGAAGATTGAGCAGAAGAATTCACAGATGAGGTTCAAGGCCAAACTTGTAGTGAAAGGGTTCGATCAGAGGAAAGGTATAAACTTCGAGGAGATATTCTCACCAGTGGTGAAGATGACATTCATACGGGTGTTGCTTGGGTTGGCGGCTAGCATGGATCTGGAGATAGAGCAGTTAGATGTTAAAACTGTCTTTCTCTATGGTGACCTAGAAGAAGAGATATACATGCACCAACTAGAGGGGTTCAAAGTCAAGGGTAAAGAGCATATGGTGTGTAGGCTGAGGAAGAGCTTGTATGCACTGAAACAAGCTCAACAGCAATGGTACAAGAAGTTTGACTCGTTTATGTTGAAGCATGGGTATGACAGAACGGAGTCGGACCACTGTGTGTTCACGCGCAAGTTTTCAGATGGTGATTTCTTAGTTCTGTTGTTATATGTTGATGACATGCTCATCATGGAAAAAGACATCAAAAAGATCGACAGGCTGAAACAGGAGTTGGACAAGTCTTTTACGATGAAAGACTTGGGCCCGGCTAAACAGATCCTAGGAATGCAGATAACCCATGACAGAAGCAGCAAGAAACTTTGACTGTCACAAGAGCGGTATATTGAGAAAGTCCTAGAGCGGTTCAATATGAATGCAGCGAAGCCGGTCAGTACTCCACTAGATGGTCACTTCAGATTAAGCGACAGGCAGTGTCCCAAGATGAAGGCAGAGGTGGAAGAGATGCAGAAGATACCCTACGCATCAGCGGTAGGAAGTTTGATGTATGCTATGGTGTGTACACGCCCAGACATAGCATATGCGGTTGGTGTTGTCAGCCGGTATCTTGCCAATCCTGGCAAAGAACATTGGGCAGGGGTTAAGTGGATATTGCTGTATCTAAGAGGCTCATCCAGGTTGAGCCTATGCTATAGTGACGGTAAACCTGTGTTAGAGGGTTACATAGATGCAGATATGACAAGTGACATAGACTCCAGGAATTCTACATCAGGGTTCATGTTCACGTTTGTAGGGGGAGTGATTTCTTGACAGAGCAAGCTACAAAAGGTCGTAGCATTGTCGACGACAGAGGTCGAGTACATTGCAATAATCAGAGTGTTATTGCGAGATACTTTGGATGAAGAGGTTCTTACAGGAACTGAGTCTGAAGCAGGACGAGCACGTGGTCTATTGCGATAGTCAAAGTGTTATACACTTGAGCAAGAATCCAAGTCAGCATTCCTCGAAGCACATAGAGATTCGGTATCACTGGATCAGGGATACTTTAGAACAGAAGGTGTTACAGATTGAGAAGGTCCACACGGACGATAATGTGTCAGACATGATGACCAAGGTTTTGCTCTGGGGCAAGTTTGAGGTTTGTAGAAACCAGGCTGGTTTGAAGAAGGTGGATCCCTCTTGGGATAAAAAGGGGGAGATTTGATGGAATTTTTTGTCCCGTGCTCGACCGGTCGTGAGCCTCGCTTGACCAGTCGTGGCTCGACTCAAAGTCCAGCGACTGTGGACTATTTTTTTCGGGGATGCTCGACCAGTCGTGGGAGGTCCTCGGCCGGTCGTGGGTGGCGCTCGACCAGTCATGGACTCGGTACGACCAGTCGAGGTTACGCAGATTCGTTCCACGATTTTGTGCGGATTTCATTTCGCAAGTCCTTTCGCAACTGGGATGCGGAAAAGAGTTTCCTAAAACTATAAAAAGGGGACCCTAGGATTTTTCTAGGGTAAGATGAGGTGTAAGAAAAAGCACAAGAGGGTTTCCTAAAGGGTTTAGGGATATCAAAGGTGTGAGAGAGAGAGAGAGAGGAAGCTTGTAGAAGGGAGGTTATGCTCGTGGAGGTGATCTACGGTGCAATCTATATCTCAGCGCTCCTACGTCCTCGTAATCGGTGAGATCTCTTCGTTTTTCTTTGTTCTTTCATTATTCATCCACTCCTGTGTGACTGACGAAGGTTATAACGTTCTACTTCATAGTGGATTGTTGATCTGGACTAGGTCCCGTGGTTTTTTTAACCTCTTTGAGGGTTTTCCACGTAAAAATCTCTTGTGTGGTGTGTGGTTTATGCTTTGATTTATTTCATTGCTTTATTATTTCATAATTCTAGTTTGTTTCAGGAGCTAGATCCTAAGGTTTTGTGCAAGGCCCCCAACACGTAATATATAATTTATATTTTAATACATCTTTCATAAACGTTTTTAATAAACTACCCTATTAATTTAAGTAATTATCATTAGAATATCTTTTGTTAAATTTCTTAGCAAAAGTTGGGAATAGTGGCTCGGGTGAGCCCTACCATGATGTTTATATGAAATACACCTGACAACCGGGTCTGTCACCCTATATTAGGCCCAAGGCCCAAAAATCAACCCCATTTGAGATTTAGGTGGACCACAAAATTACCCTCATCCTCCAAATTGTCTCCCTTCGTGTGGCCCACCTAAATCTCGAATGGGCTTCATATTTGGGCCTTGAGTCTAAATTTTAGTGTGGCATCTAATGGTTAGAGTAGATTTCATATAATATGGCCCACTTGAATCAAGAGTTGATGTTTTTCTCCTAACTGTTTCCTTTAATATGGCCCACTTGAATCACAAGTTAGCCTATTTCTACAGCCAAAGTGGGATTACATATCTAATGGTTTGTCCAGTAAAATTCCTTTTAAATCTCTTTTTCTTACGAGTTATCAGAAGGATGCCACCCTATGGGGGGGGGGGGGGGGGGGGGGGGGGGCAAAGGAAATAACTGGGAGAGAGACGTCCAATCTCTATTTGACAGGTTACTATGATGATTATATGAAATCCATTCCAACCATTAGATGTGATACTAAAATTTATACCTTCGGCCTAAACATGAGACTCATCTGTCATTTGGGTGGGACAAAAGGAGAAACATTTTAAAGGGTGAGGGTTGCCCTATACACTCTTTACAATTATATGGTCCACCTGAATCACAGATGGTGTTATTTTTGGGACCTAGCCTAACATAGAGTGCACATAACCGAAGTAGATTTCACATAAACATCACGGTGGGGTGCACCCAAGCCACTAACCCATTTGCTTACATGGTTGACCCTAACTTCCGTTAAAAAACTAACTCCAATGCTAACTACTTAATATGGCAGCTGGTTGAAATCCTTTCCAAAAATGGTATAGGAATATATATCAAATAGGTAGAGTTTTGTAAAATTTACTTTTACAAAAGTTATGAATTTAGGGTTTACGATTTATATAAGTTATATTAGAAGGCTTTATAAACAAACTTTAAGCAGACTTTTCATCAATAATATTAATATTTTTTTTCATTTTTAGAGATTTTTTTTTTTTCTCTTGGGGATTCAAGGACTATTTTTTAAAAGAAGATGTTAATCTCCTCTATTTCCACAGGCTTGCTATGTTAGTTTCCAGTTGATCCTAGCCTTCAATACAACGGTGGAAAACAAAAGAAAATATCTAACAGTCAAATGTGAAAAGGAGTGATGAATAGATTCATCCAATGGATTTAATTTTAAAAATGCTAGGTGTAATGTCTATAATTTTTATTTTTATTTTGTAAATGAATTTTGAATTGGGAGAGAAATTTTCTCTCGAATCCCTAACATATCTGCCTAACTCCCTCCCTCGTATCTCTCAACTTCCTTGCGAGAAGAGAGAGAGAGAGAGAGAGAGAGAGAGAGAGAGAGAGAGAGAGAGAGAGAGAGAGCTCGTTGAGGTTAGTACTTTGAATCTCTTTCTAATTTATTTATATTGCTTGCCAGAGCAGTGCAATGGATGGTTTGGATTGTCCTCATGTCCATCATACATACCTAGATAAGAATGATCTATTTCCTGCACAATATAGCCTACATGAAGGAACTTCCTTTCCTCATACAGTTATGAATGGTTTAAATTATAGTTCTAAGTTAGACTAAGTTTGATAATTTAGGTAAAGCTTATCTAAACAAAATAATGTATGGGCCGATCGGCCATATGGCTATTGTATTGTTAGATCTAGAGTGGATTATAAAGAGAACTCAGATTTCTACACAAATGTTGGTATTACTTGGCACAAAAAGTCGAGATGTGCCATCGGAGTATATGTGGTTAGATCCATGTTGCTCATCCAATTTATAGAGATTATTCAATCATTCGGTGGGCCACCTCAATCAAAGTAGTAAGATAGATCTGATACTAATCTTAAATCATGTTGAAACCTTTAAATTTGTGAGATCGTTCAGATCAAATTGGTTTAATCAATCAATTGGGATCAAAATCCTCAATTATTTAATCAGTTAATCAAAATTGATAGATTGTCTAATCCAATCAATCCTTTGCCATTCAATTTTGAAATTTAGATGTAAATAAACATATGAATAGTTTGGATTAACAAATTAGTGGGCCTTCTCTGATGTTTGACCATGGAGGGACCAATGATGGGTGTGAATCTGTTCAAATTGGTTAAATGGACCCGAAACTTTTAATTCTCAAATTTCTAATTTTAATCGGGTTTATTTGTGTACTATCGATTGATCAAAGGTGTTGAATTTTGTCCAGCGACCTATTTGTCTTAATCAGAATTTTCTCGATTTGAAGTTCGATCAATTGAAGCATTCTTAATTGATGTAGATCGATTGACAACATTGATTAACAACTGTATGGACAAAATTTTCTAAAATTAGAATTTTGATAAGTAAATTTAATGAACGTATTATATATAAAAACTCTTATTATTTGATTATTTAGAGTTTGCTCAACAGTGGTTAGCCACCTAAGGTGTTTCATCAAAAGGTGAGCCCATTGTGTAATAACAGGATCAATAATAATATTATTGATATAAATTGCTAGGATTTTTTAATATAAAACAATCTAACCATCTTGTGGAATTTTCACTGTTAGACTCGGTGAGTAACCTACCATGTCTCATGTCCATGAAAATTAAAATGAAATTAGTTGTATAGTTAATTAATTGATGTGTTGATTAACTTATATGTGTGGATTGATTGATATGTTGACTACTTGAAGTATTATTATAACTGATGATGATATATATGAAATAGTGTCACATGCTAAATTATGTTCTCACATTTAATTTTCTCGAAATATGATTGATTTCGCATGCTTACAATCTGAATTAAACAAGTGTATATGAGCAACTATGAAATAATGAATTCAACATCATCCATCACATCCGCATAAAGTATATGGTCGATCCTGGGAGCCCTCCTTAAAAGAAATGCCGATCTTGGTAAAGCGTTACCATATGCTGGATATGCCCATACTTACAAAAGGTGGAAGCCTACCCAATGGATCGTACATTTTTACATTTTGTATTTTGTACTATTTTAATTGTTATGTATATGAAGCATACTGAGTTATTTCACTAAGCTTAGTCAACTTATATTTTTATTTATGGAAAAACCATATAGATGGAGCATTAGCAGATAATGAGGTACAGGAATTGGGAGGGGTCACTGAACCTAAACATGATCCACATGAAACATGATCATACTTGTCCAAAGATGAATTGGTGGCATTGGAACATTCCTGAATATCTAATTTCACTTGTTAGTATAATTCAGTTTACATACAATGCATATTAGTATTGATTAAGATTTTAAGAACTTGATTTGATTCCAACGGATTTGACATTTTAAAGTGTGAAATAATTAGATTTATTTTTGATAGAATGTTATAACTAATTAATGATGTTTAGAATTAATGATATTCAAATGGTTGTAAAAATTTATATATGCATGGTTGAATGTTGCTAAGAATTATGTACATGTGAATTGAAATTGATGCATTTGGGTGGAACTTAGAATAAACACAAATCTCCACTTTTGATTAAGCCAATCAATTAACAAGTTAAATAAACTTTGCGTACGAGTTGCGAACTGGAATTCATGTTTGAAGGTGCACACAATGTACCCTAAATTTGGGGCGTGACACTAGGTCCCAATCGATTAATGGAGCCTTTGATGCATTATCATGCCACTTGTATTATACTGAGATGGATCCATTATAGTCCGAATATTCTAACTCTACAATCTCTTATTTTACATCGTAGACTTATAGTACTCAAAATGGCCACCATAAATACAGTGGGTCAATAATTCATGAGAGTAGGGAGATTGAAAAGGTAATTGATACTTATATAATTCAGGCTAGATGGAAGAAATAGAGGTGTGCCTTTAGATCTTTATCTAAGTGTGATGTACCACTCAAATTAAAAGAAAATTTTTATGGGATAATTATAAGACCACTCATGCTTTATAGATTAGAATGTTGGGTAGTAAAAAAACAACACATTCATTGAATAAATGTAGTTAAATGAAGGCATTGAGATGGATAAGCTGTGAGAACTTATGAGTGGTGCCAATATGTAATGAGATGGGAGAAAGTGGACATAGATGGTGATCATAATTTCTAGCTGAACAAAAGGTACATACATGCCACGTGTATGGTTTCAATGTGCACTCATACGGATGTAAATTGCATGTACACTTCTTGTGGTCGGAAGTTATGTGGCGTTGACAAAAATTCCAATGATAAATTCACTCAGTTCATCAGTTTCTCAACCTCATTGTAGGGCAGGAATCAAAACATCAAGCAGATCCAAAACTCAGGGTCCACACGACAGAAACGGTGAGAATTAGAAGTGAGCATTGAGTCGGGTCGGACCGAGTTGGTATTGTGAAAACCTTGACCCGAACTCAATCCGTCTTGGGACTGAGTCCAGTAGGCCTAACTCAATTCGAACCGGATCTTAGCTGGGCTGATCTAAACCGAGTCCGACTCGATCAAAGATACCGAGTCAGATCAAGTTGGCTACAGTTCGGATCGGGTCACCATATATTGATGTGATGTTGACGGGAAGCTTGTTTGAAAAGCTTGTTTGATGTTGACGTGATGTTGACCAGAAACTTCTTCTACATTTGAAAGGGGTAAAGAAAGCTTTTTCTAGTTAAAATCTATGGGGCCCACTATTATGTATGTGTTTGATCCATGCATCCATCCATTTTTCCCACTCGTTTTATGGCATGAGCCCTAAAATGAGGTAGATCCAAAACTCAAGTGGACCACTCCATATGAGACCGAAGAAATTGAATGTTTATCGTTCATTTCTTCTTTGAGGCCACAGAAGTTTTGGATCAAGTTGATATTTGTGTTTTCTCTTCATCCATGTTTGTGTGAGTGATGCCATGAACGGGTTGGATGACATGCACACATCCCTGTGGGCCCTTGGCTCATTTTTACTTTCAATGGTAGGCATTCACAATTCTCTTTATTTCCTATGGTGTGGTCCACTTCAACGTTGTATCTACCTCATTCTTTTGCTCATGCCCTAAAATGGGTACGTAGAATAGATGGATGGCTGGAATCAGACACATGCATAACAATGAGACCCATGAATTATACTGTCATAATTTCAATCCCTTTACCCACTATATTCATCACGATTTTTCAAGTCAAATTACATAGTAAATCACTTTTACCAAACAACTATTTATTTTCTTATTTACAGCTGGAAATAAAAGTAAATAAATAATCATTATTTCCCATAAGAAATATACGCTAGCCACCCATATCCATTGACCTTTGATTTGACTTACACTAATGTTAAGGAAAAAGTTTAAAATTTTGTCGGGCCCACCATGATATGTGTGTTTGATTCAAACCGTTCATTCATTTTAACGGCTCATTTAAGGGCATGAACCGAAGTGCAAATAGACTACAATACAAGAAACAGGGGATTAAACACCCACCGTTGAAAAATTCTTATGAGCCATCGGAGTTTTGCATCAAGCTAATTTTTTTCCCTTCATCTATGTTTGTATAATCATATGAACATGTTGGATCACAAATACACATCAGTGTGTGACCCTAGTATGGCTTCACATTTCAATAATGGACGTCATTATACCCTTGTTTTTTGCGGTGTGGTCCACTTGAGCTTATAATCTGCCTAATTTTTTGGCACAAGCCATAAAATGATACTATAAAATCGATAGACGGCGTGGATTAATCACATACATCATGGTGGGACCCACAAATTTCCCTCACTCGTTTTCACCCATTTTTTCAAAAAGCAAAGGCCGAAATCGAGGTGTAATTACCATTGTAAATAAGAAAACAAACATGCCCAATAGTCTGTTGGACAACAGAAAAGTGTAGAACATGGGCCCCACCACGGATTGAGTCGGGTTTCAGATCGGTTTGGATCCAACTGGATCGAGTTTCAGTTCGAGTCGGATTGGGTTACTATGTAACCTGAACTCGACTTGGTCGGGATTCGGATCCGGCTAAGTCTACTCGATCGGAACCTAACTCTAGCATTCAGTTTGGGTCGAGTTGGATCCACCCGAGTCGGACGAGTCAGATCCGCCGGATCGACGGGGTCCTCACAACTCTAGTGAGAATGGAAACATCCATGATTGAAACCTTCCTGAATCCGACCATGATGTTTATACCTCACCAACATCTAGTGAGATGGTTGAACGACAAGTGAAATGGTCTGAAATTTAGTACTCAGTTAAATCGTTGTACGTTGGCGGTCTGAAGGTCTGTGTTGAAAAATGTGTTAAATCTTTTTTGAGGTCGTTCGTTCGGTCTCGGACAGCTTCGACTAGTCGTGGAGCTCTCGACTGGTCGTAGGTTCGAGCCCTAGCATGACTCAAAGTCCAGCGAGTTTTTGCTGTTTTTTCTCCGTGGTCTTCGACCAGTCGTAGGTGAGCTTCGACCAGTCGAAGCAGGCTAAGACCAGTCCTGAAATTTCCAGGACTAGTCGTAGATTACGCAGTTTGTTCCACAATTTTGCGCGAAACTGCGGATTTGAGTCCTTTCGCAACTGGGATATGAAAGGGAAGTTTCCTAAACTATAAATAGGGGTCCCTATGGTTATTCTAGGGTATGGGAAGGCTTTTAAGTAGTTCCAAGGGTTCCTAAAGGGTTTAGGGTTTCAAAGGGTGTAGCAAGGTGAGATTCGAGGTTTTTCGAATCGGGTAAGTCTTTTCTCTTTGTAATTTATGCTTTCATAATGGAGATTTGTCACTTTGTGCCGTGGTTTTTTCCCGCAAGGGTTTTCCACATTAAATCTGTGTGTTCTCTTGTGTGCTTGGTGCCATTGGATTACCATCCTAGATCTAGATCAGTGTGATTCCGCAGGCCAAAATCCCCAACAGTTATTACCACTGGGATATAAATAGTAGGCAAAAATATCATGCTTGTTAAAAACTTCTATGGCCCCCACAAAGTTTCAAATGGTGGGTGTTCTATCTCTGTTTCGTGTAGTGTGGTCCACCTGAATTTGGATCTACTTAATTTTTAGACTTCTGTCCTATGTGTGCTTGAGAAACTGATGTACGGAGTGGATTCCGACCACTGGAACTTCGTGTTGGCCACGGGCAATTCGCGTGCCACTCGTATCGATGGTCGTCGCACTCACAACCTGGTCTCTCTCAGTAACTTGGGTCAACCGCGAGGGTATTTTCTAAGTTCCAGGCATGGGTTTGTCCATATATACTGTAACCTGGTAGACCGGTTCTCCACGAGTCTGAGAAACTGCAACGTAGCTGCCTGTGGGGCCACCGTGATGCGCGTGGCATCGAACCCGTCAAGAACGTGAACGCGGATTGCGTACTACCCTCGCCCGTCTCCAGCTAGAAACATGGGGGAGCTCTGAGCGACTACCGTGATGTATGGGTTATATCCACATCGTCCCTCCATTTTTCGGTATCATTTGAGGATATAATCCCAAAAATGAGTTAAATACAAGGCATAGGTGGACCACTCAATGGGTATTAAACTTTTGGATCGAGCTGATATTTGTGTTTTCTCCTCATCCAAGTCTATGTAACTTTACAAATAGGTTGGATGGAAAATAAACTTCACGGTGGGCCTTAGAAAATTTTCAATGGTGAGAATCATTATCACCGCTGCTTCCTTTGGTATGGTCGACTTGAGCCTTGCATCTGCCTCTTTTTTGTTTTAACCCTAAAATGTTAGAAAAAAATGGATGGACGGTGTGGATGAGACCCATACATCACGGTGGCCACTCAAAGTTCCTGCCCGTTCCCAGCTGGAAACGGCGGGGGTAGAACGCAATCCGCGTTCCAAGAAGGTAGCCCAACCATACATGGGCCCACGAGCCATCCAGTCATCAATTTGGAGTTCTTTTTTTTGTGGTTATTCATTATTTTCTATGGTGTGACCCACCTGGGATCAATATGATTTTTCAGGCATCCTGCCATCATTGTGGGAGACTGTTGTAGGTGGATCTGATGCCATACAAATACAGCACTGAAACCCACAAACAACTAGTTGCAAGAAATTCCGACGTTGAAAGTTAAGGGCCCGTTTGGATGGCCGAATAAATAAAGGCACTCACTTCAGTCTATTTTTAGTCATTTTTAGCTTACTAGCAGTTCGATTTTGGATTTTTTTTTTTTTTTTTTTAGTAGGAGGTTGAGATGTTTTAACCCACTTGATCACTGGTTCAGATCTTTAGCATCAATGCCCCCGAATTTTAATTTGATCTGATTTTATTTTTTTTTTCTCAAAGCTAGAGAAACGGTCAATATGGGATCTTTTCATATGACTTTTTCCATCGTAAACGATTGCCTTCTACTGGACTCAGTTTCACGCGGCATTCAGATGGGCCGAGAATAGTCTGCAACGCCTGTTTTAGGTAGAACGTTAGAGGCTCACGCTTGTGGAGCCCAGCATGTTGTATATGTAACATCCACTCTGTCCATCAGGTTCTATGCTCTATTCTAGGAAGTGAACGAACAGTTAGAGAGACACTACTCAGATGGGACACGCCATAGGTTTGTGTGGGGGCAATGATTGTTGTTGCAGTTTGGTCACATGATGAGTGTGTTAACGTCATAATTGAATTTACGGCATTTACGGCTTAATTCAAATCGAATAGTTATGACTTCGATTGCCAAGACAGGCATAGAGAGTTTATAACCGAAATCTGATGATATCGGCTGCCTATTTAATAACTTGCTCAAGGTTCATCCTCCAATGATGGGTTATAACCTTTGATTTCTATACTAAATGACTTTTTGGTAGAGAAAAAATATAAATGGGAAAGAGATTCTTACCCTCAGTTGTGAATGAGAGACGTAAAACACTTCTTTAATGTAGAAGTAAATTCAGCATGTCAGCGTAAACTCAAATTATAGCTAAGATTATTAGCTACTTGATTAATAATACAGATTACATACTACAGAATAGAAACAGCAGACGGAAAATAAAAGATTATATTAAAAAATGTAATTTACTTAGTAGGAAAAATAAAATAATTACACTATGAAATGTAATTAACTGATAATTAAAAGGATAGTTAAAAGATAATGTTTGGCTTAATTTAGTTTGATATGAGATGAATTCTTTTGTTATTTATAATCTTAATCTGGTCAGTTAAGACTATCATGCGACTATTCCTTCATGATCGACTGCATTCACAATAACATATCGTCACTCAATGCATTCCCGCCATGTTATCAAGAAATCTGCCCATATATGTACAAATCACACACAGCCTATTCTAATTGGTTCTCATTAGGAATGGCGACTAAGGGATCAACATTTGTGTGATCCAAATATTAGGCAGGCACACCTTTGATAGGATTGAATTGACAAAATACAAAAATCGTAATGATCCAAATATTAGGCAGGCACACCGTTTGAACTTAGAGATTTTAGGAGCAGTTTTACATTGTTCCTAATGGTGTGGCCCATCATAGTTTTCCACCGGGATTATATTTTTCATGTACGGTTCAAGTAATGTTATCACATGATAGACGGAGTGGATTCACATATAAAACATAGTGAGCTCTGCAGAGAATGGGTGTTTTACGAAGCTGCGTACAACAGGTTTTGTAGACGATCTCGGACCGTCGAGAGCTGCTCTCATGCATCTCCGCATCATGGAAGTTCCATGCAGCTACCTCCTTGTTCACATGCCAAATATATTTGAAGATCTGAACCGTTGACCTAGCAGGCCACCGTGTATATCAAGGGTCGTCATTCAACAAGCAAAAGTCACAACAGATGGATGACCCACCACATAAATGGCCCCAATCACAATAGATGCCCCATTTATGGTGCCCCATTTCCAGAGTTCACCACTCAACATGTGGGAACGAGTGACACGTGCGTAAGATTGAATCGTCCATCAGATAATCCACCCTACGTCAATGGTATTAATTTAAAATCACTTGAATATGATCATCAGGTGGGCCTTATTTGTGATATGGCCCAGAAGATGATCGTATGGGCCTGGTTTTTTAGACAGGACGTCTATGTTTTTGAGGATCACTTGACCAACGGCTTCGATCTTGCATAGGTTGCCTCATTTTCCACATGCTAGTTCAAAAAGGGCACTTTCTCTAACTATGTGACGGCAGGCTACTCTTCTTTTCCCAGTAGTTGAAGATTCTCGACCAAAGATCATGAAACAGCAGTGCTTTGGAATTTGACGAAGAAAAAAGTGTATGTTTGACTATGAGAAAAGACTTATATACTCTGGCAGCGTTTCCTATGCTGGCATTTATGTATTATTCAGAAATACACCTATTTTCTTCGCCCCAACGTGACGTGTTCTAATGGAAAACTGTCGTGCATTGGCACGGTGGGTATGGCACATGCGAAGGACTTGCTGTACGGAAGAAAACTTCACTTGATTTTTCTTTAGTATAACACGTTCTGTTACTAATGCAATGGGAATTACGGATTTCGTTATTAATGCAATAGTTTATATTCTTATGCATGTCTTTAGGGGATGAGTCATTACATGTTATGTGGCCACCGTCAATGTCCTCATCTATGAGGCAATGTACCTGGCACTATATAAAAGTGGACGGATTAGATACTACCCCTGCCTGTTCGGATCTCGGGATAGGTGGAGACGCTGAGGACTGCTGAGGGGCCACCGTGATGTATGACTTTTATCCATACCGTCCATCCCCATTTCCATATCAGTTTAGAATACTGTACTAGAAATAAGGAAGATCCAAGCTCAAGTGAACTACACCACAAGAATTAGCGGTGCTAAGGACGCCCACCATTGAAACCTTCCAAGGGTCCGCCGTGCGGTTTATTTTCCATCCTACATATTGATACCGTCATATATACCTGAATGAAGTGAAAAAATAAATATCATCTTGATCCAAAACTTATATGGTCCCTAAGAATTTTCAACGGCATGAATTTAATCCACACTGTGTGGTCCATTTGGACTTTGGATCTTCTCTATTTTTTATATCATAATCTAAATTGAAATAGAAAGGTAGAGATGGACGGTATGGATAAAAGTCATACATCACCGTGGCTCCTCAGTGGCCCTCATATCCTCCGCATGTCCCGAGCTCCGAACAGGTAAAGGGAGTACCTAATCTACGCCCAGTATAAAAGACCCGTCCAAAGAATGGATTTAATCACAAATCTAGCAATGATATTTTCAACAAGGCCAGCTCTCTCGATTCTTTCAAAATGGAAAATCTTCTCAGTGACGGTCGAAGAGTCAACAGTGCTCGAGAAGGTTTTAAACATTAGGATATTAGACCTATGTCCAAGCCAATTCAGATGTGGTTTGGACCCAAGTTGGGAGAGACAGACAAATTGGTTTGGCCAAGTTCCCCATTTTGTACATTGATCATTAATCGAAATTAATAAAATGAGATAATTAGATCTAACCAAGCCTAATAATGGATCGATATCGGGTGTCAAATCCCACTCACTCAAAATCATCACTTATTTGATGGTTAAATGTAGTTGGTGGTTTGATTTGCACCACTCAATATCTCGAAGTTGACAAGATGGGTCATCAATAAAGATGTTGACTGCCCATGATCAGTCTAGATCTAGCCCTTACGGTTCATGGATCTTAGTTTCGTTGTCTTTATCAAAAGAAACTTTGGTGGTTCCAAGCCTAATCTTTAATGGGCCACAAACATCTTCGTAATAGATTAGCTACGAGAAAAAGATCTAAGAAGCCAGCGAATCTGGATCTAACTGGAGTACTTTCTTTCCAATCCAAGTCACCTATTCAACTCTAAGACATTTGCCTGAGGCAACGGCCGAACAATATTTATAGCCCAATTTAAGATGGTCGACCAAGGGGAAGTTGTTATACAGCCCGGTATAGGTCTACCCTGACCAGGAGTATGTCAAATGCATGTGAGTATCATGGACAGTATCAAACCCGGTCCACTGAAGCCTTGTCAATGCCAAAACCAAGATGGACAGCCGACAAAGGGGCAATTCAAAGCTTAAAAGACATGCTTTTGGAGGAAGAGAGCCACCCAAAAGGGGAACTATGGGAAGAATCAACCTGCTCCCCAGCAGATTATCGTTCTCTCCCCATAGCCAGTGACAATGTAAACCAAGCACCATCCCCTAAATTTTACATCAAGAGGGCCCAAGACAGAATCCTTTCGAGAAGCCTCAATGAAGAAGGCAGATAGAAAGCAAGGGCGACCAAAAGCATCAGCTGCAGTTAGGGGTGTACATCGAGTCGAACTGAGTCGAGTTGGCCTCAGCTCGACTCAGCTCGACACTGGCTGACCTTAGCTTAGCTTGGTCCTCGAGCCTGACTGGCTAGCTCAGCTCGGTTCAGTCAGCAGCTCAAGCCAACTCAGCCGAGTTCACCGTTGAGGCATTTCCATAAACACCTTAACTGCAACTTCAAAAACACATTGTTTTACAAACCGAGGCAATGGTTTTATAGGTGCTTTATCAAAACACCTTCTAAGTAACATAAAAACCAAAAAGAGAGAGAGAGAGAGAGAGGAGAGAGAGAGAGAGAGAGAGAGAAAAGGTATTTGTTTAATGTACATACCTTGCTTGCCACCGACCAAACCTTCCTTGCCTCCAGCCAAACCTTCCTTGCCACCAACACCTTTCGTTGAGTCATTTATCAATAGTTGGTGAGCAACATCAATGGCAAAGTAACCGAGTCACCAAATTAGTTCGATCCGATTTCGATTCGAGCTAGATTCGAGCTAGATTCGATCCGAGTCAAGTCGAGCTGGGGCCTGCTCGAACTCAGCTCGAACTCATTTTTTAGCTCAAAAAATCAACTCGACTCAGCTCGAACTCAGCTTTGAACCGAGTTAAATCGAACTTTTTCGAGTCGAGTCGAGCGAGCTAATCGAGGTAGCTCGGTTCATGTACACCCCTAGCTGCAGTAACTACTTAAACATAGTTAGGAAAGTATGAATAAAGAAGGTCGATATGACGACTCAAAAGCTCAATTATAGAGCATCTTATACCTTAGGATATTTATTTCTCATTCAAGTTCAATAATGTATGGCCCATTGAATACAGTCAGGTTGTGGATTTAGACTTTAGTAAATAAAGGTAGTTGAATATTCAAAGGTGTTTAATTAAATTATATTTATTTTTTATGGGGATTTTTCTTCTCATTGCTGGGTTCGATGAAATCGAACCAGTTTCGATATCATCGATAATTGTCAGGATTTTTTCACCACTAGTCGCTGGACAGTTTTGGTCCTGTTTCGATATCATCGAAGGACCTTAGATGATATCAAAGACTGTCATCGAGAGACCTTCGATGACATGATAATTGTCGAAATTTTTCACCCCTGGTCGCTGGACAGTTTTGGTCCTGTTTCGATATCATCGAAGGACCTTAGATGATATCAAAGGCTGTCATTGAGAGACCTTCGATATCATCGAAGAGTTATGCAAATGTGATTGCGGAAACGCAGATTCTGCGGAAATTATTTCCCATTTTGATTCTACCTCTCTTTCTATTCTTATATAAAGGGGTGTATGCGGGATTGGGGTGTATTCCAGGGTATTATAAGGTTTCCTAAAGGTTTTCTAGGAGGGCTTAGGGCTATCAAAGGTGTGTGTGTGTTGTGTGTGTGTGAGAGAGAGAGAGAGAGGAAGCTTGTGGAAGGGAGATTCTGCTCATAGAGGTGATCTACTTCGCAGTCCATGTCTCAGCGCTTCTACGTCCTCGTGATCGGTGAGATCTCTCCATTTTTCTTTTGTTCTCTTATTGTTTATCCACTCCTGCGTGCGTGAAGAAGGTTGTAACGTTCTACTTCATAGTGGATTGTTGATCTGGACGAGGTCCTGTGGTTTTTACCTCTTTGATGGTTTTCCACATAAAATTCTTTGGTGTCGTGTGGTTTATGCTTTAATTTATTTCATTGCTTATTATTACATAATTCTGGTTTGTTTGGGAGGCTAGATCTTAAGGTTTATGCAAGGCCCCCAACAATTTTCTTATTTCAAGAAGTCCTAGTGAGAAAGCATATTTAAAGCAATGGCGGCCAAAAGCATCGTCCACAGCAACTATCTAAACATAGTTAGGAAAGTAGGGATAAAGAAGGCTAACATGACAACCTAAAAGCCCAATTATAGGGCATCTTATAGCTTAGGATATATATTTTCGCAATCTATTTCAATAATGTATGACCCATCGAATATGGTCAGATTGCGGATTTTAGACTTCAGTAAAAAATAAAACAATTAAATATTCAAAGGTGTTTAGTTAAATAATGAGTGCAACAGGCATATAAAGAAAAGCCCTCCACTAGTGTTCGATAATTAAAACTTGGCCAATGGCCAACCTTGAATACGCACATGAAAGGTGAGAGAGAGGGAGAGAGAGAGAGAGAGAGAGAGAGGAGAGAGAGAGAGAGAGAGAGAGAGAGTCTACCAACGAGTTTTAAATAAGGGCAAAAAAGAAAAGAGTAGAAAAACAAAGGACTTCTCACAAGCCAAAACCTTCCCTCTGATGCTTTGCAAGACACCGCCTAGCCTCATTGGTTAAGCGCAATGCTTCCAAATGCTCGACTTCCCAGGCAAGGAATTCAGATCCAAACAAACAAAGCTATCGCATCACTTCTTAACTTCTCTCGAGTATTTGTCTTTTGTTATTTGATTAACTCTCAAGTGTGGGAGTAATTTGGGCACAACGCTCGTGCTTTGTCTTGATTTCGACTTATAAGCCTCCCATAGACCTCACCAACTCTTCCATCTCCCAAGCAAGCATTGTAAATTCCTCTTTAATTTGACCCATTTCTCTTCGTAGTGTTTCCTCCTCATTACCAAGCACCACAATTTCACCTTGCGAAGATAGGGAAAGCACTACCGTCCTATTTCATGCATCAAAGCGGTTAGTGGCAATATCCAGGCGATCCCGGGCAACTATATATTCGTATAAGGCTGACAAGATTTCCTCAGCATGCATTAACTTGGGGCCCTATACTTCGTTGGTCCCGAGTGCTTGTTAAAGCTCACCAAGAGTGTTCGGGGCAAACCCAAGCTCCTGCAAGGAGATTAGGCTGGGCACGTCGAGCCAAAAGAATTGATCGGAAAACTACTTCAAGCCATTGGCACTTTGACAAGCGGGGGGGCCATCGAACACCCCTCGAGTCACCACTAAATCCCTTAGATAACCGAAGGGTTAAGATCAGTGGTTCCTGAACGACTTGCATCGACCGTGAGAGAAGATGACATGGACGTAAAGTCATGAGTATGTTCTTTATTGCCCCTAGTGACAGTAGTATATACATCAAAGAAAGGTCTATAAAATACAAGAGGCGTGACATTTAGATTAGAAGAATCAACAGAGGCATCACCCCTCAAAACATGCACCGAAGACGAAGTTTCTTCAACAATACAACTTGTTGAAGGAAAGTCAGTACCTTCGGGAAGTCCTCCCCAACTGGCAGGAACAATGTTTTCATAATTGCTAGCCACTAACATTGTTGTCCTAGCTGGCTGAAAGAAAATGACCCCCTCAGAGGATGTTATGACCAAAGCAGGTCTCCGATCGGTGTTAAAACCACTTCAGTCTCAATGGATTCTTTACACATAGAGGAAACTGGCGGAGTAAGTGTAACAGCATTTTCTCATACTCGCTAGCGCTTTAGGATGAGTGTGAGGTTTTCTCTCTCTTTATTATCTACCGATGGTAAGAAGTTGACTAGGCAAGTTACAAAAAATAATGATAATAAAATTAAATTAAACATCTTAAGGAATAAGAAAACAAGAAAATAAAGGAATAGTAGTTACCTTTGGGCAAGATGGCAGCAACGAGCGAGCAACTAGAGTATTTGACCAAGTGAAAAGAGCCTCGACCAATGGCCTGTCCTAACTACTGACCCTGGAAGATGAACGACCGATTATAGGGGACTCATTCCTGTCAGCATATTCAACCATCAACTTTTCTTCTTGTCTATATTTTATGCTTGGCCAAGATGGCTGCCAGTCGACGGCGCACTTCGAGTAGTGAGCCCACATGAAGGATGGAGAGTAGCATCAGTGGACCCGTCAGAAGACGAATGTGTTGGGGTAGCAGACAAACACCCATAAGAAAAACACCCCATGAAGCAGACCTTATCCCAGTCGGAGGGGTGGCAAAACCTGCAGCTTTGTCCGGCCAGAGTAGCTACCTCCAACAATTGGACAATTTGGGAATTAGTTGGAAAAAGACACTCCTATCCGTAACTTGAAGAAGTGAATATTAAGAGTGCCAGTATGACTTCCACCAAGAATCATACTCTGATATTATATAGGAATGAAGAAGGATCGAGTCCGAAAAGACGAATCTTTTGACAAAATCTTCAAATCTCTTCATGGTTGGATGATGCTTATCCCGATGCTGGAGAAGTTCTCGTGACAATGGGTGCACATCAGCGAGGCATAACCAGGAAGAAGAGGAATGCCCTAAACTAAACCAAATTGGGGCACACACAAAGTGACATGATAAAATTCATCACCAGTCTTGGGGTTGAGATTGTGGATTATAAATGCTCCACTGACAGGGAGGTCCCATGAAATAAGAAAGTTGGCCCATAATTGGCGCAACAGTTCTAGAGTGATGAAATGAAAAGGATCATGCTGGATGCACCTAAGCCGGCTTGGACCATGAGTCATCCCAGTAAAAGGGAAAAAGTACTCATCTGAAAGTTTCTTTAAATCAACAAGAAAGAAGTGCAAGTGTTCTGTTGAGGGTCAAATATTGCATATTAGACCCTAATTATTACCTGATTTTACATACATGATAATGCTTAACGTCTTATTTTAATCATGTTTTTGTTGCAAGGTGTATTTAAGAGCCTAGACTGAAAAAGAGTACTAAAAGCATGGATTTAACGCTCTGAAGTCACCAAGGCAAGGGACGAACCCCAGGGGACTGAGATCGAAGAATTTACACGCCAAAGATCTGAGAAAATCAAGTGATTGAAGTTAAAGGGGCCTAAAAGTTGTCCTGAATGCAAGATCACAGGGTTCCCATTGCCTGTTTGGTTCGAAACTTTATCTATGGCATGAGAACCCTAAATTAACCGTACATGTCGAAATTTAGTCATTGGATCTTTGTGAAAGTGGCCCAATGGTGAGATCAGAGGGCGCTAGCCATTAAAGAGCATCTTGGTAATCTATAAGCGATCAAAGCTCAAACTTAAGCGTTAGAAAGAGCATGAAAAATAACAAGTACTGGTGAAATTTCATCTCATTTGCAAGGTGCAGTCAGGACATACGGACGGTAGAAGTTATAATAAAAGAGAAGGGCAAATTTGTAAATAGATGTGCCATGCATGGCACCAAGCAGGCATGAAGCAAATTGTGTTTTCAATGGTAAATGTTGTCCGCACGTTGGTTGAGCGTGTGACCCACTTACAGATCGGATCCGTTTGATACTTGAGGTTATGGGCCAACACGACATACAGGAGCCGGTGAACGGAGTGGATTTCTCACCAAGCATCACAGTGGACCCCACCTATTTCGAACACCTAACTTGCACATGAAGGAAGTTGGTTCAACAGCGAATTTCGCCCCCACAATAGATGATCGTGTGGCCCACCCTGAAGTCGGATCTACTTCAAACTTGGGACCATAGGTTATCACAACGTGATGAAAACGATGAAGGGAGCAAATTTTCTGAGAGAACACCATAGTGGACCCCAACTAATTCAAAACAACTAGCCAAAGCGACATTCACCCGCACGCTGCAACAACGGGTGACTGAACCTGGTGAAACGATGGGTTTCACCCCACCTTCCTACTCCATGTGTGGGCCATCTGATCAACGAATCCAATCCAAACTTGAGCCCAAGCCCTAAATTGATAAGATAAGACTGATGGCCGGGTTGGATCACACCACAAAAACCGATCCAATGGTTACACACTCATTCCCTATTTCACGCAAGAAAGGACCTGCGTAAGAAAGATTCCAAAATCTTCTACTGCGTAAACAAGGTCGGTGCAAGGATTGCAACCGACCCAGCCACCTTCCCAACCATTATAAAAGAAAAGGAAAAACGCAAGAAAGAGGCATCATCTGATGTAGAGGAAAAAAAACACGTGAGCTGATGTTTTATTTAAACCAATCTGATTTAAATGATTTTAAACTCGCAAGTATACGAATCAGATGTAGACACAGTATGTATTACGAGATCATTCCCACGAGGACTGGTTGTCACAATTCGAATTTTATGATTCTTTCTTAACTAATCTGACAAATAGTTCAGATAGGTATTAAGCAAACTAACAAAAATCAATGGAAAATAATTGAGAATAATAAGGAAATTTTCACTTAAGGAAAACACTAGGACTTTTGAATCCACCCCTAATTATCATAACCTTTGTTTTACCTGTTGATTTACCTTAATTCAGATTGATATGAATTTAATAAATAAAGCACACTTATGTCCTTGGTCGGGCACACAGAATGTATAATCCCTTAAAGCATAAGGATCACATCTTTCCATCCATGGTCAGGCATGAAGAGATGTAATTCCTATTTCTTTCTCTACAAGGAACCTGTTCATGGTCAGACACAAGCACCTAGACTAAGATTCCTAACCACATCCACATCTAGACTTTGGTTAAGCTCATAGAATGGAGAAGTATGGAGTTTTCAATTAAGCACACTAGAGAAAGAAATAAATAAATCAATTCAGATAAAATCAACACATAACAAGAGTCATTCAAATTAGGGGCTTCATCTCAGCCCTAGCCAAGAAAACTAGCCTAGCATAGACATGATCCTCTGCTCTAGATCCACAACCGGCCGCCCTCTCACGTTCTCTCTCTCTCTTTTATAGCAGCCAGGGTCGGTGGATAGGAGGCTGGAATTGGTGCATGAATAGGCGATGGAGAATGCCCCTTACGCAACAGGAAAGTCGGCTGAAGTTTACGCACGCAACAACACGCAACCAATCTGCGTTTGGAAATGAATTTCCAGCTACAGGGGCTCCGAATGCAAGATCTGATCCATTCAGGCGTCATGGATCTGGTCGGTTGGCCCAGGGGAGAAGTTTGAACGGACAGGATCGTCGGACCGACCCTGACCATGTTTGCAAAACCGCAGCGTCCGGGTTCTGGACGTTGAAGCAGAGCTTGCGTAATAGGTCGTACGTTGTGATGTTGGTGGGGACCATTATCAGTGTTTTTTGAGAAATCCACTCTGTTCATTCAACTCATGCCGAAAAAAACCAGTAAGAATGGATGGTGGTTTCATATTGGATTTGGTGAGGCCCACAGAATAGCTTGATTCGACGTCCGAATTGCGTTCAACGGCTTGGATCTTCCGCTAGCTTGCATGAGGGAGAAAGGACACCTATGTCTTGGTAAAATGAGCCTTGGAAATCTAATGGACGGTTTGGATTGTCTATATCGATAATAGGTGGGGACCACAACTGCGAAACGACGATCAGTGCGAAAGTTGCTGGAAACAGAAGTTTCCGTTTTTGAATTCATGAGAGAAAGAGTCGGTCAGCGCACGCTAACCGACTTTTTGATTTTCGGTGCACGTCCGGTGCACTTGTGCACATTGCACATTGACTGTATGTGTGGATCCCATGGATATGTATATCCATAATCCGCTCCGTCCATTCGTTTCTCCGTATAATTTAAAGTGTTGAAAACGAAATTGAAGTATATCCAAATATTAGGCGGGCCACAAATCATGATTTTAGTGGCTGATATGTCTGTGGGCCGCTTCCACAAGGATCCAATGGTTCACATTCGGTGTGTACGGTTCATTTGTGGTCCTCAGGCCATGTATGAAGTTTTGAGCCAATCAGATAGCGAAAACCCTAGGATCTTGCATTCTGGACCATTTTCGGGCCTCTTTAATGTGAACGGATTGATTTCCTCGGATCCCTGGCATGTAAATCCGTCAATCTTGGTCCTGGAGTCAGTCCCTTACTTTGGTGACTTCGGAGCACTAAATCTCAGCTTTTATTATCCTTTTTCAGCCCACGCTCCTAATTACTCCTTGCAACAAGAAACACAATTAAAATATAACATTAAGCATAATCATGTACGTAAATCCAGGGAATAACTGGGGTCTAATATGCAATATTCGACCCTTATCATGAGTAGAGAGAGAGAGCGGGTTAGCAAATTTCAAGAGTTTTTCTTTTTCCCTCCTTGTTCTTTTTAATTATTTTTATGTTTCATTAAGATGTTTAGTTCAGTCATGTCTATGATTGGCTAAACCTCTTAGCTAGGGCTAAGAGGTGAATCTTGTAGCGTGATGGGATGCTTTTTGTAGCTTTGATTCATGTTTATTGAACTCTCCCTGATTCTAGTTTGATTATAAGGAATGCTTTTAGTTTTTTAATGGTTTGTTGTGACTTAAATTAAAATGGATCTGTGATAACTTTGAGCATGTTCTTTTCATTATTATGTTATGAAGTTAGGAAGCCCTGTTGTTCACCATCGTCTCATGGGCATGGTTGGATGATGAGATCCTTCTTAACATTCATAACTCTCTTAGATTGGTTGTGGATTGGTTAATTCTGTTGTTTGCTTGGTCTCTTGGGCATGGCCTTGTGATGGAATCAATTCTAGTTCTCATACCTATTATTCATTGAAAATTAGATCAAAGGAAGTTATAATTAATTTTTAATGATATATCTTCTAACTGGATGAAGATAGGACTCTAAGTCTAGTTCAGTTCTTGAATCAAGCATAAAATCTCCCTGATCTCTACAAGTGGATCCTTGGCACCCTAGTTTCCCACCTTTGAATTTTCTAAGTTTTAGTTTAATATTTTACCATTACTCAATTAAAAGCCTTTGATTTAGATTTCATCTTCGCCTAGTTCTAGTTCAAGTTACTTTCAGATTACGTACAATGTTCAGTCCCTGTGGATTCGACCTCGATCTTATCGAGATTATTACTACATCACAACCCTATACTTGGGGTGTGAACATGTTCTTGGAATGAGCACTCTTTGATTCGGTAATAAGTCAATCCGCAAAAACCGTAAGTAGGTGACCTATAAGGGATTTCCCTAGGAATAACAACACTAAGTGAAGGAAAGTATTCACATAGTCAAAGCTGGAGAAACCATAAGGGCCCCCCAAAATAGTGAAGATTCTTAGTCGCAAGACTATGAAGGGTCCGATATAATTGAGAAAGGAAAAAAGGAGCAAGGGCCAAATAACGATTGTTGGCTAATGATTCAACCGATTCGTTGTATTCCTTGGTCTTTGACCGGCTAGGACATAAAAAATAAAACAACAAAGCACATCCATAGAAAAGCACAATGCTCCTGATGTAACACATGACCCTATTTAATCTCCTCCTATATATAGGTAGAATACACCACATTGGCTCACTGATTATAAAAGGAAAAGGAGGAGTATGAGCTTGATGGCTCAATGTATTCATCTAAGGTAGGAAGGCTCATCAATGCATATACATCAAGAATTGTGGGACTCATGAAGCCCAAGGAAAATAAAAGCAGTTGGTCGAAGAACTCTAGAAGTAGATAGCCACTGCCAAAGGGGTAGGTTGCATGGCCATCTCGATCCAAGAAAGCTTGGTACAACTAAGGATCTCGGTAGTTCTCCAGCTGTCCCTGAATGAAGACTCGACACAATTCATCCAGGCAATCTAGTCTAGAGAAGGGCATGGCCATATATGATAACGACAAGTACTTGGGTTACAACGAGACCGGTTCAAAGAAGTTCCAGCAGGAGAAGTGTCTCTCGGAGATACAGAGGGAAGAGGCGAAATGGAGGAGAAATCTTCCTCCTGAGAAGAAGTGAAGACTGGGCTGAGATGGTATTAGTCCGGTTCATCGAACTCATAGTAGGTCAAAGTGCCCAAAAGAATGAAATCAACCAAGTCTTTGATAATAGGCCTGATTAAATCAAGAGTAGGAACATCCATGATGTTTGATTTAGGCTGGGAATCCTTAGAAGAAAAAGCCATGATGTAAGGAGATTAACCCAGGGCTGTCAAGTGGGGGTGGAATATGCAGGAACGAAGATGGCGAGTTGGTCTTTGCTTTCTCTCATGGTTAGGGTTTAGGCTCCAATAACAAGGCAGAGTTCTTAGCGGTTTACGAGGGCCTCTCCATTTGTGCTAGCAAGGGCCTTTGGAATGTTATGGTTGAGTCGGACTCAAAATTGGTGGTGGATATGCTCAACCGAGTTTCCCAGATGGGTTGGAAGTGGTATCATTGGGTGGCGTGTATCACTTTCCTCAATTCGAGGGGCTCATTTCGCTACACCCACACACTTAGAGAGGGAAACGGGCCAGCAGATGGCCTGGCCTGGCTAGGTAGCAAGACCTAGAGCAATAGGGTGTTCCATGCCACGAAGGACCTCCCCCATGAAATCCGTGGCTTGGTGGTGTTAGATAAAGTCGGTTTAGATGTCATCAGGGTGGTGGATCATGTATTGTTTTCCCTTTTACGATAGGTTGCCCCGAGGGTTTTATTTTGGTGCCCTTGGGTCTTCCCGAACAATAGTCCCTATAATTTCCCTCATATGAAATGAAGTTCGCTCTTTTTTTAAAAAAAAAAAAAAAAAAGAGATTATATATATATATATATATATAATATATATAATATATATATATCTATATATATATATATAATATAATGGTAGGATAAATATGGATGACGAGCAAGAGAGAAGAATGATTGCGATGGAAACGTAACCATATAAAAATAAAGTGAAACATCGCAATTTGCGTCCATAATAAAAGGTTAGCAATCATGCTAAGCGAATTTTGATGTTCGCATTAACTCACACAATGATCGAACGCAAACCCCGTGCACCCATGAGTCGCACGTCTAAACAGTCAGTGAAACTCTATCGTCAAATGTCCCATCTCATCCCTAAATATGAAGGGACATGGGAGGCATTATTTACACTCATTTTTGGCACCCTGACGTGGTATAATAGAAAACTGTCATATGATGGCACTACGTGTTTGACACACATGAAAGACGTACTCGCACCCGAAGAGATCTTCGATTGATCTTCCTTTGGAGTTACACATCTCGTTATTAATGCGATGGCACAAACCCTTATGTGCCACAATCAATGTGCCCATTTATAGGGCAACATACCTGGCACATTTATAAAAAAAAAAACCCGCAGAGAGAACAAAACTCATCACGAATCTAGCGATGATATTCTCAAAGAGGCTATCTCTCACAGTCCTTTCAAAATGGCAGGTCTTCTCAAAGATGTTCAAAGAGTTAGCAAGGCTCAAAAAGGTTTTGAACATCAGGAGATTAGACCTATGCCCAAGCCAATCTACCTATGGTTTGAACCCAAGTCGAGAGAGACAGACACATCGGTTCACTCAAGTTTCCTATTTCATACATTAATCGGAATTAAGAGAATGGGAAAACTACATCCAACCTTGCTCAATAATAGATCAATATCAAGTGGAAAATTCCATCTTACTCAAAACCACCACCTATTGGATGGTTAAATGCAGGGGGTGGTTTGATCTGAATCACCCAACATCTCGAAGTTGAGAAGATGGGCCATCGACAAAGATGTTGAATGGCCATGATCCCTAGAGGTTCACGAACCTTTGTCTTGTTGTCTTCATCAAAGGAACTTTGGTGGTTCCAAGCCTGATCTTCAGTGGGCCACAAATATCTCCATGGCAGATCAGCTATGAAAAGAAGATTCGAGAAGCCAGTGAGTCCTGATCTTACAGGAGTCCTTTCTTTCCAATCCAAGTCACCAGTTCTGAAGCAATCAAGGGGATTCACAAATCCAGAACTGTGATGTGAGTATAACGGATTCAGAAATATAATAAAAACCAGCGAGGGGTTTAATTGCCTCGACAAGGTATAAAAGGAGCACACAAAGAAGAGCTCAAAGCCATATGTCAAACACATTTCTACATTGCAGGATCATGTTCAATTGAGTTCCGATTCATTTAATGATACCAACCTAGTCACATCCTACCGATCACCTGCCTCGATCGTCTGTTCTAATAGATGAATTAAGTATTTATCTTAATTTAGTTTTGCTTTCATTTATTTATCTGGCTGATTATTACTTTGTCAATTGTAACAGGCCATTCATTTTAAATATCAATAAAGTCGGCATTATTTTAGCCTCATTCAATTTATTTGTGCATTCTTGTTCATTTGAGATGCATACAAATCTAAAGATTAGTATATATATATATAAAAAAGTACTTAAGGCTGTAGTTGTAGACTCACATCACAAGGAAAAAAAAAACTCATTCGAAAGGGCTAACCCCTATCCTTTCATAAATCGCCTGAACGGATCGCAAACCAATGGTTGAGAAGATAACTAGATCCTGGTCTAGTCTCCAATTTGTCCATCTCAGCGTGAGGGACATTAATGATTCTATCAAAACCTTTGATTCAAGCAAACTCTGGCATGCCCGGACATTTTACTCTCACACAAACAACCAATCCAAGCCCTCACTTACACGTATGACATCATTTGATTGAACTTTCAACAACACAAGTAATTAACTCATATTAAACTATCCAAAGTCACGGGTCATGAGACCAATTGTTTCAAAGCAACCAGAAAAGAGGTTCTTTAATGTATATTTTGAGTGCATGCATATCATCCACCATGTTTATATGAATATATATAATGATCTCACGATTGGTTTACTATGATCTAGTGGTCTGATGGTTAAAAGAACGAACAAGATGTTAAATCAAGAGTGAATGGAGGATGCGATCAAATGGAATCTCAAACAATTAAGTATTTATGAACTTGTGAAGTTTAAGGCACATTAGTCAAAAATACACTAAGATCACTAAAACATAAATATATTCGAGATATGGTGAATACGATTATACCAGAATTTCAATGGTAAGAATGACTTAAGCAAGGTTTAGGGATAATGTAATCCCTTTACATTGTTAGGTGGTTAGATGTATGAACAGATGTGATATCTTGATGATTAGATTATGTAGACACCCCACCTTAAATAAGATTAAAACTATTCTTCGACTTCACTTAAACTTCAATCAAAAGTATCCATACGGCTCGGCACTCCCCGTACAACCATACAAGTTGGATAGGGTACGACTTAGGGTAAGTTTTACAAACAATTGACGGACCTGATTAATATATTCGAACTTGAACAATCAAATCCAAGCCGAGCATCCAGACTCTTTGGAGACCCTATTTACACCTTAAAGTTGTTTCTATCCAACTCGTAAAGTATTGGAAATCTATACAAGCCGCATATTAAGGGTCCCCAGCACCCTCGGAAGCAATCAACAGACCAGATTGACAAAATAAAACCATAAGCTTATGGCGAGCCGATGGTGACATAATTACTCCAATTTTCATTTTTCACTCCTACAGATATTAAGGAGCCTATTTTTGTAAAGCAAAATAGTGTCACATCAACCGTCAGCCTGCCATAAGATGATGACCACCTGTCATACTTTTTTATCAACCCAAAAGCTATATTCGGACCCTGTAGACACCACAAGCACAAAATAGTGACACGTGTCCACCGTTAGCTCACCACTAGTTGGTGGTCTTCATCTATAAATTCAATGCAACAATTGTCATTCTGGGGAGGCAAAGCTGTACAGAGGACCAAAGTAAGGTGAGCTAAAGTCAGCACGTCGTCATCCAGTTAAAGCCACATACACATAAAGACCAGCTCTATTCCCCTGTTAACTCTGAAAACGGTTTGAATGCGTCGTTACTCTGCCCAACTCAAAGCATGAATATTCAAAGTCGAAGAAACTACTGAATTCAAAGAGTAGGATTGGAATCGGGGATATCCGACCATCCTTTTTGCAGAAAAAAGAGTGACAAGAGCCCATTTTGTTTCTCAAATCTAAAATCAACTAGCATTCTAATCCACATATACCAAACTCATTGGCAGTATATCTACTCACCTTTCTATTTTATTTCTCTACTCCTCTCTCTTATCTACTTTTCTTTTTTACTTTGTCTGCCTACCCAGGGTCTGAAACCTTACGAAGTAAGGCTAGGTACTATTTAGTTTATTTTTTACCTGCCTAGAGCCTTAAACTTTGCGAAGCACGGCTAGATGCAGCGATATTGAAATTTCTTTGAATCTCCTTAAAAATCATAAAATCTCATAAGGTAGAGACAAGACATCATACGGATGGAAATGGCGCATAACCACTTTATTTTTCTTAATCGAGGTCCTTACTCATAATCTGTGATTATAAACCAACCACAAGAGTTACTTTAGTTGGGGAATCTTACAATTCCCTGACCTTTAAATGATTCTACTATTTCTAGATGGCCATAGATTCTAAGCTTCATTTGGCTAGTGATGACTCTAAATCAAACACACTTTTACCTTGCGTCACTAACCTGACCCGATTTCCAGTCTGAGGTGCTTAACCTAAAACTCAACCCAAATACATGTGAATATTCCCTACCCAACCCTAATTTGCCTGAAGAAAACAGAAGGGACCCCAGGAGAGGGACGACCAGGAAAGCGGTGAGCGCGCAGAAGATGAGAAACCCCTCTTCTCCCGGATTTAGGGATCGGCGAGCCCGTAGAAGTCGTGCCCCCTCCAGATCTGTAAGACCCACCTCCAGGAGGAGTAGATCCCAAAGGAGGGAGCCCAAAGAGTTATTTTTCTCTGAGGCATTTACTCTATTTATGGGGAACCTCCCCTTTGATTGCTCCCAAGAGGATATCTATAAGATATTTTCAAGATATGGGAAAGTTTTGGAGGTATACACCCCCTTCTTCCCCAACTTTTCTCATCCTAAGGGGTATGCGTTTGTTCGATTCTGCAATGAAGCAAATGCGAGGGCTACAATGGGAGTTCTACACGGTCAGAAGATTGATGGGAGAGAAGCAATCGTTCGTCCAGCAAAGCCAAAGGGTCGAATTTGCAGGGCTCCCATGACTTCTACCTCTATTCCTTCTGCTAGCCTGACCCACCCGTTCTCTTACGTGTCTACTGTGAAGAAAAAACACCCGCCCTTTCCCAGAGACCGTATGACGACACTCTAACCATTGCAGATCTGGAGGCGGCGCTACCAAGCTTCAGGAGCTGCAGCTGGGCCTTGTGGGAATTGCTGAAGATAAGAGCATTTCCATACTGCAGTTGATTACAGCCATTAGATATTCTCAGTTCATAGCTGCGGCCATTGATGTAGCCCGCCTGTCTTCTGACAGATTTCTTATAGTTCTAAAATCCAAGGTAGAGTTTCTCAACTTCAGGAGGGATAACAATCTCCACAGAAGGATGGGTTTATCTGAAGTGCTTCCCTGGTCGCCAGAAGCAGTGCTAGAGGGTGAAGGTACGTGGATCCGACTCTATGGAATCCCCGCTCATGCTTGGCTAGAATCAGTCATTATTGACTTGGGAAATTATTTTGGAAAGGCTGTGCAACTAGACACAGGGAGTAGTTTTGACATATTCTAAACATATGCTAGGGTAAAAGTCTATCTCAGGCCGGATGTTGATATGTCCAAGGTTCTTAAACTGTCAGTTGCTGGCAGAATCTTCCGAGTTATAGCGGAGATTGAGAAGCCGACAGAGCCAATAACACCCAACCCCCATCCTGCCCATACTATGAAGCCCACCAAGGTATGGGTTGAAAGAATATTTGGTCACAAACAGCAAGGAACATGCGGGTGCTCGGCAGATGCTTGTCAAATTGCCTCAACAGAGGTGCTTGGTAGGTGCTCGGCAGATGTTTGTCAAATTGCCTCAATGGAGGTTCTAGTCCCTGCGGTAACAACTCCACACGCCACCCTTCTCTCGGATGAGACATTGTCTCCAGATATTTGTCAAAATGCCAAGGTGCCGTTTTTGGACCTCGTTTGCTGGCGCTTGAAGCCTACAACTTGCATCCTTCAGATGATTCCCCAACGCAGGGGGAGAGCTCACCTCCTGCACGAGCCCAAAACTCTGCCCACAAGAGTCAAGTATCTCCAGATAGAGTGACAACAACATATGGAGGCCTAACACTATCAGAGCTTTCTTCCACTCCACCTGCGGCTGATCCATACCTTGCGAAGCAGACACTGGGAGCTTGGCAAACTCCCTGTCAGAGGCCTATAACCGAAAGCGCACTTGTTGTTCATAGTAATCTACATGAGGAGAATCCTGGTCAGCCAATTGGAAAGCCATCACCTCAAGGAAGAGAAGGAACCAATCATCTTGCACAGCAGTTCGATGCCCCTGTCCTAGCGAATCCTTTTTCGGGATCCCGCTTAAGCCTTAGTGCCAGAAGGGGTCAAATTCAGCAGGTCCAGAACAATCGGAAGGAGCGGAGCATACACGGAAGGCCTGTTTGGGTTCAAAAATCTAGATCAGAAAGAAATTCTCCAGCCTCATCTCCAGACAGTAAATCAGGAGGGGACAGCGTCTCTCCTTACCACAGGATGCACGAAGACTGGCGCCTTTGGGGAAAATTAACTGGGCGCCGAAGGATTTAGGAATATGCACTCCAAAGGGGAACTTTGATAGATTGGACCTGTAGATAGATCTATCCCCTTACTTCATAGCAGGGGATTAGTCTCCCACTCAAATTCCAAGGTGTCGTGATGAGCAAGGGACCCCCTACAATCTTCAACGGAATGAGGGTCTGGAGAACTCCTCCAAAGGGGATGTTACAGCAGTAGATCAACCACTTCAAATCGATAAGTCAGTGGGGCAGTCTGAAGATCAACATTTGGGATCAAAATGTAATGCTAGCCATCAAGACATTGCTCAAATTAGAGCCAGAAGAAGAAGTTGAAAAAGTTATAAAGGCACAGGAGACTGGTATGGCAAGTTAAGAAGACTCAAGAGGAGGGCTGTTAACACAGGGTGTATCACTGATGGATAACATCCTTGTGTGGAACGCCCGTGGAATGGGTAACGCACCCACGATTCGAACAGCCTCGAGGATCATTCGAAAACATAATCCTTGGTTCGTGGCCATTCTTAAACCCATGCTCAGCGATGATAGCTAAAAGAGTGCAGATTGGTGCAGATTGGCCTCAAATTAGGCTTTCATTCGTCTTGCTCCAATGCAGATGCAGGAGGAAAGATTTGGGTATTTTTCAAAAGCTCGCTAAATATTTCTGTGTTTGGTGTATCTAACCAAATGTTATCTCTGCTAATATCTGTTCCGAACTTTCAGTCCCCTATCAGGCTTTCTTTTGTATATGCTAGCTGTAACAGGATTCGAAGAAGGGAGTTATGGCAGGAATTGGCATCCATCTCCAAAGCCATTTTTGATCCTTAGGCCATCATGGGGATTTCAACGCCGTGGCCAGCGTTTCTGAGAGACGAGGCAGTCGGAATCCGGATCTTCTCAGCTCCAGAGAGTTTGTTGAAGCGGTTAACGCAGCGGCCCTGCAGGATGGCGGTTATGCTGGTAGCCAATTTACTTGGTGCAACAATCAACAGGGTGGAGCTAGAGCGTGGGCGAGACTAGGTAGAGCTCTCATCAATGTTCATTGGGTGTCAGTCTTCCCACGGTTCAAAGTGCTCCACCTCCCTCGGGCTTCATCTTATCATACTCCTCTGCTTCTCTCCTTTCCTAGGGATCCCTCCTGCAAGACTTGGCCTTTTAGGTTCCAATGGATGTGGACTCTTCATGAATCCTTTCTGTAAGTGGTTGAGAAAGCTTGCAATGGACAGGCTGCTACAAATCCCATGTTAAATGTGCAGCTCAAATTGAAGAAGGTTAAGCAACTTCTGAAGCTTTGGAACAAGGATACATTTGGTCAGATTGATGTGCAAGTCAAAGAAGCTGAACGTGCCTTGGAACAAATCGAAGTTCATATGCAGAATTCTTCTGATGACGACCTCCACAGGCAGTTCTTGGAGGCCAAAAATCATCTCCAAAATGTGGAAATCAGGGAAGAAGTTTTCTGGAAACAAAAATTCAGAAATTCATGGCTGAAGGAGGGGGATAAAAACACCAAATTCATTCATGCAGCTGCAATAGAGAGAGCTAGAAGAGCAGAAATTTCAGCGATCAAAACTAACTGAGGAGTGCTAATCACGGATGTAAATCAGATAAAGCTCGAAGCGGTGGCTTTCCTTCAAGCAGCCTTCACTTCTGAGGCGCGGTCCAATGCTACTGCCCTCCTCTAGTCCATTCCTGTGTATGTTTCTTCAGCTGACAACGACAGTCTGATGGTCTGCCCGTCTCTCGAGGAAGTGCAAAGGGCAATTTCCTCCATTCCGTCGAACAGAGCGCCTGGCCCGGACGGGTTTTCTGGTAGTTTTTTCAAGGTCTGCTGGAGCATGTTGAGGGTCAAATATTACATATTAGACCCCAGTTATTACCTGAATTACAAATATGATACTATTTTAACGGGCTATTTTAATCGTGTTTGTAATGCAAGGTGAATTGACGAGCATGGATTGAAAAGGATGCTAAAGGCATGGATTTAACGCTCAAGCATCATAAAGGCATTAGATGGACTCCAGGCGACCAAAATTGATGGATTTATACGTCAGAGATTCGAAGAAATCAAGCCGTTCAGGTTAAAGATGCCTGAAAGTCGTCCAGAATGCAAGATCACAGGGTCCCCACCATCCGTTTGGCTCGAAACCCCATATATGGCCTGAAGACTATAAATTAACCATACACATCGAAGTTGAGCCCTTGGATCTCTGTGGAAGTGGCCCAACAGTCAGATCATCCCTCAGAATCATGATTCTAGGCCCACCTGATATATGGGCATGCTTTAAGTTTGTTTTCAACGCTTAAAATGACGTGGATAAGAAGATGGTCGGTGTGGATTTTTTAAAACATCAAGGAAGGACCCACCTTATGTGAGTGGCGTACACATAGTGCACGCCCACTTGCGTTGCACCAGACCAATAACGCATTCAAATTGCATATTGACTGACGTTCTATTTTAAAAATCAGAAACGGAAACTTCCGTTTTATCTATGTTCGCAACCGACCATCCATTCACAGTTGTGGGCCCCACCCATTGTCCATATGGAGAATCCAAACCATCTATTAGATTCCCAAGGCCCATTCTACCAAGCCCTAGGTGACAAGATTTTAAGGAACAAAGAGGATGGGATCATAACCATTCAAGGATGGGACGGACGGCGGAAAGGAAAGTTCGGTGGGCCACACCAAATCTGAGCAAAAACCATCCATTTCAGACCAAAATTAAGAGGGGATTCTGGTGGACGGATTGGATTTCTCAAAGTATAAGGGGAGTATGCCCACCGAGAGTCCAGTGACAATGACTTCAAGGTCCGTTTCGCAGTCCGCGCAGGCCGAGAAAATCGGCCCTTGTGGGCCATTAGGTGATCACAGACAACGTCGGATCAATGATCCAGACCGTCCAAAAGGTAGAGAGGGGTTTTTACCCTTCCTATGCAGTCAAAGATGGCAGAATGAAGGGCCAGTCGCTTCGGATTCAGTTCAAACGTAAGATATTTGTGTGTTGCTAAATGCGTAAAACAGTGTGGTCAGTCTGTGTTTTGGGAAAACTACAGCGCGTAAAGGGAGTCGGTTCTCCGACTCCAGCAAGGCTACTCAACAACCGCCCATGCCGTTTCCATAAAAGGATGAAAGAGAGAGAGATTGGGGGTATCCACAGCTGAGGGAGGCAAGCTACGGAGAGAGATAGACTATTTAGAGTTTTTTTATTGTTTATTTTTTTAAAAAAAAATTTCCTCTTATTATCTTAGAGATCCAGCCCAATCATGTTGGACTAAACCTCTTAGCTAGGGCTAAGAGGTGAAGCTTGTGGTGTGACGGGTAGTGTTCTACTGGTTTGATTCATATTACTGAACTGTTGTTGATTCTGGTTTGATCATTAAGGAATGCCTTTAGTTGTTAATGGTTTGTTGTGACTGAAATTACAATAGATCTGCAATGGCTTGAGTATTTCCTTTTTCTCTTTGTGATTATGAAGTCAGGAAGCTCTGTTGTTTACCATCATCTCCTGGGCATGGTTAGATGATGGCACCCTTCCTACCGTTCATACATCTCTCAGATTGAAGTAGATCAGTTTAATTTTGTTGTTTGCTTTGTCTCATGGGCATGGTTTTGTGATGGAATCCATTCTAATTTACTTCCATCTTATCTCTCTAAAACTAGATCAAAAGACGTTTAGATTTGATTTTCAGGTTATATCTTCCAACTGGATGAAGATGGGACTCGAAGTCCAGTTGAGTTCATGAATCGACTGTAGATCTCCCTGATCTCTACAAGTGGATCCTCTGAACCCCTAGTTTCCCACCTCTGAATTTCTTAAGTTTTAGATTATTATTTCACCATTATTCCTCAAAATTATTCGATTTAGATTTCATCTTATTCTAGTTCTAGTTCTGGTTACTTCCAGAATACGTACAGGTTTCAGTCCCTCTGGATTCGACCTCGGTCTTACCGAGATTATTACTACATCACAACCCTATACTTAGGGTGTGAACAGAGCATCATTAAGAAAGACCTTCATAGAGCTATCGTGCACCTATTCTGTGGAGGGGATATTCCCAGGGCCTTCACCTCATCATTGATATGTCCTATTCCCAAAGTCCCTAATCCAGCCACGTTCTGTGACTTTCGGCCTATAAGCTTATGCAACTGTATCTACAAGATCATGGCTAAGATAATTGCTTCCAGAATGAACCTGTTACTTCCCTCTCTCATTTCCCCAGAGCAAGCGGCCTTTGTGAAGGGAAGGTCCATGGCGAAGAGCATAGCTTTAGCCCAAGAGATGTTTAGGAATATCAATAGAAAGACTAGAGGGGGCAATGTGGTGTTGAAGCTGGATTTAGAAAAAGCTTACGATAGAGTGGAGTGGAACTTCCTAAAACAAGTCCTAAAGTAGTTCAGTTTCAGCAACCCTTGGACTAAGATGGTTGAGAAGTGCTGGGCCAATTGTTGGTTCTTGGTCCTGGTTAATGGGGAAGCAACTGGTGTCTTTAAGTCATCTAGAAGGTTAAGACAGGGCGATCCTATATCTCCTACTCTTTTTATCCTAGTAGTGCTGAAGTGCTTAGCAGAGGAGTCAAAACCTTAATCAACAGTGGGGAATGCAAGCCATTCAAGCTCAACAAGGCTGCCCAGTCCTGTCCCACCTCCTATTTGCAGATGACACTCTTTTGTTCCTAAATGGCGGTTTACAGTCTTTAAGAGCTGTGAAGAAGTTCCTAGGTGAATTTCAAGAGGTATCTGGTCAGCAAATTAACATGGGTAAATGCTCTTTCCTGGCCCCAGCTACCCTCTCGACGTCAAGAATCAGAGCTATGGAAGATTGCTTAGGGATTAAAATTGCGGCCTCTGATCCCTTGTATTTGGGCATCCCGATCTCGAGGGGCAGAGTCAGTCAGCTGAGATTTCAGCCCTTGATTAATAAGATTGACACCCGTATAAATGGTTGGAAGGCTACATTCTTATCTCAAGTAGGGAGGGCCACCCTGATTCGCCATGTTTTATGCAGCATTCCAGTACACACGTTAGTAGCCTCCAACGTTCCAGCCAATGTCATCGACTCTCTTCAGCGGAGCCTCGCTTCTTTCTTCTGGAGCTGGTCGGACGGGATTAAAAAATTACATTGGGTGAGTTGGAAGAAGATTTCCGTGCCAAAATCAGAAGGTGGTCAGGGAATTCTCCTGCTGCAAGAAATTATGAAGGCTTTCAGGATGAAACTTGCGTGGGCTATCAGATTTGGTCCTTCGACTAGTCCCTGGGTGGAGCTGATGAGGGCCAAGCATCAAAGGGACTTGGTAGCCATCAGCGCTGGTGCTGTGCAGGTGTCCCCTTGTTCTCTAATGTGGAAAGTTGTCAAGGCATGCTTCCCGTTGGTCTATAGGATTGCACAATGTCGTGTAGGCCAGGGTACCTATAGTCTATGGAGGGATAACTGGACCAATCTAGGCCCGCTTTAACACCTAACGTCATGTCCCATTCCGGAGGGTCTCTACAACTTGTAGGTAAGGGACTTCCTGGGCACTAATGGCCCCTTCCCCCCCCCCCCCCCCTCAGCGGCTCTCTCTCTCCTTCCTCAGGAAGTCACGGACCATATTTTTCAAGGTGGATTTTGTATGTCGGAAGACCTGGACTCCCATATCTCGCCCTTGGAGCCATCAGGTACTTTCTCTGTTAAATCGGCTTGGCAAGCGTTTCGAGTGACAGGGCTGAGGAAGAGCTGGTCCAGGTGGGTATGGAACTCGATGATGCCCCCAAAAATTTTGGGTTTCGTGTGGAGAGCTCTGGAGCGATCCCTATTGACTCCAGAGTCCAGACAAGAGGGGTTACCTTGGTCTCCAAGTGCGTCTATTGTCCTATGGCGGATTTGCTGTCGAGTTCAGTGGAGACGCTGTCCCATCTGTTCCTTCATAGCAGTCTCTCAAAATCGGTTTGGAATCATTTTGGAGCCATTCTCAGCATTGCGATCGGGCCCAACCAGGATATTGAAGCAAGATTGAATGCCTGGTGGAGTGCATCCTCAACTTCGGGTAGACCGTCAACCATCCAGGGGCTACTTCCTTTGTTCCTTCTGTGGAAAATCTGGAAGGCAAGGAACAAGGCTAGATTTGACAACAGAGAGGCGTGCCCTGAAGACGTGATTTCCAGGGTGGTGAGCGGGATCAAATCCCTAACTCTGTCCTACCCTGCTTGTCCCAGTCGGTCGTCAGCCGATGCAAAGGTGATGGATATCATGGGCGTCCCTACACCGCTACTGCCGAGAAAGGCCCCGCAGCTGGTTAAATGGATCCCCCCGATGGAGGAATGGTTCAAACTTAATGTTGATGGGTCCAGTAGAGGGAACCCAGGAAACTAAGGGGGTGGTGGGATCTGTAGAGGGGCGGATGGCAACGTGATTTTCGCCTACGCCATTGGGTACGACATTGATTCCAATAACATTGTTGAACTTAGAGCCATTTCGGATGGCCTTACCTTATGCCTGCAGAAGGGCTTGTGGAAAGTGCAGATTGAATCGAATTCAAACCTTATTATGGATCTGCTGAACGGCAATAGTCGGGTGAGAGTAAGTTGGTCCTACTGGCTGGCCCGCATTCAATCCTTAAGAAAGAGTGCATGTTTTCCCCTCACCCACGTTTTCAAGGAAGCGAATGTTGCGACAGATGGTTTGGCGAAGTTGGCCAGTTCGTCTCAGACCCACTCTGTTTTGTCAACAGCCACTACCCTCCCTCGGTCAGTTAGGGGCGCAATCTTGCTAGATAAAGCCGGGCTAGGCTCCCTCAGGCGCACCCACAGGGACTGAGGGGTTCTTTGTGTTTTCTCTGGGTTTGTTTCTTTTGTGGGGCTTTATATGATAGGCGGGCCCGATATCTTTTTGTTGGGGCCTGTCCGAATGATCAGTAAATGTTTCCTTTGTTAATAATATTCAAGTGGTATGATGCCACCTTTTGAAGAAAAAAGAAAAAAAAAAAAAAAAAAACACACTTTTACCTTTGAGTCAACCATACATTCAAATCAAACCAAACCTATAGTAAATGAAGAAAAAGAAAGCTGAGGAAGTGAGGAATTCATCTACACTCGCGTGGGGGTGGCATTCACAGATTACAATGATGGAGTGGCCCACTCCATAATTTGACCAGATAGATTTCAATATCTAAAGTTATTAAGTCATTTCCACTGTTAAATTGACAAAAGGCTGAGTCTACAGGATAGAATTTGTAAATAGAGTTGCTTAGGCCAGCCGAAAAAATATCCCCCAAAAGTTTCAAATTTTAAAGTATATCCTATTTGTTGGTCAATTCATAAATATATAGGTTAGACATCAAAATTCAATTTACAACTTGTAGAAAACCAATAAACCTGAAAAATAATTCCCTGCAGTGTTACATTCTTACCCTGTTAAAAAGAATTTCATCCTTGAAATTCAAGCATACCTACTATATGAGTGGGTGAGGATACTCCTCTCTAATCCACGATGTGTCTAAGTGTTCACTTTATTCCACATGACATATGGTTGTGTGTGTATGTTCAAATACATATACATGTATATTGGTTGATTCCCACTCAGGATAACTAGGATTCTTCTTGTGGGGCTAAAATTTGGCCATTGACGTACCCTAATTTACATTTTCCAATGTGAAAGAACTTAGTTGAATGGGGCTAGGAAAGAAAATTATTTATATTGAATTTAGATGGAGTTATTTGGACACTAGGATTTTCTCTGCAAAGAAAGACTGCTCCTGTAGATTTTTGTTCTTTTAAAGATTCAGCCTTATGTAATTGGATTAATCTTGGTCGTTGGGAGAAATAGATCTAATGTTAGGATGAGACGATACAATTGAAGCATAACCTCCAAACAAATGAATTAATTGGTGACAGTACCTGAGCAATAATGTGAGGATTATCCTTTGTATGAATCAGGTTGCAATCTTGATGATGGACAATGGATAGTGGGATCTTCACTTGGAGCGAGTGTGCACCAATAAGCCACATTGCCATAGCACCGAAACAAGTTAGGGCTAAAACAATTGCTGTTTGTAAACAAATAACATCCCTGCTCTGTTCTGGATTTCAATAAACTATGATCACCTCCTCATCAAAGGATTCAAGCTGAGTAGACAACGATGCTCTGCTGTCGCAGTCATGCTGCGAGTGTTTGTCAAAAGTCGATGCTGCGAGGACCAGGGAGTTTCGAAAAAAATCTTGGCATGGCATAAACGATGGCATTGCCGATCGAAGGATGCAAGAGGCTAAGGGCTTTTAAAAAACCATGACACGGGTCATAGGCTACTGAAAAAAGAACAGGCTTCCTTAAGGAGGTGCTTGATCTTGTCATTAAAGGCGTCGATCAAGATGACCTTGTGGAGGGGTTGAGTGACCGCGTGTTGTAATCAATTGGCGTGTAGATTGTTGTAAGATTGATCATCAAATCGGCGATATTGATCAGAGACTCAAGGAGGGATTTCGCAATTGTTGGTGTCGCTCGAGGTGATGGAAGCAAAGGTGCAACTACTCTCCCCCATCAGTGGCTAATCAAGGCAACAAGGGGTTTCGAAATCCTAGCACGACGAACGACACTGAAGATGGAAGCAAAGGTGAGATTTCTCTTAGCCACTAGTCGTTAATGAAGGCAGCGGAGGGGTTTTCAAAACCTTAGCATAACAAACAATTTTAGAGGCGTCAATGGTGGGTTCTTCCTCGATGATGGAGGGAGTAGACGTTGGGTCAATCAATAGCCATGGACGAAGAAGGGGAGCTATTCCCAATGGAAGCAAGTTCACGAATGTAATTTTTTTTCGAGTCACAGCCTTGCAACAGATGCTTTTGAGGGCTGAGTTTTGAGATTGGGTTTATGATAGTGGTGTTATTAAGATTGGAGAAACGACAATGAGGAGATCTATCCATTCAGCATATCGGAGTAGATAATCCTAAGGCAAAGCAGCGGCTGCTCAGCGCGATGGACAAGCATCGTTGATGGTGAATATGCAAGGAAAAGGAGCTCTGATACCATGTGAAGACAAGGTAAGAGAAGAATTCTGAATTTCTTATTGATATTTTCCTTGATAGAGAATTACATATATAGATTTTTTTTAGAATAGTAGTTGTATGCAATACAACTATTATAAGAAATATGAAAGAGAGTCCTAGGGAAAGTGTGAGATGTAGATAGAGTCATAGATATACTCTTCAACACATGTCTGAGTGATCTTCCTAATAATGGTTTGAATCAATGAAGAAATGTTTAGATATTTTTGAAGAGTTAATAGTGACAGTTGGTTATTGGAGTGGATAGTTAGGAGATTTTATAAATGTGAAAAAGAGTAGTTTGGTTCATTGATGCATAGGTAAGTTAACGTGAAGTTGGTTTCACGGATTGATTGTTACATTGTGATCTACAGGATTTATATATGTAATTCTTTTTGGTTTTAGAAAGTTATGGAAAGCCTAATGGCTGGGGAAAAAGACACCAAATAAGGCCCAACACAAAAACTAATCAGGTAGGTTCATTGGGAAAAATGTGAGGGTTGTAATTATGGTTTTTATCTATTGTTTGGGTGGGTCATCTAGCGAATATGAAGAAAAGTTTTGATGGATAATCCGATATTAATTCTAGGTGGGGAGGTCAAAGATGTGTGGTTCAAATATATTGAGTATCCTTTGGTTAAAATTTCACTAAGATTGAACATGTACAAAGGAATTTTTTAGAATGTCTAAGGGTAGGAGTGTGTATAGTACTATTATAATTATAACTACATGTCGAGGTTGGTCCTGTAATTTTTGCGTGTACATTCAATGGAAAAATAAATAGATATAAATCAATATTTATATGAGAGCTACGTTAGTGTTCCACAATTTAGTGTTTGGGTATGGTTTTAGGATCAAGTATATGTAAAAAAGTAAATGAATGATTGAGATCCTTTTTTTTTTTTGAAACAACTCTTAAAATTTCATTCCAAAAAGGAAAAGACTATACAAGGCACTACACAAACCAAACAGACCCCTCACAACAAAAAGGACGAGAGGGGCAAACGCCAAAGGGCACATGCGACCGCCTATCTACAGAAGCGCCAAAAGGAGAAAAATGACCTAGCTAGTCGTTAGATTTGAGCGCACCTAACTCGACCTATCCAAAAGATCATACCACAGACTTGATGAGGAAGGCTTCTGGAGAGGAGATAGATCGAAGACTGTTGCAGGAGACTCCCCTCCCGAGCCAAATCATCAGCCAGACCGTTGCCTTCTCTGAGATTGTGCGCGAAAGAAAAGTTTCCCCCCCCCGGCGAAGTCGTTAATTCTAGACAGCCAAGGATTGAGATCCTTATGCGATTAGTAGATTAATGCATAAAGGGTTTCTTAATTGGACTTGTACATCTAAAGAAATAAGAGTGACAGTTGTATGGACTTATATACCATGTATTCCTTAAGTGTATGGTGGACATATGAGGATGCACACTCTAGCAACGGTAAATGTCCCGAATAATACCCTTAAGGCCCTCGAGTTTGCGTTTGCTGACTTCTTCTGGGGGTGGTCTGATGGAAAGAAAAACCTCCACTGGGTGAGCTGGAGAAATATTGCTTCCCCAACCAAGGAGGGCGGGCTAGGCATTAGAGCTTTGAAGGAGGTTTTGTTGGCCTAAACAATGAAGAAGGCTTGGAACATGTTCTATGGTCATGAGACTAGCCTCTGGGGAAAATTCATGCGTGCAAAGTATGGGGTAAACGACGACCGAACCGCCTCCAATCAGCATCAATCTGACTCCCCAACTTGAAAAAAGGTGGCCAAGCTCCTGGATCTCCTCGTGGCTAACTCCCGCCTAATTCTGGGGGATGGAAACAGTAACTTTTGGGAGAATGACTGGACGGGGCTAGGCCCCCTCAAGTCGTGGATTCCTGGAAGGATCCCTCATCGCGACCGCATCCTAAAGATCAACGAAGTTATTGGGCCAGAGAGCCTTTTCGCTCCTTTACCAGCCAATCTTCCAGACTCGGTCCGCCTCCACATTATTGCGGAAGGCTTCTCTACCAACCTTAGCTCGAATAGGGCTGGTCCAAAGAGAAGTTAGGGAAGTTTACCATCAAATCAGCGTCGAATTCGAAGCTCGTCCACGGCTAGGGTCAGTCTCGCTCATGGGCCAAATGGGTTTGGCATCCCCTCCTCCCTCCAAAAATTGGGATTTTTTGTTTGGAAAATCCTGAACAGAGCCACCCCAGTTGATTTAAATGTGAAGAAGATGGGAGTTCACATGGCCTCCTCATGTGGTTGTTGCCCTCTGTCTGGCCCCAGGGAGGAATCCCTAGACCATCTTTTTGCGGAAGGCGAGCTTGCTACAGCCACTTGGAGCCACTTCTCCTCCGTCCTCTCTGTCGTTCTCCTCCCCAACCAATCCACCGGGGCTAGAGTGTCCCAATGGTGGGCCATGGCCAACGACTCATCCCCGCTAAGCGTCCTTAGAGGCCTGATCCTAGCTCCGATTCTCTGGGAAATTTGGATGTCTAGAAACGTAGATCGCTTTCAAGGTGTCAAGCCGAGTGCCCCACTCGCCATTCGCCAAGTCCGTTCATGGGTTATCCGCTTGTCTAAGGCTTTTACTCTTCCCCCTAGCAAAAATCAAGCTGACAAGGACGTCCTGCAGGATCTCCACCTCCCCTTGATCAGTCCCACTCTGCATTCGATGTCTTTTGTCAAATGGTTAAGGCCTCGGCAAGGGAGTGTGAAGTTGAACGTGGATGGCTCGTCTAAAGGCAATCCTGGCCCATAGGAGGGGGGGAGTTTGCCGTGATGTCAAAGGGGAGTTCAAGTTCGCTTTCTCCAAAGCGTATGGCCATGGATCGAGCTTTCTCATGGAAGTTAAAGTTGTCATCGACGACCTCATGATTTGCAAGGAGAAAGGCTTCACCTCCATTAAAGTGGAGAGTGATTCGCAAGTTGTTGTCGAGTTGTTTAATAGGGCAGATGATCCCCCTTGGGGCGTTTTCTATTGGAAGAAGAGATTTGCCACACTTCGGTCCTCAGGAGTCCTTTCCATCAATCTCTCCCCGAGAGAGGCTAACAAAGTAGCCAACAGCCTGGCCCGCTGGGCCAGCTCCAATCAACAATCCAAATTATTTGAAGGCATTTCCGATCTCCCCGTCCTCACCCGTGGAGAGCTAGTCCTGGATAAGGCCGGTCTTGGTTCGGTGCGGCTCTGTTAGCCCCCCTTTTTGTTTTTTGTTTTGCCTCCTTCTTTACGATAGGTGGGCCCCCTTGGGATGGGCCCCCTGAATTGTGTTTGCACTTCTATGCCGGGTCTCATGACATTTTTTGTCAGCCTGAGCACCCCTCCCTTTGTGTAAAGTCTGTTTCTTTTAATGGAAAGTTTTTTTTTGAAAAAAAATATGAGGAGTTACTATAATGAAAATTTTATGGTAGGTTAATCATATACTTAGGTGATGAATAAGATCAATAGAATGGAATTTTAATTATGTGTATATGAACGGAGATAATAATCTCACAGTTGGTTTATTATAATTGAGTGGTATGATGGTCAAGGGAACAAACAAAATGTTAAATCAAGGGTAGATGGAGGATGTGGTCGGATGAAATCTTAAACAGTTAAGTATTCATGAACTTATAAAATACACTGAGAGCAGTAAAATATAAATACATGGAGAAATGGTGAATAGACGTATATTTCAACGATAGGAATAGCTTAGGCAAGGTTTAGGGACAATGTGATTGGTTTACTTTGCTGAGTGGTTGGGTGTGTGAATAGATGTGTTACTTTTATGGTCAGAGTAACACGTTGAAATGGCCCACTTCATAATGTGATCAATCAAATTATAGCACACATAGCACACATTCATGTGAAAACAGACCAATCAAATTATATAGCCCATTATATAGCCCTCAGTTTGACTTTTGACCATAGTTCAAAAGTCAAACTGACATAATCGTCCTGGCCATTTGATCGAACAGATGACTGAAAACAAAAATGGTCAACAGGGGAAAATTCCCTAGTCATTGTGAATTTATGTGTTGGTCCACCAAAGAAGGGTCAACTAGATGGATGATACAATGGGTTCATCCAACCATACAGCGATTTGTGCCCCATTTACAGAGAGTTGAAACGCAGGACCTCTAGCATAATTAACACAAGAACATTCTTGGTTGAGGCATTTCCTCAAACAATTAGCATGCATTTTCATATAGAAATAGTGAAATGCTTTAGTGAAATAAAAATAGAAATTCATATTATTTTTTTACTTTCTTGATCAGTTACAAAACTTTCATATGATACATTAACTAACTTCATGTAACTATCAACAGTGAAATGAAAATGATAAGGGAAAAGAAGTCTCACCAAATTAGTTCACAAGAAGAGAAAATGCAAGTTACGAATTCAATGCCACCACATCTTAATAATCGCCTCCATCACTGAAGAACATATGTCGAATCTCATCCAAAAGCCCTAAACCTAGGAGGGAGAAAGAGAGGGAAGGAAAGAGAAGGGAAGGGAAGGGAAGGGAAGGGAAGGGAATGCAAAAGCCCTAAACCGCAGAGGGGTTTAGATCTGTACCGGTTTGCAGTGAGTAAAAGGACCAGATCTGGCCAGAGAAGGGAGAGAGAGAGAGAGAGAAGAGGTTTCTTGAGGCGGGAGGGCGGGGACGGGGGCCGAGAGAGAGAGATCGAGCAGAGACGGAGAGGTGCGGAGAGAGAGGAAAGGCGCAGAGAGAGAGTCGGTGACGGGGAGAGGAAAAGTGCCGAAAATAAGATCAGGGCATTCGCATTTTGATTTAATAGAGACCCTCTTCCGGCAGCTGGATTTGGTTCCAGCCGGCAAAGGGTTCCACCAACAGTCGGTTTTGCCCTATTTTCTTGTAGTGTGACTGGATGAATTTCAAGATTTAAGGTTATTAAGTCATTGCTATGGTCGAATTGGCAAACATGTCTGGTCTACAAATTAGAATTTGCAAATAAAGCTATTTAGATAATTCAAGAAAAATATACCCTAAAATTTTAAAATTTCAGAATCAGTCCTCTCTACTGGTTGGTTTATGAATATCTAGGTTAGACATCAAAATTCAATCTATAACTCTAACTCGTATAAAATCAATAAATCAGGAAATAATTTTTTAAAATATTGCATTCTTCTTTCTTCCAAACATTATGTTTAGATGGGTCTTTTGCCAGGAACGGATAGAAGGAAATAAAATAGATACTAAAAACTCCACTTTTTAAAAATGAAAGTGAACACAAGATGGACTTTAGGCTCACTTTTGAAATGCTAAATGATGTCCAATAAATGATTTGAGTCCTATTTGGGCTCGTTAGAAAGATAATTCGAAGACCTCTCAAATATGACTAAAATCATTGCATTAGATATCATTTTATCTTTCAAAAGTGGGTAAAGTCCAACACTTGGCAAAAAAACTCATCTAAACCTAGTCATTTGAAGAATCCATCTTTTAAAAGGGGAGGCTCTTTTTTCTCTTTTTTTCTTTTTTTTTCTCTCTCGTCTCTTTTTATCAAATTTTGCAAGCAAGCTCATCTAAACATGATTTTTGTATAAAGAAAAACCTGTATTTTAAAAGTAGAGTTTTTAATATCTATTTTCTTTCCTCCCATCTATTTATTGGCAAAAGATCCATACACATAAAATATTTTAAATAAAAAAGAAGAACCTATCTTTCAAAAGTGAAATAATTTTTATAATATAGTTCATCTCATTTTTATACCAAAGAAGCCAATTTTAGCATAATAGGTAAAAAAAATAAAGGCATTTTTGTCAAAGATTGTAGCTGAAAAGTATGACAGATCATTAGAAATTAGTAGGAAAGCATTAAGGGTTAGCACCGTGGATTGAAGGGGATTGGAGGGAGTTTCAAATCCCCTTGGTTGTTTGGCATCATAAAGTAACTGGGGATTGCCAATCCCCTCAAAGAGGGGGTTTGTAATCCACGGTGAGATCTTGGATTACACCTAAAATCATTTCAATAGTTGCAGGTGTAACATGTATGTTCCTGTACACTATCATTCTATTGGGCACATGGCCCACTAATGATGATCAGCACTGTCCAAACATTGTCCAGCACTGTCCAAACATTGTCTATATTAATCAACGATTAAAAATCGTTGGTTAGTCACTCAAACATGATCTTGTGCTTGCGGTCCATCCGAGACTCGGAATTTCATCATTTTTAGGCAAAACATATATTTCAACAGGCTTATCACAACCATAGTGTCAAAAATTATATATCTCACTAATTAGGGATATTAAAGTTGATTTAGTAATTAAATTCAAACCCCTATAAATATACTATGCATTGGTATTTTTGAATTAAAGTTGATTCACACTCCAGGGTGCCAAACACACTGGAGGATTGCCAATCCAAGGGGTTTCCAATCCTGGGGTTTCTGAATCCAGGGGGTTCCAAATTAATCTACACTCCCAAACAGGCCCTAAAGATTGTCAGTGTACTAATAAAAGAAGAATTAGACATAAACTAGTGATAAAAGAAGAAGGTATGAAGAAGAAGGTCAATGGGAATTTTTATCCAACAAAAATTTAAAAAGATGTCAAAATTTTTTTTTATTTTAAGTATTTAAAAATGGGAGTTTATTTTGGGGCCCAACAAACCTTAGGTAACTTAGGGCAAAAATCCCAACATTCTATTGCAACCCTAAAAAGGTTAAACCCATTTCAGTTTTAAACACCTTGAAAAACACAATTTGCTAATCATGACTAGTTGGCAACGAATGTGAGATGATTCATTTCTCTCTCTCTTGATAGAAATTCTATGATGGTGCACATCTCAGTCTAGGGATGACAATGGGTTGGGTTTGCACCAGGCCTGCTCAGCCCTAACTTAGCCCATTTATTAAACTGGTTGCAATTTTTTGCTCATACTTGACCAACTGCCCGTTACCCTTCGGCCCGACCCAACCCAATCCACTTAAAAATTCATCCCACCCAAACTAATCGACCAGATCCATTTAATAGTAAAGGGGTCAAGCTTGACTGACCCCAACCTGCCATCTAACTCAAGTTTAAGAATGAAATGCAACAGCCCGAACTAACGTGACCTGATCCATTTAATAGTAAATGGGTCAGGCTTAATTGGCCCCTCAACCGACCATCCAATTCAAGTTTAAGAATGGAATAAGACAATAAGGCTCCACGTAACATAGCCTGGGAATCGGGCACATATGTACATTAAAATAAAAAGTTAAAATAAAAATAAAAATAAAAAACAATTCATGTCACGCCCTAAAATTCGGGTACCCAAGTAGGCTACTCGAAACCCGAATCTCAAGCCGTGAGCTAAAAATTCTTATTTTAACACTAAAGAACATTCATTCCATTCCATTGACCATTTCATGAAATTAAATCCAAATCAGGCACTAATAAAAAATTAAGTCTTCTACTACATTAATCTCTGATATCAACCTTAACCATAGATCAAAGTTCAGGGATCCTATTACATCTATCAAATCAAAGAAATTCAAACTAACCCTAAAGGATGGAAAGAACTGTTATATGAGGCCGACTACGGATGATACTCGGAAGGCTAATAATAATAGTCTGCATATTCCAATCCTATACTTGAAACATTTAGTAAAGCGTAAGCTGGACAACTCAACAGGATCACTTTGCACTCACAGTTTGAAAAGCCCCCAAGCTCACATGAAATTAAATGTAAAATCAGGTCATATATAAAAGTCAAGCATTTATAAAGGGACATGAAATTACATGAGCATTTCAAAAGCTTGCCATATTTAATGAAAATTAATAAGTAACAGTAGGTTCTAAAGGGACAAATTCCTGCAAAGCTTCTGTACCAACCATTTTATGGAATAACCTAGGGCAGAGCACCCTTGCGAACCATTTTTGAAAATAACTCAAGGTAGAGCACCTGTAAATATCATTTTAGGAATGACCCTAAGTAGAGCACATGTGCAACTATTTTAGGAGTTAATCCAGAGCAAAGTACCCGTGAATATCCTTTCAAGAATTACCCTGGGCAGAGCACTTATGTTTGTAAGTTCAGTTCATATCCTAATGCCACATACTGAATTTAAATTATCAGCCAACGATCATGTAATGAATTTTCATTATTGTATGCATAATGTAATAGGGATTTAATTAACCTCCAAATTAAAGCATAAAATTTTCAACGGCATAAATTCTAGTCCCAAACCAAGCATTTACATGTTAGGATGAAATGCAGATTCGGGCTCAATACAAGCATTGACGTGATAAGTCATGGTATAAATTTGGATTCAATATAAACATGATAAGTTATGCTACAAATCTAAATTCAATACAAGTATAAACTTGTTAAAATATGACAAGGTTCAAATGGTGCAATTCTAAATCCAATATAAGCATTGGCAGGATTCACGGATAGGGAAGGAAGCTTACTGTGGAAGTGATGAGAAAGGTTTTGTTTGACTTCGAGATCAGTTTGAACTCGGCGAAACAATGCCTGGACTCGATGGTAAACTGGATCGACTCAGTGCGTCGACTCGATGCTTCCCATTGAAACTCTCTCTCTCTCTCTCCTTTTTTTTATATAAGAAGAAGAGGAAATGGAAGTTGTTGAGGACAAAATCTGGATTGCTCTCCACTCCTCGAATAGACCCTGGTCCTGCACAAAGGGTGAGCAAAGAAGACCCTTGCTAAGCCGGGGGACCCTCCGATGCCTAAGTTAAGTCAAGGGAATCGGGGTCTCAGTTAAAAGGTAGAGGGAGAGTACCAGATATTGCGTACCTGTAGCAATGGGGTTTTCGTGTATTTATACCTAACCATGGGATGGTCTGAATCCGTCAATCACGGCACGATCCGCTCAATCCGGAAGATTTTCGGATCATGAAGATACTGCGCGTGATCCAATGATCCACACTCCACATTCTGCGCATCGTGCGTATCTGCGGGCGAGGAAATCGGCCACGTCTACTTATAGTAGCTTCCAAGTTTAACTTGAGAAGCGTCCGCCTCTGCCTCGGAGTACGCAATCGGCTCGGCCCTTTTAGTAGGTAAGAATTCAGTCGGTGGTTATAGGCCTTCATCAAACATCGTCTGATGGTCTGAGCCGAACTGTTAGTTATCCCTCTGATCTGGTAAACAGGCCTCAGAGTGATTAGGGGCTCGGATCTTCCCATAACAGAAGCCCCCTACTCTTCGAGGTCTACTAAGAGCTCGGAGAGTAATCATACGGAAGATCAACCGCCTCGTCTACAACTTCCTCCGAGTACGTCGTAACCCTTGCGCTTCAAATCTTTATGCTCACAGGTTTCCCGCCCATGAGTTCCTGCACAGTGGACACGTGGCGACGGTTTAGATTTCGAATCGCTGTTCGCCTATGACTCGTTGCCACGTATACTTGGAGTAATGCCTCGGATGGAGCCTTTCCTTATTTGGGTGTCGTTTCGCTTATCCGAAGCGCGCCTCTTGATGTCAGAGACGTACTGCCCGACAGTGCCTGAGCCAATGGTATGGGGCCACGTCAGCTCTGAGGCTGACTTACGGTGATTCAGCTGCGGTTATCATTGCTGGTCATTAATGCAGGGGTCTGTCGCGGTCTATATAAACCCTCCTTCAGAGATTCTGCTTCACTCTTATGTGTTGTGTTCGAGCTAACATCGGAAGAGGCGATTTCCGGCGAAGGCGATTCCGGCCATCCAGGGCTTTTGTCGGGCGATTCCGACCGATTAAGCATTTCCGGCAAAAGCGATTCCTGGTGACCGTCCGGTGAGTCTCCTTGCACCTCTTTGCATTTCTTTCTTATTTAAGATGTCATCCGACCTGGAGACCATGCGGGGCTATGGTGATGACTCCGAATCAGAGAGTTCCGGCAACGGGAGAGGGGCCTCTTAAGGTACCTTCGAAGTTGTGCCCTCATACCCTCCGCCCCGAAAGCCGAAGGAGACTGGGGCCCAGACTCGCAAGGCTAGCAAGAAAAAATTTGCACGTATCTCTCAGACCGCCACCACCGAGGTTGCTGAAATGCCGGCGAGTGTGCGAGCCTCTAAGGTAGTTCCCGAAGGCTCCATTCTATCAGAGTCCCAGATAGAATGGATCCGTTCGGAGTTTCAAATTTCAGACTCCGTTCGGATAAGGGCCCCTGGGCCCCTCGATACCGCGGGTGCACCTACTGAGGGAGAAGTCGCCATTTTTATCTACGCACTGCAATGTGGGGTTCGTCTTCCTCTGCACCCCTTCGTCCGAGCCATGAATGCGCACCTCGGATTGGCTCCTGGGCAACTAACCCCCAATGCTTGGAGAGTTCTCGTCACTGCCTACATCATCTGGCGGCAAGTCGGGAATTCGGAGCTAACTCCGGGGAAGCTGATGAGCCTATACCTAGTTAAGCACAACGGCAACGAGCCATGGTATTACTTCGCGACCCGAGGCAGTAAGGGGTCGGGACTAGTTCTGAACCTTCCATCTTACAATAAAGTCTGGAAGAACAAATGGTTCTAGGCTACGGGCGAATGGGAGGCACCTGTGGCCAAAGTTGGGGCTCTGACGACTCGGGTTCCAACTCAATTTTCAAAATCAGGTCGGACCAGTTAATTTCTTTTGTCTTCATACTTTCTTATGTTGTATCGGTCGGACTAAACTCTTTGTTCTTTATCTTAGCAGACTTCCCTAGAGGTACGCCCATCCTCGATTCAGACCAGAAGAACCGAGTTGCCAAGGCGAAGGCGAGGTCAGGGGAGCTTCTTTCCTAGTCGAATCTGATCACTGCCACCAATCTTCATTGGTCTGGTCTGTGCAGGAACCTCTCCTGACATCTTTCAGTAAGTCTCTATTCATTTTGGTTCATTTTGGTGGGATCGGACTCATCCATTAGGGCACTAACTCGTCGTTCCTGAAGGTATGGCCGAGGCATCTGGCTCTCGGAGGAGGAAGGCGGCCCCAACGGCAGAAGAATTGTTGATGCCCGTGTCCCAGACGAAGACCACTACTCGGAGGAGACAAGTAACCACTCGCGGAGAAGGTCCCTCAGGTCCGGGAATTGCGGCTACGACTGCAACTACGACCATGGTTACGACTCCAATTACGGTCGTGGCTACAACTCCAACTACGGCCCCAGTTTCTGTCGCAATGGCTCCGACTACGACGTCTGCTGAGGTTCAAGCCCCAGCAGTCATCGTTCCCATTCCGGCGACCATAATCCCTTCCTTCCTGCCCGACGCTGCTCCTCCCATCGGGGAGGTCCGTCCATCGGGCCCCTGCATTGCTATCCCTTCGTCATCCGAGTGGGAGGAGGCTGTTCGGATGGCTGACGCCATGATTACTCCTCCCGAGGTTGGAGACGATCTAGGAGCCGAGGCCCAGGCCTCAGCCGGTAGTAGGACTGGGTTTGCAGAAGCAGCAAACTCGGGTTATGTAGGGACGAGCGGCGGGAAGTTTGTACCGGGCTATCACCTGTCTTGTCTGACGCCTTGGGCCGCCAAACACGCCCCGGAAGAGAACATAGCCCACCTTCTCACCAAGTCAGATAACTCCTTTTTGAACGACATGTCTTCCGTATTCTACACGGTATTTTTACCAACTCCCCATGCCTTTTAGCGTTTGCTGTTTCTGAGGGCTCACTTTATTTGTTTCTGTTCAGTATGTCCCGAAGATTCTTTCGGCTCGAGAGAGGGCACGGGAGTCGAAAAAGAGGGAAGCTAAGGTGGAGGCCATCAAGACCTAAGTGGGGGTCTTATGGGATGAAGGCACCTCCCTCCGACTTGAGCAGGGCGAGCTGCGTCGGCAACTTGAAGATAGGAAGTCCAGAGAGCTTAAGCTGCAGGGGGTAGTGACTGACCTTGAGGCTAAGGAGCTGAGATTACGAGGGATCGCAGATGACTTAAAGGCCCGATGCGACGTTGTAACTGCTGAACTGACCCGAGCCAGGGCTCACGCGGACTCACTGGCTCAAGAGAACGCTCGATTGGGTGATGCCCTTGAACGGGCTAAGGTCGAGGCAGCGGAGGAGCAGACCTAAGCCGTCGCTCAGGCGAGGGAGACTCAACGGGCTGAGGACAAGGCTTCCCTGGCCGAGGCGGTAACCGTTGTGGTAGAAGCTTTCAAAACGTCTAAGGAGAGGGATGCTGAGGCCGCCAAGTTCTACGATCGCGGTTATGACGATTGCATTGAGGTGGTCCTGGGCTTATATCCGGACCTCAACCTTGACTCTTTACTCTCCGAGGAAGCTGAAGAGTTGCCTGTAGATGGAGTCCGCTCGAATCAAGCCCTAGACACTCAAGCTCGCCCGCCACCTGCATAGCTCAGATTTACTTCCCCCCCCTTTTTTGTCAAAACCTTTTTGACCTTCTAATGAACGTTCTTGAATGATGATTTTTTTACCCTCTAGAGAGGGCTTATAAATGATAATTTTCCTTACATGTTAATCCGTAATTGATTTTCAATTGTCTATTGCAGATTGTTTGATCGCCGAACTGATTCGTTGGTAGGCTGACTTTCTTTAGGGCATGGCTGAGCCGACCCTTTGGCTGGTCAGCCCCTTTCCAATGCTGCTTTGTAGAATTTTCGAAGCCATTATGGCTTGTTTATTGAGTCCGGACCCCCAGGGGGTCGGCTCATCCCACAATTGGCGAGAACCTTCCGCTTTACCCATTAATTCGCGAGCCGACTCCTATGTTAGGAGAGTCGGGTCAACGTTTAGGCTTTTCCCCTAACTCGGGGATACCATGTAGAACTTTTTGTGGGATAATGTACTAACCCCCTCGAGGGATTAATCCATTAAGTCCGCCCCTGCATATGAGAGACAACTTTTCCTTAGTAGATGATTCGTTCATGTGGATGAGAAAAGGTAAATTTTATTAGGAGCCTTAAAGGCTTGTCGCTCGGAGGAGTATATTTATTGAGAGCCTTAAAGGCTAGTCCGTCATGGATAATAAACTTTCAAATGCTCAGCGTTCCAGGGATGGGGGAGCTGACGACCCTTGAGGTGTTCTAGGTGGTAGGAGTCTGGCTTGTTTGATCGGACGACCCGATAAGGCTCTTCCCAGTTTGGACCAAGCGTACCAGCCCCCGGCTCAGCGGTATTCTTAAACACTTGACGAAGGACAAAGTCCCCTGGTCGGAATCGTCTAACCTTGACTCTCAAATTGTAGAACCATGCCACTTGTTGATGCCAAGCTGCGACTCGGATCTTCGAGATATCTCTAACTTCTTCGAGCAAATCCAGGTTTGCGGCAATCTGCTCGGAGTTCTGTTTTTCTTGGTAGCTCCCGACTCGGGCCGTAGGAAGACCAACTTCCACTGGCACCATCGCCTCCGAGCCGTAGGAGAACGAGAATGGAGTTTCTCCCATTGAGAACTGAACTGTGGTCCTGTATGCCCAGAGGACGAACGGAAGTTCTTCGGCCCAACTGTCTTTTGCTTTTTCCAGTTTTGTCTTGAGATGATGCTTGATGACCTTTTTGACCACCTCCACTTGTCCATTCGACTGGGGATGTCGGGGAGAAGAGTATGCATTCATGATACCGAGCCTTCGACACATGCCTCGAAAGTTGTCGTTATAGAATTATCAGCCGTTGTCTGATACGATGGTTCGCGAAATCCCGAATCGGCAAACGATGTTTTTCCAGACGAAGTCAATCACCTTCTGCTCCGTAATTTTGGTGACGGGATCAGCCTCGGCCCATTTGGTGAAGAGTCAACAGCGACAATGGCGAATTTGACTTGTCCTTTCACCGTGGGTAGAGGACCAATAATGTCAATTCCCCACTGAGCAAATGGCCAAGGGCCGCTCATAAGGGTCATTTCTTCTGCGGGTTACCTCAGTACGGCTGCGAATCGCTGGCATTTATCACATTTTCGGATGTAATATTTGGAATCCTCCTTGATAGTTGGCCAAAAGTACCCTTGCCTGAGAATCTTCAGGGCTAAGGCTTGACTGCCGGAATGATTTCCGCAGATTCCTTCATGAATCTCTCGCATGATGTATTCCGCCTCGTCGGCCCAGAGACACCTGAGGTAGGGCTAGGAATGTCCCTTCTTGTATAAGATACCATCCAGGACGATGTATCGGGCTGCTCTAACTCTGAGTCGTCTGGCTTCCAGCCTATCCGAAGGGATCTCAACTGTAGTGAGATAGTTAAAGATCGGGTCCATCCAGCTCGGATTTGGTCAGACTGGGTTGACTTCCTTCTCCTTCCTGCTGATGCTTGGTTGCTCTATGAATTCGACGGGGATGATTCGCTGGATCTTCCCCTCCACGGCTGAGGCGAGCCGCGTTAGGGTGTCAACCCAAGAATTTTCTGCTCTCAGGATTTGGTGGAACTTGCAGTTCCAAAACTTTTTGATTAATTTCCTCGCCTCATCAAGATAAGCGACCATCCTTGTTTCCTTAGCTTCGTATTCAGCAGAGATGTGATTTACCACTAGCTGGGAGTCGGATCGTACTTGAAGAGACTGGACACCCAGACTCGCCACAATCTGAGTCCTGCTAGCAAAGCTTCGTATTCCGCCTCATTTTCGAGGCTTTGAACCCTAATCTGATTGCGTACTAAATGGTCATGGAGTCGGGAGCGATCAAGACGATCCCAGCCCTGACCCCTTTGACATTGGATGAACCATCCACATAGAGAACTCATTCTGGATCTGATACTGCTTTTTGGTCACTTGGAAGGGCGGCTGGGTTCGCCTCAACCTCAGTTCTGATCTCTCTGGTGCTCGGAGTAGTGAATTCGGCGATGAAGTCGGATACAGCTTGATCTTTGATTGCCATTTTCGGATGGAACTGAATGTCGAACTCGCCGGTTCGATGGCTCACTTCGTCATCCGACCCGACACCTCGGGCCTCTGAAGAACTTGTCTGAGGGGGGGAGTCTGTCAACACACATCACAGAATGAGCCTGAAAATATGGGCGCAATCTCTGAGCTAAAACAACGAGGCTGAGCGCTAGTTGTTCTAAGGGTGAGTATCTCGTTTCTTCCGGTACCATAACCTTGCTCACATAATAAACAGGGTGTTGTTTACCTCTGACTTCTCTTATCAGAGCCGAGCTGACTACCGAGGCTGAGACCGCGAGGTAAAGGAATAGAGGTTCACCTTCTTCAGGTTTTGGACAGCACGGGGGGTGAACACAGGTAATGCTTCAGTTGCTAGAAAGCCTGTTCGCACTCCGACGTCCACTCTGCCTTCTTGTGACCTTTCAATTGTTGGAAGAAGGGGAGACACTTATTCGTTGCTTTGGATATAAAACGCCCGAGTGCCACGACTCGTCCTGTGAGGCATTGTATTTCCTTGATTGTCCGAGGTGAACTCATGTCGAGGAGTGCTTTGATTTTGTCGGGGTTCGCCTCGATACCTCTTTGGCTGACTTGGAAACTGAGGAATTTTCCAGAGCTGACTCCGAAAATGTACTTTATTGGATTCAGTTTCATCTGGTATTCTCGGAGGACAGAGAACACTTCTCCAAGATCCGTCAGATGATCGGCGGCTTTGATACTTTTTACTAACATGTCATCGACATATACTTCCATTGTGCGTCCGATCTGTTTGGAGAACATCTGATTTACTAGCCTTTGATACATTGCCTCAACATTTTTTAGGCCAAATGGCATGACCCGGTAACAGTAGAGTCCCTTGTTTGTGACAAAGGTAGTCTTCTGCCTGTCTGGGGGGTACATCGCGATCTGATTATATCCGGAGTAGACATCTAAGAAAGAAAGTAATTCATGACCCGCCGTGCTGTCTACTAGCTGGTCAATCCGAGGTAATGGGAAACTGTCTTTTAAACAAGCTTTGTTTAAATCCGAGTAATCCACGCAAACTCGCCACTTTCCGTTGGCTTTCTTCACCAGCACCACATTTGCGATCCAATCTAGATAATGCAATTCTTCTATAAATCCTGTGTCGAGTAGAACAGAAACCTCGTCGGCTATTACTTCATACCATTCGGCATCGAACGGCTTTCTTTTCTACTTGATAGGTTTATGATTTGGATCTACATTCAGCCTGTGGACCATGACTTCCGGGGAAATCCCGGGCATATCTTAGTGAAACCATGCAAAGACGTCCCTATGCTGTCGCAGGAATGTTAGGACTTCGAGCCGTTGTTCTTGATTCAGTGAAGTCCCGAGCTGAACAGTTCTGCTCGGATCAGCTTCATCTAGCGGCACTTTCTCCAGGTCTTCCACGGACGAGCCTTCCACAGGCCCTCTAGGGTCTAGGACGTTGATAGTGAGCGTCTGCTTAACTGACCCCTTCCTTACCGCCACTGCATAACATCTCCGAGCTTCTCGCTGATCGCCTCGGAGGTAACCTATCCCGCCCTCGGCGGGGAATTTCATCATCAGGTGGTAAGTAGAAACGACCGCTCTCATTGCATTGAGAGATGGTCTGCCCAGGATAACGTTGTGTACAAACAACACATTGACAACTAAGAAGTCCACCATAAGTGTGACTTGATGTTGTCCTTCTCCCACAGTCACTGGGAGGGAAATGGCTCCTTCGAAAATTACTCTTTCCCCAGTAAAGCCGTGCAGAGGGGTTTTCACAGGTCTGAGATGAGATCGTGAAATCTCCATTCTTTCAAAAGCCTCAGAGTAGAGCACATCGGCCGAGCTCCCGATGTCGACCAAAATACGGTATACTTTACGATTCACTATAGTCATGGTGACTACTAGAGCGTCATCACGCGGGTGCTGAATCCCACGTGCATCTTCTTCCTTGAACGTCAGAGTGCACGGACTGACCCGACCCGAAGTTCTTTACTGGGCCGTTCGGTTAAGTGAACGTAGTGTTCCAGTTCAGACTTCCTAGAGTGAGCCTTTCGTGCTCTATTTGAATCTCCTCCGTCGGACGAGCCCCCGAAGATGGTACAAATTTCGGTGGGCTCCTCCATGACATTATTTGGCTACTTCCGCTCCCTTTCTTCCCTCCGAGCAGCTTTTCCTTCTTTTGTGTATCGACGCAGGCGTCCTTTTCGAATAAGGGCTTCGATCTCATCTTCGAGGTCAACACAGTCATCCGTATTGTGGCCGTGGTCTCGGTAGAAACGGCAGTACTTGCGCTTGTCTCGATGGTCTGGATCGGCTCTCATGTAAACAGGTCAGTTCAACAATTTTTCTCCTCGGATGTCTAGTAGGATCTGTTCAACAGATGTGTTAAGGGGGGCGTAGGAACGGAACCTTCCCTCCGGCCTTCTGTTCGGACGTCGATCGTCAAGAGCGCGATCGTCGGTCTCTTTGTTACGCATCTGGGATTCCTCATTCCTGGGCCACTTCCCTTTGTCATTCGGTTCAGTCACCTGGACACTTTTCTGGGCATTGGTGAATTCCTCTGCGTTGGTATATTTCAAAGCTCTGGCGATAAGTTTGGCCAGCTTTTTTGGCAGGTTCTTCCCGATGGAGAAAGTAAACTTCCCCTCTTTTAGACCACTGAACATGGCGGCGAGCGTCATTTTGTCGTCGTAGTCTTCTACCAACAGTGCTTCCTCGTTGAAACGAGCGATGTAATCTTTTAGCGATTCCTTCGGCCCTTGCTTGATGGGTAGAAAGTGAGTGTTGAGTTTTCGACTTCTCTTACCACTAATGAACTAGGTAAGGAATAGTCGGCTCAACTCCGCGAAGGAATTGATGGAGTTCGGTTTAAGCTGTCGGTACCAACTCCAACCGGACCCTGTAAGTGTGATTGAGAACCCCCGGCACATCATTGCGTCCGTTACTGTCTGGATTTGCATCCAGGAGCGGTAGGCTTCCACGTGCTTAGAAGGGTCCCCGGACCCAAAATATTGAATGACAGGAGGTATCCGGAACCTCTGAGGCATCACCTCGTTCATTATTTCTGAGCTGAAGGGAGGTTCGGTTTCTTCCATCATTGCCTGGACGACTGACGTTGATTGTTGCTTCTTTTCCAGAGCTAAGAACTTGTTGTTAAACTCCTCGAACTGCTTCTCCCACGGGTCCCTGTTTTTCGCCACGATTTCCTGGATGTTTTCCATCTCCGGATTTCTCCTTCCCCTCCGCCGTTCCAGCCGGTGATGGAGATCTGTTAGTGCCAGGGCTGAGGTAACCGAAGCATCGGTCGGAGCTCGTGTCACGGTATTCCGAGCCAATGGTCGGATTTGGGTCAGAGGATGTTGATGACCTGATACGGGCACTTGAGGATGCTGGGGTGCCTCGGGTCTCATACTCCTTGGCATGGAGTGAGCTTCCATAATCGGGCCGACTGGTTCAGGGACAGGATCTTCTTGAGCCGGATGCAACTGCGGCTCTTGTTGCTACTTCATCCTGTTCACTTCATCACGCAAGGCTTGTATGTCGCCCTGCATGGCTCGATACTTGCTCGCTGTTGAGGGTCAAATATTGCATATTAGACCCTAGTTATTCCCGGATTTATGAACATGCCACCGTTTAAAATCCTAATTTAATCGTGTTTGTGATGCAAGGTACATTTGCGAGTGTGGACTACAAAAAGGTGCTAAAAGTGTGTATTTGATGCTCTAAAATCACCACAGCAAGGGACGAACTCCAGAGGACCAAAATTGATGAATTTGCACGCCAGAGATCAGAGGAAATCAAGCAGTTCGCATTTAACGGGCCCGAAAACCCACCAGAATGCAAGATCACAGGGTTCCCACCATCTGATAGACTCGAAACTTCATACATGACCTGAGGACCATGAATTAATCGTACACGTCAATTTTCATCCATTGAACACCTGTGGAAGTGGGCCAACGGACAGATCAGCCCCTTAATTCACTAAGTGGGACCCACATGCTATCTGGATATGCTTCAAAATTGGTCTCGACGGGTTAAATAATATGATAAAAGGAATGGTCGGAGAGGATTCTGCGACACACTACAGTGGACCCCACATGTACACTATGCGTGCATACTATGCACGTGCACAGGCGGTGCACGAGAAGACACGAAGTCGGTCAGCAGGCGCTGACCGACTGAAATCTCAAAATTTCTAAAAAACGGACAGCCTGAAGACGCTGTCCGTCCATTTTTCAGTTGTAGGACCCACTCATCCTCTGCATTGATGATCCGAACCGTTAGTTCACTCCATATGGTAGGCGTGACCATCGCCTAGGTGGCAGAATCTAAGAAGACAGCAGAAAGTTGATCTAAGCCGTTCAAAAGCAGACGGACGGTAGAGCAGGAAATCACGTGGGCCACACTGAAACAAATACAAAATAGGCCACGTCCGACTAATTTTTCGAGAAGAATCTAATGTACGTCTTGGATTGATGAAAAAAACATCGAAGTGAGCCACACCATCACCACAACGTAAACAGAGTCGGTTTCCTGTTTTAGCGTCCGGAAACTGACTGATTTTTGAGGCGATTGCACGATCAAAGCATTGATCAGATGGCTGATCCAAGCCGTTCATCATGAAGGTCTGCCAACAACGTCCTAGGGGACGTTGTCCTTTTAAAAAAGAAAGCACGGGAAGGAAGGGGATGTGGCACCGTTTTCTTGGTGCAAAAGTCCCTACGCACGGCAACCGCCTTCTGTTACGTGGACTTATGCACAGATCCGAATTTCTCACCGCCTCTTGGTGCGAATATCTCCTCTCGACCGTCCTAGAGAGCTATAAGAAAGAGAGAGAGAACGTGAGATGGGACGGACGGCTTGGGCTTGAACGTGAAGGGGAGAGGCATTTAGTTGTGGTTTTTCTTTTTCTTTTGTTTTGTTTTTTTTAGGGGATCCAGCCCATCATGTTGGGCTGAACCTCTTAGCTAGGGCTAAGAGGTGAAGCTTGTGGCGTGATGGGGTTAATCCTACGTTTGATTCATGCCATGAACTCTGTTGATTCTAGTTTTGAATAACAGGAATAATTCTAGTTTTTAATGGTTTATTGTGACTTACATTACAGTAGATCTGCGATGGCTTGAGTATTTCCTGTTCTTTTCTTGTGATTATGAAGCTAGGATGCCCTGTTGTTCACCATCGCCCCTTAGACATGGTGAAATGACGGAACTCTTCCTAACATTCATACATCACTCAGATTAGCTGTGAATTGGTTTATTTCTATTGTTTGCTCTATCTCATGGGCATGGTTTTGTGATGGAATCCATTCTAATTTACATCTGTCTTATCTCTTGAAAACTATATCAAAGGAAGTTCAGTTGATTTTCATGAATCAAGTGTAGTTCTCCCTGATCTCTACAAGTGGATCCTTGGCACCCTAGTTCCCTACCTCTGATTTCCACAAGTTTTTAGAGTAATATTTCACCATTATTCTCTCATATCCTTTTGGTTTAGATTACATCTTAGTCTAGTTCTACTTCTGGTTAGTTTCGGAATACGTACAGGTTTCAGTCCCTGTGGATTCGACCTCGGTCTTACCGAGATTATTACTACATCACAACCCTATACTTGGGGAGTGAACACTCGCCCGATTGCGAGAACGTTGGGAAGGTCCCGGGGCCGATTCCGCATGAAGTAACGAGGAGAAACGAGTTTGCTCATTCTGTTCTAGTTCCACGGCTATTGCTTTCTTCTTTCCTCTTGCCATTATACTCGAGAATTGGAACCTGACTTTTTGTAATGTTTTCCACAGACGGCGCAAAAAATGTTGAGGACAAAATCTGGATTACTCTCTACTCCTCGAATAGACCCTAGTCCTGCACAAAGGGTGAGCAAAGAAGACCCTGGCTAAGCCGGGGTAGCCTCCGATGCCTAAGTTAGGTCAAGGGAATCGGGGTCTCAGTTGAAAGGTAGAGGGAGAGTACCAGATGTTGAGTACCTGTAGCAATGGGGTTTTCGTGTATTTATACCTAACCATGGGATGGTCTGAATCCGTCAATCATGGCATGATCCGCTCAATCAGGAAGATTTTCGGATCATGAAGATACTGCACGCGATCCAATGATCCACACTCCACATTCTGCGCATCATGCGTATCTGTGGGCGAGGAAATCGGCCACGTTTACTTATAGTAGCTTCCAAGTTTAGCTTGAGAAGCGTTCGCCTCTGCCTCGGAGTACGCAATCGGCTCGGCCCTTTTAGTAGGTAAGCATTCAGTCGGTGGTTATAGGCCTTCATCAAACATCGTCTGATGGTCTGAGCCGAACTGTTAGTTATCCCTCTGATCTGGTAAACAGGCCTCGGAGTGATAAGGGGCTCGGATCTTCCCATAACAGAAGTCATGGCTTCGTGGTTTTGTGGCGGGGTTTGATAACAACGCACGTTGCTCAATGTTTTTTATTATTTTTTATTTTTTAAACGAATCTTGCAAGATGCAAGATGGATGACCCAGATAGAAGTAGCTGCCGAATCGTTCCACAATCTAGTGAATAAAAAGGAAATAAATTATGGAAGAGGGAGTCAGGGCGTCTTATATTTACATCAATGTGCGGCAATGCACGTTGTGGTTTTTCTTATTATGATGGTTCAGACCAATGGGTCCCACCATTTGAATGGTACAAATCAAGGTCCCATGCCCACTATGTCTGTTGGGGAAAAATATGACAAGTCCTTGAGTCGGCCAGAAAGCGGAAGAGTAGTGAAGCAGTGGCTCGAACTAGTTGGATGCTGAGTCCGGATAAAGCCAAAAATCCATAAGAACGCTGGATGGAGAGATGTGGCTCGAACCGTGAGGTCCCTGACCCGGCCGTAGCTTGAGCGTCCCGAGCCGTAAAGTGAAACCTCAAAAGAAGGAAGTGCACCTCAAGGCCAATCGAAGCCTCGCAGAGGAAAGCCTAAACCGACAGGTTAAGATCAGTCGGCCCTAGAGCTACCCAAACTTTAATCGAATTCAAGGATTTAGTCGGCCAATAAAGTAGGCAAAGATTTAGCCTTAAAGCTTATCTCAACACGACAGTGTCGGAGAGATAAACGTCGGTCGAACTATAAACGCTCCATATTCGGAAGTTGCCTAATAAAACTCTGAATCTCTACCCAAGATCTTCGAAAGATAAGATAATGATCTCCGAGAATCCAGGGGTAGTAGGGATTACGGATCCTCAAAGATTGAGATCTATCCTTACGGGATTTATTATAAAAATATGAAAGCCCTACGGGGTACGACACTATTATAAATATAGAGACCTTCATAGTAAAAGGTACACAAAAACTTTCTCCCAGAACCCCTCAATACTATAAGCCCCAGATTCCTAGCCTAACTTTGGCATCGGAGGGTCCCCTGCTCTAGTCAGGGTCTCCTTTGTCTTCTTCCTGTGTAGGTACTCGAAGGTCTAAAGAGGGTGAACCAGATTTTTGCATCAACAGTTTGGTACCCTCTATGGGAAAATGATACGAAAAGTCATCTTCTCTAGGTACTAAGCACTCTCTAATGGCGAGAATAAGAAGAACAGTCCAAAATGAGCCCAGCGAGGTCCCAGTCACTGGACCACCAGCGACCGAAGGCCCCCCGGTACAAATGGAGCTCATGCCCGAGCGGCCCAGAACCAACCTGACAATCGACAAGGTTCTGCGGCCCGTCAGACAACCTTCGTTTCAACCAGACATGCGCAACGAAATCGTGGCAATGGACGATTAGATAAAGAGTTCCAAGATCTCAGGACTGACCTGAATTATATGAAGCAAATGCTGGAACAAATTCATGGTCAGTAGGTCCAGCCGCCCTAGCAAGGTGATGGCCGGGCTAATGCTCAGAGCCAATTCGTCGATCCTCAGCCCGTCGCACTTCGGAGTGCCCCTCAGCAAAGCCAGCACCAGGTTCCAGTTGAACCAGCGTCGTCCCATATCTTTGTGACCGCTCCACTGCCTGTTACCGATCTACGACATGAGATAGATCGAAGAAGGCGCAACGGGCCCCCCCTTGAAGGCACAACTGATAGTGACGAGCCCTAGAAAGCTGATATGCAAGACCTGCGAAAAGAAATGCAAGAGGAAATCGTAGATATAAAGAAAACTGCTACACCAATCAAACCGGACCCGAGGCAAAGGCATCCCAGTTCATGGAGAAAATCTTGCAAGCTCGATTGTCAGAGTGGTTCTGCCTTCCTTAAATCCCGCCTTTCACCGGCAAAACTGATCCAACCGAGCACATCGAGTCCTTCCGGACTTACATGGAATTGCATGATGCCTTTGACGCTGTGATGTGTCGGGCCTTCTCTCTCACTTTGGCCGACATAGCTCAGCTTTGGTTCAAACGGCTGAAAACGAAGTCAATCAGTGATGCTTTCCATGCCAATTTCACCAGTGGGAAGAAAAAATTGAAATCATCTGGGCATCTGAATAATAGAATTCAAAAGGAGGGAGGGTTTTTTTTTTCAAAAGGAAGCATTGTATTGATCGGCTTGCTATACATTAAAACACCTTCGGGAGCCCAACGAGCAAACAGGGACTCCTATCATAAAAGCAGCCACAAAGGCCACCCAAAAGGAAAGAAAACTGTACAACTAGAGATGATTAGTACGGAGGACAGCTAACCCAACCTTGTCTAGGAAGAGCAGGCCACGGACTTGGAAACGGAGATTTTCAACCTGGTCCAAAACCTTTGCTTGTTGTTCCCTACTGCCCTCCCTCGCCATGCCGTCAGCCGGGCTATTCCCTTCCCTCTGGATATGCACAAACTCGAGGGAAGCGAGATTAGCAAGCTTCTTAATTCTTGAGATCCAAGATAACCATTGCCAGGACGCCTTGGAAGTCCCCGAGAGAATCCCCGCCACAACTTTTGAGTCCGTTTCAACTTCAATAAAGGCGAGCCCTCTATCTAGACAGAGCAAGATGTCGTCATAAATAGCCCGCAACTCTGCTCTATTGTTCGTTCCAACTCCATAGCCTGATGAGAACGCAAAAATGAAACTACCGTTTGCAGCCCTGCAAACACCACCTCCTCCAGAGAGGCCCGGATTACCTCTAGCAGAGCCATCCACATTGAGTTTAACCCAGCCAGCTTTCGATTTTTCCCATTTGACATTCGCACAGATGGAACTTGACTGCGCTGGGGAGATCTGTTGAGCCTAAGCTCAGAGGAGAAAAACGAAAGATCCTAAAAAATGAGATTGGACCACCAGATGATGTGAGCTTTGGATGCAGCCGCAGACGGGAGAGCATTTTCCTGCCTGGCCCTGTTTCTGGCACGCCAGATCTCCCAGTAGATAAGAACCGGGACAGCTCTCCTGATTTGGACTGGCGCAGAACCAGGAGCATCAGCTTGTTTCCATTGAAGAAATCTTTCAACAATTGCGGTGTGAGGAAGGAGAGATATGCCACAAGCAGCCGAGAAGTAAGACCAGAGGTTCATGGCAAGCTGACTAGAAAGAAAAAGGTGGTGGATGGACTCTTGTTGCGGTCTAGATAAACTAGGATCTGCACAACAAGAGCAACCAGATGCGAGATGAATGCCCTTGGATTGCACTCTGGAGTCAACTGGAATCGCGCCCTAAAAGAGCCTCCAAATTAACAAAGACATTTTGGGAGGAATGTTGCAGTTCCAGATCCACTCGTACCACCACCTGGAAGGCGAGTTTTGTCTGCTAATACGCCAGGCCGACTTAGTCGAGAACGAGCCCGAAGGGTCATAAGGCCAGAAGACGGTCGGTCTATCAGTGGTTGTGGCATAACCCCCCTGAAAAATGGAGTGAAGCGTGTCTTGGTACAGGTACATGCTTATTGACGAGGGCAGAAAAGGAGGGAGAGTTACTCAAAGATTATATCAAGCGCTTCAATTTTGAGTCGCTCCACGTTCGGAAGCACTCTGACGAAACAGCTCTCAATTCAATCATGCAAGGGGTTAGAGACAAACCATTTCTTGCATCTCTAGACAAGAACCCGCCCGCTACTCTGGCCAAATTTATGGCTCGGTCAGATAAATATGCAGACGCCGAGGAAACTCGAATCCTACGCGAGGCCGCTCAAAATGCGAAAACCCTAGCCAAAGAGCAAGCAAAAAAGGAAGTTGACTCGGCTAGTAGTAAAAAGCGAAAAGACGATTGAGCTCGCGACGAACATAGGTTAGGAAAATGGCTTGATCATAAATTTTCAACATACACTTTGCTCAATAAACCACAAGAGCAGGTATTAATGGAGATCAAAGGCGAAGGATTTGTCAACTGGCCAGATAGACTCCGGAATAACTCAAATTGACGGAATAAGAGCAAATACTGTTATTTCCATCGTGATCATAGACATAACACTAGCGATTGTTATAATCTTAAGCAGGAGATTAAGAGACTCATCCGAGAAGGCCATCTCGGCGAGCATGTCGATCCTGAAGCCAGAACCATGGAAGAACGTCCAAACAATAACCGGCCCACTGAGGATATCCGGACTATTATCGGTGACCATTTGGGTGGAAGCGATTCAAGTAACGCTCGAAAAAAGCATGCGAGGAATATTAGTCGGCCTGAGTCCGAAATCATGGTTTTAGCTCGACCTTCGAAGGAAAGAAAGCTTGAAAAATACACTGTAGCATTCACAGAGGAAGACGTGAAGGGCATTCATCACCCACACGATGACGCTTTAGTCGTCACTGTTACTATCGCAAACTGTCAGGTCTTCAGAGTTCTCATAGACACAGGTTTATTTGCAGACGTACTCTTTACATAAGCATTCAACAAGATGGACGCCAAACGATCGGCTCTGAGGCCCATAAAGATTTCATTAATCGGATTCTTGGGCCGACAGTTTCCAAGGGAGCAATTTGCCTCCCGCTCACTGCTGGGGAGGCACCGAGTCAAGCTACTGTTATAATTAACTTTCTAGTAGTTTATCAATCTTTAGTTTATAATGTTATCCTTGGTCGACCTTCCCTCTATCTCATCCGAGCCATCGTCTCAACTTATCACCTGTCCATGAAATTCTCGACTGACAATGGGATCGGGGTGGTGAAAGGAGACCAATACAACACTCGACGATGTTATACTACTGCCCTTCGAGTACCAATGGAAGTCGCAACGATTGAAACCCTGGATCCGCAAGACGAATCTCTCGGCCGCGGCCAGCCCATGCAAGAACTCATCCAAGTACCCTTGAATGAATTGGACCTTTCGAAGACTGTCCAAATTGGTTCATCCCTGATTACGCCATTGAAAGAGAAGCCGATAGCCCTGTTACGCCGATATGTCGACATCTTCGCATGGACTCATGAAGACATGCCGGATATTGACCCTTCAGTCATGACTCACTAGCTCAATATCGACCCGAATTACAAATTGATCCGTCAGAAACGGCGTGCCTCGGCCCTGAGAGATACACCGTAATCAAAGAAGAGGTTGGAAAACTCCTCAAAGCCAACTTCATTGAAGAGGTATATTACCCCGAATGGGTAACCAACGTTGTATTGGTTGAAAAGGCTAACGGAAAATGCTGGGTCTGTATAAACTATACCGACCTAAATAAAGCTTGTCCTAAGGATAGTTTTCCCCTTCCTCGGATTGATCAGTTGGTCGATAGTACTGCGGGGCATGAATTACTCAGTTTCATGGACGCTTATTCAAGGTATAATCAAATTGTAATGCATCATTCTAATAAATCAAAAACTACCGTTGTCACTGACAAATGTCTTTATTGTTACCGAATAATGCCATTTGGGTTAAAAAACGCTGGAGCGACCTATCAAAGATTGGTAAACAAAAAGTTCGTCCAACTCATAGGACGAACAATGGAAGTCTACATTGACGACATGCTCATCAAAAGCATTAAAGCGACTGACCATATAACCGATCTGGAAGAAACGTTCCTCATCTTGCAAAGGTATAAGCTGAAGCTTAATCCGAGCAAATGTGCATTCAGCGTGGGTTCAGGCAAATTCCTCAGATTCCTAGTCAGTCAGCAAGGGATTGAAGTTAACTCGAAAAAGATTAAAGCTCTACTCGACATGGAGGCCCCTAAGACGATCAAAGACGTTCGACGATTAACTGGAAGAATAGCAGCCTTAAATTGCTTCGTATCTCGACCAACCGACAGGTGTCTCCCCTTCTTCAAACAGTTAAAGGGTCGACAAATTTTTGACTGGACAGAAGAATATAAAGGCGCCTTTCAACAAATCAAGGAATACTTAGGATCACCACCGTTGCTTTCTAAGCTAGAGCTAGACGAGCCATTACTGATCTATTTGGCAGTATCTGATGCAGCCGTAAGCTCGGTCCTAATCCGCGAACATGAAGGTAAATAACTCCCGGACTACTACATCAACAAGGCTCTCGTTCTGGCAGAAACAAGATATCCGACCATGGAAAAGTGGCCCTGACGCTGGTCATATCATCCCGACGCTTACGGCCATATTTCCAGGCTCACTCGATCACCGCATGACCGATCAGCCTTTACGTCAAATACTACAGAGACCAGAGTCTTCTGAGTGACTTACAAAATGGGCAATCGAGCTTAGTGAATTCGATATTCATTATAAGCCCCGGACCGCAATTGAGCGACAAGTCGTGGTAGACTTTATCGTCGAAGTCACAGTGCAACCCAAAATTCCTACCGCTAACTCAGGAGAGTCTTCCGATTGCGCCCCTCCCAGCCCTCCCTTTTGGTCTCTCTATGTTGATGGTTCATCCAACTCTAAGGTAAGCGGGGTAGGGGTAGTCCTGGAAACTCTTGATCACACAGCCATTCAGTATGCCTTGAGACTTGGATTTCAGGCTTCTAACAACATAGTCGAATATGAAGCTCTTCTCCTAGGACTCCGGCTAGCGGCCAGTCTAGGGGTCACTCATCTGAACGTGTATAATGACTCCCAATTAGTTGTCAATCAAATAGCTGACATATATCAAGCTAGGAAGGAGAGACTGAAAACTTATCTCGCAAAGGCCAGAGAGATGATCGTCAGGTTCCACCAATGTTTTGTTACCCGAATCCTAAGGGCCGAGAACGCTAAAGCCGACCTACTAGCAAAACTCGCCTCAGCTGACGAAGACGATATCCCCAGGTTTGTTCCTACCAAATTTGTAGCCGAGCCAAGCGTTAGGGGAACCGAATCTTCCACCTTGCTCCCCATCGATTATGAACCATCCTGGGTCGACCCAATCGTCAAATACTTAAAAACTGGAGAACTCCCTGAAGATCAAGTCGAGGCCCAACGACTGAAGGTTCGTACGACCCGCTATACTGTGCTTGGCGACGTTCTATACAAGAAAAGATACTACGCGTCCCTCCTACGATGCCTGAGATCGAGTAAAGTCGACTATGTTCTGCGTGAAATTCATGAAAGCATTTGCGGTAATCACTCGGGCGGCCGGGCCGATCCCTGGCCCACAAAATCATTCGACAAGGATATTATTAGCCGACTCTTCAACCAAATGCTCGGAAACTCGTTCAGGGTTGCGATAAATGCCAAAGATTTGCTACTATCCCTCAACAGCCACCTGAAGAGCTGACGCCTGTGGACGGACCTTGGCCTTTCGCTCAATGGGGAATTGACATCATCGGGCCGCCACTCCCTCTAGGGAAAGGACAAACTAAGTTTGTCGTTATCGTCGTCGATTATTTCACCAAGTGGGCCGAGGCTGAGCCCCTAGCCAAGATAACCGAGCAAAAAATCACAGATTTTCTTTGGAAAAACATTATCTGTCAATTTGGGATACCTCGGACTATTGTATCCGACAACAGGAAGCAGTTTAACAACAAGCGGTATCAGGAAATGTGTTGAAATGTAGGAATTGGGAACGTTTACTCGTCCCCGCGTCATCCACAGGCAAACGAACAAGTTGAAGCCGTCAATAAGGTTATCAAACAATACCTACAAACTAAGCTGGACCGAGCCAAAGGAGCATAGGCTGAAGAACTTTCCAAAGTCCTTTAAGCATACCGAACTATAGCCCGAACTACGACAGGAGAAACCCCCTTTTCGCTAGCCTATGGCTTGGAAGCAGTCGTCCCTGTGGAAATCGGCCTACCTACTGCCCGAGTAAGTTCATATGACGAGCGAAACAATGAGGAGCTGCTAACTCTAAACCTCGACCTCTTAGACGAAATCAGAGAATTGGCTCAGCTTCGGACAACCGCCTATCAACGATTGGTGTCTCGGTCTTACAATGCCCGAGTCAAAGTTAGGCGATTCCGAGCAGGAAACTTAGTCCTTCGAAGAACGTTTCAAAACACCAAAGAAAGTGGAGCAGGAACGTTAGGCCCCAATTGGGAAGGCCCCTACATAATCGTCAATGTCATTTGACCAGGTACTTATCGATTGGAAGACCTAATAGGGCAACTCTTACCTCACCTATGGAATACCGAACATCTCAAGATATACTATCCTTAGCTCGGCTAAGAAGTGATCCGTACTCAGCTTAATTGATTAAACACTTACAAAAAAATGTGTAGAATGCTGAATAAGCAAAAAACATATATTCATTGATCAGTAAAGTATTACATTGGTCAGTTCATTGATTACAATTGTGTTGGAATGATACAATGATAAGTACTCTCTCGGCATTCAGATAGCAGTCATTTGGATATCAATAAGAAGTAGCGTTTGACACTGTTGACTCGGTCGACCTCGAAGCTCGGTGTGCTTGAAGTGCCTAAAGTAGATGTGGGGAACAAAAAGGAATTGTTCTCCACCACACTAACTTTAGGGCTCGGCTTCGCCTACCGCACCAGGAGCTAACCCAGGAGATGCTGATGGCGCTGCATCATGAGCAGTAGTAGAGGCGTCATAAGTGTATCCCTCGGGGTCAACTGTTGCCCCACCACCGGACCTCAACTCGCCCTCATCAAAGCCGGACAAATCTAGATGGGGAAAAGCGTCTTTCATCACTTCGATACACTTGGCGTAACCCTCTTGATAAACGAGGGTCCACTCTTCCTCAAAAGCCAAAGATGAAAGGAACTCTTCCACCGCCTCCTCCCTCGCGGTCGCAAGAGCGGCCTTGGTCCCCTTTGCGAGCTCTTGAAGCTTCTTCTAAATCACAGCACGCTCTATGGCCACCTGTTCAAAGGCCAACCTGGCCTCTTCCAATCGCAAGGCCACGCGATCTATTTCCGTCGTGGCCGACACAAGAGTAGCCTTTGCCTCCTCGAGCTGGCCCTCCACAAAGATAGCCCGAGAGACTTATTCACTCCCCAAGTATAGGGTTGTGATGTTGTAGTGATAAACTCGGTAAGACCGAGGTCGAATCCACAGGGACTGAAACCTGTACGTAATCTGAAGTTAACCAGAACTAGAACTAGCCTAATATGAAAGCTAAATCAATTGTGATTTGAGGACTAATGGTGAAATAACAATCTAAAACTGAAGAGAAATTCAGAGAAGGAACACTAGGGATTCAGAGGATCCACTTGTAGAGATCAGGGAGATCTTATGCCTGTCTTACGAATTATGGAAATTTACTGAACTGCCATTGATATAGTTTTCAAGAGATGAAAGGTGTATGAATTAGAATGGATTCCATCACCAAACCATGCCCAAGAGACAAGGCTAACAACAGAATTAAACTAATTACCAACCACATCAACATGCTATGAAAATCAAGAAAAGGGGACTGTCATCCGACCATGCCCAGGAGACGATGGTGAACAACAGGGCTTCCTGATATCATAAGCATAAAGAGGAAAAGAACATGCTCAAAGCCATCGCAGGCCCATTGTAATTTCAGTCACAACAGACCATTAAAGACTAAAAACATATTCCCATAATAAAACAAATATCAAATTCAATTCATAATTAAAACCAAATTAAAAACATAAAATTGAATCTCCCATCCCACTACAAGCTTCACCTCTTAGCCCTAGCTAAGAGGTTTATCCTAACATGGCTAAGCTAAATCTCAATAATCAAAGAAAATAAAACATAAAGAGTAAACAAAAGAAAAACAGCAAACCAGAAAACTCTCCTTCACGTCCTCCACCAGCCGGCCTCCGATCCCCCTTCATAACTCTCTCTCTTTCTTTTTATAGCCACAGGAAAGTCGGTTGCTGCGTCGTAAAGGCGGTGGATAATGCAGAAGGAAGTCGGTTTTGCGTCGTGCGTAAGTCTTACGCAGTGAAAAGAAAAACGCAACTCCCTTGCGTTTAGAACAGGTTTTTCGGACGCTGATTGCTTGGTGGGGCCCCTAATCGACGCTGTGTTGGAAATCCAGTCCATCCATTGTCTTCTCCTCGGAATTTCGACCAGAGATGGAGCGTTTTGGTCGTTCGTTGATGCAGCCCAAGGAAGCACTCCTTGTTGTAACGGCAGCAGACGGTCATCTGTTGATTGTTGTAGCGGGCACGTTTGCGTATATGATCACAAACTGTCGACTAGGGTTTGACCTTCTCAAGCTCATCTTCATGACAGATGGTCCAGATCATTGATCTGATCATCAGTGGTGGGCCACCATTTCCCGGAACGTCCGGTTGTTCCGAACACAAAAACAGAGCCAGCGCTTCTTGCGCTGGCTGTCGGTGGGGGCCATGATCAGGTTGTTCAGAGAAATCCACGCCGTCCATTGGTTTCTCCTCGAAAAACCAGTCGGGAACGGTCGATTTTCGACTGATTTCGGTGTGGCCCACAGAATTTTCTCCCTACCGTCCGTTGTCTTTTTGAGCGGCTGGGATCTGATATTTGTTGTATTTTGGAATACCTCCACCTAGGACTGAATGAGAAGGACCTTGTGAGTCTCATGGACGGTCCAGATCGGACCGTTGATGCACGGTGTTGGCCCACAAAGATCACAGCGTAAATCCTTGTTACGCACGCTGTAAAGAAAACGGAGTTTCCGTTTTTAGGAAGATGAGACAGTATGATGCACGTCGAGTACTATTGTGCATGGTACGCACACCATCTCATGTGGGGTCCACTGTGATGCATGTGAGACATCCACGCCGTCCATCTCTTTTATCATCTTATATAACCAATTGAGACCAAATTTGGGGCATATCCAGATATTAGGTGGGCCCCAAATCCAAGATTCATGGGCTGATCTGTCCGTTAGGCCACTTCCAGGGGGATCCGACGGCTGAAATTTGATGTGTACGGTTAATGTAGGGCGTTCAGGCCACGTATGAAATCTCGTGTCAATCGGATGGCGGAAACCCTGTGATCTTGCATTCTGGACGTCCTACGGGCCGTTTGAGCTTCAGTTTCTTGATTTCCTTGGATCTCGGGCGTTGATCTTGGTTCACTGGGGTCCGTCCCTTGCCTTGGTGCATTCAAAGCGTCAAATCTACGCTTTTACTATCAGTTTTCAGTCAACGCTCCTGATTGCATCCTGCAACAAAACACAATTAAAATACTCCATTAAGCATTATTGTGTATGTAAAATCTGGCAATAATCGGGGTCTGATATGCAATATTTGACCCTCAACACAACCCCCAACCAGCATTTTGCTAGTCCCGAGCAAAGTATGCGAAAAATAAGTTGAGAATTACAGGACAATTTTTATAAATTCGAGTGATTCTTGAAAATAATCAAGATATTAGAAGTCTAAGATTCATAAATGTAGCAGTACTTTCTCCTGGAATCAAGCTCACCGTAAACTTCAAGATCAAGTTCAAAATATTAATCCATTAATCATAACAATTCTAAACATTGAGTTTCATGGGTGTTTAGTGTAATCTCTACTTATCATCAAGGTTCAATTCTCTATTACAGGATATCATTGGTAACCAATAAGAGAAATCATGATAACCAAAACTTGAACCAACGTGCCTCACATATCATTCTTTTTCTTTCTTTCAGCTTTTGATTTTTTCTTTCTCTAACTCTCTTTTTTTTTTTTTTTTTTTTTTTTAACCAGAGTAACACCAAGGAGGAGAATCAAATCTTCACCTATAGGGAGTAAACCTATGATGAAGAATGTATACCCGAACCTTTTTACATATTATCTATGGGGAATGAAATCCACACCTATAGGGAGCAAACCTATGGTGAGGATTCTTCGCCCACCCCTTCCCAAAGGCATTTGTATTTTCTTTTTCTTCAATTGATCATGACAGGCAATTTTTCAAGCTCGTTCCTTCCATGCTCACCGATCACCAAATTAACCCTTCAGTTTCGAACTGAAATCTTAATGTGTAAGCGAGACGCGACATGTGAAATCATGACTCAATCAATGTTTAAAACCTCTAATCATGGATTAATCAATTCAAACTTAACTGTGAAATCTAACAGACACTGAATCCAAGAGTCAAAAATTGCCAACATAACTTATCTTGTTAATTCTAAATCCCAGATGGCCATCAAAATCACTTTGAATTCACAAGAATGTAGAAAAAATTTAAAAAAATTTCACAATATTTGCTCAAGACTAAGAAAAACACTAATTAGGTTACCTAATCTCCCACCCCCAACCTAAAATCTACATTGTCCTCAATGTAAAAGATATAAGCATGCCATGCACATGGGACAACAAAAGTAAAAGAGAAGTGATGGGAAGATGGTACCTGGATAACGAATCAGGAGACTTTTCAAAAAATCAGCAGAGAGAGAGTAAGTCAGCGCAAGAGAGAAAACAAAACAAGAATAATAAAAATAAAATCCTACCTATACCACTTTCGCAGGTGCTCTCGATTGCATTTAGCATATGCAACAAGCCTTAAAACCCCTAGGTTGCCCCTAGTGGACGAGTTGTAGTCTCGTGAGGGTTTACAGCAATGTTACCCACAAACATTGAACTAACTACTCATGCTGCAAGGTTCATCTTCTGGCCAGTATCTTGATAAGTTCCTCAGTAAGTTCCTCAACAAGATCATCCAAAAGCCCTTTTTACAAAAGGCTTGGGTGCCCTGGAGCATGACTTTCCAGAGAGACTTATGTACCTCATAAGAAATTTTCCATTGCATTGCTTGAGGTAACCAGAGTATGTACGATTCACCTGTGACAGAAGAAGTTTCAACGTTAGTATCCCATGGTGAATCAGAGACTACAAGTAGATAAAGTTTAGAAAACTTCGCAAAAAGTGATGTAGCCTTAACACATTTCGAAGTGTCAAACTTCGGTTCAATTTTCAGCTCCTCCTCCTTTAATGGTAGACGTTTAGGATCAGGGGAAGAAGGGGCTTTAAAATAAGGGTTCTCTCGGTCAGTGATAACTACCGAGATGTTGTCTCGCAAGGCATCTACTTTGTCTTTTGACATGGGATCGTTTGACTTTGCAAAGTGTGCCCAGCAATTATCAAAAGAGTCGGAAATTTCAGCTGAGAGTGACTTATTTTCCTCATTGAAGTCTGTAATGAGATGCTCAAGGACTCCCTCGCCCTTAAAAGTATATGAAGATATGCTCTCTTGCTCCAGCCCTGCACAGACATATTGAAGATCAATAGGGGAAGCATCGATGGGATCACTTTGTTCATTGAAACTACTCAATCGAGGCGTTGAACTATCAGACGTGTACAGCTCAGATGATGGTCTCAATTGAGTGGTTTCAAATTCTAGAGTCGTAGCGAGCAGCTCGTCCTTCTCCCAAATACATTATCCTTCAATTCAAGAGAGTGGTCCAAACATGTCTCACAGAAGTTGGAAGGGTCGGTTCTAATGAGCTCATCTTCCACTTTTAAATCGGACATGTTAGGTGAGTGGAGTAGCTCAGTATGACCGATCACTTCGTGTGCTTCTTAAGCATTGACCTGGACCATACTTGAGATTGATTCCAGGGGAATTTGGGTTGTGCTCTCATGAATCTCATCCTAATACTTCTCAGCTTCCAATTCAGTGCAGTACACACTTGAGATGGGATCGCTTTCCTTACAATCTATTCCTAAATTCGGTTGAGGTTCGAATGAATTAACCTCTACCTCATCATTGAAATCATGTGTGTCAAGTGAGGAAGGTGTGTCATCATCACTGTATTTGAAAGACACCCATGTCTCTTGACCATTCCTTTGGACCATCATTGAAATCGACTCATAGGGAATTTGAACCATATGCTCATTATCCCAACCCAACTCTGTATTCCAAATTCTAGAATTTTCCACAAATGAGTTAGGATCACCTTCCTCGCATTGTATTTCTTGAATGGGTTGTAGTTGGGATGAACGAGCTTCCTCTATCTTATCGAGGCGCGAATTAAGTGCTTCCATCGCTTTTCTCATTTCCGTAAGGCATTCCATGGTATACTGAATTGAATCCTCTTGGATCGTTTCTGGTTGGTTCTCAATGGTAGGGTATCCAAGAGAATAATCATTACATATTGTTGGTTCATCTTCCCAGTTTTGATGGTTCCACTGGTTATAGTCATACGGGTCATCGGTCGGGAGTTGATACGCGTTATCATTCCAATAATCACGTACTGTTTCCTTAACTCGTGGAATGCAATTATTTTCCCGTAGATAATCACCGAAGGACTTCTTAATCGGTGGAGCATCATGTTTCGATTGGTTGAAGTAATTTTCAGAAAATATTTGAGGCATAGGCTGTTTTCCATTATTATCATCATACATCAAAAAATTTTCCCAAGATTCCTTAGCTATCTCAGCATATATACGTTCCAACTCTTGCATAGTAAAGCCCTAATTCTGAATCTAATCCTAAGAATAAAATAATCCTACAACAATACGAGATCTAGAAATAAAAAGAGAAAGAATTAGAAAGAAATTACCGAATTAGAAGTGTATGTCAGGATCCTACAAAACAGGAAAACAGGTTAGTTTCTAAAAATTTAAAAAAAAAAAAAAAATCTAAAACTAAAGTTAGTAAAAACCTAATCTTAAACTAATTCTAAAACTAGTTAATTTCAAAAATACGTAGCCGTCAGTCCCCGGCAACGGTGCCAAAAACTTGTTCACTCCCCAAGTATAGGGTTGTGATGTAGTAATAAAACTCGGTAAGACCGAGGTCGAATCCACAGGGACTGAAACCTGTACGTAATCTGAAGTTAACCAGAACTAACTAGCCTAATATAAAAGCTAAATCAATTGTGATTTGAGGAATAATGGTGAAATAACAATCTAAAACTGAAGAGAAATTCAGAGAAGGAACACTAGGGATTCAGAGGATCCACTTGTAGAGATCAGGGAGAATCTTATGCCTGTCTTACGAATTATGGAACTTTACTGAACTGCCATTGATATAGTTTTTAAGAGATGAAAGGTGTATGAATTAGAATGGATTCCATCACCAAACCATGCCCAAGAGACAAGGCTAACAACAGAATTAAACTAATTACCAACCACATCAACATGCTATGAAATAAAAAAGAGAGATGTCATGACATGACCAGGAGACGATGGTGAACAACAGGGCTTCCTGATGTCATAAGCATAAAGAGGAAAAGAACATGCTCAAAGCCATCGCAGACCCATTGTAATTTCAGTCACAACAGACCATTAAAGACTAAAAACATATTCCCATAATAAAACAAATATCAAATTCAATTCATAATTAAAACCAAATTAAAAACATAAAATTGAATCTCCCATCCCACTACAAGCTTCACCTCTTAGCCCTAGCTAAGAGGTTTATCCTAACATGGCTAAGCTAAATCTCAATAATCAAAGAAAATAAAACATAAAGAGTAAACAAAAGAAAAACAGCAAACCAGAAAACTCTCCTTCACGTCCTCCACCAGCCGGCCTCCGATCCCCCTTCATAACTCTCTCTCTTTCTTTTTATAGCCACAGGAAAGTCGGTTGCTGCGTCGTAAAGGCGGTGGATAATGCAGAAGGAAGTCGGTTTTGCGTCGTGCGTAAGTCTTACGCAGTGAAAAGAAAAACGCAACTCCCTTGCGTTTAGAACAGGTTTTTCGGACGCTGATTGCTTGGTGGGGCCCCTAATCGACGCTGTGTTAGAAATCCAGTCCATCCATTGTCTTCTCCTCGGAATTTCGACCAGAGATGGAGCGTTTTGGTCGTTCGTTGATGCAGCCCAAGGAAGCACTCCTTGTTGTAACGGCAGCAGACGGTCATCTGTTGATTGTTGTAGCGGGCACGTTTGCGTATATGATCACAAACTGTCGACTAGGGTTTGACCTTCTCAAGCTCATCTTCATGACAGATGGTCCAGATCATTGATCTGATCATCAGTGGTGGGCCACCACTTCCCGGAACGTCCGGTTGTTCCGAACGCAAAAACAGAGCCAGCGCTTCTTGCGCTGGCTGTCGGTGGGGGCCATGATCAGGTTGTTCAGAGAAATCCACGCTGTCCATTGGTTTCTCCTCGAAAAACCAGTCGGGAACGGTCGGTTTTCGACTGATTTCGGTGTGGCCCACAGAATTTTCTCCCTACCGTTTGTTGTCTTTTTGAGCGGCTGGGATCTGATATTTGTTGTATTTTGGAATACCTCCACCTAGGACTGAATGAGAAGGACCTTGTGAGTCTCATGGACGGTCCAGATCAGACCGTTGATGCACGGTGTTGGCCCACAAAGATCACAGCGTAAATCCTTGTTACACACGCTGTAAAGAAAACGGAGTTTCCGTTTTTAGGAAGATGAGACAGTATGATGCACGTCGAGTACTATTGTGCATGGTACGCACACCATCTCATGTGGGGTCCACTGTGATGCGTGTGAGACATCCACGTCGTCCATCTCTTTTATCATCTTATGTAACCAATTGAGACCAAATTTGGGGCATATCCAGATATCAGGTGGGCCCCAAATCCAAGATTCATGGGCTGATCTGTCCGTTAGGCCACTTCCAGGGGGATCCGACGGCTGAAATTTGATGTGTACGGTTAATGTAGGGCGTTCAGGCCACGTATGAAATCTCGTGTCAATCGGATGGCGGAAACCCTGTGATCTTGCATTCTGGACGTCCTACGGGCCGTTTGAGCTTCAGTTTCTTGATTTCCTTGGATCTCGGGCGTTGATCTTGGTTCACTGGGGTCTGTCCCTTGCCTTGGTGCATTCAAAGCGTCAAATCTATGCTTTTACTATCAGTTTTCAGTCAACGCTCCTGATTGCATCCTGCAACAAAACACAATTAAAATACTCCATTAAGCATTATTGTGTATGTAAAATCTGGCAATAATCGGGGTCTGATATGCAATATTTGACCCTCAACAAGACTCGGCTAAGGACGACCGAGACTCCGCTTCTGACCGTCGAGTCTCAGCATCTGACAGCCTAACCGCCGCTTCCACAGCTCGCCTGGACAGGGCAAATACTTCAGCACGTGCCTTCAGCATATAAGGAGCGAACTGCACAAGAGAAAAAGCTCTTTTAAAATATAGAACTCAGAGCAAAATGACCAAGGAAGGAAGCAACATTACCTCGAGCATCAGCGTCCCGATCCTGCAGAGCGTGTTGTCCACGGAAGAGGACTCCAGCAGACCAAAGAACTCCCCCGTGAACATCTGCCGACTCACCCAAGGAAGGATCTCTTCAACCTTCTGACGGAAGGTTATCCTCTCTTCCTCAAATGCTCTCATCCTCCATGGCTCCCTCTCCTCAGTTCTTGGAGCAATGGGTGCCTTAGCCAGCTCAGGCTCGGGAGCTTCCCGAGGCTCCTCAGATGGCGTCACCACCGCCTCAACCGCCCTTGCCTCTGGGATGGCCATTTCCATCGCCTCTACCTCCTTCGTGCCTTCATTGACCTCGATAACAGTCGAGGAAGCAGGAGGGGCGGTCCTTGTCGGGCCCTTTGGGACCGCCTTATGCCTCTTCGAGGCCCGGGAGCCCGAACGAGGCGGGGCTCGGATTTGAGACGGGGGACGAAGATAAGGTCGAGCTTCGGACATGTTTGTATTCAAAGGAGGATGAACGTCAATACAATCAAACAGGCAGAATAAAAAAAAATAATAATAAGAAATTCTCACCGGTCACTGTGGAGTCAAAACCCCACTCGAAAAGGAGTTCCAGCCGGAGAAGCCTCCTACAAGATCCTCTCTCCGGGTCAAGGGCTCAGAAACTTTGAATCTGAATCAGAGAGTCCAAGTCAAGGTTCGGAGGACGCTTCGGTATTGCTGAAAAGTAAAGAAGTCACATCCCTAATTCGGTGAAGATGCGATAAGTAAAAAACAGAAAATCGCATCGACTCTACCTGCCGCACAAAAAGCTCGAGGGATGAAGGGGTGGATAGGCCCAGTCTCAGCCGACTCCCATCACCGAGGGCCCAAAACCACATATCCCTTCAGTGCTTGTTCGATGAAGGAGAGTCAGTTATCAAGGGCCCACCGGTGTTCCGCCAGGAGCAGAAGAACCAACCGGGGTGCTGAGTGTGTGCCCGCACTTGATATAAGTGAAGAAATTCGTTCACGCTTAGCTCAGGCTGTTGCATCTCGGAACAGAGCACCGCACAGTCGAATAAGTCCCTCCACCCATTCGGCATGATCTGTCCCGGGGCTATGCCCAGACTACCCAGCAGTTCTCGAACAATTTTTTAAAGCGGTAACCGGAGACCACATTGTAGCGCAACAAGAAAAATTGCAACTGCCCCAGGTGGAGGTTGGTCGGGCAGCTCTCTAGGCTGAGGGAGAGTCAAAATAACCGAGTCTGGAATATGATATTCGGATCGGATCTTAGACAGCTCTTCCGCTGTCATCACCGAGGGCACGGGTCCTTTAACCCGCTCTTCGGCCTCAATATCCTCCTCTCCACCTTCCTCAGGATCAGAACGACCAGAGGGGCCCCCAATAGCCATACATTCAGAAAGCTAATCCAATACCTCCACTGATGCCATCGGCCTCTCTGCCGGAGGGTCTGCAACCCTCTACGAATGGTGAAACAGGAGGTCCGCCTCTCCGGCAACCTCCGCCAACAGTGAGGATGATTCCGAAGCCGCCCAAAAGCTGCTCGCTTCACCCTCACCGTTGTATTCTCCCTCCCTAGGGCTTGTGGGGCTTGACATTGTTAAAAAGAAAAGAAAGGGAGAAAGAAGGAGCTCACCAGGAAAATCCAAAAATGCCAAAAGCAAACGGTGGCGCAAAGGATTACAGGGCCGAAATTCGCAAAAGGAAGGAGGAGGCGAATGCACAGGAGAAAATTGAAAGAAGGCGCGAACTGGCGAAAATTCGTCTAGGGCGACCCTCTTTTATAAAGCTGAACATTAAATGAGGAGCCGAAGCAACACCTCCTCAACTGCCTTGACTTTACAAGTGGCGACTCCCAGTGCGCTGTCGCCAAATATGTGGCCACGTGTCCGACCTTCATTTGCCCTGACGTTGCAACGACGGCCACTCCACTCGTGCGATCTCGATAAACGAGTCGACGCGTGGTCGAACAAAGCGACGTATTTCAGAAATCACGTAAACCGCCCTATACTCAATAAATGTTTCATCATTACTCGGCTCTAATACAGTCTGACTCAATTCTGGAATACTCCATAACCGCCTTAAGGCAATGCATGGAGTAGGGGGCTAACTGTTCGGAAAAAATATGACAAGTCCTTGAGTCGGCTAGAAAAGCGGAATAGTAGTGAAGTAGTGGCTCGAACTCGTTGGATGCCAAGTTTGGATAAAGCCCAAAATCCATAAGAATGCTGGATGGAGAGACGTAGCTCAGACCGTGAGGTCCCTGACCTGGCCATAGCTTGAGCGTCCTGAGCCGTAAATTGAAACCTCAAAAGAAGAAAGCGCACCTCAAGGCCCAATTGAAGCCTCGCAGAGGAAAGCCTAAACTGACTAGTTAAGATCAGTCGGCCCTAGAGCTGCCCAAACTTTAGTCCGACTCAATGATTGAGTCAGCCAATAAAGTAGGCAGAGATTTAGCCTTAAAGCTTATCTCAGCACGACAGTGTCGGAGAGATAAGCGTCAGCCAAACTATAAACGCTCCATATTCAAAAGTTGCCTAATAAAACTCTGGATCTCTACCCAAGATCTTCGAAAGATAAGATAATGACCTCCGAGAATCCAGGGGTAGTAGGGATTACGAATCCTCAAAGATTGAGATCTATCCTTACGGGATTTATTCTAAAACTACAAAAGCCTTACGAGATACGATACTATTATAAATACAAAGACCTTCATAGTAAAAGTTACGCAAAAACTTTCTCCCAGAACCCCTCAATACTATATGAAAGACTCAGATTCATATCCTAAGTTTGACATCGAAGGGTCCCCTGCTCTAGCAAGGGTCTTCTTTGTCTTCTTCTTGTGCAGGTACTCGAAGGTCTAAAGAAGGCGGACCATATTTTTGCATCAACAATATCTATTAGTTTTGTTCAATCATGCCAGGACATAGGCTAAAAAATAACGCCGATCCAAAGTTCAAGTGTACTACAACACCATACGAAACGGCGGGATTTTGTACCCATGGGTGAAATAGATAATAGGGCCATTATAGTTTATATACTTTTTTTATCTTTATTTTGTTTCGGTTTTAGGACATCTGGCTCAAACCGTTAATAACCTAGATGGGCTGATCGGTCAGGTAGGGTCAGCCCAAGTTCAACCTACTTAACTAAATATGTCACATTTCTAGCCTATCCATCCACTATATATCCTCTTAATTGTCTCAACCTACCTCAAAAAGCGGATTGGGCTACTTGACCTGCAGATACATATGATGACCCAATACCACCCGTGCATCTCATCGGTTACCTTGTAAAATCGAATTAATTAGACCATTCTATCAATGCAGTTAATTGCCTAGAAAATGACCGTATAGATCACTTATATGTGTTAAGTCCTTATTCATGCCTGAGTGATAGTAGACTCACAAGAGTTTCAATATTTGGTGGGTCCCACGCAATAATTAATATTCCCATGATGCAGATTTGGTGGTGTTGGCTGCACCACCCAACAGTGGTGCAGCGATGCTTTGGGCACTGTGAGGCCTACTGCGATGTATGTATTCTGTATCCACGCTGTTTTTCTACCCATTCCAGGACATGAACACAAAAATGAAGAAGATCCATATCATAGGTGAACTATAGCTAGGAAACAGTAGTAATTGAATGCTCACCGTTGAAACCTTCATGAGGCCCACAGTAATGTTTATTTTCCATCCAACCTATTGATATGGTCAGAAGGACATGGATGAGATGGAAACCACGGATATCATCTTGATCCAAAACTTTTGTGGGCATTTGGAAGTTTTTAATTGTGAATGTTCAATCAGGGAAGGTTCACTTGAGCTTCAGATCTGTTTCGTTTTTCAATTCATGCCTCGGAAGGAACTCGAAAAACTGATATAAAATATACATGTCAAGGTAGCCGAGGGTGGTGTGGGCAAAAGCACCTGATCCGCGTACATATTCCCGGACCCGCGCACGAATAAAGAGGAATGCTAATCGGAACGGAATCGGATTGCGTACTGAGATAATCATTGTTGGGCCCACCGTGAATGCGTTTGGTTTATCCATGCCGTCCATCCGTTTTTCCAGATTATTTTAGTGGTTAGGATTGCTCTACCAGTCTGATTTTGGGCTGTAGCTTAGAGATAATCTGGAAAACCAAACGCATTCACGGATGGTTGGATTTGCTGATATTTGTTTGTTGAAAAAGGATGGTTGGATTTATTTTATTTTAATTGTTGAATAAATGTCCACTAAACCGATAGATGATTTTTTTTTAAACTTTTTATTTTAAAGCATAGACTTTTGGTTCCAGATGTATTTAAGGTGGCACCTGTGATTAGGACCGTTTGATTTGAATTATTTTACGCGATATATGCAATTGTGTGTTTTTAAGTGCTTACTTACCATCTACGCAACAGTTGTAGAAAATATCAACGTTTGGCGAGACAAACGTTTTTCCCCTGAAAGGCCGTTTCCTTTGTAGAAAATTGTCAAACCAGCTGCTTGCGTGGCCCGCAGTGGTTTGCATACGGCATCCAATCTGTTCACAAGGGCGGGCCCGTCATGAAAACGGAGAGTGACAGTCAGGCCGCTCCAATGATTATTAGGTGGGCCACACCATTGAAAACTCCCTTGTTGGCCACCCAATGATTGGATCGGTCTGAACTTCGGGGAAGTGGATTGGCTGGTGTAACCTAGCTACTGTGGGTACGTGTTGTGCAAAGACAAGCGCTGACGGTCTTTGCTCGCCCAGTTGTACGAACAGTTCAAAAGAAATCAAAGTTACATAGCCCAACGATGATGTATTTATTATATCTACACCGTTCATCAATTTGGCCATAACATTTTAGAGTATGATCCCAAAATTGAGTCATATAAAAAGCTCTCAAATTATCCACTCCACAGATAACAGTAGGATAATGATTCTCACTGTTAAACGAAGGGTCCATCATAATCATTATTTTCCTTCCAATCTTTTTATAAGGTCACAGGGACGTGGACGAAGAGAATAAACATCTTATTAATCCAAAACTTCAGTGACCCCAAAAATCATTTCAATGGACTATCTTGTTACGTTACATTCCATGAAAAATTAAGTAGACAACAGAGAAACTTCGGAAACACATTGGCTGGTGTACTACACACCAGCTATATAGCTGATGTATTGACGCCAGCAAGTTCTCCGGGTCACATCATAAGGTATGTGTTATATCCAAACAGTATTCATTTTGCCAAATAGTCTTAAGGCTTGCTCAAAAAATAAGGCTGCCAAATAATCTTACCGCTTGCTTAAAAAATAAGGCAGACCTAAAGATCAAGTGTATCACGCCGCAAAAAGCGGTGGGGTATTGAATGTCTACCATTGAAATCCTTTTTGGGGTCACAAAAGTTTCAAATCATTATAAATTTTGTTTTTCCTCTTCATCCAGGTATTTATGACCTTATGAACAGATTAGATGGAAAATAAATGTTATGGTAGGGCCTACGAATTTTTTAACAGTGAAAATCATTATCCCGCCACTATTTTTTATGTGGTCCATTTGAGATTTGGATATGATTCATTTTTTTCCTAATGCTCTACAATGATCTCGCAAGATGGATGAAGGGTGTCGATATAATAAATACATCATTGTGGGGCCTATGTAACTTTGATCTCCTTTGAACTGTTCGTACAACTTGGAGCTCCAAGAGTGTCGGCCCGTCTTCATACAACATGTATCTACGCCAGCTATATAGCTGGTCTATGGTACACCATTGTAACACCCCGAATCTCGAGGGTCGAGCAAAGGCTCAACTCCCGAGATCCGTCGCATCACTTATGCAACATAGATAATGATGATTAAATATTGTCTGTATTAGCACATTAAACATGAATGGGATTACACTAAATCAACATATTATACTCCAGAGACGATTAAATTAGGCAAGCGGAAGACTGTGATAGATATATAAAGTGTATAAGTGGATATAAACCCTAGAGTATGATCATGTCACCAGGCTGAATAATTACATGTATAGTTCAAAAATATACAAAATGATAAAGTGTAATGTCATCTAATCCATATCCCTATAGCCCCGGTGACGCAACTCTAGGTCTACATAGACCCGTCAGAGAATTACAGGTAGGAGAACTCTTCCTTATCATCGTAGAAGACCGGCTCCAACTCATAAGCCGCATCATCATCCGCAATTACAACAGAGTTTGGTTAGTGTTTTAAAACACCGTCCCAGAGTGGGAGTGAGTGATCAACTCAGTGGAGCTATAAGGCAAAGGTTAACATGTTATCAATTCAATCAAGCAGTAATGATCAAGCAGTATAACAATCATGTCCTATGTACTCTTGTTAATGCAAAAATGGTATGTATTAATGATGCATGCCCTCACCTGCACTCCCTTTGCGATATCATCTCACGGTCGCGCATGCTAAACTCCCACTGTGCTCAACGTCCACGCCAAAGGCACATGCAATGCAGTGCATGGTCGTGTTAGCCAAGTTCTTACTTAGACTTATTCATACAACAGGTTTGGGAAGCTAAGGTACCTCTGTAACGTCTCGAAAAAATCCGTACAAAGACCCGAGTGCCACCTCAGGCAGAAATCACTCATGACCAAATCCTTTAGAAATTAGACGAAAATTAATTAAGTGCTAAATTGAATTAATCGCTAGATTAGCTTGAACAACTTTCTATACTATCTGTAAGACCCAAATCAGTAGAATCGCTGACGTTACATTACCTAAAAACCTAGGATCAATCTCTAAACCCAGTTGCTCTCGGATGTAGCTTGAAACTCCTTTTCGTACCTAGACCGCGCGTCGAAAGTCCGATAACAACGAAACTATACGGTTATGACCACCTTACTGGACTTAACAACCATCTCAGAAATCAAATCCAGATAGTATCCAGAAACGCACAACTTGAACCCGGAGCGAAGTGTGTGAGAAACCGCGAATACCTTTAGAAAATGAACTCAGATTTAAGTGATTTGAGTCGTTCACTTGCGGGCCAAGTTTAAGGATTCAGACCATCTAACCCAAATACACCCTCAGATCAGGAAAATTTCCCTCCATAGGTCAATGTACTTGTGGCCTTGATCGAGTGACGGTGATCGTTGAATTGAAACTGGTCCGCCACGGTCGATCCTTAAATCCGATTGGACTGAAAACTTAACCTGACCTAGATCCAATGTCAGGAAACTTTTCCTGGACCGTATGCAAAAAAAGGCCTTCAGATGTGCTCTGTTGGATCGAAATGGTTGTTATTTGGCTATAACCTAAGTATACCATGGTCCTGGGGCCATTGAGGTCAGTTCTGGGCCTATATAAGCACCTAAACCCACCTCTCTCTCATTTCATACGAATTTGTAAACCCTAGGAGAGAGAATAGAGCAAAGAGAGAAGGAAAGAGAGAGAGAAAGTGAGAGAGAGTTCCTGGGATTTGACCCGCCATTCTACGTGCTGAATCAGCCTGTCTATATCGCTATTCCCGCGATTCTGACTCCGTTCTTGGGTAAGAAATCCTAACATTGACCTGTTTTAGGGGTTCAAATAGAGCAGATGGTGGAATAACTAACCTATTTCATGTTATAGGTTGTCGTTGTGCCACAGATAAAGACATAGCGTTCGAACTGAGTTCGTTACGTGTCTACCGACGAAAGGTGCGGACTATAAACGTTTAGGTTATGGTTTTCAAAGCTTTCAATGTCAGAATTGATTTATGAATGACTTGATTGCTATCACGTATGCTTAGATACGATGTTTTCCGCGTATTACACATATATATGAACTACGTTAAAATAGATGCATTCCATGTGTTTGTTGAAATGTTTGTATGAGTATGGAATTATGACTTGTGCTTGCCATGATTTATGTTCGAGGATACATGATTGTTGTACGTGTGGCAACATCTTTGTGAAAGGATTTGCTATAATACTTGTTATAACTACTATATTATATGTATGTCGATATGTGTAGTCTAAGTGTTTGATAAAATGCCTGGATGAGAAAATGTTTGTTGAAACGTATTTAATGAGGGCGTTGAGAGACTCTCAACACCCTTACCTATAGTTACAATTTCCTTCATGTAACCTAACTTACTATTATGTGTTTTATGTATGAAATGCTTATGCATGACAACATGTGTACTATGTGTTTGTTGAAATGCTCAAATGAGTTTTGTATTTAGATTGGTTGTCACATGTTGTCTTTGACTATAATATGTGAATGCTATCATTTGGAGTGTGATTGGGGCTACGATGTAGTTCAAGCAATCGGTAATGATTACCGAGTTAGTAACAAAGGTCGTTTCGCCACATAAGACATGTTTGAGGAATCCGAGTCGTACGCTGATTGTCGATAGTAGTTAGGCCATGCGGAGTGCTTACGTGTTTCATGTCGATCAACTCAACGTACGCTCATACCAGTCAAGCTTGTCAAGTGACCCGATTGGCCTCAGTCTGTTCACCATGTATGGATGTTACTGCTTGAATCTAAGGTACCAACTTACCAGTTAAAAGCTCGTTTAACCTTGGTACCCTGATCCGGTAAGACTCATGAGCCGGCATGGTGGTATGAGACACCGTGGTCGAGCTGTCAGCCTACGCTGGGGCGACGAGCCTCCCCGTAGTGTCCAGTGAGCAACCCAGACTCGTGAGCAGAATACGGTGGTATGAGACACTGTATTCGAGCTGTCGGCCTGCGATTAGGTGACGAGCCTCTCATAGTGACTTCGAGTATACACTAGGACTACGCTAAGGCGACGAGCCTTTCCGTAGTTGCTTCAAGTATAAACTAGGCCTCGCTGATGGTGACGAGCCTCCCCGTAGCGACCTTGAACTTGCTTATCGTATGAGACTAACTAGGATTGACGACCCTAGATGGATCATTGTTTGGGAAATGATATAAGGAAGGTACCTTAGCTTCTCGAATTTGCTGCGTGAATAAACCTAATTAAGGATTTGGCTAACACGACCATGCATCGCATTGCACGGTGCTTTGGCGAGGAAGCGAGCGTTTATTGGGAGTGTAGCATGTGCGATCGTGAGATGATGTCGCTGAGGGAGTGTAGGCGAGGGCATGCATCATTATCACATACCATCCTTGCATTAATAAGAGTAATTAAGATCTGTTTGTTGTATTGTTTCATCATTACTGCTTGACTGAATTGATAACATGTTAACCTTTGCCTTATAGCTCTATTGAGTTGATCACTCACTCCCACTCTGGGATGGTGTTTTAAAATACCAACCAAACTTTGTTTTAGATGCAGATACTGACGCGACGTATGAGGCCAAGCCAGACTTCTACGATGATGAGGAGTTCTCATAAATGCAGTTATCAGGCGGGTTTATGTAGACCATTCTGATCGACGGGATTACATGGTTATATGATTAGTTAGACATTCACATTTTGTTATTTTGGGAATTATACATGTAATTATTTGACCTGGTGACATGTTCATACTCTGGGGACTCACAATCCACTTATATGCTTTATACAACTATCACAGTCTTCCGCTTGCGTAATTTAACTGTCTGTGGAGTACGATATGCTATTTTGGTATAATCTCACTCATGTTTAAAACACTAATACGAACAACATTTAATCATCATTATCTATGTTGCATAAGTGATGTGTTGGAACTCGGGAGTTAGGCTCCTGCTGGACTCCTGATTTTCAGGGCGTTACAACCTCCCTTTATATCAATGACTCAAACAATGATCCATCTAGGGTCGTCAATCCTAGTTAATCACATACAATAGGCAAGTTCGCAAGTTCACACTATATGTCGCTACAGGAGGATCGTCACCTCGGCGTAGTCTTAATTCATACTCGAGGTCACTACGAGAGGCTCATCACCCAATTGTAGGCCTATTTTATACTCGAGGTCACTACGGGAAGGCTCGTCACCTTAGCGTAGGCCGACAGCTCGAATACGGTGTCCCATACACCATCATATTCGGCTCATGAGTTTGGGTTGCTCACTGATCACTACGGGGAGGCTTGTCACCCCAGCGTAGACCGACAGCTCGACTACGGTGTCCCATACACCACCATGCCCGGCTCATGAGTCTTAGCGGATTGTGATACCAAGGTTAAACGGGCTTTACACTGGTAAGTGGTACCTTAGATTCAAGCAATTGCATTCATACATGGTAAACACACATGAGGCCAACTGGGTTCCTTGACAAGTCCGATTGGTACGAGCGTACGCTAAATTGATTGACATGGAGCGCATACGCCCTCCTTGTGGCCTAACCACTGTCGATAATCACCGTACGACTCGGATTCATCAAACATGTCCGTGGTGGCGAAACTGATTCAGCCACTCGATTAGAAGTCGTTACCAATTGCCTGGACTACATATTAATTCCAATCATACTCAAATACAACAAGCATTCATGTGTGATAGTCAAAACAGCATTTAACAGCCAATTCCCATATAAATCTTATTTGATCATTTTAACAAACACATAGTGCACATGTTATCATACATAGACATTTCATATATGAATCACGTAGACACATTTAAACTACATGAAGGAATTTATTCATATAGCTAAGGTGATTGAGAATCTAATCTCAACACCTTCATTAAATGCAATTCATCAACAATTACTCATTCAGACATTTTATCAATACATCTCAACATACATATAATATTAGTTATAACATATATATATAATATATATATATATAATATATATATATATATATATTATGGCAGATCCTTTCAGAAAGAAGTTGTCATACATAATATAATCATGTATTATCAGTTAATAATCATGGCAAGCACAAATCATAATTCCATATTCATCCAGACATTTCAACAAACATATGGAATGCACTATATTAAACATAGTTCATATATGTGTGTGTGTGTATATATATATGTGTGTGTGTGTGTGTGTGTGTAATACACGAAAAACATCGTGTCTAAGCGCATGTGACAACAATCAAGTCAGTCATAAATCATTAACTGACATTGAGAGCCTTAAAAATCATAACCTAAACGTTTATAGTCCGCACCTTTCGTCAGTAAACTCGTATCGAACTCAGTTCGAAAACTATGCATTTGTCTACGACACAACGACTACCTGAATCATGAAATATGTTAGCTATTTCGTCGATTCTTCTACTTGGATACCTAAAACAGATTTGGGTTAGGATTTCTTACCCAAAAATGGATTCAGATTCGTCGATATAGCGACACGGGAGAGGTGATTCAACACGTGGAGTGGCGGGAATGAATCCCAGCGACAAACCACAACTCTCTCTCACTTTCTCCTTCTCTTTTCTCTTTTCTCTCTCCTGTGGTTTAGGAAATTCGTATGAAATGAGAGAGGGGTGGGTTTAGGGTCTTACATAGGCCCAGAAGTGAAGTCAATGGCCCCAGGGCCATGGTATACTTAGGATATAGCCAAAAGACGTCTGTTTCGGGCCAACGGAGCTTATCTAGAGGCCCTTTACTTGCGTACGGTCCGAAGAAAGTTTTCTGATGATGGATCTAAGTCAGGTTAAGATTTCGGTTCGATCGGATTAGTGGACCGACCGTAGGACCAGTTTCAGTTCAATGGTCATCGTCTCTCGATCAGGGCCACAAGTACACTGACATGTGTAGGAAAATTTTCCTGATCCAAGGGTGTAGTTGGGTCAAAATCTGATGGTCTGAAACCTTAAATTTTGGCCTGTAAGTGAACGACCCAATTCACTTAAATCTGAGTTCAGTTTCTAAAGATATTCGCATTTCTCACACACTTCACTCAGGGCTTTAGTTGTGCATTTCTGGATACTATTAGGACTCGATTCTCGCGATGATTGTTAAGCCCAGTAAGGCGGTCATAACCGTATAGTTTCGCGGTAATCAGACTTTCGATGTGCGGTCCAGGTCCGATACGGAGTTTTAACGTGCTCCCGAGAGCAACTGGGTTTTGAGATTGATCCTAGGTTTTTAGGTAATGTAGAGTTAGTGATTCTACTGGTTTTGGGTCTTGCAGTTCGTATAGAAAGTGGTTCAAGCTATTCCACTAATTAATTCAGTTTAATACTTAATTAATTTCCATCTAATTTATAAAGGATTCGGTCCGTAGTGATTTCTACTTGAGGTGATACTCGGGTCTGTGTACGGATTTTTTCGAGACGTTACAACCATTCAATCCGCTTACAAAAACTTCTACTTTTTGCAGATATAGCACATGCTTCGTGATGTAATCCAAAGGACCTTATGACATTAACCCACCAGTCACGTTAGTAGTAAATAGAACTGGGCATCGGATCGAGTCGAATCGGATTGGGTCTAACTCGATTTGGTCCGAAATCTACATGGGCTGACCCGAACTCGATTCGATCCGGGACCGAGTTCAGGACATCTGACTCGAATCGATCCAATGCACGGTTGGCCTACCTAAACCAAGTCCGACTCGGTTAGGGAAACCGAGTCAGATCGGGTTGGGTACGATTCAAATCAAATTTTTTAACGGTGAAAATCATTATCCTCGCTGCTATTTTCGGTGTGGTCCATTTGAGCTTAAGATATGATCTTTTTTTTTTTTTTTTTTTTTTCAAATACTCCAAAATGATTACGAAAAATGGATAAACAGTATGGATATAATAAATACATCATTATGAGGCCCATGTAATTGTGATCTCATTTGAGTCGTTTGTACAACTAGGAGCTCAAGGCGCTCTCCGCTCGTCTTTGCATGACACGTGTCTACACAGCTGTGTTGACGTGTTGTGCACGAAAGTGCAACTGTGTAGTTAACGTACTATGCACGAAAGACGAAAGTACAGCTGTGCAGTTATCGTGCATTGTTGTATTGACGTCAACAAGTTCTGTGGGTCTGATCATGGGGTATGTGTTATCTCCAAACCGTCCATCCATTTGGCGAGCTCGTCTTAAGGCTTGAGACGAAAGGTAAGATAAATCTAACTATCAAGTGGACCACACTGAAAAAAGCAGTGGGGGATTGACAGTCTACCATTGAAACCCTTTTTGGGGTAACAAAAGTTTTGGATCAATTTGAAATTTGTTTTTCCTCTTAATGCAGGTCTTTGTGACCTTATGAACAGATTGGATGGAAAATAAATGTTATGATGGGCCCTACGAATTATTTAATGGTGAAAATCATTATCTTCGTTGCTATTTGTGGTGTGGTCCAGATGATCTTTGGAAATGATTTATTTTTTGGATAATGCTTTATAATGATCTTAAAAATATATGAACGGTGTAGATATAATAAATACATCACTATGGGGCCCATATAACTTTGATCTTCTTTGAACCCATACAACTCGAAGCCCAAGGAGCATCAATACTCGTCTTCCGTCTTCGCACGACACAGACCTACAATAGCTATATAGCTGGGCCCTTTCATCGTTCTGAGTAAACTCTGTTGGGGCCCATCGTGAATGCATGTGGTTTATCCACGCCGTCCATTCGTTTTTCCATATCATTTTAGTAGTTAAACCCAAAATCGATACATATCCAAAGCTCAAGTCAACTATACCATAGGAAAAAGTAGAAGTATTGATAAGAATCACTCCGGATCGGGTTGGATCGGATCGGTCCGGATCTATTCAGATCGGTTTTTCGGATCGAATCGGTCTGGATTGACCACGACCCAATCTCGATCCGAAAAACTGTCGGATTTGAATGGCCCTACTCAATTCGCACCGATCCAGGCCGTAGGTTCGGTTCGGAACAGGTCGATTAGAGTCTGATCGGGTTGGATCCACCAATCGGGTCAAACATGCCCAACTCTAGTAGTGGTGGTATACCAGCCAATAAGCTCTTGCTTCTGGGGAAGCAGATTGGCTGGTTTACCACACAGCAGCTATATAGCTGCTGTAGGTACGTGTTGATAAAACAAGCACCGACGCTCCTGGAGCTCCGAGTTGTATGATAAGTTCAAAGGAGATCAAAGTTATATAGGCTACACAATGATGTATTTATTATATCTATACCGTTCATCTATTTTTAGAAATCATTTTAGAGCATTATTCAAAAAATGAATCATATCTAAAGATCATCTGAACCACGCCACAAATAGCAACGGAGATAATGATTTTCATCGTTAAACAATTCGTAGGGCCCACCATAATGTTTATTTTTCATCTAATATGTTCATAAGGTTATAAAGACCTAAATAAGAAGGAAAAACAAATTTTATATTGATTTAAGACTTCCGTGACCATAAAAAGAGGATTTCAATGGTAGAGGATATATCTGTTTATTTTTTCATCTGAATCCTTGAAACAGGCTCGCCAAACGGATGTATAGTTTGGATATAACACGTAACTCATGATCAGACCCACACAACTACTTGCTTACATCAGTAAAGCGGCTATATAGCTGGCGCGAGGTACACCAGCCAATCCGCTACCTTTGTCTGGTACAGCATCCAATCTGTTAATTATAGTTCACCCTGCAATCGACGGAAGGGGATTGGCTGCTGTACCACACACCACTTACAGTGTATTGGCGTGACCAAGTTTTGTGAGTCTCATAGTAAGGTAAGTGTTATATTCAACCCGTCTGTCCATTTGATGAGCTCATCCAAGTCTTCAGTAGAAAAATAAGACAAAGATCAAGTGGACCACGCTGCAAGACAGAGTGTGATTGAAAGTATGCCATTGATATCCTTTTTGGGCCACAAAAGTTTGGATGAATATGATATTTATTTTTTGCCTAGGTCTGTGTGACATTATGAATGAAGAATAAATGTCATGGTGGACTTATGAATGTTTTAATGGTGAGAATCATTGTCCCACTTCTATTTATGGTGTGGTCCGGTTAAACTTTAGGTATGACTCATTTTTGTGGAAATACTCTAAAATTATCTTGCCAAATTGATGAACGGTGTAGATATAATAAATACATCACTGTGGCCACGTAACTTTGACCTCATTTGAACCGTTCGTAACACTTTGAGGTAATGAGCATCAACACTCATCTTACCCACATCAGCCAGGTGGTGGTGTGTGGTACACCATCAAATCCGACGAGCGCTGCCGCTCGAGTTGCACTAACGGTTCAAAAGAGATCAAAGTTATTTAAGCCTACACTGATGTATTTATTATATCTACACCGTTCATCTATTTTTCTAAATCATTTCTGTGTATGAGATTAAAAATGAGTCTATCAAAAGCTTAAACAGACCACACCACAAATAGAAGTGGGATAATGATTCTTAATGTCAAAACATTCGTAGGCCTTTCCATCCAATTTGTTCATGAGTTCACACAAGTTCACACATTAAGAGAAAAATCAAATATCATACTGATACAGAACTTTTGTAACCAGACGAGTATTTCAATGGTAGACGTCCAATCTTTCACTGTCTCGATGTTCACTTGATTTTTTGGATCTGTCTTATCTTTCAATTCATTTCTTACTACAATGTCACCAGATGTACAGACTTTTCGTTTATAACACATAATACATTATGGACCCACATAACTTAGTGACGTCAACCTGCCAGCCAGGTCTGCGGTGTTAGAAATCCCGAGTTGACGAAATTCTCGTGCGGAGGAACAAACCGTTCTCCGTGCAGAGGAACAAACCGGAAGTGGATTATAGGCGCTCACCGTGGTGTTAGAATTCCGTGGGGTCCATTTAGATGTAAATATTTTATCCACACCGTCCATCCGTTTTTCTACATCATTTTAAGTCACGAACACAAAATTAAAGCATATAAAAATCTCAAGTGGACCACACCACAGAAAAAAAGAGATAAAAACGTCCACCACTGAAACCTTCCTAGGGGCCAAACTGATGTTTATTTTTCATCCAACCCGTTAATAAGGTCACACTGACCGGGATGAAGGGAAAGCATATACATCAGCTTGATCCAAAACTTCTGTGGCCTACAAGAAGTTTTCAAAAATAAACATTCAATTACGACTATTTCCTATGTTGTGGTCCACTCGCGCCTTGAATATATTTAAATTTTGGTTCACGCAAGGAAACGATCTGAAAAAACGGATGGACGGCATGGATAAAACAAATTCATCACCGTGGGCCCACAGATTCTTCAAACCACGGTAATGGGCGGTGAGCGCTCCAGTACACAATCCACGTCCGAACAAATTTAGGGATTTCGCGCGAAATCGATCTTCTTCTTTGATGATTGCGTGTAGATGCCAATCTCATGCATTTTTTTTTTTTCTTTTTATTTTTTATTTTTCACCTGAAATCGTGAAAGATTCAAAGAATTCAACTAGACAATGAAAAGGGACGGGACAGAAAGAAGCGCCCTCTTTTTCAATCAACAGCCCCTATTCACGCCCTATTTTTTAACGGTAAGCCCCTCTTCTTTAACTTAGACGAAATAAAGTCATCCCTCTTACCTAAAAATATTCAACTCCTCTTTCTTGAAAGCATCGATCCATTTCATTTCCCTCTATCACACGCGAAACCCCACATTTCATACAAAAACCCCCAAAATTCAATTCCATCTCATTCCAAACGCCCAAACACAATCCTTTTGATTTCCATTTCAAACAGCCACAACAATTCTCTGCTTTCATCTTCTTGTAAAAGGCCAGAGAAAAGAATCTATTGCCCAATTTCCGATGGAAAATTACGATCCCTACCGCTATCCGTACCCTCCTCCGGAAAATTCCAATTCCGGCCCTCCGCCACCCTACAATCCTTATCAATACGATCCACACCATTCATTTCCATTGCAACCGTACCCTCCTCCTTACCAGAGTTATTCTGGACCGTTGGATCATCGTCCTTCTCACCACTCCGGGCCGCTCTTCCAATCTCCACCTCTTTATCCCTATCCATCCCTGAATTCTCCATCATTTTCGTATCCAAATTCCAATTACGCCCCTCCTCCGCAGCCGAGCCTGCAGTATCATGGCAGCTTCCAGTACAGTTCTTCGTTTCAATATTCTCAGGAGGGGTCGTTCCCGTCGGATGTTTATCCGCCCGCGAAGCCGTTTTCCCGGATGAATAGCTCTCCTGATTACCGCAGTCAGGAAAGCTCTGTCTCGTCCAATCACAGTGAGTCTGGCTCGTCTTCTCTCTATCCATTGGAAAATCTCATGGCCACAGTTCGCTTAAATGATCAAGGCCCTTCTGGCCAAGATTCCCCATCGGTCTCGAATTCGGCGCATGGGTTTCAGAGTCCGAATTTGATGTACGGGCGGTCGGAGTTGGTTTACGGGTACCCCAATCATTCATTCTCCGGGCATTCTGGCAGTTCCTCTCCACAGAGTCCTGTTCCGCCATCGCCATTTGGCGGGTCCCAGCAAGGTCAGAATCTACAAATGGTGCCATTCCAGCCATCAAAAGCATCTCTGAAGGTGCTTCTGCTGCATGGCAACCTAGATATTCATATCGTTGAGGCGAAGAACCTTCCGAACATGGATATGTTCTCTAAGACGTTAAAGGACATGTTCGGGAGTTTGCCCAGCAATGTGGGCAGCAAGATGGAAGGTCATATTCCCCGTCCGCATTCAATGACGAGCGACCCATACGTCTCAATTGTGGTGTCAAAGGCCGTATTAGGCCGGACATATGTGATCAGTAATAGCGAGAACCCCATTTGGGGGCAGCACTTTTACGTTCCAGTCGCACATTTTGCTGCGGAAGTCTGCTTCGTCGTCAAGGACAGCGATGTTGTGGGGTCCCAGTTTATAGGGACCGTGGCAATCCCGGTTGAGCAGATATACTCTGGAGCAAAAGTCGAAGGATATTTCCCAGTCCTTAATTCGAATGGGAAACCTTGTAAACCGGGAGCTGTTTTGCGGCTTTCTCTCCAGTACATTCCAATTGCACAACAGACCATGTACGACTATGGAGTTGGGGCTGGCCCTGATTACCACGGGGTGCTGGGCACGTACTTCCCCCTCAGGAGGGGTGGGAAAGTTACGCTTTATCAGGATGCCCATGTTCCCGAAGGTTGCCTTCCCGATCTGTGGCTGGATAATGGAATGCGGTTTGAGCATGGGAAGTGTTGGCAGGACATCTTTGACACGATAAGGCAGGCCCGGCGGTTGATTTACATCGTGGGGTGGTCGGTGTTCCACAAAGTCAGGCTGGTTCGAGACGCAGGTTATGGCTCGGATTGCACTCTGGGGGATCTTCTCCGGACCAAGTCGCAAGATGGTGTGAGAGTTTTGCTTCTTATCTGGGATGATCCTACTTCAAGAAAAATTTGGCTTCTGCAAACGGTAAGGCACGAACCCAGTTGGAAATTGTCAGTGATAAAAAGTTTAGGGTGCATTTGGATGTATCGAAAATCATAAGTTTGAGTGGATGTGTTGGAAGAAAAGATTGATTGCATGTCCTGCTGTGGATCATGCATTACAGAAAACAGAACTGCATCAGGTCAGATACCGTTCAAATCAATATCCATTGTGGTCGGTTCACAACTAAAGCATTCTAGATGTTGATTGGGGTCTCTCTCTCACCTGACTATTCGCAGCATCCAAATGCAGCCCTAATATTCGGAGAATGTTTACTTCACTAAATCTCCCAAAACACCAGTCTTTCAAAGGAAATGCTTTTTGTTTATTTGCAAGTACTGTATTCTATACTTTCAGTGTCCTAGTTGAAAATTTGTTTTTTTTTTTGTATAAGTTTTTATCTTTGTATAATTCTGTATTCTTTGGTTTTTTCGGAGAACTTAATCCCTTGCAGGCAATTGATCAGGCGACACTGAGAGTTATGCAAAAGTAAGTCCTATTGGCTTCATCTTTTCTGTCATGAAGCTGATTTGTATCATTTGCTGCTTGGACAGTTCTAGAATCTAGATACTAGTAGTCATTTCCTAAGAGATAAGAAAAGACACCGCGCTATTTTTACTTCAAAAAAGGAAAAAAGAAACTGTAGTAATAAGGTGGAATTATAGAGAATGAAGAAAGCATTCGATTACCGCATAAACGAATATCAGTGGAAGAAGTGCACCTGGATCTGTTGAAGAGATTCTATTAGAAATTTGACTTGGTCCCACCACAGGAAGGTTCTTACCTTTCGTTATTGAGCGGTTGAAAGCTCTTTTGAGATCACTATGAATCTCTCGAGTTCTTTTCCAATTTTCATGTAAAGGGGCTCATGCTGCAGTTAGTATCCTGCTCATTAGTTGCCGTATTCATGGAATTACCCCATCTCACCATGAATCAGTATGCCGTTTTCTGAACTGCATGGACCGAAATCAAGAATTCAGTACCCCTAAATTCACCAAATTCCGTTTATTGGTGTGAAGTTCCATACCCTTGAATTCTCACGGAGCCTGCATGACTTTGATTCATGAAATGGGTTAAAGCTTAAGCTACAGAAGACTTTGACCCAAGACATAATGAGATTTAAAATGGTATGGGAACTAAATGAATTTACTTAATTAAATTCATGAAATGAACGAACTTTTTCTGCAAATTTAGTGAGATAATGCCATAATTGAACAGTTTCAAACTGAGTTGGGTTCCTTAGGAACCCTGCAAATTACAAATTGTGGATCAATCATGAACCAAACCGTATCAACAGCAACTGTTAATTAATGCTGTGACTGCAAAGGTTATCATTGAGGATGATTTTGAAATTGCTTGCTACCAGTTAAAGAAAAGCGCGTAATTTTTAGCATTTGGCTGTTAGTTTAAAAGCATCAGAACATGTTTGGTACATAAGTGCAAAGGAATGCAGTGTGCTTGTATTGCGTGTGTTTTTTTTTTCTTCTTCTTCTTTTGTTTTTTGTTTTTTGTGCACCCATGCCTTTGTGTGTGTTGTGCTGCTTTTATTCATCTTCTAAGCCTTTAGTTGAAGATTGGTGAGCATTCCTTTTTAACATACATGTAGCATAGTTGTTTCCCATTCGGTTTCTTTACTCTTTCAAATTTTCATATCTGACAAGTGTCTTCTCAAACCAGTTTACTACTTAAAGTTGCTTTCAGAGAACTGTGATTTGTTCACTTTACTAGCTTGCTTATTCATTTTAAAACATGCAGGGTGGAGTCATGCAAACCCATGATGAGGAGACTCGTCGGTTTTTCAAGCATTCCTCAGTGCAAGTATTACTCTGTCCCCGGTCTGCTGGAAAACGACATAGCTGGGCAAAACAACAGGTTTTGTTTAAACAAATGTATCCAACATAATGGAGGTTGCTTCTTCTTTCGTTCATTCCCTCTTTTTCACTCATATACAGTAACATGCGTTTTGCTTGTTCCTTATACTTTTGGTTATTCAGGAAGTTGGAGCAATCTATACGCACCATCAGAAAACCGTCATTGTGGATACTGATGCTGGTAATGGTAAGAGAAAAATCACAGCTTTTGTTGGAGGACTTGATTTATGTGATGGGCGATATGATACTCCAAAGCATTCTATACTCAGGACATTGCAAACAGTGCATAAAGATGACTATCACAACCCTACTTTCGCGGTATTTCTTAAACCTTGTTTCTATGTTGATGTTTTCTAGCTACATTTGTAAAACTTTTGTGCTGAGTTCAGACATGATCTCCATGAAATCCCATAAAGCTGTGGCAAAAATATTCTGCTAATTATCAGAGTTCAGACATTATTTGTAAATTCCAGTTTCAGCCCAATAATATAGAAATTCGAGAGGGGTGTCTGGATGTTCACCTATTTTAGAAAATCTTGAGCATGACAGATTATGCATCTTCTTTGGAAAGGCATTTTTGTGCCCCATGTAGCAAGAGTTGGCATTTCAAGTAGGCAACGCCCTTGATGTGGACGGAAAGTATTTGCTCTGCTCTGTGTTTGGTGGACGTTCAAAAGTGCCCTAAACCCTTGTAGCTTTTAGTATAATGTTGAAGAACGTGGTGTGCAACAGATTCTTTTTCTGACTTGTTAGCAGGTTTTATTCAAACATCTTCATTTTCTTGAATTTATTTTTTTGTGAATGCTCACTTTTAGTTTGGTTAGTTCAGAACAACTTAGCAGTTGATGAAAAAACTCTAACAAACAATTAGCTATTAGATAGGTTATAGGTTTACCTCGAACTTAGGTGCGAATAATGAGGTTCAACCAGTTTACTGAATTTATCCCAATGTCACGTGGGTGAAGTTGTTGGTGGCAAGTGTGGCCCCTGTCGGTACAAAGATAGATGGCAGATTTGCACTTAACACATCTTAGGGTATGGGGACATGGCTTCATAAGTATTATTTTAGTACACTTATTGTTAAAATATTTTAAGAACATTTTTTTTAATTATATTAATTTAAGGGAAGGATATCAAATGGTCCCGGTTCTTACTCTACTATCCATTACTTCTTTGAAAATTTTGGTATATTCTCTAGACAACTGGATTTATTTTGGAATCCTAAATAATCCTCCCTCGTTGCTGTGTTTGTTTTTGTTGATGATTTTACCCTTCAAAATAACAAATCCCTGTCTCTTTGTCGACGTTTGATTACTCCTTGACGCATGGCATTCATGGTGTGCTTAGGGATTTCAATTTGTGCATGTGACACAAGTGAACTAAATGATTGGTATGATGCAACCATTGTTTGGAGTATCCCCGATATTATTGAAATATTTATGATATTATCCGTATCTCCAGCTCGGCAATACCGATAACACTGGTAGTATTTGAAAATTCAGGTATTAGCGATGTATCGCCAATATTTTCGACCATGAAAATTCCAGGCATCACTTATATCGAACATGTATCGATATTGCCAATGTATCGCTAATATTTTTTTAGTGTAAATTCCTGGTGTCGCTTGTATTGCCATTGTATCGGCTATATTACGATAATATCACCAATGTATCGATAGTGCCAAAATTTTCATTTCAATTTTTTTATGGGCCCATGGTTGTATGTGGTGTTCAAAATGTTGATGATAATATCACGATATTATCGTTACCGCAACATGGGTGATATCGAGACCACAATCTTTCGTTTCCTTTTCAGTCGTTGAGGATTTCTCGGCTAAATATCGTTTGTTGTCGATATTCTGAAATATCATGGGTGTTTGGATGAAATGTTGGATGGTTGGATGGATAGAGATGTGATTGATGGAATGGTTGGATTGATTTCTTACGACAACACATGCTTTTAGACCCTCATTAAATGGAAACTTATAATGTATGTATTCTATTTGCAAATTTATTTATTTATTCCTGAATATCCAAATGTGTATTTTTATCATCTCCCGAAGTTTCATTGAAAAGTTCCACTATTTTCCCCATGTTTCCCTACATTTCCGGTTATCGGCGATATCAATATTGTTTCCGTATCACCGGCCAGCTAAACTTGTAGTGATACTGATACTTCATACAGTGGATGCAACTCACCATACATGGACCATGCCCAAAAAATATTATCAAGAAGACAATCCTAACCTTTTGAATATGTGGCTTGAAAATAGATGGTTAAGAAGAGAACTACAACAATAGTCCACATTCAACTGAAAATACACTGAACAATGGGGCCAGGATCCTGCTTCCAATCGAAGAATTTTTGGGTGTAATTATTTCATAATGGATCCCATTAGACCAATGGTCTGGACATTTAGCCATTACTCCTTTTGTACAAAATGAAATGAATAATTTTGCAAATCCTTGGGGGCAAGGATCGTATATGACTTCTCATCTTTGTTTTCCACAGGTATCAGAAGGTGTTGGGCCCTAGTGTCTGTGCTTTTATTTGTTAGTACAAGTGGCTGGCATACTTTTTAGCTCATAGAATCAGCTCTTTAGCTCTCTCAAACTCTAAGGGCCTGTTTCGTAACCATCAAAGTTGTGTTTTGGTAGGCTAATCTGGCAGATCTATCCTAGAGAGGTCTTTTTGGACACATCTAGCATGGGTAGGCTATTTTATTGCACTGGCTGATGTTTGTCAAACACCCTAGAATAGAGATGAGTAGACAAGGACATGTGGCAACTGTACCCATTGGCACAAAGGTACTTGTGGACATGCAGGGCACATGTAGATTGATAGCATCACATTTGGGAATGTACAGTGGCACGGACGACACATGTGGGGCTCTTAAAGGCATACCATGTCATATATCACACATGGTGTATGTACACGGGAGCAGATTTGGTGTTACCTGGTTAACACCTTAGTGGGTGTTACCTTTACTGTGGGGCCCATTATGATGATGTTTTGTATATCCACTTCGTCCATCTGTTTCTCCAGCCCATTTTAGGGCGGGGTCCCAAAAATTATGCAGATCCAAATCTCAGGTGGACCACACCACTGGAAACAGTGGTGATTTAGTGCCTGGCCATTAAAAATTCCAAAGGCCCATCGTAAGGTTTTTGTAATGTTTATTTGCTATTCAACCCATTGATATAATGTCAGCAGATCCCGGTAAAGGGAAAATACAAAGATAAGCTTGATCCAAAACTTTCGTGGGCGACGAAAAGTTTTTAACGGTCATTCATCACTGTTTATAGTGGTATGGTCCACCTGAGATTTGGATCTTCTCAAGGTTTGGGATTGAGTCCTAAAATAAGATGGAAAAACAGATGGACGGCGTGGATATACAACAAACACATCAAGGTGGGCCCCACATGGTTAGGGTAACACCCAATAAGGTGTTACCTGGGTAACAGGTAATCCACTCCCTATGTACACATGGACATATTGGCACATGTGGCATGTGAGGGGCGCATGAAGGTTGGATGTCGCAAATGTGGGGTGCTTGAGAATGGACAATCTCTTGCATCAAATATGGCACGCATATGTACAAATGATAATACTCAGCCACGTACCCTGTTGAGAATAGGCTTAAAATAACTTCTTGTCCATATTAGCTTATCCAAGGTAGTGATCAAATTCTTGGATAGTCCTATTATCAATTTTATTAGAATTGGCGGCGAGCATTGTTTGGAGTAGCCCCGATATTTATCTATAGCTCCAGCTCAACGATACCGATAACATTGGCAGTACTAGAAATTCCTGGTATCAGCGAGATATTGGTAACTATCGCCAATATTTTTGACTATGTAAATTCCAGGTGTTACTTGTATCGCCGATGTACCGCTAATATTTTCGATTGTGTGTGTGGAGAGAGAGAGAGAGAGAGAGAGGTCCACTACATGGGTCACCTCATGAAACCCCTAGGGCCAAAAAGTTAGCCTAATCCAAAAATCTAGTGGGCCATAGCAAAGTGAGAGGCAAATAAGGGAGGGAATTCCCTCTCACTTTGTTATGGCCCACTACATTTTTGGATTGGGCTAACTTTTGGGCCCTGGGGATTTCATTAGGTGATCCATCTTGTGGACCGTTTGGATTTTGTGCCCAAATCAATTGTTAAAAGGTTCTCAGGAGTTCCAATGAGAACCGGTTCCTGTGTGAACATTTCATTATGCATGGACGGATGGATCATGCATGCGTATTTGTATGTATGTATGTGCATGCATGGATGGATGGATCCACCATTTTTCCTAATGTTTCCCTGAGTCAACGATACATGCTTTTAAGCCCCATCAAAGGGAAACTTATTATTTTATTTCTAAATATGCGTCCTTTTCACTATTATTCGATTCTTCAATATGCAAGTATGTGTATTTTAGCATCTTCTAAAGTATCATTGAAAAATTCCACCATTTCCCCCATGTTTCGCAAATGTTTTCTTGAGTTGGCGTTACTTGCTTTTAGACTTCCATTAAAGAGAAACTTATTATGTATGTGTTCCTAAATATGCAAATATATGTATTTTAGAATCTCTTGAAATTTCATTGAGAAATCCCACCATTTCCTCATGTTTCCTCAATGTTTCCCTCAGTCAGCTATACATTACCGGGTCTCAGCGATATTGATACGTGTTTCCGTATCCCTAACAAGCGATACATGTAACGATGCCAATACTACGAACACTGTTGTCAAGTGTGTTTGATTAATCATGATAGGGACTTTAAACAGTCACCTATTTGGGTAAGCATATTTGGATGGAACTTTTTTAATTACTGAACATGCCCTGAGTTAGATGCTAGAATTGGTTGTGATTGATGAATTCTCACTCAAGAACCAGCCCAAGTGCTTCCAGTTGTGAAGAAACAGCTTCCTAGTACGTTGGTTCCCTAGGCTACTAGATGTTTTTTTTCTTTCTAAGAGGGCCCTAGACTAGTACATGTTGACCATGGATTTCCCATACTCTCTATTTGAATGCTGCTTTGAGTTTATTGTATGTTCTTGAAAGGATACATCAACACTGAAGTTATTTAGTCGTAAGTGATGGTGGCCTATAAACCTACAGGCACACATTGTATATGTGATACATGCTTTGACATTTTAAAATTACCGTACTATGGGTATCTAATGTTAATGGTATAGACATTTTGATATGTGCTTACATGAGGAGTATTCCATCATAGCTGAATGGATGGTGAGTTACAGTCCACCTTGCACATATGGGCCAACTTGTCATGTGCATGTCATCCAAGCTGTCTAAAAGGTTGGCTCCACCTTGAAGATCACTTGGTGCAAAATCAGGCTGACCCACTTATCAGGTGGATTGTACGATCACCCTCCATTGTTTGGTGTGTTCCACCTGAAAAGTGGATCAGCCTGTTTTTTGTGCAAAGTTATCTTCAAGGTGGGGCCAACCTTTTGGATGGTTGGATGTCAGATAAATTTGACTCATTTGAACTTCCGCACAAGGTGGATGGGAACTTTCCTATGCGAACATTCCTCTTCATATTCCTTTGATTAACTTATTATATATTCTGAATATTTATATCTGTGTTTTGTACCATCTCCTTGACTCCAACTCTATCACTCGTTTCTATGATCAGCCCCCACTGCTGAAACTTCAAGCAGTCCTCTCCTTGACAAATCCATGACCCCTTTGGGAAAATTTTCCTCACAACTTATTTTGTAGATTCTTTTGACCAAGTATTAAACACAATGCACCGCCCTTTGCATCAAAAATTTTCTTTTCCTCCTTTTACACTCCCTTGAGTGGAGTTGACTCTGGCAAAGTTTTCAACACTGGCTAATCTTATTCCTTTACACAATTTTGCTATTCCTTAAATAGGGTACTGATCTCAGTTGTCCGCGAGAACCATGGCATGATTTGCATTGTAAGATTGAGGGTCCTGCAGCATATGATGTCCTCACTAACTTTGAGGAGCGCTGGTTAAAAGCTTCAAAGCCCCATGGAATTAAAAGATTGAAGAAGTCATTGTATGATGATGCATTGCTCAAGATTGATAGAATTCCTGATATTGTTGGGATGCACGATGCTCCATGCTTAAGTGAGAATGATCCGGAAGGTTGGCACGTGCAGGTAAATAAGATGTCTATCAACTCCTGAAATTGGGTTTCACATGTTTTTTTTTTCCCAGAACAAATCTATATAACTTCCCCACTAACTGCAGGTTTTCCGTTCCATTGATTCAAATTCAGTGAAAGGATTCCCAAAGGATCCAAAAGATGCAACAAGCAAAGTAAATATGTTATCAAATATTTTGCCTTTTTACGTTATTTTGCTGCATTTTTAGTGTTTTAAGGATAAAGTAACAGTGATGTTTTATGTAACAGAACCTGGTTTGTGGGAAAAACGTACTGATCGATATGAGCATACATACTGCATATGTAAAGGCTATCCGAGCTGCCCAACATTTCATATACATGGAGAACCAGTACTTTCTCGGGTCATCATATAATTGGTCCAAATACAATGATCTAGGTGCGCAGTATAACCTTTTAGGAGTTAGTCTTGGTGCCTGCTATACTTCTGTGTAGGGAAATAAAGACATGTTTGGTTACTGGATTGTTCTTAAAAGAAATGGCAATATAATAATCATTGAGGTATTCCAAAACGGTTACATAATGGCTGTCGTTAAGGAAAAAAAAATGGCCCCATAATGGCTCGTTGCGGGTACGAAACGTGTTTTTTTTTTTTTTCCCCCAAAAAAAAAAAGCGCCATAAAAGCCATTACGGCCCATACTGGAATGGTAATGGCGATGGCAATTATTGTCACTGTTACCGTTATGGACTACCTTGATGATCATGCATATGATTGTTTTCATTTTTGTGATGTGCTATTGTTATAATGGGACATGCTGGCTTCCATATTCATTTTGCGTTTTACTTCCACGTTTTAATTAATAGAAAAGTCCGCGTGTGCGCATGGGGTGAGGATAGGACTTCAGATCTCACATCCACTGGAAAAAGGAAGCCCACGTTTGAAATGGCAGTTTCCTATTTGTGTTGTTTCTCTTGTCATTGCACAAATATGGAATGCCGGTAATACTTCCGACAATCATTCATTGTATATACTAAAATATGTATTCATCTGGTCATTGTCATCGTTGTCTTGTACCAGCCATATTGAAAATATCAATGATATTTTTTAGAATATCTTGGATTTTTCCTAATACAAAAAAATAGGAAAATTTCGCTATATTTTTGAAATAGCAATAACATAATTGTATTCTCTTGATAATAGTGTGAGATTATTGCAGTATTTTGTTTTGGAATGTTTTTTCCTCCCTCCCTCCCTGTCCTAACCATCCAATGGATACACATATAAGATGACGGCAAAAATTATATGGTATAGTTTCATGCCAATTTTCACCTTCTTTTCCCTGCAACATTTTCATGAATTAAAAATTAAAAATCTCCGGGGAAATTCCGGCACCAAGAAATAGCTGTGAATGAGATTTGTCACTACTGTCTCAGCTATTTTCAGCTGGCTGGAATCCTCACTATTGATTGTCAATAGTTAAATGACTGGCTGCTGAATCAACCCCACTCTACCCAGGCCAGGGACTGCTGGCGCATTGCTAAGAGTAAGAGGCAGTCATTATCAGAATTTAGTATGTGGGGGCATATAACTGTCTGTTGCATATTTCTCTTTAATATTTGTGTGAGGCTATTTTTTCTAGGGTTCTCTTTTTCTGCTATCTTGGTAATTAGCTGCTTATGATGGTACCTAATTCTGCTCGTTGGCAACTCTAAAATTCTAAGATCTTTTTAACCAGACAAGAATTCTTAGAATTCGCTGCTGTTAATTTACTTCAAAATTTTCTTGAGTTTCACATTTCCAATTTCAGAATTTCAAGGAGTTTTGGTTATTGTGCAGGTGCTAACAATTTAATACCAATGGAAATTGCTCTTAAGATTGCAAACAAGATCAAAGCAAATGAGAGATTTTCTGCCTATATAGTTATCCCAATGTGGCCTGAAGGTGATCCGACAAGTGTTCCTACACAGAGGATTCTTTTTTGGCAGGTGATCTCCACCGACCGTCTTTGATGTTAGTTTTTATTAGGAATCTTAGACATCTTGAGAGGCTTTAGACATTGAATGGGAAATTTATTTTTTGTCTTTTTATTTTTTATTTTTTATTATTATTTTTTTTTTCCTTCTTCCTTTTGTACTCTGTATGATGTAATGTTTGTTTATATGGAGTCCTTTTGATTGCTGCAGAATAAAACAATGCAAATGATGTATGAGATAATTTATAAGGCCTTGGAAGAGGTTGGGCTCGAGAAAACATATGTGCCGCAAGATTATTTGAATTTTTTCTGCCTTGGCAATCGTGAGGCTGCAGATCGAACTGATGCTTCATGTGGAAGTCCTGCGTCAAACACTCCCCAAGTAATTCTTTTGTTCTTGAAGCATTTTTGTAGTTTTATATTTCATGACCTTTTCTTTTCTCTTTTGTTTTGTGGGTAAACTGGAATGAAGCCCATGACTTCATTCTTGTAGTCTTTCTCTTAACCACATGGACATTGGGTATGGTTTGAAACTTGGAGCTGAGACTCTGTATTCTACTGAGCCACTCGATTTTTCTAGAAACCAAGCACTGAATGATGCTGTAAACTCACTTTGTGCTCACGTGGTTTGATTCTGGCTTAATTATTGACTTGGTCAGGAACCAACTCAATCTTGAGTCAATTATGGATGCCTTTTTTAAAATCTATTTGTAGCACCCATGCCTGTACAAGGCATACCATCTACATGCCACCATATGTTCCAGCATGACAAGCAGGTGCAAGATTTAAGCCATTCAAATATAAGCCTGCTCAACTCAGCAGGTTGGCCACTATATTTGAAACAGGTGGGCCAGTTCAAAAACTTCCAAGTTTTCTCAGCCATATATTTGTTCGCTAAACTGTGGCCCACCTGACTAATGAACCGACCTGATTCTTTGGGCAGGCATCTACACTGGGACCCCTCTGATGGATGGATTGTATCTTATACTGTTGTGTCATGCTGGCAAACATATGGTGTCTAGATGAGTGGCCTTATACATGTATCGGGGCTTAGCAAAGCTCATATTTATGTTAATACATAAACTTGACTATTAACAAGTCCAAATCGCTAGTTTTTCCACACGTTTGCGCGTGCACTCACAAAAGATCATCGGGGGTGTTGGTTGGAGTCTAATCGAGTTCTTGGTCGATTTCAATTATTTTGAACTTTGGATGTTTGCTCAATGGGAATTCCTTCTGCCATCTGGCTGGATATTTTTTTATTACATCTTTACTTCTGTTTGGGTCTGAATGAATTCCCTAATTATTCCGATTTCTGATATTGGCTCTTGCTGGTTCTATGGCATGGATCTCTTCATTCTTATGCTTGTCCAGATATTGACCCATGGTTTACAATTTGGCAATCCTGTTTATATACATAATTTGTGTGAGCAATTTCCAAACCAAGCATAAAACAAAAGAGTTTAAATTTCTATTGGAATTCTACCTTACATACTCATGAAGTAATAAGTATATTATAATATATATATTTATAAAGAAAATCCATTCTATACAATATATGAGAAAGTCACTAGTCCAACTAGTTGGACCATCAGTTCCTGTCCACTCAGTTGATATCTTCCAACAAGTCATGTGCAGGCAACGCCCTACCTGTCAAATATGTTGGCAACTCATTAGGTGGACCACCCTCGTATCTTGTTATTTATCGGCAGCTACACATTTTGCCTGTGGTGTTACCCACCTGATGGGTGGATCATGCTAATTTTTGTAAAAGATATATGAGGTCTCAAGTCCAACCGGTTGGACCACAAGTTACCATCCACCCAGTGGAAATCTTACAACCTGTGATGTGGGTGAGACATCCAAGCCATCCAATAGGTTTGTTGCACCATGAAGATCATCATGTGCAAAAATCAGCAGGATCCACTTGTGAGGTGCGCCACACCATGGATAACAATGTATAGTCACTGGTAAATAACAAATTACAAGTGTGGCGACCTCGTGTGTTTTGTTAGTTATCAGTGACTAGACATTGCTTTCTATGGTGTGGCTCATCTAATGAGTGGATTGAGCTGATTTGTTACAAGGTGATCCTCGTGGACAGTTTGTTGTGTGTGTGCCTGGGTGCAGGTGTGGTGTGGAGTGTGTTGATTAATCCTCCAGTCCAAACATAGAATCTATTTTGGATTATGGAAGATTGACTCATGTTTCTTCAGTCATCTTAACTCAATCCATTGGGTTGTGTGCGTGGATTGATCAATCATCCAACCCAAACATAGGATCTATTTTGGATTATGGAAGATTGACTTGCATGTTTCTTTCGGTCATCATCACTTAATCCATTCTGTAGTGTGTATGTGTGTGGATTCATCGATCCTCCGGTCCAAACATATAGGATCTATTTTGTATTGTGGAAGATTGACTTGCATGTTTCTTTCAGTCATCATAAATCAATCCATTGTGTTGTGGACCCCAGGGACTTGCTCGAAGGAATCGGCGGTTCATGATCTATGTTCATTCTAAAGGCATGATAGTAGATGATGAGTATGTGATCATTGGATCTGCAAACATCAACCAGCGCTCCTTGGAGGGTACCAGAGACACTGAGATTGCCATGGGCGCCTACCAGCCCCACCACACATGGGCAAGGAAACTATCAAGTCCACATGGGCAGGTAATGAGTTTGGCTCTTCCACTCCTAATCCTGTTAAAAAATCGTTAAAATTCATATATTTTAACTAATCGTATTGGAAAAATCTAATGAACAAGTACTTTTCACAATGTAGATCTACGGCTACAGAATGTCCTTGTGGGCAGAGCACATTGGATTGCTTGAAGATTGTTTCTTCCATCCTGAGAGCCTTGAATGTGTTAGACGGGTTAATGAACTGGCAGAGTCGAATTGGCGGCAGTTTGCTGCTGAGGAGATAACTGAAATGAAGGGGCACCTCATGAAATACCCTGTCGAGGTCGATGCAAAAGGCAAGGTGAAGTCTCTTCCAGGATGTGAAACTTTTCTAGATGTCGGAGGAATCATCGTGGGAACATTTTTCGCCATTCAAGAAAATCTTACCATATGATCTCATTCATCAGAGCTAGGAATCCCGCATGTCCAATGAGCAGGTTCAATCACATATTACAGTAATATTGGTGCACAACCAACACCGGATTCTTGATTATTGTACGATGCTGATATTTACGCCTTTTTGGCCTCTTCTTTCACCTGTAATTTGTCTGAAGGTTCAGTTTACATCATTTGTACATTATCTGTTAGCATTTTAATCATGATGAAGAATATCAAATCTCTACTGTAAATCCTTCGAACGGCTATTATCTTAGATTGTTTATAATTTGCAAAGATGGAATATTCTCTATTTGTCGATTGAAAAGTTACAGCCCTGTTCATATCGTTTACCGAAATTCTCATCTAATCTTATTGATAGAAATATGCAATTTTGTTTAGGGTGTGTTTGGATGCATCACCAAATCATTATTGGTTTGTCTGATTTTAGGCTGTTGAATTGCAGTAACTAGTTCAGGCTGCATATCATGAAATTTCATGATATTTGGTGCAACCAAACATAGCCTCAATAATGGAAATGGTCAAATTGCAATTACCTTCAGTATTCATGTGGAGGGATTAGGCTCCGAAGTGCAATTATGTTATGTTGTAGTTGGACTTGAATAGAGCGTGGCTGTAATTGTACTGTTAACTGTAGGCCAGTTATCAATGGTGGTGTGATTTTATTTTTGAAAATTATTTATTTGAAGAGCGCTGTGAATTTTGTTTCTGTTTGATGAATTATTATTCCAATATCTGTCTGTTGAACTTGCCATTGCAATTCAATTCCTTGGTGCATCCAAACGTGGGCCCACTTTCAACTTTTTTTTTTTTGGCTGTTTTACATTTTTTGGGTATCATTTTCTAGGATCTTTTTCTCGTTCTATTCTGGTGGTTGGAGAAACATGGCCCCAGAAGGCAAGGGTTGAATAAATGGGGTTCTGCGGCCATTTGAAATGATGACAACCATCATGTATTGCATGTACTGCATGTACAAGCATCCAGATAGTCAGATTCAAGCCCATTTTGTATGAAGCAGAGCCAAAAGATCAAACTGGTTGGACCACCTTAACCATCTGATTTTAATTTTGGATGTCTTAAGTCTTTCCATTTTGGATGAGACACGACTTAGCTGACTGTGGGGCCCACCTCAATGTGTGCATTGTATATCTGTCATGAACCCAAAAATGAAGCAGATGCAAATGACCGCCGTTTACTGTGGTGTGGTCCACCTGAGATTTTCATCTGCTTTTTTCAGCTCATGCCATAAGATGAGTTGGCAAAACAGATGGACAGTGTAGATATAGAAGGCAAAACAAATTCCCATTGAAAGAAAATGTGAACTTCTTAGATGCTATGCTTCAACGATGAAAACCATTTATACCATGGGAGTCGACATGGAATTTTGATGAGACGGCTGGATTTTTTTTTTTTTTTTTTTTTTTTTTTTTTTTTTTTTTAAGAATTATTTTAAGCCTTTGATATCTAGTTCTTTCGGGCTTGGCCCTGCCAGAAGGAAGCGGATTGCGTACTGAGTAACTCAGTAGGCTAAGTGTACTGAGTAAACTCTGTGGAGTTCACCATGATCTATGTATTTTATCCACTCTGTCTATCTATTTTATTAGATAATTTTATGAGATGGGTCCAAAATTGAAGGATATCCAAAGCTCAAATACACCACACCACATGAAACAGCGTGAACTTATACCGTTGCAAAATTCTTGAGTGTCACGGAATTTTTCTATTAAGCTTATATTTATTTTATCCCTTCACCTATGTCTTTGTGATATTATTAACAGTTTGGATGACAAATAGACATCACTATAGGGCTTAGGAAGGTTTCAACGGTGGAAATGATTACTCCCACTATTTCCTGTGGTATGATCCACTCGTGAGTTGGATATGCTTCAACTTTGGGCTCAACTTCTTAAATGAGCTAAAAATATGTATGGACAGCGTCGATAAACCATTATTTTCATGGTGGGGCCAACTGAGTTTACTCAGTACGATAAGAGCCTACTGAGTAACTCAGTAGGCAATCGGATTCCCTGCCAGAAGGGGAAGGCACTTTTTAGCTAGATTGCCAGCCTATTACTGGAAACGGATCGGCTACTCAGCCTGCCACTAGCCAATGGCTAGTGGTCGGTGTTCTGTGGGCCCCACCATGATGTGTGTGTTTCATCCATGCCGTCCACCTATTCTTCCAGATCATTTTATTGTATGAGCCCAAAAATGAGGTTGATTCAAATCTCAAGTTGACCGCACAGTGTTGATTGAACGGCCACCATTAAAAACTTTTGAGGGCCCACAAAAGTTTTGGATGAAGCTGATATATATATATATATATATATATATATATATATATATATATATATATATATATATTTCCCTTCATCCAAGTCCGTATGACCTAATCAACTGGTTAGATGTCAATAACCATTACATTGGGCCGTAGGAGGTTTTTAATGGTGGACATTCAATCACGACTGTCTTCCCATGGTGTGGTCCACCTGAGATGTAGATCTACCTCATTTTCGGCATCAAGCCCTAAAATTATCTTTCAAAATCGATGGATGGCGTGGATAAAACACATACATCATGGTGGGGTCCACATAACACGGACCACTAGCCACCTGGCTGGTGGCAGCGTCACTACTCACTAGCCAAACCGCGTCCCTATTAAAACCCCTACAATTGGCATATCGTTTAGAACCGTCCATTCTTTTTGCGCGATGGTGGCCTGTCTGACCAGTAACGCAGCTCGCGAAGTTGGCTCGCTGCGTGTTAACATTGCGTTGTGGTTTTCCCAAAAGACTATTTTTGAACAATGGTTCTGCTTTTGCCAATACTCATGTATTTATGACATCCAAACCGTCCAAACGATCGGGTCCACCATGAATATCACCTAGCGCAAAAAATCAGTCCGGTCCACTCATTAGGTAGCCCATACCGTAGAATTTGTAATAGATCGGTTGTTCTCAATTGTTTTCTACGGTGTGGCCCACCTGATTAATGGGTCGTGTTATGTTTGCATCGGAACAAGCATTTGAACGGGTTGGATGTTATCCGCACTTGGCACATTGTAACTTACACATGTGTTGCACAGCAACTTATCGTCCAAGTCATTGCGTGTGAGGGTGAGACCTGAGCTTCTCTTCCAAAAGAAAAAGCCAGGTTCGGACTGGAGAGCCCTCGACCTGCTGGAGAAGAGAGAGAGAGAGAGAGAGAGAGAGAGAGGGATGGCTCCAAAAAGAGGAAGAGAAGGGAAGAAATCGACGTGGCCCACCATCAAATCCAAACCAGATCTCAAAACAACGCATCTCAAAGAAACACACCTCTTTACGGTATGATTCTGCTACCATTCCCATACATCTTCTATCCTGTTTGGATTCTCTCTGATATTTCCTATGTAAAACACGATTTCTCTTTTTCACTAATACAGTTTCCATTTTTTTTTCTCCTTCTCTTTGTTCAAATCTGTCCAAAATTCTTCAACGATTATATACATCAATATGAAATCCTGCATAATCTTTTGAAAATCATTGAAATTTGTATCTTTGATTTCAAAATGGCCGGGAATCTGTGTCTGTTGAGGACCCCCAAAAAAAGAAAAATCGAGACATACATGCGGTGTATGTGGACAAGATTTGGGACGTTGATCAGGCAGGTCCTGTCTTGGATTGCTTATAGCTTGGAGTTCATACGGATTGGAAAATCCTAACTGTATGATTAGCATCCCAGAAATGGGAACTAAAGTATGAATTGGGTCAGATTCAATTGGCAAAAGTCTGTTTGGAGGGTTGGAATTGTCTGGGTAGTGTGATTTTTTTAGCTATGGATTGTCCGCTGATGAACGGTCTGGATCTCATGTGATGGTTTTGGATGTCTGGCACAGAACTTTGGTGTCGATCACAAATAGTGTTAAAATGGGATGCATTTCACGCCAATTCCTCATCCTTGTAGTTCTCAGGAGGAGTTTAATCTCTCCAATTGAGCTTTGTGTCAAGAGTCTTTATAATTCAATAAATACTCCTATTAATGTCCACTGATACTCAGATTTCTAGTCACTATTCATTTGTGCTGATCAGATACACTTGTGATATGAATATGCAAACTATGCGACACAATCCAAGAGATTCGAATGTTTTCATCTGAAAGAAATTGAGTTTGGTAAGGACTGGGGTAGGATCATATAATGTGTTTGTGGACTGATTTTCTTTTCCTTCATATGTTGCCTTATTGAAGATGTTCATCATAGACTTGTCACAGATATTTGGGATTGGCTTTATGAATCTTGTTTTTCCAGTCAATCCCATAAAGGCCCTATTCTTGGTAAGGGCTTGTTTTTTAAGCCGGAAAAGAAGAGAAAGAAATTGATTTCATTTGACAATATATTTTCTCCTGTTTGATTTTCAAAGAAAACCCTGGATTCTAGGAAGTAATCATTAACCTTTTCCACCATTGCTATTTTCCAAACAAGATACGAGGTGATCATTGTTTAATGAACCCAGGATTCCCACTTATGAAACAAACATGACCTTAAACATGAATCCATTTCTCAATAGTACCGATGGAAATAATCATTAAGATTTTCATGTTTTTGGTTTCTTTCCTCCTAATCACACAGGCCCAAGTGAACAAGCCTTCATATCCCTTCTCACCACCTTGATCCACTTCCTTTTACGTCTTCCTCTATCTTCTATTTATGTTCCTGACAACTCTGCCCCATGAATGTGCCCTTAGCCAGGTTTTACATGACAGTTTCGGTCAATGTATCGGCCAATATGGTGGCCATATTGGCCAATACAGCCTTGCAACAGCCTTTTTTTTTTTTTAATCTAAAAAATTATTGGTAAAATTCTAAGAAAGTGAGGTTCCCAAATGTCTTTTTTAATTGTTTTGGATATGTATTTGAGGGTGTAAGAGGCGATTCTTTTGTAAGAATGTTGTCTGTCAAGTAGTGTCAGCTTAACGTGCTAAAAGTTGACCAAATTGGCCCTAATTGAACACCAATCAAGCATGATTTTGTGGATTAGGGGCCAGCATATAAATACAATAAAAAAACGATGGAAAAATGAAAAAAAGTGATGGTTTACTCCATCTCCAACATTTCTCAAAATGGTCTACTCTGCTTTGGTTCATCGAATCCCACTCAAAATTTGTGTTTTGATCCTCAAAATAGGCCTAGACCTAGTTTAAAATTAGTTTCTAAGCTTGTTTCATGGTTGAAATGAATAAAGAAGTGGAAAAACAAGAGAAAAATTAAAATAGAGACATTCATAATGGGCCCTTTATAGTTGCACCGGCCCCCATAACAGTGCTGATTTGGCCCCTTTTCATAACGGACTGATTCACCCCTATATCGCATGATGGGGTTGATTGTTTCTTTTATGTAACAACTGATATGGCCGTAACGTACTGTAATGTAACCGTTCTTAGCAATCATTGATTCCTAGTGTGCTTTTCTTTCTTCTTTTGTCAATAGAACATGGTCAGGCATCCATTGTTCTCACCATTCACCTTGTTTAAGAATTTCAGGTGCAAAATTTCTTCACCACTGCTGAATCCAAGGCCTTTGTTGAAGCTGCAGAATCCCTTGGTTTTGCCCACCAAGGGAGTCTTGGTCCGGCGAAAGGAGAAGCTTATAGGGACAATGACCGGATATCTGTGAGCGACCCCATTCTTGCAGAAACCATATGGGAATCTGGCCTCAAAAGAATATTTTCTGATATTAAAATAAGGGGAAAGGTTGCGGTTGGTTTGAATCCGAATATTAGATTCTACAGGTATCAAATATATATCTTTCTAGCTCATCATCATCATCTAAGCCTTATCCAACTAATTAGGGTTGGCGTTTCATTTTAGTTCTGTAACATAATATTATTAATCTCTCCTTTTCTGTTTTCATTCTGAATCTTACTCAGAATACTGGAAATGGGTTTTCATTCAAAATCTTGCTCTTACCGGTTATGCCTATAATGGGTCTTTTCAATTTTCAAAACATTCCTTGGCCTTCCCTTGTTATTATTATTATTATTATTTTTGAAAGATAAGGCCTTTGCTTGTTATAACCCCTTTGATTTTTCAGATACAAGGTGGGGCAGCGGTTTGGGCGGCATATTGATGAAAGTGTTGATCTAGGAGAGGGGCGAAGGACCCACTATACATTACTAATATATCTAAGTGGATCCAAAGCAAACAACGATTCCAGCGGCAACCGAGATTCTTCTACGCAGTCTCTAGTTGGAGGGGAGACCGTCTTTTATGACGATAGAAGGGCTGTTGTGGCAGAGGTACATTATGTTCTTATGTTGAAAAATCTTGAGAGCTCGTTATTGCTCTCTTGCTTGTGTAACTGCTTTCTTGGAGCTTTGCTAAGCGCACGTGTGCAATAAGCTCATGTACTCGCAATACATGTGCCTGCGTGGCACATAGGTGTGAGATCCAATCCATCCATTAGGGCCTGTTTGGCCGGGCAGATCCCATGGTATTAGGAGGGATGGGATCAATTTTAAGGTAATGATGGTGGTGTCAGTGGATTGTCTTAAGATCCATGGGATTGCTTATATCCCGGGACAATTTTACTGGGTCTGTTTGGCACGCCCTGCATATCCCGGGATTTTACCTTCCAATCCATCCAACCAAGGGATAGGATCAATTTTAAGGTAATGATGATGATGTCAGTGGATTGTCTTAAGATCCATGGGATTGCTCATATCCCAGGACAAGTTCACCGGATCTGTTTGGCTCGTCATGCCTATCCCAGGATATTGCCAATCCCATCCCTCCTAATACCATGGGATCTGCCTGGCCAAACAGGCCCTTAGGTTGGTCTGACTTTCTATATGTTTTCCTAAAAATAAATCTGGTCCACTCAGCATGTGGGTCCCAATATTGGAAACAGGTTGGATGGTTAGAAAACTCAACCAAATTTTCAGAGCCTTATGTTTGTTTTGCAAACTGTGGCCCACCTGACCAGTGTGGATCAACCATATTCTTGGGCTAGGGCATCAATATATTGGTGCCTTTCTGATGGATGGATTGGATCTTGGATCTATCATGCCATGCTGGCATGTGTGTGGTAATGTAGGGGCATTTTCACGAGGCTCAAGTGGGGTGGCCTGTGTGAAGCGGGAGCACACTCGGGGTGGGCGGCCTGTGTGAGGCGGGTGGCTCATGTGAGGTGGGACTCATGTGAAGTGGGGCCATGAGGGGGGTTCGGCCGAGGGCATGACCTGGGCTATGAGATAAAGGGATTGATTCACCACGCTCTATTAGTTTGAGCTTTTAGAGCGAGTGGTTAGTGTCCTGCATCATGTGGTTTGTACATAACCTTTATTGCACACTCAGGTTCCTAATTTTATCTTTTGTCCAACTATTTTGGTCCTTTGTCGATCAAATAGTGATCGTCAGGGTCGAGTTTTGTCTGTCATTTTGGTACAAATCCGTGTTCTTATGCTTACAATTGCTATAGGTTGCTCCAGTTGAAGGAATGGCTCTCCTTCACATTCATGGGGATAAGTGTATGCTGCATGAGGCCCGGGCTGTTACAAAAAACGTGAAGTATATCTTGCGCTCTGATGTAGCCTTTGCTTGATGGCACAAGGGTTTATCACATGAGCAAGATGTAAGAGTTTTGCTCCTAGTATAGTAATTTTCATTCTGGTATTCATGTTGCCTGATTTTCTTTCTGCGCTTGTCTTTTTCTAAGCCATCGTACCCATGGTTCTGAATCAGCATCAGTGAGCGTGTCTGCCAGTTGTATCTGCATCGGTCAAATTATTTGAAGCCAAAATGATTAAAAAGAAAATTGAAAAATATTAGAAAAGGGGGGGAAATGACAAATTTAACAATCTATCTTCTTTTTTTTTTTTTTTTCTTTTTCTTTTTCTTTTTTTTTTTTTTTTTTTTTGGGACATGTATTTAATAGAATATCAGACCATTTTCTTAACAAGAAATGTTGTCTACCTGCCTGACTTGTTGAAAACTCAACTCAGTAGGTCCTAATTGAACACAAATCAAGCATGATTTGGTGGATTGTGGCCTGTTTCATTGGCATACAACAAAAGGAAGATGAAAAAAAAAAAAACTATGATAGCTTCCCCTTGTTCCTGAACGGTCCATTCAGCTTCAAGTCATCTAATCTCAATCAAATCTTCTTCTCCTAAAATATGCCCATATAATTTAAGACGAGTTTCTAATCTTCCTCTATGGTTGGAATGAGAAGAGAAGAGGACAAATGAGAGAATTTGGAAAAAGCAATAAACAAAGGGGCCTATTTATGTGCATTGTGGCCCACATCGGCCAGATCAATCACTTACCAGTGCCAATATGGGCCATTTTTCGGGGACCTGCTAATATGACCCTGTTGTATTGATCATGGCTGATACTGATAATACTGACTTATCAGCCAATACCATGCGGTAATGTTGTCAAAATCCTACAATTTTACGATTTACGATTTAAGTCGAATTTTAAGCAAAATGATTTGAATCCTTTGTTATATGAATCCCACCTTTGATGTATGACTTATCTTGAATGTTTTTATGGATGGTTACGATCATGTTGACCTGTATGTATTGTGGGATGATGGTTAGAAATTAAAATATCTTTTTTTTGTCGGTCTACAAAATCAAATGCCGCTTTTCCAATGTGATTCTACATTCAAAAAAGGCAACAAGAACATAAATTATAAAAGGATCCTTATTTGTTTTTTAAGTAAAATTTCTTGAAATACCAAAAAGGGATAAAAGAAAAAAAAAAAAAAAAAGAAGAAGAAGAGGAAAGATAAGAATCCTTTAACACAGTCTTAACATGCTATTACTTGGTGCATATATCAAGCCACAGGATGATTGTTGAGTTTTTAATTTTTTTACTGATTTATTTATATTTTTCATATTTTTTTGAAAATCATAAAAAGTCTTACGATTTGCAATTCGATACGATCCAAACCCTACTGCTATTTGTGATATGATAACAATTTTGACAACATTGCCATGCGGATATTTTGAACCCTGATCCTGTGGATTTTCTCTTCTCATCAATAAAAAATGCTTATTAGTTTGAGGAGATGGATGATTGTGAAAAGAAATTGTTAAGTGGGCGAAACAAACAGAAAGGTTTACTGAAATTAGCTGTTTTTTTGGATGTTAGAAGGTTGAGCTATATTTTATACAAGAAATTTTGTTGATGCATTCATGAGAAAATGTAAGATGAATGTGAAGGTGAGTCATTAGGAATCCCTTTTGTTCCTGCAAGTGTATCCATTGGGGTGTGCCAACACCATGTTATCATTAGCCTTAGTTGCCATCTTCACTGCTGGATAAGCAATCCTTACCTCTGATTTCTCATGGCCCAAAAAGGTTCTGACTAGGTGATACCAACTGTTGGATTGATGGATCTTTTGTCTGTTGAAATGTGGATTGCTGTCTACATGGCTTTAACTGTGCATTTGCATGTGAGAAATGGTGAGTGGGCCCTGCTTGATGAACGACCGTGCTGGATCTCTTTTCAATTTGCCTTTTGTATGAATGTCATAAGCATCTCTTTTTTATGCTCAAGATTGCATGGGTTGGTTGTTCAACTACAGCACATGCTTTTTTACTTTTGCCTATTTTGATAACATAAATAATATGTGTTGAGAAATGATTAGAAGCAGTGGTTATGCAAACACCATGAGGATCTCTTACTGTGAAATCAGGCCATGGTTCTAAAACTCAGACTTGACTAGAAACATGGCTGAGTCGACTTGGCCAGAAATCGAGCTGACTCGCTGTGAAACGTTGAATCTGACTTGGTTCAACTTCGCTAGACTCATCGAGTCAGCTCACCCACTCGGTCTACTTGATACGACTCAGCACAACTCGAAGCTAGTCGCTTGAGTGAGACTATTAGTAGGAGAGGATAACGCATCTTAATAAGAGCATTTACCAACCCTCTATGCACTAATTTGTATTTAAACTGTATATTTCATGCGATTTAAGTGTCTACTAGGGGTGCACATGGAACCGGTAAACCGGACTGGAACTGACCAAACCGCACAGTTTGGTCCGATTCTGAAGTGCACCGATTCCAAAAATCAAAGAACTGATTAGTTCGGTTTGGTTCTCGGTATGGGGTCCTGTAGAACCAAACCGAACCGTAGAACCGAACTTGGAACCAGACTGTAGAACTGAACTCGGAACCGAATGTGGAACCGGACTGAGTTTACAATATATTTTAGCTGTTTATTTTAGTAGTTTACAATATATTTTAATTGTCTATTTGACTCATGATTTATGGTTTACAATGCGTCCTTTAATTGTTTCTGTAAATGTCTTTTTGCACACCTTGCACAATATGTAAACCATTCATCAAATAGATCACAACATGAATGGACATGGGCTGGATTATAAAAAGCCCAGAACCGTAGAACTGAACTAGTACCGAACCGGTTTTTACGGTCCGGTTCCGATTCGGTTCTAGGGTGCAAATGGTCCGGTTTCGGTTCCGATTTTCCTAGAACCGTTAGGAATGGTTCGGTTCTAGTTTCACCTCAGAACCGGACCAAACCGACCCTTGTACACCCCTAGTGTCTACTATTAGTAATTAAATCTAATTTAATTATCAAATATCGAGTCAAGTCGAATCTGAGTGTTTTGAGTCAACCCATTAAAAATGGACTCGGGTCTTAAAAATCTAACCTATTGTTTTTTAATAGGTAGATTCCGGGTATAGGACTAATTTTTAGTGGGGTTTCACACAAATAAATTTTAAATTATGTATATTATATTAAGGGCATGTTTGGATTGCCCGCCCCCCAACGGTAAAGAAAAGCAAAATGGTAGGCATTAAAAATCTAACATCCATTTGAATATTATGAGCAAAAACCTAGAATCAGGGCCCTCTTTTTACTGAGCTGTCTTGTATGTAAACTAAGACAAAGAGATGAATCATACACAAGCTCCAATACGTTCTGACTTGGTGGAACCTGTTGGGGGCCTTGCACAAAACCTTAGGATCTAGCCTCTCGAAACAAACCAGAATTATGGATAATAAAGCAATGAAATAAATTAAAGCATAAACCACACCACACAAGAGATTTTTTGTGGAAAACCCTCAAAGAGGTAAAAAACCATGGGACCTCGTCCAGATCAACAATCCACTATGAAGTAGAACGTTACAACCTTCTTCACTCACGCAGGAGTGGATAAACAATAAGAGAAACGAAGAAAACGGAGAGATCTCACCGATTACGAGAACATAGAAGCGCTGAGATATAGATTGCGCAGTAGATAACCTCCACGAGCATAATCTCCATTCTATAAGCTTCCTCTCTCTCTCACCTTTGATAGCCCTAAACCCTTTAGCAAATCCCCTGTAAAGCTTTAGGAAATCCTCTTGTCATACTTAGAAATCCCCAGATACCTCCTATTTAAAGTTTTAGGAGACTCATTTCCGCATCCCAGTTGCGGAAGGACTTGCGACACAAAATCCGTGCAAAATTGCGGAACGAATCTGCGTAACCTCGACTAGTCGTACCGAGTCCACAACCGGTCGAGCGCCACCCACAACCGGTCGAGATCTTCCTTTGACTGGTCAAGCACCCCAGAGAAAAATAGTCCACAGTTGCTGGACTTTGAGTCGTGCCACGACTCGACTTCACGACTGGTCGTGCACCAGCCCTCGACCGATCAAGCACGGGACAAAAAATTCCATTAGAATCGTCCATCAAGTGGACTCACCTTTATTGATAAATCATTGATAAAGTGGGGCCTCCCAACAGAGTCACATGCTTTGATACAGGAGGGTGCTAGATGTTTACATCCTCACATTTGCAAAAACCTAGAGGCTACGCTTTCATAAGATTCCGTTACGAACAGGATGCTAAGGCTGCAATGGACATTCTTAACCATAGACGGCAGAGTTGTCTTTGTTAAATGGGCCTCCCAAAAGAGTCACATGTTTGGATCCTGCAAAAATCCAAACATAGGAAAATCCCAACCATAGATCATTATGCTCTATTCAAACGGGATCATTGTTTGACCATTTACCGTATAATGCAGTAAACCCCAGGTGTCGGTGTAATCATTACACCTTTGCAATGGTTTACCATCGCATAGGGCAATCCAAACACGCCCTAGAGGTAAAAATCAGATCGTGCTGCACTCATTTCAGTCCCATCATAACTGGTCAACCAACCATTCAAGTGCGCTCTCTAATGGGAAAGACCTCGTGCTAATGGAATTGAGACATTGTTCCATGTCATAAATAAATAAATAAATGAATCCTAATAAAATCCTTCTGAATCATCAGATTCTACCATTATTATGTCTCCACACTTCTTACATAGGGAATAGCCTATGCGAAACTTGCCCCTTAAACAATAGAGGTTAATACAATATAGCTAGTGTAAGTGATTGACCATACATGTATGGGCCCTACTGCATGCTTATCACGTGGATGCAAACCTGTGTGGGCCCTACTGCATGCTTATCACATGGATGCAAAGCTGTGTGGGCCCTACTGCATGCTTATCATGTGGATGATCAAAACCTTCCAAGTAAGACAACAAACTATTTGCATTCCATTCATAATAATAAAATCCTTGAACAAAATATAATAGTCAAAAGTCATAAGAAAATGTTCAATTACAGGTAGTTTAAACTCTTATATCTTCGTTCTTGGCCTCGATCATATAATTAATTAAACAAACATTTCAACCTCAGTGGACCTTCCTTGATATGCACACTTGAACCCATGACCTTGGTATTAAAACACACTCTATCTATCACTGAGCTGTTGGACCCGACCTCAATATGCTTACATATTGACTATTTCTCTTTAATTCGGCCTCAACTTGTGTAGGGTCCATATTGGAGGATGGCAAATTAAACCCATTTTAAAAGCTGTTCCACATCGGTGTTGATTTTGAGAGATTTCAATTCCAACTTATTGAGTAATTCGGGTTGAAATTTTAGACCCAGACCTACTACTTCATGTGTCCAAATTCAGGACCAGGCCCACTTATTATTACGTTGGGTCCACTCAAGCATTATCACTGAAATGAGACCTAATGCCTTGTGTCATGCCAGACGTTTGCTAGGTAGACCCGTGGGTTGTAGCACTTTGACCTTGTGTGCCGGACCACTCTTTTGAACGGCAGTAGGTCACCCACCGTCCAAAGGTGTGGAGGAGAATCCCGATATGTGTTTTAATATGGAGTTTTCGAAATCCCACTTCGAAATGGACACGGATCAGGTGGTGTTGCCAACACCACCCCAACTGGTGGTGTCGATGTGGTGGACACTGCGTGGCCCAACGTGATATATGTGTCTTATATCCATGCCGTCCATCCATTTTACCCTGTCATTTTAGGGCATGAACTCAAAAATGAAGCAGATCTGAAGCTCAAATGGATCACACCATGGGAAAGAGTGGTGATTGATTGCCCACCATTAAAAACTTTTTGGGGTGAGAAAAGTTTTGAATCAGGATGATATTTGTGTTTTCACTTGATCCAGGTCCGAGTGACCTTATGACTATGTTGGATGATAAATAAACATTACGGTGGACCCTAGAAAGGTTTCAACGGTGGGTGTCACTATCCCATTCTTTCATGTGGTGTGGTCTACTTGATCTTCCGATCTAATTCTATTTTTAGTTCATGCCCTAAAATGAGGGGCAAAACTGATCACATTAGGCCCCACAGTGCCCACTACATTATCACACACACAGCTAGCGGTGGTGTTGGCAACACCTCCTAATCCGTGTCCCTTTCAAATGGAAATGGCTTTAGTGGATCCTTGATTGTGAGGCCTGTTAAGATGTGGACCCACATCTAGGACCACCTTCGACCGGTCGAGAGCCATGCTCGATCGATCGTAGGGTCCGGCTCGACCGGTCGTGGACCGGTTCGACTCAAAGTCCAGCGAGCATCATTTTTTGATCCCGAGGTGCTCGACCGGTCGTGGCCCATTCATGACCGGTCGTAGGGGTCGCTCAACCGGTTGTACAGTCTGTTCGACCGGTCGTAGTTACGCAGATTCGTTTCGCGATTTTACACAGATTTCGTGTCGCGAGTCCTTTCGCAACTGGGATGTGGAAAGGGGAGTTGCCTAAACTATATATAGGTGTTCCTAGGGTTTTTCTAGGTGTATATTGGAATATTAGGAAAATAATTCTAAGGTGTGGGCAAAGGATTTTCTATGTTCTTCCAAGGGAGATGTTAGTATATTGCCTTATAATCTTTATTCTTCATAGTGGAAGTTTGCATCTATGGTTTTTTACCCTAGTTTGGGGTTTTTTCACGTATATCTTGTCTTGCGATTTGTTTTGGATTGCTTTGATCTACTTCTAGTTTATGTTTCTTCTTGTTTATCGTTTGTGGGTGAGGCCTGAGATTAGATCTTGGCTCACTGCGTTGTTGGCGTGCTGCGCAACAACTGGTATCAGAGCTATTGGTTTAGTTCTATTGGGAGCGATGGCAGAAGAAGAGAAAATTAGAATTGAGAAGTTTGACAGTTCAAACTTTGCCTTATAGAAGATGCAGATGGAAGATTATTTGTATCAGAAGGACCTCTATGTTCCTCTAGGAGGAAAAGAGAAGAAACTAGAAAAGATGACAGATGATGAATGATTTTTTTAGATAGAAAGGCTTTAGGAACGATCCGACTCTCTTTTTCAAAGAGCGTCGCCTTCAATATATCCAAGGTAAAAACTATAAAAGAATTAATGGAAACCCTAGCCACCATGTATGAAAAGCCCTCAGCATCCAACAAGGTTCATTTTGTGAAACAGCTATTCAACATGAAGATGTCAGATGGTGGGAGCGTGGCTGAACATCTAAACGAGTTCAATACAGTCACGAGCCAGTTGGAATCCATTGATATTGTTTTTGAGGATGAGGTCAGGGCGCTATTGATCTTATCCAGTTTACCAGACAGTTGGGATGGTTTGGTGATTGCTGTGAGCAATTCTTCAGGATCGACAAAGCTGAAATTTGATGATGTGGCCGGTCTAATTCTCAGCGAAAAATCTAGAAGAAAGGCATCAGGAGTTTCAGGGGATTCAGGGAATGCTCTAGACGTTGAAGGAAAGGAAGATCACTGAACAAAGGAGGTAATAAATACGGGTGTTCTAAGTGGAGGAAGAAGTTCAAGGGACCGAAAGACAAAAACGAATGTTGGCATTACGGCAAGAAGGGGCACATGAAACGTGATTGGAGGGCGCTCAAGAAACAAGAAGGAAGCTCTCAAGGCGGGAATGATTCAGTGAATCTATCTGAGGAGAGTGACACAGAGGCGTTGATCTTATTTCTTGATGCGAGGAATGAGTCTTGGGTGCTTCGTTTCATGCTACTTCGTGTAAGGAAGTTCTGCGTAATTATGTGTCAGGTGACTTTGAGAGAGTCTACATGGGTGATGATGAGCCGTGTAGTATTGTTGGAAAGGGGGACGTTCATATAAATCAGAAAGACGGAACGGTCTTGAAATTGAAGGATGTCAGACATGTACCGAGTTTGAAATGTAACTTGATCTCTGTGGGGCAGTTGCCGATACCAGTTATGTGACGATATTCACCAGTGATTCCTCGAAGATCACAAAAGGTTCCTTAGTGATATCTCGAGGCAAAAAGGAAGGTACTTTGTATGTGACTTCAGGATCGTATAGTTCACTCGCAGTCGCATCAACTAGAGTGAATGGGTAGTTATGACATCAGAGGTTGGGACATATGAGTGAGAAGGGGATGAAAATGCTATTGTCTAAAGGAAAGCTACCAGGGCTAAAGTCTATCGACTTGAAATTCTGCGAGGACTGCGTGTATGACAAACAGAAGAGGGTGAGCTTCAAGAAGACGGGACGCGCTCCAAATACACATCTGTTGAAACTTGTACACACTGATGTGTGAGGACCGGCACAGGTATTATCTCTTGGTGGCTCACGTTATTTTGTAACTTTTATTGATGATGTTAGTAGAAAACTGTGGTTCTATTTCTTAAAGCATAAATCTGATGTATTTGATATATTTAAGAAGTGAAAAGTTATGGTAGAAAACGAGACAGGTAAAACAGTAAAATGTCTCAAATCTAATAATGGGGGAGAGTACTGTGATAAGAGGTTTGAGGAGTATTGTGCAGCAAATGGAATCAAACATCAGAAAACGATTCCAGGGACACCGCAGCAGAATGGTGTGGCTGAGCGCATTAACAGGACCATCATTGAGCGCGCCAGGAGCATGAGGTTACATGTAGGGTTGCTCAAGACCTTTTGGGCAGATGCTGTGAATACTGCCGCATATCTCATCAATAGAAGTCCCTCAGGACCATTGGATGGTGGGCTACTAGAAGAAACGTGGACTGGGAAAGAAGTGAACCTTGCACATCTCAGAGTGTTTGGTTGCACTTCATATGTTCACATTGATGCAGAGCATAAAAATAAGTTGGATGCGAAGTCCAGGAGGTGCACGTTTATAGGCTACGGGCAGCATGATTTTGACTGTAGGTTTTGGGATGCAGAAAACAAGAAAATCATCAGAAGCAAGGACGTAGTCTTCAATGAAAAAGTGATGCATAAGGACAGTTTGCAATAAAATAAGGCCGAGAAAAAGGAATTCGTAGAGTTGGAAGAGTTATCAGACATGGGTGTTACAGCGCCACAGGATGATCATGCATAAGAGCATTATGAGGCAGAGCCATAGACACCGGTTGTGAGGAGGTCTACTCGGAAGAGGAGGCCCACGGTCCGATACTCACCCTCCTTACATTATCTACTGTTGACAGATAATGGTGAGCCAGAGTATTTTAAAGAGGCATTACAGTCAGATACACGAGTTAAGTGAGAGCAGGCCATGGATGATGAGATGGACTCTCTTGAGTCTAATCGTACATGGGAGCTAGTCACTCTACCTAAGGGTAAGAAAACTCTTCATAACAAGTGGGTTTACAGACTGAAGGAGAAGCACGATGGTTCGAAACGGTACAAGGCCAGATTGGTTGTGAAAGGGTTTCAACAAAAGGCAGGTATCGATTTCACTAAAATATTTTCACCTGAGGTGAAAATGTCTGCGATTCGCATGATCTTGAGTATAGTGGCTACAGAGGACTTACATCTAGAGCAGCTAGATGTTAAGACAGCCTTTCTTCATGGGGACCTTGAAGAAGAAATATATATGCATCAGCCGACAGGATACGTGGCACCAGGAAAGGAGAACAAAGTGTGCAGACTGAAGAAGAGTCTATATGGCCTGAAGCAGGCTCCGAGGCAGTGATACAAGAAGTTCGATAGTTTCATGTCGAGAAACGGTTTTAGGAGATGTCATGTAGACCATTGTTGTTATTTGAAGAAGTTTGATACGTCATACATCATCCTTCTTCTGTACGTTAATGATATGCTTGTGGCCGGTTCAAGCATGAAGGACATCTCAGATCTCAAAAGACAACTGTCTAGAGAATTTGTCATGAAGGATTTGGGAGCTGCAAAACAAATCCTAGGCATGAGGATAAGGCGTGACAGGGAAAACAAGAAACTAGTTTTGTCACAGGTAGAGTACATAGCCAAGGTACTTGATCGATTTAATATAGGAGGTGCTAAGCCAGTTAGCACTCCATTAGCCAACCACTTCAAGCTATCTAAAAAGCAAGGTGCAAAGACGCAAGAGGAACGAAACTACATGGCTAAAGTTCTATACGCGTCAGCTATTGGGAGTCTCATGTATGCTATGGTGAGCACGAGACCAAACATTGCTCAAGCAGTGAGAGTTGTTAGCAGGTTCATGAACAACCCCAGGAAGGAACATTGGGAAGCTATGAAGTGGATCCTTAGATAGTTGGTAGGTACTAAGGATGTAGGGTTATGCTATGGTGGATCGAAAATCAAGCTACGAGGCTACGTTGATTCAGATTTGGCAGGAGATATCGACAGCAGAAGAAGCACTACAGGTTATATCTTTACTCTGGGTAGTGCTGCAGTCAGTTGAGTCTCTCAGTTACAGAAGATAATGCCTATCAGTACGAAGGAAACAGAATATGTTGCGGCTATAGAAGCGTGCAAGGAGATGGTGTGGATGTAAGGTTTCATGGAAGAGTTGAGTAAGAAGCAAGCAGATTGCAAGCTGTACAGTGATAGTCAGAGTGCAATACACTTGGCTAAGAATTCAGTCTTTCATTCAAGGACCAAGCATATTGCCATCAGATATCACTTCATACGTTCGTTACTGGAAGATGGATCGATTGCTCTGGAGAAGATTCATACAAGTGAGAATCCTGCGGATATGTTGACCAAGGCAGTCACATGGGAGAAGCTGAAGCTCTGTTCAGCTTTGATTGGTCTTCAGTCTTGAAGACGGGGAGGTGGTGCACTCCGGATGAAGAAGACGAAGGTTTAAGGTGATGTGTCTCCAAGTGGGAGATTGTTAAGATGTGGAGCCACATCTGGGACCGCTTTCGATCGGTCGAGAGCCATGCTCGACCAGTCGTAAGGTCCGACTCGACCGGTCGTGGACCGGTTCGACTTAAAGTCTAGCGAGCATTGTTTTTTGATCTCGAGGTGCTCGACCGGTCGTGGCCCATTCATGACCGGTCGTAGGGGTTGCTCGACCGGTCGTGCAGTTTGCTCGACCGGTCGTAGTTACGTAGATTCGTTCCGCGATTTTGCGCGGATTTCGTGTCACAAGTCCTTTTGCAACTGGGATGCGGAAAGCGGAGTTGTCTAAACTATATATAGGTGTTCCTAGGATTTTTCTAGGTGTATATTGGAATATTGGGAAAATAATTCTAAGGTGTAGGCAAAGGGTTTTCTATGATCTTCCAAGGGAGAGGTTAGTATATTGCCTTGTAATCTTTGTTATTCATAGTGGAAGTTTGCATCTATGGTTTTTTATCCTAGTTTGGGATTTTTTCACGTATATCTTATCTTGTGGTTTGTTTTGGATTGCTTTGATCTACTTCTAGTTTATATTTCTTCTTGTTTATCGTTTGTGGGTGAGGCCTGAGATTAGATCTCGGCTCATTGCATTGTTGGCGTGCTGCGCAACAGGGCCCACCATGATGCATGTATATGTATTATATCCATGCTGTCCATCTGTATTGCCCTCAGCAGATAAAAATCTCAAGTGGACCACACCTCAAGAAACAGCGGTGATTGAACACCCACCATTAAGAACTAATTGGGGCCTCCGGAATGTTTATTTGTCATTTAACCTATTGATAAGGTCACAAAAACCTGAATGAAAGGAACACACAAATATTAGCTCGCCCGCCGGGGAGTTTTTAATGGTCAATCATCACTCATTCCAGTGGTGTGGTCTACTGAGATTTGGATATGCTACATTTTAAAGCTCGTACACTTAAAATGACATGGACGGCATGAATATAAGACATACATTAAGGTGGGCCTCACAGTAACGATCCAACCAAAGCCGCGTCCCTTCAAAATGCACGTTGGATTCCCGTGTCAAATAAAGCCACATATGAGTTGAGGAAATAAAGGGGAATATAATATTTGTCTTTTGGCTGTTTAGTGTTTGTCTGACTGCTTTTTCCTAAAATGCTAACGTAGCTTTACTTGACGATGACTCGATCGACTGGAATTATAGACTCTGATGCACCGTAAATTGTGCCCTGATGGATATGTGGGGCCTATGTCTGTTGATCCAGACCGTTGATTTGATCATACCCACATAAGTGGCCATGAACCAAAATATTCCAGACTAGGTCTCTGATTAATCAAGCCCTTTCGGCACTTTGTTTGGACTATTGCTGCATTTCTCTCTTTACTATCAGAATGTACGACTCTGATCGAAGGTTAGGAACCCCTAATCTTGGAGGCTTTTTGTTAACTAACCCATTTCCCATCTGGGGCGTTCGGATTAATGGTCAGGATCACTGAATCAAGGGCGCTGTTTCACTGAATCATGGGCACCGTAAATTGTGCCCTGATGCATATGTGGGGAATATAAAATTTGAATGAAGGGGTGACACCTTGATGCCCAATCACCACTCTTTCCTACAATATGGTCTACCTGGTAATTGGATCTATTTTATTTTTTTGCATAATGCCTTAAAATGATTGGGAAAAAAGAATAGACAGCGTGAATTTAGAAGACATACAAGGTAGGTCCTACAGTAAGGGCCACACTCCCTTGGGTGAGTCCCATGTTTCACCTAATCCACTCTCGAGAGTGATGCGGTGGAACCCGCAGTGGATTAGGTGCAGCCCCCTTTATCAAAAATGACGAAGATCCAAATCTCAAGTGGACCATATTTTAAGAAACAATGGTGATTGAGCGCCTTACTATTAAAAACTTCCACGAGCCACCATTATGTTTATTTTCCTTCTAATAAGTTGATAAGGTCATATAAACCTAGAGCTGGGCATCGGACCGAGTCGGATCGGATTGGGTCCAACTCAACTTGGTTCGAAATTTGCAGGGCTTGACCTGAACCTAATCCGATCCGGTACAGAGTCTGGGTCATCGGACTCGAACAAATCCGAATTCCTGCTGGCTTGACCCGATCCGAGTCCGACTCGGTCAGGAAACCGAGTCGGATCGGATTGGGCAAGGTTTGGATTGTTCATTTTTTTCAACAGTGTAGGAATCATTATGCTCATTCTTTCCTATGCTGCAATCTACTTGATTATTGGATATACTTAAAATTTAGTATTAATCCCTAAAATGATCTTAAAAAACTGATGGACGGTGTGGATAAACCAAAAAATTCAAGATGGGCCCCACATAGTTTACTTAGTAGGAAAAAACATACTGCTACTGCTTACTGCTTATGGCTACTGAAGAAGCTTTAAATTATAGCTTCCTGAAGAAGCTTCAAGTACAGCTACTTGTTGTCTGTTTGTAGCTTAGCTGACATAGCAGCTCTAGGTACGTGTCCTCGAGCTCTAGGTATGTGTCATGCGAAGACGAGCACTAACGCTTCTCGAGCTTCAAGTTGTATGAATGGTTGGGATGCGGATTAGGCTACTGAAGTGACGTCACCAAGTGGGCCCCACTATGATGTATGTGTTGTATCCACACCGTCCATCCATTTTGAGATATCATTTTAGAATATGAACCAAAGAATGAAGCAGATAAAAATCTGTAGTGGACCCCACCACAGAAAATAGTGGGGAGAGTGATTCCCACCATTGAAACTATCCTACGGACCATCATAATGTTTATTTGAAATCCAACCTGTTCCAAAGTTAAAAAAGACATGAAAGAAGGGAAAACACAAATATCTATCTTTGGGGCATGCTCTGTCCATGGGCCATATCATATGAACGGTATGGATCACCAAGACAAGGGCTCCACTGGTACAAAATAGATGGGTAGGTTGCCTTCACTATTTGATGCAGACGGAACAGGAATTGCAGTGTCCTGATCAGATGTGGAAGTGCATATTTATGAAAGTGGGTCCTTCATCCAAACCGTAGATCTTCTATGACCCACTATAAATGTACGATTCCCTTCAAGTTTTCTAGATTGAACGATGTCAACCCTTTGATGTGCTGGCCTGAAAATAGACAGTTAGCTAAAACTCTCGTGGCTTTTAGAAGTTTTTAATGGTGCGCGTCACTACCCCACTTTTTCTCTGCTGGGGTCCACTGGAGCTTTGGATTTAACTCATTCTTTAGATCTTGCCCTAAAATGATCTCTCTAACTGGATGGACGGCGTGGATACAAAACATACATTATGGTGGGGCCCATGAAACTTAGCGACATCACTTCAGTAGCGACTCTCACTACTCAACCTGTCAGTAGCTAATCCACGCCCAATTAGAGAGAGAGAGAGAGAAAGAGTTGCAGATATATATATATATATATATATATAATATATATATAGATATATATATAGTATATATAGAGAGAGAGAGAGAGAGACTTACCCGGCCGGGTAGAGATCGGGATCAGGACAATCTGGGGATTCCAGATCCGGCGCGGCGAGCGTTCTTCAGGTGCAAAGGAGGGTTTCTGATCTGTGGGTGTGGGTAGGGTAGGGTAGAGAAGGAAGGATTTGGAGATATAGGGTTCAGAGCGGCGGCGAGTGTTCTTCGGGTTAGGGTAGGGTAAAAAAAGGAGTCGAGTAAAACTTAAAAGTTATATATATATAAAAAAGGTCTGGATTGGGTCGGTTCGAATCAGATCCAATCAGATAGGATTACGGATCGAGTCGGTTCGAAACAGATACTATCCGTACTCGATCCGAAAATGTTTCGGATCTGGATGGGGCTACTCGATCCTAACCGATCCCTAGACCATCGGTTCTGTTCGAATCGGGTCGGATCGGGTCAGATCTAAAATGCCCAGCTCTATATAAACCTGGACAAAGGAAAAGCAAATATCAGCTTGATCTAAAACTTTTGTGGTCCATTAATAGTTTATTTTCTATCATATGGTCCACTTTAGATTTACTTCAGTTTTTAGATCATGTTCTAAAATGATATGGCAAAACGGATGAACAAAGTAGATATAAAATACATACATCAACATTTTTGAGCTCATGCTCTTAAATGATCCGGCAAAATGGATTAACAAAGTAGATATATAATACATACATCAAGGTGGACCCACATTAAGGGCTGCACCGTCTTTAATTAGGGAGGCTGGGGCCGCACTTAATCCGCTACCGTGAGACCCTACCTAAATGGCACACGTGTATGAGATCCAAGTTTTGCATGAGATGGACGGACGTCACTACGCCAAAACAGCGAAAAAAGGACGGTCCAAAACCGTCTCAAATGACTAAAAAGGACGGTCATGGACCGTCACATAGGCAGTCAAATTTTGACGTGTCCTATTACTTAAAGGACGGTTGAAAACCGTCATTCTTATTGACGAAAAAAAGACGTTATGGACCTTCCTAAAAAAGGACGGTCATGGACCGTCCTTAAAATGGACTGTCATCGACCGTCTCTTATGAGCCCAAAAAGGAACGGTCATGGACCGTCCTTTAAAAGGACTGTCATGGACCGTCCTTAAAAAAGACTGTCATTAACCGTCTCTTATGGGCCTTCAAAGGACGGCGATAGACCGTCCTTTAAATGGACGGTCATGGACCGTCCTTTAAAAGGACTGTCGTAGACCGTCTCATTTGAGCCTTCAAAGGACGGTCATGGACCGTCCTTTTAAAGGACTGCTATAAGCCGTCTCTTATGACCCTTGAAGGACCAAATTTGACCTAATCTTCTTCCTGATATACACCTGTTATACAAAATATTTCATCACATTCACATTCACATTCATCTAAACCCAAACTACGTAAATCCATCCAAACACAATCTTCCTGATATACACCTGTTATACAATATATTTCATCGCATTCACATTCACATTCACATCCATCAATCCATCCAAACACAATCTTCCTGATATACACCTGTTATACAATATATTTCATCACATTCACATTCACATCCATCTAAACCCAAACTACGTAAATCCATCCAAACAATCTTCCTGATATACACCTGTTATACAATATATTTCATCACATTCACATTCACATCCATTTAAACCCAAACTACGTGAATCCATCCAAATACACAATCTTCCTGATATACACCTGTTATACAATATATTTCATCACATTCACATCCATCTAAACCCAAACTACATAAATCCATCCAAACACAAACAATCTTATTCACATTACATTCATCCACGCATAATACATATAAATAAGTTTAGGTTTAGGTTAGGTTATAAGCTATAGGTTTAGGGAATTGAGAATAGGTTTAGGTTTAGGAAATCGGGTTCGGGTTCGGGATCGGGTTCAAGTTTGGGTTTTCAAGTTTAGGTTTAGGTTTAGGTTAGGGAGTTGAGATTAGGATTAGGTGTAGGTGTAGGTTTAGGGATTTGAGAATAGGTTAAGGTTTAGGTTTAAGAATTCGGGTTCAGGTTCGGGATTGGGTTTAGGTTTGGGTTTTCAAGTTAAGGTTTAGGTTTAGGTTTACGTTGGGGAGTTTAGATTAGGATTAGGTTTAGGTTTAGAGATTTGAGAATAGGTTAAGGTTTAGGTTTAGGAAATCGGGTTCGGGTTCGGGATCGGGTTTAGGTTTGGGTTTTCAAGTTTGGGTTCAGGTTTAGGTTAGGGAGTTGAGATTAGGATTAGGTGTAAGTGTAGGTTTCGGGATTTGAGAATATATTTAGGTTATAGGTTATAGGTTCAGGTTTAAGTTTAGGTTAAGGTTAAGGTTTAGGTTTAGGTTATAAGCTATAGGTTTAGGGAATTGAGAATAGGTTAAGGTTTAGGTTTAGGAAATCGGGTTCGGGTTCGGGATCGGGTTTAGGTTTGGGTTTTCAAGTTTAGGTTTAAGTTTAGGTTAGGGAGTTGAGATTAGGATTAGGTGTAGGTTTAGGTTTAAGGATTTGAAAATACATTTAGGTTTTAGGTCATAGGTTTAGGTTTTAGGCTTAGGTTTAGCTTTAGGTTTAGGAAATTGAGAATAGGTTAAGGTTTAGGTTTAGGTTTTAGGCTTAGGTTTAGCTTTAGGTTTAGGAAATTGAGAATAGGTTAAGGTTTAGGTTTAGGAAATCGGGTTCGGGTTCGGGATCGGGTTTAGGTATGGGTTTTCAAGTTTAGGTTTAGGTTTACGTTAGGGAGTTGAGATTAGGATTAGGTGTAGGTTTAGGTTTAAAGATTGGAGAATACATTTAGGTTTTAGGTCATAGGTTTTGGTTAGGTTAAGGTTATAGGTTTACGTTTAGGTATAAGTTTAGGTTTAGGCTATAAGCTATAGGTTTAGGGAATTGAGAATAAGTTAAGGTATAGGTTTAGGAAATCGGGTTCGGGTTCGGGATCGCGTTTAGGTTTGGGTTTTCAAGTTTAGGTTTAGGTTTAGGTTAGGGAGTTGAGATTAGGATTAGGTGTAGGTTTAGGTTTAGGGATTTGAGAGTACATTTAGGTATTAGGCTTAGGTTTAGGTTTTAGGTTTAGGTTGAGGTTGAGGTTGAGGTTTAGGTTTATGTTTAGGGAATTGAGAATAGGTTAAGGTTTAGATTTAGGAAATCGGGTTCAGGTTCGGGATTGGGTTTAAGTTTGGGTTTTCAAGTTTAGGTTTAGGTTTAGGTTAGGGGTTGAGATTAGGATTAGGTGTAGGTTAACTTTAGGGAATTGAGTTTAGGTTTAAGTTATAGGTTTTGGGATTTGGGAATAGTTTTAGGTTATAAGTATAGGTTTAGTTTAGGTTCTAGGTTATAGGTTAAGGTTTAGGTATTGATTTTTAGGTTATAGGATTAGGTTAAGGTTTAGGTTTAGGTTATAGGTTTTGGGATTTGAGAATAGGTTTGGGTTTAGGTTATAGGTTTTGGTTTTGGTTTAGGTTATATGTTTTGATTTAGGTTATAGGTTATAGGTTTAGGTTAATTATAGGTTCTTGGATTTGAGAATGGGTTCGGGTTTAGGTTATAGGTTTTGGATTTGAGAATGGGTTATGGTTTTGGTTTAGGAAATTGGGTTCATGTTCAGGATTGGGTGTAAGTTTTGGTTATAGGTTTTTGGATTTGAGAATGGGTTATGGTTTAGGTTTAGGAAATCGGGTTCATGTTCGGGATTGGGTTTAATTTTGATTTTCAAGTTTAGGTTTAGGTTTAGGTTAGGGAGTTGAGATTAGGATTAGGTGTAGGTTTAGCTTTAGGGAATTGAGTTTAGGTTATAGGTTTAGGGAAAGGTTAGGTTTAGGTTATAGGTTTTGGGATTTGGGAATAGTTTTAGGTTATAAGTATAGGTTTTGGGATTGGAGAATGGGTTCGGGTTTAGGTTTTAGTTTTGGTTTAGGTTTAGGTTTAGGTTTAGGTTTAGGTTTAGGTTATAGGTTTTTGGATTTGAGAATGGGTTCAGGTTTAGGTTATAGGTTTTGGTTTTAGTTTAGGTTATAGGTTTTGGGATTTGAGAATGGGTTTGGGTTTAGGTTATAGGTTTTGGTTTTGGTTTAGGTTATAGGTTATAGGTTTTGGTTTACGTTTAGGTTAAGGTTTAGGTTTAGGTTATAGGTTTTTGGATTTGAGAATGGGTTCGGGTTTAGGTTATAGGTTTTGGTTTTGGTTTTGGTTATGTGTTTTGGTTTAGGTTTAGGATAAGGTTTAGGTTTAGGTTATAGGTTATTGGATTTGAGAATAAGTTCGGGTTTAGGTTATAGGTTTTGGTTGTGGTTTAGGTTATAGGTTTTGGGATTTGAGAATGGGTTCGTGTTTAGGTTATAGCTTTTGGTTTAGGTTTAGGTTTAGGTTATAGATTTTTGGATTTGAGAATGGGTTCGGGTTTAGGTTTTAGGTTTTGGTTTTGGTTTAGGTTATAGGTTTTGGGATTTGAGAATGGGTTCCGGTTTAGGTTATAGGTTTTGGTTTAGGTTTAGGTTATAGGTTTTGGTTTTGGTTTTGGTTTAGATTTTGGGATTTGAGAATGGGTTCGGGTTTAGGTTATAGGTTTTGGTTAAGGTTTAGGTTTTGGGATTTGAGAATGGGTTCGGGTTTAGGTTATAGGTTTTGGTTTTGGTTTAGGTTATAGGTTTTGGGATTTGAGAATGAGTTTGGGTTTAGGTTATAGGTTTTGGTTTAGGTTTAGGTTATAGGTTTTAGTTTTGGTTTTGTTTGGGATTTGAGAATGGGTTCGGGTTTAGGTTTAGGTTTTGGTTAAGGTTTAGGTTTTGGGATTTGAGAATGGGTTCGGGTTTAGGTTATAGGTTTTGGTTTTGGTTTAGGTTATAGGTCTTGGTTTTGGTTTAGGTTAAGGTTTAGGTTTAGGTTATAGGTTTTGGGATTTGAGAATGGGTTCGGGTTTAAGTTATAGGTTTCGAGATTTGAGAATGGGTTCGGGTTTAGGTTATAGGTCTTGGTTTTGGTTTAGGTTATAGGTAGGTTTTGGTTTTGGTTTAGGTTAAGGTTTAGGTTTAGGTTATAGGTTGGGGATTGGGTTTAAGTTTGGGTTTTCAAGTTTAGGTTTAGGTTTAGGTTAGGGAGTTGAGATTAGGATTAGGTGTAGGTTTAGCTTTAGGGATTTAGGAATACATTTAGGTTTTAGGTTTAGGTTTAGGCTATAAGTTATAGGTTATAGGTTTAGGCTATAAGTTATAGGTTATAGGTTTAGGTTTAGGTTAAGGTTTTAAGCTATAGGTTTAGGGAATTGAGAATAGGTTAAGGTTTAGGTTTAGGAAATCGGGTTTGGGTTCGGGATTGGGTTTAGGTATGGGTTTTCAAGTTTAGGTTTAGGTTTACGTTAGGGAGTTGAGATTAGGATTAGGTGTAGGTTTAGGTTTAGAGATTTGAGAATACATTTAGGTTTTAGGTCATAGGTTTTGGTTTAGGTTAAGGTTATAGGTTTAGGTTTAGGTTAAGGTTTAGGTTTAGGTTATAAGCTATAGGTTTAGGGAATTGAGAATAGGTTAAGGTATAGGTTTAGGATATCGGGTTCGGGTTCGGGTTCGGGATCGGGTTTTGGTTTGGGTTTTCAAGTTTAGGTTTAGGTTAAGGAGTTGAGATTATTATTAGGTGTAGGTTTAGGTTTAGGGATTTGAGAATACATTTAAGTTTTAGGTCATAGGTTTAGGTTTTAGGCTTAGGTTTAGGTTATAAGTGTAGGTTATAGGTTTAGGTTTAGGTTTAGGTTAGGTTATAGGTTAAGGTTTAGGGTTTAGGGTTTAGGGTAAGGTATAGGTTTAGGAAATCAGGTTCGGGTTTAGGTATGGGTTTTCAAGTTTAGGTTTAGGTTTACGTTAGGGAGTTGAGATTAGGATTAGGTGTAAGTTTAGGTCTAGAGATTTGAGAATACATTTAGGTTTTAGGTCATAGGATTAAGTTTTAGGCTTAGGTTTAGGTTTAGGTTTAGGTTATAAGCTATAGGTTTAGGGAATTGAGAATAGGTTAAGGTTTAGGTTTAGGAAATTGGGTTCGGGTTCGGGATCGGGTTTAGGTTTGAGTTTTCAAGTTTAGGTTTAGGTTAGGGAATTGAGATTAGGATTAGGTGTAGGTTTAGGTTAAGGGAATTGAGAATAGGTTAAGGTTTAGGTTTAGGAAATCGGGTTCGGGTTCGGGTTTGTGTACGGATTTAGGTTTGGGTTTTCAAGTTTAGGTTTAGGTTTAGGAGTAGATGGTGTAGGTTTAGGTTTAGGGATTCTCTAGTATTGTCTACTATTGAACCTAGTATTATCTACTACATACTAGTAACATACAACCAATATTGGGGCACCATACCATAAGCTACAAGAATTTCATGTCCCCCTAAACAAGGTATCCTCCATTGATAACATATATATATATATATATATATATATATATATATTATAAGTTTTTTATTTTCATTTACATTCCCAAATACATTCATCATCCATCCAAGAAAATTGAAACAAGTACTGTCAATCTATCTTCTCTTACCGACCGCCTTATGTTTCTTTTCACCTTTGTAGCTCTCATATTTGTTGCAGCTGCTAGTTCACCATCAGTGGTCTCCCTAACCAAATCTTTTTGCAGTCCCTCCATTTGAAGCAGTGGCTGAAGTTACAAGAAGTAGGACTGATTAGTCTTTCCATGTTTTGAAAAAAATCAAATTCTTTATTTTTTGCTGCAAGTCTACTTATAATTATCATTTTCAGGGCCATTACCTACCAAGGCCCCACAATGATGTTTTTTGTCATCCGTTTGCTACTTCATCAACCCATTCCAAAAACTGCAAGATGAAGTTCAGGAATAAAAACAAATTCTGATAGTTATGGTATGCGTCATGTGCCATTTAGGAATGGTATGCAACATTAAAGAGCTTCATCATCTCTGAAAAAATATTTTTATTTTCCTTTGATAAGTATGAATAGAAAATTCTGATAGTAACAAGAAAAGGAGAGAAATTTTGAAGTTAGATGCAAGATCGAAGTAAATAATGTTCTGTTTCAGAAAGATAATATTTTTAGAAAGCACAAGTTCACCAACAAGAGGAGAAACAGTCAACTCATGAACTGACAAACCTTGCAGTTATGGAATCCTGAGTTGCATTCGTGAATCCATCCATTGCTAAGTTCAAAAAACATAAGCCATAACCAAAAGGAGCATTTGGATGATATAAGGTGGGATACATATATATGGATCAGAAAATGAACAGTCATGTTGGATGCAGATATAGCTTAACAACCAAAATCCCTTACTTCTCAATCAAGCTACAACCATTTAATCTTAAAAGCCTTGCCTCAACAAGTAGACATGAAACAACAAATGTTACTGGATCATATGAATCATCCAATTACTTGAAAAGGTTAGTTATAATAAATTTTCCACCAAAATCGTGGATGGCATTAGTTTTTGCTTGAAAAGTTTTTTGGGACAGTTCACTGAATGGGACCTTTTATGCTTTAAAACTATAATTTTTGCACCTTTTATGAATGGTATAATGTTTGCACTGAATTGACTTTTTTTGGGACAGTTCACTGAATCGGACTGTTAAAAACACAAGCCTGTTACCTGATATAAAACAATAATAACCGGGAACGGAACATACCTTACGAATATTTCCTATGTTTGCTCCACCTTTACCCATCACTTTACCTACTGCATGGGCCAGGATGACAATCTTCAAGGTTGAAGGCAGTCTGTACAAATGAAAATATACAAAGAGCAGGCTCAGATAAAAATTAAAATACCCAAATAACCAGCCTGAAGCAGAGGCAAAACTCTAAGATATGAAATACAAACCCATATGGCTTTGAAGAATATGAAGGAATAGATCCATAGCCGTTCTCCCCAACCTTCATTTAAAGAAAAAACAAAAGGAGATGAGTTACCTAAGCAGGGAAAGATGTTGCATTTTTTAATGCATGAACCTTCATTTAAAGCAAAAAAAAAAAAAAAAAAAGGATATAAGTTACTGAGGGAAGATGCTGCATTTTGAATGCATGAAATGATTCAGCCCAAACCCAACTTTGATTCAAAGACATACAACTAATGCAGCAGTTTTTAATGTTGGATACTAAGACTCGAGGCAAGATTTAGCCTTTCAGTTCTAAAGTTTGACTAGACTGAGTTGATAAAAACTTGCCTATAATCAAAGGAAGACATGGCCCCAAGCTGATGTTCCAACTGCTACATGGTAGCAAGGTTTTGCCTGATCCTTGCATCAAGTCTACAAATCTGCAGGAATTTCAGTTTACTACAACTGAATATCAGAAAAATGAAATGAAGAATGTAGAGAAAGTTTATACTATTGAATACATGTGCATGCTATTGAATGCCAGGTGAGTGGAAAATTAAAGAAGACTCTGCAGTAAGACATACCTTGCATAGTGCTCTATATTCCTTTTAAAGGCGCTTCACACAAGCCCTCTCAGCCATTGGTGAATAGATTAATAGCTTATACTCTTAGTTGGATAGTCTATATGGTTTCTTTGATGTGTTAGCTGCTGCACATAGAGAGAGCATGCAGTTCAGAAACATAAAAAAACTGGATAGTTAAGCCCCAGAGTTATAGAACTCTTTGATACTGAATGAGTAAAAAGAAAGAATATGATGTGTTCTCGTTGTGAGGAAAACCAAGTGGAAAGGCATTGGCACAAAGTTTAAATGCATGTTATCAGTTATCACAATAATACAAATCATTGTTGAAAGGGACAACAGTATCATGCTATAGTTTCAGATAATTTTCATCTTTGCTAATACATATGCATCTTGATACATGTGGAACCCAGAGGAAATACTGAAATATCTTGCAAATAAGATGGACCCAAATCAAAAGACATGTTTAATATTGAACTTTGATGCCCGTAAAACAAAAGTGGGCCAAAACAATCAAGAATAACTTGAATTTCATTACATCTATTGGCCCCATATTATAATTTTAAATGCTTTAACTGCAAGAAAACCAGATGGACAGTTAAATCAATTCAATGCTACCTTATAGGTTCATTTCATTTGCAACCCTGTAAAATGGCCAGATTCTTGACTCATCAATGTCCAATGCTACCTTAGGTTCATTTCTAGGCAAATCAACATGAAAAATCAAACATGTTATGACCATGTTACTCCATTTGGGAACAATAAAATAACATATGATCCCACTATTATGTCAAGCAACATACTAGCATATTACTCCAATACGATTAGGTCCTACTTGAATACCACTGTTAAGAACTCACTCCTACAATAGGACCTAAAAGGTCGTAAATGCATTGTTTCAGTTGAAACAAAGATTGCAGACTCGTAAATAACAAGATTTGCTTCTTTTTTCTTCTTTTTTTTTTTCCCCTTCCTACATCCACAATCAGTACAAGAAGGAAAGAAGGGGAAATAACTTTAAACATTTTCTGTTTTACAATTATCATAGGCATGTCTCTGTCCTACCTGCTTGCAATGCACTTAAAACTGGTCACACACACACACACACACACACACATGGCAGCCACTTGGCAGCTACAATGTATATCAAATTCAATCAAACAAAGTAGCTTGAACCATTCACTTTGCTGTGATGGTTTTAACAATTATAAAACAAAATTTAGACAGATTAATTTGCATTAGTTATATGTTAACCGTGGAATTTCTAATCAATATATAAGTGCCTGCTGATCATGCTTTACATTCTGCTGACCATTCACTTTGCCTGCTGACCATTCACCAAGCATCAATGTATAAAATCCATACCAATACCAACTACAATACCAAAACAAAAATAGTTCCCACCAACACGCTTTTCAAGTTCTACCAACCCATTCTCACAGATCCTGGACACTCAGACCTGGTGGAAGGGACTGCTTCAACTTATCAGCCTTCTCCGAATCAAACACACAAAGCGTGTAGAGGCATTTGGAGCACCGGACCTTAAACTTCACGACATCCTTGCTCTTCTTGATCTTAACTGATCGAGCATCTTTCCTTCTCGCAGTGTGAAGGAAATCCTTGATCTCGTGGATCTGCTTCGGCATTTCTCAGGGCCTGTTTGGCCAGGCAGATCCCACGGTATCAGGAGGGATGGGATCGGCAATATCCTGGGATAGGCATGACGTGCCAAACAGACCCAGTGAACTTGTCCTGGGATATGAGCAATCCCATGCATCTTAAGACAATCCACTGACATCACCATTATTACCTTAAAATTGATCCTATCCCTTGGTTGGATGGATTGGAAGGTAAAATCCTGGGATATGCAGGGCGTGCCAAACAGACCAGTTAACTTGTCCCAGGATATAAGCAATCCCATGGATCTTAAGACAATCCACTGACACCACCATTACCTTAAATTTGATCCCATCCCTCCTAATACCATGGGATCTGCCCGGCCAAACAGGCCCTCAAGGATTCGGAGGAGCTCCTCTGCAATTCCTCCACCAAAAAATAAAGAATTTGCAGCAAAAAAACATCATTTTCAGGGCCATTACCTAAAATGGGCTGGCAAAACAGAGATGGCATGGATATACAACACATACATCAAGGTGGACCGCATGAAACAGTGGAGATAGAAATGCCCACCTAAATCCCCAAATCCCCAAATCCGTAAATCCCCAAATCCCCAAATCCCTAAATCCCCAAATCCCTAAATCCACAAATCCCCAAATCCCTAAATCCCTAAATCGTTTCAATCGGTATTGAGATTGACAGAGATTGAGAGAGAGAGAGAGAGATACCTGTTTGAGTTGGAGCCCCGATCACGGTCCACCGAGAGAGACAGAGAGAGAGGATGCGCGAGAGAGAGAGCACCGAGAGACAGAGAGACAGAGAGAGAGGGACCGAGAGAGAGAGAGAGAGAGAGAGAGAGAGAGAGAGAGAGAGAGAGAGAGAGAGAGGGTGCGCGAGAGAGACAGAGAGGAGAGAGTGAGGTTGAGAGAGAGGGAGAGAGGGTTTGGGTTTTGGCGGGGCGGGTGAGCGCGCGAGGGTGATTTTTGGGGTCGTGGGGATGGGCGGCCCCGTAGGGAATTTTGGGGTAGAACGGATTGGCTACTCCCGCTGACACCAGCTCCATGGCTGATGTTCGGTGGGCTGTGGGCCCCACCATGATGTATGTGTTTCATCCGATCCGTTCATCCATTTTTTAATATAATTTTAAGACCTAGTTTTAAAAATAAGAGGGATATAAATCTTAGGTGGACCACACCACAGGAAAACAATAGTGATTGGATATCCACCATTTAAATCCTCCTAAGGCCCACTGTACTGTTTATCTGCCATCCAATCTTTGATTAGGTCATAAAGGCCCAGATGAAGGGAAAAAACAAAGATCAGCTTGATCCAATACTTTTATGGCTCCCAAAAAGCTTTTAATGGTCGACATTCATTCAACACTTTTTCCTGTAATGTGGTCCACTTGAGATTGGGATATAACTCATTTTTTTTTGGAATATCATAAAATGATCTATAAAAATAGATGGACGGCATGGATGAAACACATACATCATGGTGGGGCCTACACACCACCGAACATAAAAGTTGAGAGGGGTTACCCTCCATTAAAACATTCATAATTATTTTTTAGGCCCACAGAGATGTGGTTCACAAATCTAGCCCACCCATTATGTGTGTGCCACTTGGATGAGGGGTCATACCAAGTTTCAAACGCATCCAAATTTCAGGTGGGGCCCCACCAAGTGCTTTTATATGTTTTAGGCATGTCTTCACATGATTTTAGATGGTATGGCCCACCGGAGTTTTGTATAAGGCTGATTTTTGGGATATCCCATAATTTAAAGAGGACCCATCAAATGCACGTTGTTGATTTTCGACACACGTCATGATGGGGCCCACACAGCTCGACCTCATGAGGAGTTCCCATGAGCTCGGCGAATAGAACCTTTGCCATATATATAATATTTAAAATATATAAAAACTTATGAAGTATTTGTTATATTCACACCGTCCATCCATTTTGAGATATCATTTTAAGTCACGAGCCAAAGAATGAGACAAATAAAAATCTGTAGTAGACCCTACAATAGAAAACAATGGGATATGGGATGGTGATTCCCACCATCGAAACTATCCTAAGGCCCATTGTAATGTTTATTTGAAATCCAACTGGTTCAAAAGTTTTTAAAAAAAATGGTCGTAGGGCCATACATTATGGTGGGCCCATAGTAATGTTTGCCATCCAACATGTTCATAATATCAAAAAGATATGAATGAAGGGAAAACACAAACAACAAGGATGTGATTTCAAATCATAAGAACTAAATAATCTTAGGTGGGCCATACCAATCAAAACAATATGATGAATAACCATTAAAAGCCTTTTGAAGGCCACAAAAGTTTTGGATCAATTTGATCTTTGTAGTTTACCTTCATCTAGATCTTCTTTACATTATCAACAAGTTGGATTGCAGATAAACGTTACTAAAACCTTACGATGGGCTCTTTATAATTTTTAATGGCGAGGTACTATACTATCATTCTTTCCAGTGGTGTGATCCACTTAAGATTTAAATCCACACAATATTTTATACCCGGCCCAAAAATGGGTTGGAGAAACGTATGGGCAGTAAGGATATACAATACATCATCAAAATCTAACTTTTGTTATCTAAGTACTTTCCAATTTTTCTTGTCAGAATATAAAATCTAGTTTTCTTTTTTAAAAAATATATTTTTTTACAATTTGACAATTTTTTCACAATTTTGTTTAATTTTTAAAATTTTATTTTTCCAAATATCATTTTTTAAAATCGAAATCTCACTTTTATTATCTAACTTTTCAATTTTTCTTGTCAAAATACAAAATCTAGTTTTCTTTTTTAAAATATATTTTTTTTTTACAATTTGTCAATTTTTTCACAATTTTTTTAAAATTTTTTAAAATTTTCTTTTTCAAAATATCATTTTTTAAAATCTCACTTTTGTTATCTAACTTTTCAATTTTTCTTGTCAAAATACAAAATCTAGTTTTCTTTTTTAAAAAATATATATTTTTTACAATTTGTCAATTTTTTCACAATTTTTTTAATTTCTTAAAATTTCTTTTTTAAAATATCATTTTTTAAATCTCACTTTTGTTATCTATAACTTTTCAAATTTTCTTGTCAAAATACAAAATCTAGTTTTCTTTTTCAAAAAAATATGTATTTTTTTCAATTTGTCAAAATTTTCACAAATTTGTTTAATTTTTAAAATTTTCTTTTTCAAAATATCATTTTTTTTATCGAAATCTTGTAATATAACTTTTTAATTTTTCTTGTCAAAATACAAAATACAAAATCTAATTTTCTTTTTTAAATATATTTTTACACTTTGTCAATTTTTTCACAATTTTGTTTAATTTTTTATATATTTTTTCAAAATTTTTTTTTTTAATCAAAATAAATGGACGGCATGGATTAAACACATACATCATGGTGGGGCCCATATAGCACCAACCACAAGCCATTGGATGGTGTTAGGGAGAGTAGCCAATTTGTTCCCCTTATTTGTGGTGTGGTTCATTTAATTAATCTTTGGATACGAATCGTTTTTTAGATAGTTCTCTAAAATGATCTCGAAAAATGGATGAACAGTGTGGGTTGATCCCGAATTTTCATTATTTTAGGACTTGTGGGGCTCACCATTGTGTATGTTAATTATCCACTCTGTCCATTAATTTTAACGGCTCATTTTTAGGGTTGATGCAAAAAATGAGTCAAATCGAAGCTGTAGGTGGACCACACCACATACTAATGTTATGAATTTATTTTTCATTATTTCTTATGGTGTGGTCCACTTAGACTTTTAATATTTTCTACTTTTTGAGCTCATGCACTGAAATAATATTTCAAAATTATGGACGGCTTAGATAAAACAAATATATTGAAATGGGCCCCATGGAGCCCCTTAAGCATCGTCAGTCTCTAATAAGATTCTATGGGGAGGTACGTTTTAGAGCTTAAAAATAAAGTCGATCCATGACTTGAGTGGGCCACACCACATACTATAGTTGAGAGGATTACCCTCCCATTAAAACATTCATAATCATTTATTGGGCCCACCTAGATGTGCTTCATAGATCCATCCCATTCATTATGTGTGTCCCACTTGGATGAGGAGTTAGACCAAGTTTCATACACATCCAAAACTCATGTGGGCCCCACCAAATTCTTTTATATGTTTTAGGGATGTCTTCACATAGTTTTAGATGTTATGGCCCACCAAAGTTTCGTATACGACTGATTTTTGGACTTAAAGGGGACACATCAAATGCATGGTGTTGATGTTCTACACACATCATGGTGGGGTGCACACAAATTAACCTTATGGGAAGTTCCCATGAGGTGACCTTAAAGTACCATTTCACTATTTAGGTAACTCCTTCATGGGTGTTACTCTAACCATGTAGGGCCCACCTTAATATATTTTATGTATATCGACACTGTCCATATATTTTTCCATCATATTTTAGGATGTGATTTCAAATCATAAGAACTCAATAATCTCAGGTGGGCCATACCAATCAAAACAATGATGAATAACTATTAAAAACCTTTTGAAGGTCACAAAAGTTTTGGATCAATTTGATCTTTGTAGTTTACCTTCATCTAGATCTTCTTTACATTATCAACAGGTTGGATTGCAAATAAACATTACTAAAACCTTACGATGGGCTCTTTATAAATTTTAATTGTGAGGTACTATATTATCATTCTTTCCAGTGGTGTGGTCTACTTAAGATTTAAATCTACATAATATTTTATACTCGCCCCAAAAATGGGTTGGAGAAACATAGGGGCGGCAAAGATATACAACACATCATCAAAATCTCACTTTTGTTATCTAACTTTTCAATTTTTCTTGTCAAAATACAAAATCTAACTTTCTTTTTTAAAATATATATTTTTTTACAATTTGTCAATTTTTTCATAATTTTGTTTCATTTTTTAAATTTTCTTTTTCAAAATATCATTTTTAAAATCTCACTTTTGTTATATAATTTTTGAATTTTTCTTGTCAAAATACAAAATCTAGTTTTCTTTTTTAAAAATATATATATTTTTACAATTTATCAATTTTTTCACAATTTTGTTTAATTTTTTAAATTTTCTTTTTCAAAATATCATTTTTTTAATCGAAATCTTGTTATTTAACTTTTTAATTTTTCTTGTCAAAATACGAAATCTAGTTTTCTTTTTTAAAAAATATATATTTTTTTACAATTTGTCAATTTTTGCACAATTTTGTTTAATTTTATAAATTTTCTTTTTCAAAATATCATTTTTTTATCAAAATCTTCTTTTTTTTTTTTTCAAAATTATCAACATTATTCAAAGTCCTTAATTTTTTTTTCAAAATCTATTCTTATAAAATTACATTTTTTTTTTAAATTAAAATTTTTTTCTTAAACATTGTTAATTATTTTTCTAAGCTTTTAAACTTTTTTTTTTCGAAATTCATAAATTTTTTTGTTCTTAATTTTTCACCTGAGCATTAGAGACGGTTTAGGACCGTCTCTAATGCAGACGGTCTTTGACAGTCTCAAATGACCACTATAAGACGGCTAAGGACCGTCTCTAATAGAGAGTCTTTGACAGTCTCAAATGGAGACAGCTGAGGACCGTCTCTAATACAGTATTTTTGACAGTCTCACAGTACATGAAAAGACGGCCAATGACCGTCTCTAATTGAGACGGTCCTTAACAGTCGGTCTTTGACCGTCTCAAATGGCTGCATATAAGACGGTCAGAGACCGTCTCTTATTCCAGACGGTCAATGGCCGTCTTTTATCCTCAGTTAACGACGGTTTTTGACCATCTTAAATGATTTATGGATGTTCAAATTTTTAAGACAATATGAAGGACGGTTAAGGGCCGTCTAAAAGTTTAGAGACTGTTTACGACCGTCTCTAAAGCGTCTTTAAACCAAGCAATTTTAGAGACGGTCCAGAACCGTCTCTAAATCCGTCATTTTTTTCCATTTTTCACGTAGTGCGTGAGAGACAGGCTAGCCTCGATCCCACCCGAACCCGATCCATTACCACCCCTGCTCATTTTTAACCACCGAATTAGTAGCCTGCAATGAATCTAATACTGTCTGGTGTCTGACACTGTCAGGTTCCAACCTAGTACACCTGTGCGAGATCCTAGCCATTCATCAGGTAAGACACCGTGAGCGTGACCAGACCCAAGATCAGGCCGGTCGACTGACAAGGTAAATATTGGCTGTTTGTCTTTTTTTTTTTCTAAAATGCAAATTCTCTCACCTAAATCTCTCCGCCCGATGATATAGTCTGATCTTTTTTTTAGCAAAGCATGTTCACAGCTGCATATAGCTTGTGAATGGCTTGGATCTTACACACGTGTTCTACATTAGCACATGTGCCATTAGTCATCTACATTGCTGACCATCTCTTGGCTTATGTGCCAATGCTCCAGTGCACCATGTACAACTTTCCATTGACCATTGTCTATTTTCAATCACTCAATATGTTTTACATGTGACAGCATGCCACATTTGAAATGTGGCTATGTACACACGTGTCTAATCTGTCACTTGTGTCATATTTGTCATTATATAACTTCAAGCACCCCTCATGTCTCGTGTGTAACACCATCAACCCTAAGCAGTCGCAAGTGCAAATGGCTATCTTTGAGCATTTCATTAACCTCCCATGTTAATTAGACATATGCTAGTGATTATTAAGATTTATTTATTTATTTTCATTTAACCAAACAATAGATTAAGAAACATGCTCCAAGAATTTTAAGAGATGGAAAAAAATAAAAATAAAAAGACTTGAAAATGATGATAAAATCATGATAATTATAATTTTATAATTATAATTTTACAATGATTTTTTGATCACATAACTCAACATGTAATTCATTAGTCAAGAGCAGATTAATAGGAAACAGTCAAAAAATTTTATGGTCATTACGAAGTTACAATACATTGTAATAGAAAATTTCTATCCAAGCATAGGATTAATATATTTTTCTTATTTATTTGATATCTCTTAATAATGAAAAAGCATTTTCAGTGGACTTTTATCATGAATATCTAAACATTAAAAAAAATGGTTAAATTACTTGTTGACTAGGAGACAGGTATTATAGTTTGTAATCAATACACTAATGATTATATATAATTATGACTAACCAAATCAACGGTAAAAACAAACATTTAAAAAAAAAAAAAATCTTTCCCACAATTTTCAGAAAATAATGTTTTTCAAGAAATATTGTTTTCTTTTTCACGCTTTCGAAGAATTCATTCAAACAAGGTGAAAGACCAACTAATTAAATTCTGGTCATTGATACCTTGAAGGTGGAATCCATAATTTGGATATTTTATTTTAATCTAATTATATGCTACCTATATGCAATTTCAAAGTGCATATCATCTGTCACACTCTGCTAGAATAATGAAGATCTTTTCTTTTCTTTTTCAAATTTATTAGGATCTAAGCCTTTTCTCATCCCAAACGCCCAGCTGCTGCTCTGATTGCCGAGGAATGATAAAGTACAGGGAATTATACTGCAAATATGTTTCTTGGGCCTCTCAGATGTACACGTGGTATTACATGAAATTTCAACCGTTCAAATGGTAAGGTCCAACATAAATTGATCAGAGGAATTTTTCATATAGCCGCCTATCTTCTATTTAAAAAACTACTTCAAAAAACTTGCCGTAGTTTTCATGGTTAGTCATTAAATTACCCATATGAAAGTCTTTTTTGTATTTTCGTATTAACAAATCTGCGTACACTTTTCACTGTGTTGTTAATAAGAAATTCACATTGTCCATCCACTTTGCCACCTCATTTTAAGACAAACAAGAGACAACTCCAAAAATTAAGTAGGCCACACGACAAGGAGTGGGAAGGGAAATTCCCACCCTAGAAACTTTTCTAGGGTCCACTGCGACATTAAGATTATTGCAACCAAGCTATTCATAAGGTCATTCTCACTTAATAAATTAAGAAAAAAAATATTAGCTTTGATCCAACACTTCTTTAACACCACAAATGTTTTAATGGTGGGCATTCAATCTCCACTATTTCTTGTCTCGTGGGCTCACTTGAGCTTTTGATATGTGGACTCATAGGAGTTTCAACACAAGGTCATAGGTTAGGCCCTTACTCATGCCTCAGTGGTGGACTCACAAGAGTTTCAATATGAAGTCATGAATTGGAGTGCCATTGTGTTGAAAAGCCATTGTGGTGTGTAGGGGTGTACACGGTTTTTGGTCCGGTTTTGGGGTGAAACCGGAACCGAACCGTTCCCTACGGTTCTAGGATTTTTGGAACTGGAACCGGACCGTTAGCACCCAAGAACCGAACCGGAGCCAGACCGTGAAAATTGGTTCAGTTTCGGATCGGTTCCACGGTTCTGGGTTTTTTAAGTAGGTAAGAAAAGAAACACAACCACCATCCACATATAAAGGTTGAAGGCCAAAGATTTGATGGTTGGGGTCGAATGATCTTGGATTTCATGTACTTTTCTACATAGTTCTCGAAATAGCAGCAGAGAACAGAGCAGCTACTTCGTTTCTCTCCCTCTCTCTCTATCATCTCTTTCTTTTGTTTGCAGCATTTCAGCAAACGGAAACCGAGCAGTGCGGATTTTTCGTTTTTCGTTTTGAACTGTATCGGCACTGAGCATTTGAGTGCTTTTTCGGCCGAGATTTATTGTAATATCGGCGCATTTAAAACACCTGTTGTAGAATCTCTTGGATTGGATGAGTCTTTATCTTCAATCCCTCTTCTCCCAACACTTCTATTTCTAGCTTCCGTTTCTCATTTTTCTTGTCATAAAGCAAAAGGTGTGTGTGTGAGAGAGAGAGAGAGAGAGATATGCATTTGTATTGAGAGATTTCAAATCTTCAATACTTATAAGAACGAGAAGAAAAGTTTCTCTCTTCTTTTCTCTCAGTTGAGAGCAGTTGATTTCTCGTTTCTCTGTCAGATCTTCTTCGGTTTCTTCCGTTTTTTTGTATTTCCTTTTCTTTTTTGGGGTTCGGATCTACGATTCAGATCAACGGTTCGGTTCGGTTCTATAAGGCCATAAACCGGAACCGATCCGTAATCAACGATTCTGGAAATTTTGGAACCAGAACCGGACCGATCCAACAGTTCCGGTCCATTACACGGTTCCAACGGTTCGATGTGCAGCCCTAGTGGTGTGTGTGTGTGGGGTGTGAGTGCGTGTGTTAAATAAACTAACATACAAGGTCATAGGTTTAAGTACCCATTGTGGTGAAATTGTTGGGGAACCGTGGAAACACTTAGAGACGAATCAAGCAAAGTACTCGCAATCACACATCCAAGTCCAAACAAGAATAATTTGAATTTTACGTAGAAAAACTTTTCTAGGAAAAAACCTCAGCACAAAGCAACGAATAATGCACTATGAAAATAAAAATTACAAGAGATTGAGTGTTACCGATTCGAACAAGCCTCAAATCCACTTCACATGCCCTAGTTATGCCCTTAAAACCCTTATGAACGAATTAGAAAACTCTCTTTATTACCCTAATCTTGATTATAGGCATGCTCACCTACGCACGTGCGCACCTTTGCACACGTGTCATGGGTGTCGAATCTGAACGATCCATAAGATGCGGAATCCCATGAAACCTTAGGGGGTGAATTTTCACCCTGATCTAAGATTCTGGTGGGCCATAGCAAAGAGAAATTCAAATCAAGGGAAGAAACTGTTTTCATTTTTCATGGCCCACCAAAGTTTTGGATCAAAGTAAAAATTCATAATGGGGGTTTTTATGAGGTTCTGCTTCATGTGGACCGTTCAGATTTGCGAGACTCATCAGATATGATGAGTTCTCAAAAAAGTTCGTATGTAGTACGTACGAACTGGTTCGCAGGTGAGCGCTTACGTGTGTGTGTGTGTGTGTGTGTGTGTATATATATATATATATGGGAAAAGGTACAATGTGCTCGAGCTGATTTTAACGCCCTATGAGGTCGAGCTGTGTGGGCCCCACCGTGATGCATTTCGAACATCTACCCCATCAGTTAGATGCACCATTCCATTGTGAGCCTAGGTCTCAAAAATCAAGTCAATCCGTGACTTGTGTGGGCCACACCACATACAGAAGTGGGGAGGGGCCGTGTACCATTAAAAGATTCATAACCATTTTTGAGGGCCCACCGAGATGTGGTTTGCAAATCCAGCCCATCCATTATGTGTGTCCCACTTGAATGAGGGTTCAGACCAAGTTTTTGGCGCATGCAAAACTCAGGTGGGCCCCACCAAGTGCTTTTATATGTTTTAACGGTGTCTTCACATATTTTAGATGGTATGGCCCACCTGAGTTCCGTATACGACTGATTTTTGGGATATCCCATAATTTAAAGGGTGCCCATCAAATGCACAGTGTTGATGGTCGAAACACATCACGGTGGGGCCCACACAACTCGACCTCACGGGAGCTTATCGTCACCTCGAGCGCATTGTTCCTTTTCCCTATATATATAATATATATATATATATTATATATATATATATATATATATATATATATAGGGTAATTACAACTGGAATAGGAAACAAATCCCGCACTTGCGCAATTCTATGTACATCTTCGATGAAACCTTCGATGCCGATCATCGATGTTATTGAACATACTTCGATGACATTGAGTAGCAAGACAAAAATTTTCTAGCAACAAATATGGAAATTTTCAGATTTTCTCAATGGAATCGAGCATCTGTAGATGGCATCAAGTGGTTTGTCGATGTCATTGACAAACCTTGTTATTGACAAATTTAAGACATCAACAATAATCTCCACCATGTCTTCAATCTTCATTTATCATAGCTCATTATCCTCATCTTAATTTCATCTCTTATCATATCTCTACCATCGCTTCTCGTGAACACTCCGTCTTCCATTTACGCTTTTTCTAAGCCCAGAGAAGTTACACGAAACTTTAACTTTTATGTGAGAACCACCTTAGTAAACATGTCAGATGGATTCATGCTTGTGTGAATCTTTTTTAGAGTCACGCCTCATTCCTTAAGTAGCTATCGGATAAACTGATGACACACATCAATATATTTAGTGCATGAGTGATAAATAAAATTATTAACCAAATTAATCACACTCTCCCTGTCACAATTGAATGACACGACCTCCTAATGAAGCTCCAATTGATTTAACATTCTTCTCAACTAAACACCTTCCTTGAATGCTTCTGTCACCGTTATATACTCAACTTCAATTTTGAAAAGAGATTCATAGACTGAAGCTTCAAATCCAACTGATTGATCTACCCGCTAGCACAAACGAGTAACCAAAAATCGACCTTCTATTATCCACACTACACGCGTAATCAGAATTCACATAGCTTACTAAGTTATTCTCTGATTTCTTAAATGATAAGACATAGTCCTGTGTACCTCGAATATATCAAAGTAGTCATTTCACTGCCTCCCAATGTTCTTATTGGGGTTAGACATGTATTTGTTAACAACACCCACCACATGTGAAATATTTGGTCATGTATAAACCACGATATACATCAAGTTGCAAACTACGCTCGAATAAGGCATACGAGACATAACATATTTTTTTTCATCTAGTTTAGGACACTGTTCATAACAAAGTTAAAATGTGCAGCGTGGGAACACTGACCAACTTTGTCTTGTCCATCCCATACTTCATCAATACTTTCTCAAGGTATTTAGCCTGAGATAACTATAGCTTACCCCTCTTCCTGTCTCTGTGTATGTCAATGCCGAGAACTCTCCTTGCAACCCTCATATCTTTCATCTCGAATGTTCCTGATAACTAAGTCTTCGATATATTGAGATAACTATAACTGGCGATACACATGTTATCAACATACAATATCAAGATAATGAAATTTTCACTTCATCCAATCCTTGTTGAACTAAGATACCATTTATTTTAACTTTCCATAGTTCAAAATAGTTTTTAGCAAATTATTTTTCTATATTGAACTGTGGGCTAGATGTCATTGATACATTGCTTTCAGAGTCGATTTGCATCCTAACGTTAGCTCTGATACCACTTGTTGGAGAACTGCGGAAACACCTAGAGAAACGAATTAAGCAAAGTATTCGCAATTGCACAACCAAATTCAAGTACAAAAAATCTGAATTTTACGTGGAAAAATCCTCGTGGGAAAAAACCACAACACAAAGCGACGAGTATGCACTATGGAAGCAAAAATTAAAAGAGATAGAGTGTTACTAATTTGAACAAGCTTTGAATCCACTTCACAAACTCTAGCTATACCCTTAAAACCCTTAAGAACGAATTAGAAAATTTTCTCTATTACCATGATCCCGATTATACTCGATATATATAATATCACAATTGAAATATGAAATAAATAATGCGGACACAATTCTACGCACATCTTTGATGAGACCTTCAATGCCGACTATTGATGTCCTCAAATTTACTTCAATGACATCAAGTAGCAACACTAAAATGTTCCAGCAACCAATATAAAAATTTCTAGATTTTTTTAATGGAATCCAGCATCCGTCGATGGCATCGACAAACTCTGTTATCGACAAATTTAAGACATCAATAACAAAAATCCCATTTTAGCGTGAGGCAGTGGCAAAAATAAAAAATAAAAAAATCCAGCATCCGTCGATGGCATCGACAAACTCTGTTATCAACAAATTTAAGAGTTTAATAACAAAAATCCCATTTTAGAGTGAGGGAGTGGAAAAAAAAAAAAAAAAACTCATGCTCCAAAATATGATCTTTCACAGAACTTATGCAGCCCATGAAATTTTCGAGGGTTTGCATTCAATCCCCACTTTCCTGTCGCGTGGCTCACTTGAGGCTAGATGTAGAGCTTTGGATTTTATTTTATTTTTCCAGGGTAGGCATTCAAGCTCGTGTGGCTCACTTGAGGTTTGAGCTTTGGATCTTCCTCTTTTTTCCATTTCATGTCCTAAATTGAGGCGGCAAATGGATGTACGGGGTGGATTCCTCACAAATGGGTCCCATCCGGATTAGAAAATCCAGATCTCCCAATCACAGCAATGAGTGTCGCCACCTAGAGAAAACGATAGCATTTTGATATGAAAAGCCAAATTACCACACCTGTCAATGCACCTACTCACCATAAAATATCTCATCTAATCACAACAATCAGAAAATTCAAATAATTGAGTTTAGGCCCTTGTTTGGTACAACAGGCTGGACTGGACCAGTGCACCCCTCTAATAGATGGTCCCTCCTCCTACCTCTCTCTCCACACACGTGCACTCATATGGAACATTCATCCTGTGGACCTACTATGTATAGGCCATGATACAAAGTCATGCTGATTGCACGGTTATGATGGATGGTCTAAAAAGAAAAGTGAAAGATTGGATAGCATCACATATGCAACCATCAAAAGCCAATCGATCATCATCCACAAGGGCAACTACTGACCGTTCGATGGCTGTGGTGGGGCCTAGTAAGAAGGTGGTTGATCTACCATTTATTTCTCCAAGAGGCTGGCAGAGTATGATCATCTATGCTCACGCACAATTATTAAACGTCGCACGGGTGTACCTTAATCCAAACAGTCAGATATTGGGTCCAATGGTACAGGGAAAAACCCCAATAAAGATGGACGGAAGATCTCAATCCATTATTAATTTCATCCATTGTCTATAACAACGGTCGATATTCTAGTCACCAATTGGAAACTCAATGTTGTATTTGGATTACACCTATTTACAGTGGGCCCAAAGATTTGAACGGCTCGGATTGGGGCATATGTCTCCCACATGCACGGATGTGTGCGTAGTATGGATATTCGTACTGTGCGTGAGTATCAATGCTTCCCTCTTTTAATTACACAAAAACAAACTACCGTCGCACGTGTACAAGACGGAAAAGGATTAGCTACGCTCCCTGCCACCAGTCCCGTGGCTGATGGTCGGTGCTTTGTGGGCTCACAGTGATGTATGTGATTAATCCATTCTGTTCATACATTTTTAAAGATTATTTTAGGTATTCATTCCAAAAATTAGGGGTTGTAATTCTCATTTGGACCACACCACAGGAAAACAATAGTGATTGGATATCCAACAATAAAATCCTCCTAAGGCCCAATTTACTGTTTATTTGACATCCAATCTGTTGATTAGGTAATACAGACCCAAATGAAGTTAAAACACAAAGATCAGCTTGATCCAAAGCTTTTATAGCCCTCAAAAAGTTTTTAATGGTGGAAGTTCATTCAACACTGTTTCCTGTAATGTGGTACACCTGAGATTTGGATATAACTAATTTTTGGTCTCATGCCATAAAATGATCTAAAAAAATAGATGGACGGAATGGATGAAATACATACATTATTTTGGCCCACATGGCACCGAGCTCCAGCCATTGGCCGGTGGCAGGGGAGTAGCCAATCCGCTTCCGCACACGACTATGAAATGAATCAATGATTGAACTGAGATGGAACGCAACATCGTTGCGTGCCTCATGTTAAACGCGTGAGCAGATTAGGTGAGACCCCGGCCTCACCCAATAGGGTGCGATCCTTACCGTGAGGCCCACCTTGATGTGTTTATTATGTATACACTCAGTTGGGTTTTTCTAGATCATTTTAATAGTGGTGATTGACCATTAATGAGCCACCAAAGTTTTAAATCAAGCTGATATTTGTCTCTATATATTTTTTTTCTTATATGATCTTATCAACAGATTGGATGGGAAATAAACACTACCTGAGCATTAAAATGCGCCCTAATAGGGTCCTTACTCTTACTTGGGTGGTAGACTCTTGGGAGTTTCAACACCGGGTCAAGGGTTCGAGTACCCATAGGTGGTGAAATTCCACTACGGCATGCGTGTAAAAAAAAAATTAAATAAAAAAATAAAAAACAGCCCTAATAAGGTTTTAATGGTAGAATGTTCAATCACCACGGTTTTTTAAAGTATGGTCCACTTGATAATCGGATCTTCTTTCATTTTTGAGATCTTGCCTAAAATAATCTGGAAAAATGGATGGACGTGTGGATATAGACTAAATACATCAAGGTGGGCCCCATGGAAAGTGGGGCACCGTCTTGTGTGAGGCCGGTTCGCCATCCATCAGGTAAAGTATTCCATTTTTGGCCTTATCCCAAAATTCAGGCTGCTTTAACAATGATGGCCTACCCAAAAAATAATAATAATAAATAAATAAATAAAATATACCTAAGACATTTAAATTGATGTTGAGCCTACCTTAGTTTTAATAATTTTTTTTGGATAATTCTTTCACCCTGACATGTGACATCAGATGAATAGATCAGGTAGCATGTAAACACAACGTTGGGCCCCTGAACAAACCTAATGATTGGCGTACCATCCCTACTTATTTCTCTGGTGGGGCCTACCTGAGTTTTCTTTTTATTATTATTATCATGAGTTTTGTTTTCAGCGGTTAAAATGAGGCGCCGTACCGATGGATAGGGTGGATCTCATGAAAGTTTCATTCACGTGGATCACGTGACTCTCGGTTTGTGAAACTAATCAAGGTAGTGGATGTCGCAGAGGAGAGGGGATTAGCTGATTCCAGGTTAACAGCTTAGTGGGTGAGTCCCCGACCGGTTGGGCCCACCTTGATGTATGTGTTATATCCACTCCGTCTATCAGTTTTTCGGCTCATTTTAGAGCATGGTCCCAAAAATGAATTAGATCCAAATCTCAAGTGAACCACACACAAGGAAACAGTGGTCATTGACTATTGAAAACTTCTCATAGGTGATAAAAGTTTTGGATAAAACTAATATTTGTGTTTTCCCTTCATCCAAGGTCTGAGTGAACTTGTCAACAGGTTGGATGGCAAATAAACACTACTATAGGCCCTGGGAATTTTTTAATAGTTGGCATTGCATGACCTCTGTTTCGTGGTCCACATGAGATTTAGATCGGCTTCATTTTTTGGACCATGTATGACATGAGCTGGAAAAAATGATGGGTGTATGGATATTCAATACATACATACATTAAGGTGGGTCCGTGGTCAGGGACTCACCCAACGAGCTATTATGCTAGAGTCACCTAATCTGCGCTGATCACAAGGAAATTCTGGTGGGCTGCACCAAACATACCTGACGACGTCTGGCATACATGTGTGAATACAGTGGGAAGTGTGCACCCAACTTCTCCTGATTTCCTGTGCTCTTCGAGCGTTGGCAATGCGTGTGTTATGCTTATGGCTCCATTATTAAATGTGTTAAAATTATAGTTGCCTCTGTCTAAACAGAACTTTGGAATTTTCGGGTGGCTAGACATTATAAAATTGCTTGTTGATTGGAGAGTGATTAGGATTTCCTGACCATGTGACTCTTATAAATGATTTACATTGTAGATTTCAGTAAGGGCTTTAGTTATGAAAAAAGAAAGAGTTACGTATCATTTTTCACTGTAAACCATACGATATCTATCTAATGGAAAATTTTGATTTTTTTGAAGATTTAGCCAAGTTTCATCATTGCTATATCAAGTTATCTTAAAAGGAATTAGAGGAAGAGAGAGAGAGAGAGAGGAGAGAGAGAGAGAGAGAGATCTATAAGGTAGGCCTTATTGATCAACGGTCTGGATTGTCCTAAAATGTTGGATAATGTGATCGGGTAAACCAGTGGACCCCACTACACTGTGATGCTTTCAGAACATCTGCGTAAGGAATGTGATCCTGGTATTCTAATTCTTCAGCTATGGTGTCTCAGATAGGTATGTTGTCTTCCTCCCTTGATTGTCATATTCTATGCGCAACAAGGTTCTTCGGTAAATTCCGCAAATGAAAAAAATTAACTGTTGGTATCAGAGCCACTATGCATAGGTATGGATGATCGAATACAGCAAACCCAGTGATTGGGATTTTGAATTCGATCCTCAAATCTAAATCAGTTAGGAATTTCGAATCCCTAATCCCACATTAGGGATTTCAGATACTGATCCCCTAATCCAATCATTAATTAGGGATTTTTGAATCCAAAAATCCCAAATCCCGTATTGGGAATTTCAGATCCATAACCCCAAATCCAGAAACATAAATTAGGGATTTCGAATTTGAATCCCATATCAGTAATTAGGGATTTTCAAATCCCAATATTGGGGATTTACATCGACAAATCAGGATTAGGGATTTGAAATTCCAAAATCCTCGATTAGGGATTTCAGTCTTCGGATTCCCAAATCGAAACATTGGAACTTCAAGATTTCCTTTGAATCTTACCTTCAATAGACGGATTACAGCCATTAATGTCAAGATGATAACATGTTCGTCGACCGACTTTTGGAAATGGAAAACCCCAATTTCGGGATGCCATTATTTCCGGCACCATGTCTTCGTCGTTTCTTTCCGATGATGTCGCTGGCATCTAAGATCGATCCTATGCCATTAGACTTTCTCGCTAGTATCTAAAAAAGACTCATTCAGGATCATAATGGCTTTTGTACGTGCTTATATGAATTTAAAGTTATATCAGATAGATGTAAAGACAACATTTCTCAATGAGGATCTGAATGAGAATATATATATGTTACAACCCGAAGTTTTCGTAGCCCATGGCTCAAAACATTTGGTTTGTAAATTAAATAAATCCATTTATGGGTTGAAACAGGCATCACGACACTGGTACCTAAAGTTTCATGAAGTAATTTCCTCATATAGTTTTGTAAAAAACACTGCAATGAATATATCTACATTAAAATCAATAGGAGTAAGTTCATTATGATGATTTTGTATGTTGATAACATTTTATTAGCTAGCAGTGATATCAGGATGTTAAGCAACACCAATAGATTCTTATCTCAAATATTTGAAATGAAGGACTTTGGGTGTCGCCTCTTATATCATTGGCATTGAGATTCGTTATGATAGATCCTGTGGACTGCTCAGCTTGTCACAAAGGGCATACATTACAAGGATACTCAAAAAGTATGGCATACAAAATTGTTCTCCTAGGCAGTCACTCATTGAAAAGGGTGATAAATTCGGCCAATTCCAGTATCCCAAGAATGATTTGGAAAGAATTGAATGAAGGAACTTCTATACGCATTAGTAGTAGGGAGTATCATGTATGCTTAAGTCTGTACACGATCGGATATTGCTTTTGTTGTCGGAATGTTGAGTAGATATCTGTCCAATCTAGGAATGCAACATTGGATAGCTGAAAAGAAAGTGGTGCGGTATCTAAGAGAGCAAATGATTTCGGACTCACATACAGAAGATCTGATCACCTGGGGTTGATTGGATATATACTTAGACGTAGATTTTACAGGCTGTGTTGATATTAAGAAGTCCACCTCATGTTACATATTCATGATGGTTGGAGGAGTTGTCTTGAAAAAGCGTGAAATAGTCTACCACAACCTCATCCACCATGGAAGCTAAATTCATTGCTTGTCATCAGGCATCTAATCAGGCATTATGCTTACAATGTTTTTCTCTGGTTTGCAGGTACTAGAGCATATCCCGAAACCATTAAAAATATTTTGCGATAATTCAACCGTAATTTGCTTTTCTAGTAACAACAAGCATTCATCAAGGTCGAGGCATATCGACATCAAATATCTTGTTGTAAAAGAAATAGTTCAAAATCATCAAGTGTCTGTGGAGTTCATCTGCACTAAGCAGATAATTACAGATCCATTCACTAAAGGACTCCCTATCACGTCATTTCGGAGCATGTAACGTCCATGGGAGTCATTAATTCCACAGATGTTTTCAATTAGTGGGAGTTTGAGCATGTTTTATCCTTCAGATATTAAAGATATCTTATTTAATAAAGTGGTTTGATGAATCTGATATAAAGTCAATTTCTACTTCTCTTTAAGTATGCACAAACTAATTTAAGTAGAACTAAAGTCATGTCTCATTGGAGACATTTGAAAGCTTCAGGACCTCTTGAGAATAGACACACATCATCACACCGCGTGTGTAATCCTCATACCACACATCCTAGTTCCTAATCTATATCATTGAGACTGATAGTATTAATGACCGCGCTTAGCCTCACTTCGCTTAGATTAAATGTTGTGATGACTATCGCGATTCGATACTCGCAGTCTTGATACACTAGATGGAATAACACTACCCGTATTATTTAACAAATTGTGTTGGTTAACCATTTGGATGTTTTCTCAAAATCAAAACTAATTTTTAAAAGATCAATCATTGACATTGATCAATGTGGCTTAAGTGGGAGAACATATGATCTCTATAAGGAAGGCCTTATTGATCAACGGTCTGGATTGTCCTAAAAGGTTGGATAATGTGATCGGGTAAACCAGTGGACCCAACTACACTGTGATGCTTCCAGAACATCTGCATAAGGGGTGGAATGTTATAATTGTGATACACTCACAACTGTTTGAGTGTTTCTAGTTAATGCGTATGGAGCCGTGGGAAGAGAGTTTTGATGGGTTACAAACTCTCCACCCCTCTAACATATGTAACAAGGCTGGGTCCCCTATCCTACACCACAACGGAAGTACAAATCCTATCGATTTTTCTATATATGGGTGTAAAAGAGAGGAAGATCCTAGTATTCTAATTATTCAGCTATGGCGTCTCAGATAAGTATGTTGTCTTCCTCCTTTGATCGCCATATTAACGCGCATGTATGTGTGAACTTTAATTTCTTGGGATGTGTGGAGTTGAGCACGGATTGACATGAGATATGATGAAAAAAGGTAAAACTAGATAAGCTTCTTAAAAGGGATGATCAGATGTTTCTACTTCTTGACTTCGTAGCTCAATTTGCTTTCATAGAACCTACTTTTTCAGCTGCACTGGTGGATAGATTCGTCGGACTTTTGGACTAGAGTGGAAAATAACATGTGCAGCAGCCTTGATCAGCATTTGCACGTTGACGTACTCCTAACAACCTTGAACTTCTCTGAATTAGCACAATTACTCTCTTGAGTAGTCACAACCTTCACTACTATTGCTTGATGGTCTATTGCGATGGAGTTTAAATAAACCGTCAATCGGTAGCTCATGCACCTGCTGAAGATCCATATCTTTGTTTTTTGCAGTTTTGGCAAGCTCTTCTAGAGGCTATTATTACGTCAGTTGAGTGCTAATTTTGATAATCTACCTACAGTAGTATTTCGTCATTTTTTGCCTTGTAGCTACTATTCCTAAAGTTTTTGGGATTTTCGACAGTTCAGATCTGTCATCAGACTTGGATGTGACTTATCTAAGTTTTTATTACAGTTGGAGTTTGAAAAATGTGACTTCATCATCGTTGTACATCTTTGAAGTGCCCCAGCATCTTGAGAGATTGGCTACTATCTGATTCAAATAGGCTACAAGCCTGCAATCTGATCCATCAATCATCTTTGAATCATGTCATCGCGATCCCTTTCTAGTTGAACAAATTGGGTTTTGGGGCCTTTGGTGCCAACTAGAGTTGGTTATATCCATGAAATGCATTTTTGAGTTTTCGGAGAACTTTAATGATTTGGTTGAATTAATCAGTTTGATTAGATCGTTGATCAGCTAGTCTGACGAGTGACCAGTTACTTTAAAGGCCTACCTGAAACATATCCTACCTAACTTGCATAGTCCCTCAATGTGTGTCAATTCTTATGGAAATATTTTTATCAAAGTTTGGTTGAAGTCGAAGAATAGTTTTTATTTCATTTAGGGGTGTTTACAAACCACATGTAAAATGATGTTTCCCATGGAAAGAGGTAAATTAATTGAAATTTTAGTCAACTAAGGACTAAATCATTTTAGCAAATGTCTCACCATAATAAGGGGGTAAATTAATGAAAACTATGGTCAACTAAGGCAGGACCATCATTTTAGCAAATGACCACTGTCTTGGTTAAGATCTGTCAGTCAAAGGCAACATAAGCAGCTGCATATCCGCATATGGAGTAGGTAGGGAATTTATTTATTTATTTATTTTTAAGTTTAAAATAGAAGGTTTTCTATGCATAGCATAAAAGACAGGTCGCCATATGATTTTTTTTGTTTAAATCACATCCCCATATTAGATCTATTAAGCAATTCTGACATCTGATTATCTGAAATTACCCAAACCATTTACTAAATTTGTTTTAACTGTTCATCATCAACCGTCAGCCAAAATACTTTCCCCATGTGATTTTTGGGTTATATTAATCTCTACACTGTCTCCTACTTATGGCCAGTTGTGGCTTGAGGTACATGGCACTTAAATATTGTGTAATTTGATTGGCAACAGGCCTGTGTCAGACATCGGCATATATATATATATAATATATATATATATATATATATATATATATATATAATTTAACAGTTATTTAGTAAATAGGTAATTAACTGAACCTATCTCTAAGAATATCTAATGAGCCAATCAAATCCTCCCATTGTGTGCCTCGTCCTTGCCTAGCAGTACCCAATCCGTGTCCCCTTCCCGATTCGGTGTGGCGGGGCCTCACCCAGTAATGTAGAGTCTTAACTATAGGACCTTTATGTATGAATTGTATATTTAAGTTGTCCGTCTGTTTTTCCTTGTTCGTTTTGGAGTATGAGCCCAAAAAGGAAGTATATCCAAATGTCAGGTAGACTACACCATAAGAGACCGTGGTGATTGAACACTTACTATTAAATTCTTTTTTTATAAAAGAATGTTGAAACGAGGTATCTTTCACTCAGTCCACCTCTTGAGCTATGGGTCTAGGTAGGTGTACTTACTATTAAAATTTTGCTAAGCCTATGGTAACATTTATTTGTCATCTAGTCTGTTGATAAGTTCACACGGACTTAGATAAAGGGGACAAATAAATAAATAAATAAAATATCAGCTTAATTGAAAACTTTTGTGGCCTACGAGAAGTATCCAGTGGGGTGTTGTTGCTTCATTTTTGGGTTGTGTCCTATAAGAGGTACAAAATGGATGTACTGCATGGATAACAATACATACATCAAGGTGACCCCATGGTAAAGGCTACACCGTTTGAGTGACGCTGGGACACACTTAATCTGCTCCCCCACCACAGTAGTTGGGGCATGGCTTTGATGGATCCTCTAAGAGGTGGGTGGATCCTTTATTGTGGGGCCCACCGTGATGTATGTACCTTACATCCATGCTGTTCATCCATTTTGACGGCTAATTTTAAAGCATACTCCCAAAAATGAAGCATATCCAAATGTCAGGTGGACCACGTCACAAGAAACTGCGGTAATTGGCCATTAAAAACTTTCTGTGGGCTACAAAAATTTTGGGTCAAGTTGATATTTGTGTAGTCCCTTCATTTAAGTCTTCTAACTTCATCAGCAAGTTGGATGTAGAAAATAAAAATTCCAATAGCCACTAAGAAGTTTTTAATGGTAGGTATTAATCACTATTATTTCTTGTGATGTGGTCCATTAAGATTTGGATACACTTCATTTTTAAGGTGACACACTTGAATAAGTTTTCCAATACAGATGGATGCCGTGGATGTAACACACATACATCATGGTGACCCCACATTCAGGATCCACCGATGCCTCCAATTTAGATTGTGAACCCAACACCACCCAAGTAGCTGGTATCAAAGCCCTGTGAGCCCCATCATGAAGTATGTGTGTTGTCTATACTGTAGATATATTTTATCAGCTTTTCTGAGGGTGTGTTTTATCTACGTAGTCCATTCATTTTGCCAGCTCATCTTAGAGTATGAGCTAAAAAAATGAGGCCGATCCAAATCTTAGGTGGACCACACCATGGAAAGCTTATTATTAAAAACTTTATGGGGGTCACATATATTCGTGTTTTCCTTTCATCCATGTATGTCTGACCTTAGCAGGGAAAGGGATTGGCTACTCCCCTTGCCACCTGCCAATGGCTGGTGGTCGGTGCTCTGTGACCCCCACCATGATGTATGTGTTACATCAATGCCGTCCATCTATTTTTCTAGATCATTTTATGGCATTACACAAAAAATCATGTATATCCCAATCTCAAGTGGACCACATTACAGGAAACATTGGTGAATGAACGTCAACCATTAAAAACTTTGGGGCTCATGAAATTATTGGAACAAGCTTATCCTTGTTTTTTCCCTTCATCTGGGTCTTTATGACCTAATCAACAGCTTGGATGTCAAATAAACAGTACATTGGGCCTTAGGAGGATTTAAATGATGGATATCCAATCGCTATTGTTTTCCTGTGGTGTGGTCCACCTGATATTTATATCCCTCTCATTTTTGGGATAAATCCCTAAAATGATCTTTAAAAATGGATGAACGGAATGGATGAAAGACATACATCATGGTGGGGTCCATGTAGCACCGACCACCAGCCACCGGGCTGGTGTCAGGGGAGTAGCCAATCCGTTTCCCTTACCAAGGGCTTACATGGCAATGAACATTACAATGAGTCCTAAGAAGTTTTTAAAGATTGACATTCAATTAACATTGTTTTCCTGTGGTGTGATCCACCTGAGATTTGGATCCGCCTCATTTATGGGATTTAGCCTAAAATGAGTCAGAGAAAAAAAAAATGAATGGACGGGGTGGATAAAATACATACATCATGGTGAGGCCCAAGGAGCTTTGAAACTAGCTAGCATGCTGGCGTTGGCCGTTGGGGTCGCAGCCAAACCACGTCCACCGATGCCGCGCCGAACTAGTTGTGTACAGGAAAGAGCTAATCCACCGACGCTGGGGGCGTGGCATCACGGTGCGACCAGATCATGTACCGTATAAGTTACACGTGTGTAACTAATTTAAAACGGCAACAGGAAGGATCATCTATTGACTGGTCATTCATAAAAAATTGCTGTGGTTGGAATAATAATCATATAATAAACGGACTTTTTTCAAATTAATATTAACCCTTTGTATGCCACTGATTAAAGTGTCAAGACTGTTTTGGTGCACTTTTAGACTATGGCCCACTCACTATTTGAACTATTAAATGAATGGTTTCGATGTGGTCCACATATGCTACACGTGCAGCAAAGACGTGGAGGCACGTTACCCAAACCTCACTGCGACAGAAAGTTTGCATCCGTTGCTGCGGTGTGCGGGTTCGTGGTTGAAGCGGATTGACTGGTGTACCTCACACCAGCTATATAGCTGACGTATGTACGTGTCGTGCGAGCTCCTGAGTTGTACGAACGGTTGAAATGAGATCAAAGTTACTTGGGCCCCACAGTGATGTATTTATTATATCTACACCGTTCATCTATTTTTAGAGATCATTTTAGATCATTTTAGACCATTACCCAAAAAAAAAAAAAATCATATACAAAGATCATCTGGACCACACTATAAATAGCAGCGGAGATAATGATTTTCACCGTTAAACAATTTGTAAGGCCCACCATAACGTTTATTTTCCATCCAATGTGTTCATAAGGTTACAAAGACCCAAATGAAGAGTAAAAGCAAATTTCATATTGATCCAAAACTTCTTTTGACTCATAACAGGGTTTCAATGGTAGACGCTTAGTCTCCCACTGTTTTTTGAAGTGTGGTCCACTTGTAGTTAGATCTGTCTTATTTTTAGCCTCAGGACTGAAGATGAACTCATCAAATGTATGAACGGTTTGGATATAACACATACCTCGTGATACCGACAGAACTTGCTGACGTCATTACGGCAGCTATATAGCTGGTGTGAGCTCCACCAGCCAATCCGCTTCCGTTCGTGGTGGGGTGGGCGGGATCCCTGACCATGGGGCCCACCTTAACGTATATTCCTTGTATCCGTGCTGTCCATCCGTTTTGATAGCTTAATTTAGGGCATGATTATAAAAACGAAACATATCTAAATCTTATGCATGATCCAAAAAATGAAGCAGATCCAAATCTCATGTGGACGTTACCACAGGAAACAGTCTTGATTGAATCCCCACCATTAAAAACTTCATAGGGGTACGAGAATGTTTATTTGCAACCTGTTGATGGGGTCACAACGACCTGGATGAAGAGATTGCACAAATATCAGATGGATCCAAAAATTGTGGGCCATGAGAAGTTTTTAATGGTCTATTACCGCAGTTTCCTGTATTATAGTCGACCTGAGATTTTTATCTGTCTCATTTTTGGGTTCATGCCCTAAAATGAGTTTTCAAAACCGATGGACGGTGTGGATGTAAGGAACATATATCACGGTAGGTCCCACAGTTTGTGATCCACGGACATGGGTGAATCCCACACCGCGCCCGTTAATGCGAGGATTTGCTTCTATTCCGCCGACGGACCACGTGCGCGCATCCTTCAAAACCTTTTTGGATTGAGGCAGCAGATCTCACTTCTGGTGCGTCGAGCTGGACCGGAGTGAGTCTCGCGGCCATCGCCATATCATAATGGCTGATGCGTCCAACGGCCCTAAAGTCCATCTAATGCACCGCATCAAGCAATCGCAACCGTCATAAGATTCATTCCAATAAGCAGCTCCGATTTTTTCATTTTGGCCTTGAAATGGGCCATTTTCAATGATCCAAAAAATCAACAGGTAAGAGCAACTGATCATTGTGATTTTCGGGACCATGGCTAACCATGACCAGCCGACCAGATAGAAAGTCTGTGTCAGCTGCTCCATGCACCGCATGTATCTGGTTGGCAGACCGTCCCACGAGATGGATAATCGGGATCATCAGATCCCATGGAGAGGGAGGAGTAGCGTAGAGGTGGACCCAACTTAGTTCCGGCTTCGCAGGACCGGAGACCTTACATTACATGGATCTCTTCAATTACTCGTAAAGGTGCAACGTGACACCGTACCTTACACTACGAGAGCAATAAGGGAGCGGATTAGGTGCGGCACCGGCCTCAACCAAGACAGTGCGTTCTTTCCGTGGGGCCCACCTTGATGATGTATATATTGTATATCCATTCCGTCCATCCGTTTTTCTAGGTTATTATAGGGAAAGAACCGAAAATTGAAGCTGATTTAAGTCTCAGGTGGTTCACACCACAGGAAACATTAGTGATTGAACACCCCACCCTTAATAATCTTCCTAGGGCCCACCGTAATGTTTATTTTCCATCCAATCCGTTGACAAGGTCAAACAAAGTCCGATGAAGGAAAAAAATAATCAGCTCCTTGCAAAAAACTTGTAGCCCATTAATCGCCAATAACCACTTTTTCCTATGGCATGGTCCACTCCACCTGAGAATTGGATCCCTCTTCCTGTTCTGCTGATCATGCAGTTGAATGATTTGGAAGAACGGATGGGTTGCGTTGATGTAGAATACATAGATTAAGGTGGGTCCCGTGGTAAGGGCCGCACCTAATCGGCATCCGAGAGAAAAAAGAAAAAAGAAAAAAGAAAAAAAAAAAACAAATGCAAAACAAACGCACATGCACATACATTGTACACGTTCCCTGAACATCAATCCTGACCGTTTAAATTGTGGGTATCACTATCTGCATGGTATAACTCGAAAATCAATCCATTAGCAGGCATTTATTGGAAGCGGATTGGCTGGTGTAACACAAACCAGCTGTATAGCTGGTGTTTTGACGCTAGCAAGTTCTGCGAGTCTCATCCTGAGGTATGTGTTATATCCAAACCATCATACTGAGGTATGTGTTATATCCAAACCATCCATCCATTTGGCAAGTTTGTATTGAGGATTGAGACGAAAAATAACATAGATCTAACTATCAATTGGACCACGCTGCAAAAAGCAGTAAGAGATTGAACCTATACCATTGAAACCCTTTTAGGAGTCGCAGAAGTTTTGAATCAATATAAATTTTATTTTTCCTCTTCATCTAGCCTTTGTGATCTAATGAACAAATTAGATGGAAAATAAACATTATGGTGGGCCCTACGAAATTTCTAATGGTGAATATCATTATCCCATTGCTATTTGTGGTGCAGTCCCGTTGATCTTTGGAAATGTTTCCGTTTTTGGATAATGCTCTAAAATGATGTCTAGAATTGGAAAAATAATGTTTATATAATAAATACATCACTGTAGGATACGTAACTTTGACCACCTTTGAACCCTTCGTACAACTTGGCGGCCGAGGAGCACGAGTGCTCGTCTTGGCACGACACATACCTACACCAGTTAGGAAGTGGATTGGCTGTACGAAGACAAGAGCCGACGCTCCTTGAGCTCCGAGTTCAAATGAGATCAAAGTTACGTTATACTCATATTGTCCATCTATTTTTCAATATTTGAATCATACCCAAAGCTCAAATGAACCACACTCAAAATAGCAGCGATGATAATAACTTTCATGCATAAAAATTTTACACCATTAAAAATTTATAAGGCCCATCATAACATTTTTTTCTATCCAATTGGTTAATAAGGTAAAAATGACATCGATGAATAGGTAAAACAAATTTCATATTGATTCGAAGCTTCTGTGATCTCTGAAAGGGTTTCAATGGTAGACATTCAATCCCACACTATTTTTTGTAGTATGGTCCACTTCGTCTTTAGATTTGTCTTATTTTTTGGCTCAAGCCTTAAAATGAGTCGCAAAATGGATGGACAGTTTGGATATAACACATACCTCATGATGGGATCCACAGAACTTGCTGACGTCAATAAACAACTATATAGCTAGTAGGGGTGCACAACGAATTGGTAGAATCGTGGAACTAGATCGGAATTGATTCAACAGTCTTGTTTAGTCTGATTCTAGACTGCATTGGTTCTTGCTCCGGTTTCAATAATTCAAGAACTATTGGATACGGTTCAGTTTTGGTTTAGGAGCTTGTAAAACTGATTCGAATTGTTAACCGAACCGTTGATGCGAACCGTGGATCCGAATCTTGGACCTGAACCGTGAATCTGAGCAGTGGATCCCGAACTTGTGATTTATAAAAAAACCTGATTCGAATTGTTAACCGAACCGTTGATGCGAACAGTGGATCCGAATCTTGACCTGAACCGTGAATCTGAGCAGTGGATCCCGAACTTGTGATTTATAAAAAAAAAAAAAAACCTATATGTGAGAGACGGGGTTATGTTTTCGAAAATGGGATGGGATGAAGGGATGTGGCCTGTCTCATTTAAAGGCCTGATAGAGTGAGGTTTTAACCATTGTACAAGTGCAAACAAAGACAATAAGTAAGCCTAGTAAAGGAGAGTGAGCTCAAGTAAAAATGGATAATGGGCCGGGTTTTTAGGCCTTGTCTTTATGCTAAATAGATTTGAATATATGTCCATTTTGCAAAGTTTTTGGACTGATTTTTACAAAGCTTGGAACTGTGGAATCGATCCGAATCGAACGAATTTTGACGGTCCAGTTCCGGTTTCGAAAATCCTAGAACCGTTAGAACGGTTCGGTTCTAGTTTCACCCCGGATCCGGACCGAACCGACCGGTGTGCACCCCTAGTTTAGCTGGTGTGTGGTACACCAGCCAATCCGCTTCCGCATTCATTACAGAATTTCGATGGTTAATCCGACATAAATCCTAATTATTACGTTGTACTCCATCAAAACAGAGGCACATGATTTGAACGGTTTGGATTGACTTACATGCCTTCCGCTTATAGGCGTGGCGTGTGGTGCACAAAATATAACAAACTGTCGCAGAGCATAACAAAAAAGTGAAAAAAAGTAGACAACGGTGAGAGTTCACCACTTCTTTTTTAAGTCATGGCATCTCAACCCCCGTACATGCGTCATTCATTTAAGAAAATCTAGACCATTTAAAACTATGATGCCATTACGATGGAGCGAATCCATGCACTCAGAACCTTCAAATGATCTTAACCATCAGATTTTTTTTTCTAAATTTTGACTATCGATCATCTGTTTCCAACCATCCATTTGATCATCACAGACGGTTAGAATCATTCGGACCTACCAAAGATCCACGTGACCTACGATTTGGACGATCTCGTAGACGTATGCCACAATTGATGAGACGCCACAACTTAAAAAAGCGGTCAGATTAGCTGTCGATCGATATGGTAATTGTCCGAAACCAACCCATTGAATGAGAGATACTCTGGCAGACCACGATCGATGATACACAGGCACTGAGAAATTACTAGAAATTTCGTAACTAGTATATAATTAATAAAACATAAACCGTCCAAATTACGGATCCCAGTTAAGATGTATCTAAAGTCAAAAGATCGTGCACATGTACTGTGTCAAAGTGAACAATATCCAAGGGTCATGTTTCAACAAACAAATGTTCAGGAATCTGAAATTAAAATTATTCGAAACCAACCGAATCATGGGACTATAACTTATGGAGAGTGGGCCCACAATTTGGTCGGTTTAATTTTAAATAATTTGTGCCAAGTGTATAATTTTCAGCGCCTGTGTATCAAGCATCATACGCTGCCAGAGTATCATATAAGCCCCCCCTCCAAAAAAAAATCGAGTCCACCGGACAAAACCACCGTCGCTGTCCAAAATTCGTGAGCCCGCATTTCCCAGTCTTCCAGCTCTCCTCCTCACCTTCTTCTTCTACTCTCTCTCTCTCTCTCTCTCCCCCTCTCTCTCTCTCTGTAATGGGGCACGCATCCAACGGCTCATCTTCGCCCTCTCCCCCTCTGAAATTTCTCATCTACGGTCGTACGGGCTGGATAGGGGGCCTCCTCGGCAAGCTCTGCGAAGCGCAGAGCATCGACTACACGTACGGATCCGGCCGTCTGGAGAACCGTTCCCAGCTGGAAGCTGACATCGCCGCCGTTCAGCCGAGCCACGTTTTCAATGCCGCCGGCGTCACCGGCCGGCCGAACGTGGACTGGTGCGAGTCGCACAAGGTGGAGACGATCCGTACAAACGTCGTCGGCACCCTCACCCTGGCCGACATCTGCAGAGAGAAAGGCCTTATCTTGATGAACTACGCTACCGGCTGCATCTTCGAGTACGACGACAAGCATCCGCTTGGGTCGGGGATCGGATTCAAGGAGGAAGATTCCCCCAATTTCATCGGTTCCTTCTACTCTAAGACCAAGGCCATGGTAATTTCCAGATCCAACGTTTATGATTTGTTCTGCAATTCTTTTCAGCATCTGACACGTGAGATAGTGTGAATTGCGATTTTTTACTTTTTTTTTTTTTTTTGGGATCTGATCTGGTTTTAGATTGTCTTCCCCTGTTTAAGAAACGCGTAGATCTAGGTCTTGGAGATGGTATTTTACGCTCCATTTGTTTTTTGCCTTTTGAATTTCACTAGAATGTCTTGCGTAATTTGAATTCTGAGAGGAAATCTAGATGTATTCATGCATTGATCTGATGTGTGAATACTTGAAGTATAAATGCTGCTGTTGTGTTTAACTTGGTGGTGAACGTGGAGAGTAGACTTTTACTATACTTACATACATACATACATGCATGCATACATCCACCATTTCATCTTGCTAGTAATGTATATCATTTCGTCTGCTTCTTGTCAGCTGTGAATAAGTTTTGTTGGTAGTGATTAGTGACCTGTTTTTCTAGATTTCATCTTAAATGTAAATGATCAATGGCTAGTTGTTCATAGGCAGGATAAGCGACTTTTGAAACTGTTAGCTTGTAAGCTAGAAGTGAATTCATTCTTTTATAGTGGCAACTCTGTTCTTTTTGTAGTTGCAAGGAGTTATGGGGACACATGGAGAAGTTGTGCAAGATCTGGACTATCTTCCATAGTGCCCCACAATTTTAGGGGCCGTTTCCCAAAATTAGGTTGGTCAGATGATCCTAATCACTTGATTGGGAAATAACCTAGAAATTGCAGTGATCATTTCCATCCACGAACGTAACTGTTAAGATAGTTTGATTGGCCTAATTTTCGGATTGTGGCCCATGTAGGTTATGCGATGGGTGGATGAGCTATCCATGTATTCCAATGGGGACTCTTGTGCAACTAGCAACCCTCCCTAACCGTGGCATGCTCGTCAAATAAAGGAAAAGATTTAGTGGGTCGACTTGGAGGAGTAATTAGTGCTAGAGTAGATTAGGATAATCTTCCTAAATTAGGATAATCTTTGATTTGTGTATTTTGTAGATTTGTGTAGTCCTAAATTGATGTAGAGCGGGTCGCAGACACTTTCATGTCCAAGATGGACCAAAGAAGCCCAATCTGAGGCAGAAGTGATCAGGACTGTTAGAACCCTAAAACAGGCCTATCTCGCAAACCGGAATGAGTTATCCGACGTACCATATATGATTTTTGGGTAGGAGAAGCTACTTTAGCCAACCAACCTGCTACGCCGGGTTGCCCATGCCGAATTTGCGAGATTCCATCAGATCGACGATCGAAAATCCTTTTTAATTTCATTTTTACTATTTATAGTAACTTTTAGTTCTGTCATAACTCTTGATCCTTTGAGCTTTAGGAGTTGTGTCCAACATGAAAAGGGCTTAGAAAATTTAGGAGAGTAATGTGGTTAGGCCAAATAGGACACTTACCATTTTTGCCAGAAAACCATGAAGTTTACTATTTATAGTAAGTCACGAATTTTAGGGAGTTTTAGTTGGATTTTGATTCTGAAACTTCTTCCTAGGTTTGGTATCACTATTTAAAGGGCTGTAAATTCGTTTTTATCATCAATCAAGCTATTTTTGTATTTATTAGAATTTATTTCTATTTTCTATTTCTCCTCGTGGATTCGAGGAATCTCTATGAGGATCCAGAGAAGCCCAGTGGATTCAGAGTAGTTAACCCTGAGGAAGACGGTGATTGACCTCATCATGTCCATCCTTGCGTCATAATTCTATCAATTAGTACTGATTGAGATCCATTGAATTCATGGTTGTACAGTTGCCCGCTCACCAACCAAAATGAAGGTTTACATGTAGATTAAACCATCTACTCAGCTTAAAGATCTCCATGGTTGTGAGTGTGGAGTATGCAGACTAGTTACCTGTGTCAGGATGAACTTGGGAATCCATTCTCATGATCCTAGAATAATAAGGCACTAACCCTTTTTACTTTGAAAAGTTAATAGTGAATTTGAGGCTTCATTTTTGTGTAGTCTACGATCTAAATCTGATCCATTAGCTAATAGAAATGTTGCCTTTTGTTTTCCCGTGCCGGCTGATGCACTAGTTTATTCATCACCAATTGTACAAGATGCATGTGAGTTTCTTCTACCTGTTTTACAGAGAACTAACCTATGCACTTGAGACTTGTGACATTTCGCGAAGCTTTCCATAGACTTGAACTTGGCTCAAGATTTACCAATATGATGGACTCTATTCACTTTCATCAGTGGGCTAAGTGACTTGATATTGTAGAGAAGTGAAACACTCAGGGAGTGTCTAAAGCATAGTTAGCGAGTCTAGAACAGGATGTGGGGAACTGTACATGAAACATGAATAGGTAATGGAAAGTGAGAAACATAGTTACTTGTGAGGGGAAAAGGATCTCTGGGTATCTAGTGTAAGTTTCTAAAACAGTCCCAAATTGAAGAGAAGTTGAAGGAAGTAGAGCAGTAACCCAAAGTAAGATTCGTCCTTTTGCAAAATTTTTCCACATATTCCAGGAAAACAAGTTCAAAGTTTAAGCTGTAGTTTATATATATATATATATATATATATATATATATATATATATATATATATATATATAGACACCACACATGGGTATGACTCTATTTTGGAAACAAATTGACTGCAACTTGCTTCATTCCCTGGGGAACTGACCTGGGCTACTCAAACAAGGTAATGAAATTACAACTTCATACGATTTCTTTGAAGTGATCCAAACTGGACCATCAAATCATGTGGATTGATATTTGGCTGGCAATAGCAGTCAAATCATTCATTATTTTTGTGCTTCTGAGGAGTAAGTTACGGTGGGTTCATTGGGTCCTAATAGGGGGCATTTCAAGCTGTAATGATTTCTGATATTGAAGGAATTGGAGATAGGATGGAAGATAATGGGAATAAGGGGAGGCCAATCATTAAATGGAACTATGGTTGAAAGTATCGCCCGAAACTGGTGTGTTTGCCCAATGCATACTGGTATCGTCCATGAGCGATATGGCTGTTTCGGTCTGTATCAGCCCACCCAATGCATACTGGTATTGTCCATGAGCGACATGGCTGTTTCGATCTGTATCAGCCCAAAACAGCCTAATACAGGGCAATACGGGGCTGTATCAGTGGTGAATGTTACATTATCTGCTACACCCATTTTAGATCTTGGTTGGAACACATGGATTGTATCTCATGTGGCAACTTTATCTCCAGTTTTGGTTAGAGTGTCCACAAATCACAAGGGGGAGATCAAAATATTTTTCAGGACTGGCAGGTATAATTGATTCAACTAAGGTGTGAGTTGGAGCTCTAAGGAGGTGCATTCACAAAATGCAACTGAGTGTGCATCTTCACAAGCCGTCGAACTGTGGAGACTTTTACTCTTAGTTGACTGGATTGGGAATTGCCTTCTAAATGAATACTTCTGTTTTACCAATGCCTTAAAGAGAGACTAATGAGATTTTTCCAACTCCCTAGTTGAGGGAGTGTGGAAGTTGCCATTATGTATAGGGCTTCCTTTCCTATCCAATGTCTCGACTTCATTCCTTTTTTTTTTTTTTTTTTTTTTTTTAAATGGTCAACAAGATTTTCTGTTAATTATTGAAGAAAGAAACAAATTAAGTGGCCACATGGTACACATGGTGTCAAGGCCTGAACTGAAACACCTCAACAGAAAAGAATAAAAGAAAGAGTAAACAGGAAAATAGCTCCTTTTCTTTGTTGGAAAATAGCCATTGGATATAACACTTGGTGGCTATCTCAATCTCATCCCCAATGGAGTAAGCTTTTTACCATCTCCCATCATGATGCTGAATGTTGCCTTCCTTTATTGTCACCTTAGTGCGGAAGTTTTACAGTTTTGCAACGACACCATGGCAAGCATTTGTAAACTGAAAATGTATTCTTATTTTCTAGTTTGACATAGCATTGTTGATTTTGGTGTTCTTTTGCCATCCCTGTTTTCAAGCATCATTGGTTCTCTGAATTCGGAACCTTAGTGGACTTCTCCTGATGGTCATTTCTTATCAACAGGTGGAAGATCTGCTCAAGAACTATGAGAATGTCTGCACCCTCCGTGTCAGGATGCCCATCTCATCAGATCTATCGAACCCACGTAACTTCATCACAAAAATCACTCGATACGAGAAAGTGGTCAACATCCCCAACTCGATGACAATCTTGGACGAGCTCCTCCCAATCTCCATCGAGATGGCAAAGAGGAATCTCACCGGGATTTGGAACTTCACCAATCCCGGCGTGGTCAGCCATAATGAGATCCTGGAGATGTACCGTGACTACATTGACCCCAGCTTCTGTTGGAAGAACTTCACATTGGAGGAGCAGGCGAAGGTAATTGTCGCCCCGAGGAGCAACAACGAACTAGATGCTACCAAATTAAACAAGCAGTTCCCCGAGCTTCTGCCCATCAAGGAGTCCCTTATAAAGTATGTATTCAAGCCTAATCAGAAGACCTCTAAAGCTTGAGTTACTTATTGGTTCTATGTTCTATTTCTTGAGTGAGCTCCCGGTGATGGGAGTGCAGAACCATATTTCTTCTTGCATCCGTCATTCAAGGTGGTGCATGTTTGCCATTTTATCTGCTTTGTTTATCAATAAGTTAGTTTTTAGGTGGGTTTTGGTCTTGTTCCTTTAAAAAAAAAAAAAAAAAAAATTAAATTCCTGCTATAGAACTTGTTCCATCATCTTGAAAGACTGATTTGCTCATATATATTATTTAAGATGGATTCTTGTTCGTTGCTGATAGATGTGTATTGGGTATCTCTGAAAAGGCTCAGTGGCAGCACTCTGGCCATGTAGCATTGTACTTTCCACTCTGGATAGTTTGAAAAAATGTATGGGATTTGTGTATGGGACTGACCACCTTTGGCTAGCTTTAGTCTTTCAGAACCTGCACAGGCTATTTGGTCTTGCCACCAGCCCAACCGCTGATAACTGTGACCACCTTTTTCAATATCCTTTTTCTATAATACTCAAAATATATAAGGGCTTGTTTGGTTTAAAGTCAAGAAATGGATTTAACTCATTTTACTGCCAAAACATACAATATCATAACTGTCGATGCCTGTGGGCAAGGTAGACTGTCAAGGATGAACAGTTCTGGTGTGACTCAGCTGCATTCTGGATGGGCCTGATAATTGGGGGATCATATCTTCACCACAGGACACGATACATGGACAGTTTGAATTCTGTACATGGGTCACTAGTTAATGGATGAGTGGAATTGTAGACGAAAGATGCATTTCAAAATGAAAAATAAGTGGTAGGTAAACCGGCCCCAAGGATTTAGTAAATCAATTACTCATAAGTGTAGGGCATTTGGTTTGTGAGTAGAGGTTATGGGCTTGACTATTGTATTTTTTTCTATTTCACAAGGAACCAGGGACCCAGTTAACATTCATGGATGGATTCCGGTCCAACCATGAATTTTGGGCTAGGTTATATATATTATATATATATATATATATATATATATATATATATATATATATATATATATATATAGTTGCAAAAGTTGAATAGGGAAAGAAACCCACAACCCCTACCAAAGATAAGACCACTTAACTATTTCATTAACTTTTTTCCCTTTCTTTATACTACCATTAGTATTTTTAAATTTATATTTATTACACGTCGAGTTGAATTGGGTTGTGACACAGGGATGAATGTGATGAGGTCGATTACCATCTTCCTCAAGGATAACTACTCCGAATCCATGGAGCTTCTCTAGACCCCTCACAGAGATTTCTCGAATCCACGAGGAAAAAAGCAAGAAAATATTTTAAATTGCAAAAGTTGAATAGGGAAAGAAACCCACAACCCCTACCAAAGATAAGACCACTTAACTATTTCATCAACTTTTTTCCCTTTCTTTATACTACCATTAGTATTTTTAAATTTATATTTATTACACGTCGAGTTGAATTGGGTTGTGATGCAGGGATGAACGTGATGAGGTCGATTACCATCTTCCTCAAGGATAACTACTCTGAATCCATGGAGCTTCTCTAGACCCCTCATAGAGATTTCTCGAATCCACGAGGAAAAAGCAAGAAAATAGAAATAGTATTCATGAAAATTCGTAATTTGATTGATTGATGAAATAAATGAGCCTACAACCCTTTAAATAGGGATACCAAGACTTGGAATAAGTTTATGAATTAAATTATAACTAAAAACTCCCTAAAATTCGTAACTTACTATAAATAGTAAATTTACTATTATAGTAAGTGTCCTATGTGGCTTAACCACGTTATTCTCTTAATTTTTCTAAACACTTTTCATGTTGGACACAACTCCTAAAGCCCAATGGATGAAGAGTTATAATCAAACTAAAACTTACTAAAAATAGTATAAATGGAAATAAACATGGAATTTGATCGTCGACATGATGGAATCTCGTAAATTCGGCATGGGCAACCCGGCATGGCTGGGTTAGTTGGCTAAAGTAGCTCGTCCTACCCTAAAATCATATATGGTACGTCGAGTAACTCATTCTGATATGTGAGATGTGCCTGTTTTAAGGTTCTGACGGTCTTGATGACTTCTGCCTCTGATTAGGCCTTCTCTGATCCATCTTGGACATGAAAGTGTCTGCGACCCGCTCTACATCAGGTCGAGTCTTCGAGTCAACCCGACCTGGCTGGACTTCGAGTTGAGTCAAGTTTTCATGTTTTCGGGATAATGGTTTCTGTTATGGGTAAAAATAGACTGGCCACTGAGAAAAGGCCATCTTAGACAAATAAATAAATAAATACACACACACACACACACACACACACACAACACGAGGAGGTCGTTCAACGCCAATAATGACCAATGAGCTCCTCAACAGCCAGAAAACGATAAACCACTGCTAGGGAAATGACATACTCCTCGAGCTCGGCCATCAGGAGATGAAGTCTCTCCACTTCCGTCAAGTGCCGAGTCCTCCCACGGTCCCATACATTTTTGAACTGCTGCTCAGAACATCTTTCAGTAAGGTTTCCCGAGGCACAGCCTCACGTGAGGCAAGACTCCGAACCGCTACATCCGGTAAGACCTTGCCCGTACGGAAGGATGAAGAGGATGGTCATCCCCAATTCCGTTTATATTCTATTAAGGAAATGAGCTCGGTCTTGACGCTCAAGCGCGACTCCCAAAGGCAGGTCGGCAAGTCAATAATCTGCTCGATGCCAAGGGAAAACTTGACCACGACTCGTTAGAAAATACAGGTTAGCAAGCCACCGTTCGGAATGACCCCATGGGCCACATCGAACTCGCAAGTTGGACCTCCTACCACGCACTTATACTAATTCTGACCTGGTTCCGACTTTAACTACTCGAGATTCCAGCAGAGGATCTCGGAAGATGACTGCAACATGGATTTGCCCGAGATCTCAGCCGAGGATTTCGGAAGATACCCACGGTATATTTGGAATACGAATCCCTTAACAATGTCCCTAACAAACAGGGAAATTACCTTCTACGTTACCGCCCTTCCTCACCTATAAATAGGAACATCTCTAACGGTGAAAGGTACACACAACTCTCCACTCTGAAACCATACGTTCTACTAGACCTAGCTTGCATGTCTGACTTTGGCATCGAAGGGTCCCTTGCAACAACCAAGGTCTCCATCTTTGTCTTCTCTTGCAGGTTCCAAGCTGTCTAAGGAGGACGTCCAAAAAACTGCATCAATAGTTTCCATGGGGCGTACAAAGAGATTCAAGGGCCTTCATCCGATAGTAAGGCAGCAAACACAACTTTTTGAATGGGAAAAGATCGAATGTTTGGTGAAACAGGAACTGCAGCTTACACTGCAGATGCCTGATTTGGAGTTTTAGCTCCACTTGAGGTGGATTATATGGGTAATCGTTCTAGAGATGGTCCCTCCATGGATTCTCTGCAAAATCTCTCCCCACAAATCATCCCAACCTTTTGAATAATGAACTCGAATGTAATGTTTTGGCTACTCTATGCTTTTAATTGTCTATTGATCGAATCATCTGTGGGGAGTGATTTTGCACAGAATCCATCTCTCATTTAAACAAACCATGAAACAACACAAGCAGAAGGAACTTCATTCCACATTGAATTAGAAAAAACAAAAAAACAGATACATTTCATTGCCAAATGCCATCTGGAAATTGTATTATTTCACTATCATTGCAGGAAAAGAAACAGTACAAACATGGCGAATCATCTGAAACGATACTGCATTACTACCTTCTATACGTCCATTCACTAAATGTGCCCAAAGATACCATTCCTATTACGCATGGAGGGGCCTTCAAAAGAGCCGGGATGACGCAGGGGAGGACGTGAGGTCGAGCACCGTCTTCCTCAAGAGGATAAATATTCCGAATCCACGGAACTTCTCTGGACTCCTCACAGAGACTTCTTGAATCCACGAGAAAAGAGAGCAGAAAATAGAAATAAATTCTAAATAAATTCGAAATAGATTAATCAATCCATAAAAACGAGTTCACAACCCTTTAAATAAGGGTACTAAGCAATGGGAAAGAAATTAGAATCAAACTACAACTAGGACTCCTAGAATTCGCGACTTACTATAAATAGTAAACTTACTATTTATAGACGGTCGTGATGTCTACTAGTGCGCAAGGTTTTCGGCCAAAAATAGTAAGTGTCCTATTTGGCTTCGCCAACCTGTTCTCCTAATTATTCTAAGCTCTTTTCACGTTGGGCGCAACTCCTAAAGCCCGACGGATAAAGAGTTATAAGCAAACTAAAACTTACTATTTATAGTAAAAACGAAATTGAAACAGGGAAACGACCGTGAAATCAGGGGTTTCTCGCAATTCCGAGCGTCGCAACCCGGCGTAGCTGGGTTGGTTGGCTAAAGTAGCTCGTTCTACCCCAAAATCATATATTTTTCGTTCGCTAACTCATCCCGGATTGCGAGATACGCCTGATTTAAGGTCTGATGGTCCAGATCACTTCTGTCGCCGACTGGGCCTTTTCTGATCCATCTTTGCCATGTAATTGTCCGCGACCCGCTCTACATCACGGGAGCTTTACCAATAGAAATTGGATCATTAGGAAGTACAGTGTAAACCACCTGCGGGCTTCTTACGACATGAACGCCGTCCTTCCATGCAATGTAACCAGAAATTATGGGCTGCTGTGCAATGACGCCTCCGCTCACCTTGACTGTAAATGATTTCGTCTCCCCCTTTGATGAGAAAGGAAGGACTGATGGTTCGACAGACACTGGGAGGGATGGTGCATAGACAGTTGCATAATAGATAGAGTTTGGAGACCTGACGTTGGTTACTCTCCTCTGGAAGGTGCCCTTGATGGATTGGCCATCTGGTGTGGATAGTCCAAAGGATGTGTAGTTGACTTAGGGATGGATGTGATGAGGTCAATCACCATCCTCCTTAGGGGGATAATTACTTTGAATCCAGGGAGCTTCTGTGGACTCCTCACAGAGATTCCTTGAATCCATGAGGAAAAATAGAAATAAATTCTAATAAATTCAAAAATAAATTGATTGATGATAAAAACGCATTTACAACCTAATTTTTCTAAGCCCTTTTCATGTGGGGCACAACAGGGTTGGTTGGCTAAAGTAGCTTTCTCCTACTCAAAATCATATATTGTACGTCGAATAACTCATTCCGGTTTGCGAGATACGTCTGCTTTAGGGTTCGGACGGTCTTGATCACTTTTGCCTCCGATCAGGTCTTCTTTGGTCCATCTTGGCCATGAAAGTGTCCGTGACCCACTCTACATCAGTAGTTGAGGTCCCAAACATTGCCTGTGCCCTTGCTAGTGCATATGCTTGAATCAGCAGTCACAAGCCTCAATTTGGTATTGTAGCCCAACTTGCAGAGGAATTCTACGTAGTCTTTCTCGGATGTGTCATATTCGAGCTCAGGATCTATGGCTGCCAAGGGGTTGATGTGTCCGGATCCGTAAGTGAATTCGGCATCTTTGTTCTTCCTGGTGTCCATAGCGTAAGCTGCGAATTCGGCATCTTTGTTCTTCCTGGTGTCCATAGCGTAAGCTGCGGATGATGAAACGGCAATGGGTAGAATAACTAAACGAACTTGTACAATGAACTCTGCTATGACTACTGGGGAAGTAGGATGTTGAATCTTAGTGGCATGTATATTTGTGTTGAGAACTAGGCTGTTAATCAGGTGGGCCCCACTGTGCGTATGGTCTGGTCCAAAAATCAGGCAAGTTCAATTGTTAGGTGGGGCGCATGGTTTCCTCTAACCGTTCATTTCTTTCACACAAGCGTTCACCTGATGAACATGCCAGCTCGATTTTCCGATCACAGCTCAACCCACTTGATGGATGGCCTAAAACACATGGGGAAGAGGGAGTCATTTACATTACCTATAGTCATGAGTGCGGATTTGATCGCTGTGGGGGACCAGTTAGGATAAGCAGCATTGACAAAGGTGGCAGCACCGCCGGCATGTGGGAAAGACATTGAGGTGCCTGAGATTATGTTGTACTTTACTATGGTGGTATCTTCATAGTAGATGGAAGGAGGCATGACCGGTGACCAAGCGGCAAGGATGTCTACCCTGCAGGCCGTCACATCCGGCTGTCCATTAATCCAAAGTTTACTATATTAGAAGCTTCTCCAACCAGCACCAATCAATGGAAGCATCCAATAATCCATATTACCTTGAGAATGTCTGGAGTGATTGGGTTGGGTCCTCTGGAAGAGAAGGAGACGACGTGGGGAGCGGATGCATCTTTCCATGTATCACTGGCACGGATTGTTCTGATGGGGTTGCTGAAACCATGCAGTTTCATGTTTAGAAGATCCAAAGGCTAATGGTGCATTTGGATGCAAAATCAAAATGAATCATGATTCATTCCAAAATGGCATGACACCATTTTAACTCATAATGAATAGAGCCGCAATTCAATTTGATTCAATATCCAAACGCAGCCTAATAACAAACGAAAAATAAATAAATCTGCTTCTAATGTCCCCCCGAAACAGATATGATTTGGGTGCTTACTCAGTAGTTTGAATGTAGTCCAATACTTTTTCCCCATCTTCTATACTGAGAAGTGTACTCGGCAATGGATAAGAGAAGGCGAAATCAGAGAATGTACTGTCAGCCATGATGTTACCTAGTCCATGGGCCTTGATGACCCCATGACCGCCCTTGAAGTCATTACAGAGGACAATCTTCCCTTGCACTTCGTATGAATTAGGAGATCCAGTATGACAGGATCTTGAAAAATCAGCAGAAGCACCGGCCGATACATTTGGAGCGGATCCTCCATAGATCAATGGGAATGATGTACCATTGAGATCAAATGGATTGATGGCGTTTCCCTGCTAGCGAAGAGAAGAATGATATCAGGCAGAATCAGATTGAAAACTTCATCCCCACCATACGCATGGCAAATGCATATCATGATCAGAACATCTAATATGATGTGCCATAGGCCAAAATTCGCCATTATTAGACAGTTTCAGCCATAAGATTGTGCTGATTTTTGCAGATTGAATGTGAGGAAATGCTCATTTCTAATTTAATCAAAGATTGTAATCACTGGACATGAGTAGAAATTATCAATATGCATTCCATGGAGTAATCCACTTGACTTACAGTGAAGGTCTGTCCATTGCCAAGCATCACTTGTGACACAAACTTCCGGTCGATTGTGCTTGCGGCCACCGTCAAAGTCCAAGGTACATTGTTGGAGATGGATCTTGGTTTCGGGCCAGAGTTTCTGGCATAATTCGATGTCAAGATCCCATGCTGCATCGCATGGAATGCTCCAATTGCAATGGGGTCATCAAAGTATTGTGCTGGGAAATTGGATCCAAGGGAAAGTGATATGATATCGACCCCATCTGCCACCGCATCGTCAAAAGCAGCCAAGATATCAGCTAGGGCACATCGGGACGACCAGCAGACTTTGTAGACGGCAATTCTTGCTTGCGGGACTCTACCTCTTGCAATGCCTTGGGCTAACCCAAGGTAGCTTGCTCCAGCCACATCTCGGCCCGCTGCCATGGAAGAAGTATGGGTGCCATGTCCTTCTGAGTCCCTTGGAGACTCGAAGTCCTTAACACCGTAGAAGTCCTCACCATTGTAGTATCAGGCTCCCATGAGCTTGCTGTAAATCCAAAAATTCTATTAAAAGATCAAACGATGAACATGAGGAAGAAACATCAACTTGAAGAGAATATAAATTCTATCCACATTCGCTTGGCCAATGAATTTTATATGTGCAACCCAACTTTGGTGATCCAAATCACCATGTGGAGAGGGAGGAAGGGTAAAATCACTTGTTGCAGTCTGGCAAATCCCTTTCCATTTTGCCGGAGAAGCACCAAACCCGTCATTGCTGAAGCTTTCATACTCAGGCCAGATTCCTATGGACACCAAAAACATGCATAAGATACTTGACTCTATGCATGTGTTAGTTTCTGATCATACCTAAGGGTGCATTTGCTTGCACCAAACATCGTGAAATATCATGGTATTTTCTGATAAATCAGTCTAATTTGGTGCAACCAAACACACCCTTCTAATCTTGATTTTTAATCATCAGATTTAGATTTAAATCAGTTTCTTGAAGGATTAAAACATAGTAATTCAAGTACTAAATATACCTGTATCTAACAGTCCCACGATAATGTCTCGTTCAGGTGGAAGGTAAAAACGATTTTGTGGTAAGCCCATGAACTCCCATGATCTTGTGGTGTGGAGCTGCAACTTGGTGTTAGGGAGCACTGAAACTACTCTATCCATCTCTGTAATCACAATGAACAGTTAAATTAATTCTTTCTCATCCCCAATTGCATCCTCTTCATTGAATTCGTTCATTGCTATCATCTCACCTGAAAACATGGCTACTTCTTCCTCTGATAATTTGGCAGCAAATCCATTGAAACTCTTTTCATAGCTATAGACTAATGACTTTTTGACCTTGGAGCTACTGCACATATACAATTTCAAGCATCTCAGAAGAAGAAAAAGAGAAACACCCATTATTTTTGGATTGTGTTGAGAAACAAGACCATTTCCCGTCATCGGCAAGAATCCCGACATTCATTTTGAAATGAGGTATTTCAAAATGCAAGTTGGGATAATCTCGTTTCACAATTCGTTTAATGATTCCTGGATGTTAGAAGATACTTCATTTATTCTACGATATGAGGATATGAGGATATTTTTTCATCATTCGTATTTTGTATGCTCTTCTTTATTTTAATCAGCCCATCATCATTCAATTTTCAGAGACATACGATCTATATATGAGGAGCTATTAGCTTCGTTTCTTATTTTACATCATCACATTATACATGATATAACCCATTTTCTAATTCATCTATACTCACAACACTTTCATGCATCAACATCCTAACCATTTAATATGTTTAAGTATGATTCATTATTATTATTATTTTTTTTTAAAGGGTGTGAGGTTAGCTTGCCTATCACCTATGGTTATATATCAATGATCGATTAATTCATTTTATCTTATGGTGTGAGGTTAGTTTGTCCATCACCTATTGTTATAGTCTGATAATCGAGGGTTATTTAGCCACTCAATCCGCCAAGTCTTTGTCCATCACTCAAGATATATTTTATTTTATTAAACATACTCTCGCTATTCTGAACATCTATGTATGGTCAAAATCGCTAGCCACACTTATCATCCACTATAGTTTTAAATGAAAAGAGAATGACAATAATGGTCACATCACTCATAGCATCAATATAACATCAATGAAAATTGGTAGTCATGGAGTATATTTTGATTTATATTAAAGATATTGCAATACCACAAAATTTGCAATATATAATGAAATATCATATGTCCAAAGTAATTGATAGGTAATATCATGAAATGCACATTAATATAAAATGAGTCCAAAATGCATGATGACCATCAAGTTATCTACTACTCGAACATTGGGAACATTTAATGATCTATATTAGATATTTTAAAACAATTTTATATGAGAATCGATATAGATTTATGGTTATCCATTTTAAACCACATGCGATTCTTTTAGGGCCTGTTTGGCCGGGTGGATTGGAAGGGATTGAATGGTATTAGGGTGGATGGCATGGATTTCAAGGTAATGATGGTGTTGTTAGTGGATTGTCTTAAGATCCATGGGATTGCTATATCGAGTCTGTTTGGCACGCCCGGCCAATCCCAGGATTAAACCTTCCCATCCCTTCCAATCCCTCAAACCAAACATGTCCCAGGCAAATTTGAACGGATTAGGGTGGATTGGATGGGATTTAAAGGTAATGATGGTGTTGTCAGTGGATTGTCTTAAGATCCATGGGATTGCTATATCCCGGGATTAGATCACCCCGTCTGTTTGGTACGCCCAGCCAATCCCGGGATTTAACTTCGAATCCCTTCCAATACCATCCAATCCCTTCCAATCCGCCTGGCCAAACGGGCCCTTAGTGTTACATGTATTTGCAAATAGTGGATGTACTACATGAGCGACTAGCATGTTTGATGTAGAGTGGGTTGTGGACACTTTCATGACAAGAGATGGACTAGAGAAGGCCTGATCGAAGGCAGAAATGATCCGGAGTGTCAGGACCTTAAATCAGTTGTATCTAGCAAACTGGGATGAGTTTTTTGACATATCATATATGATTTTGGGGTAGTAAATCTTACTTAAGCCAACCAACCCTGCTATGTCAGGTTGTACATGCTGAATTTGTGTGAGATTCCATCAGATCGACAGTCACCATTTAATTTCATTTTTACTATAAATAGTAAGTTTTAGTACAACTCTTGATCCTTTGAATTATTCTTATTTTATTTTCTCATGGATTCGAGGAAGCTCTGTGAGGAGGAGTCCAGAGAGCTCCATGAATTCAGAGTAGTTATTGCAAGAGGAAGACACTGATCCACCTGGTCACGTCCTTTCCTGTGTCAATGTTGCTACTTGCATTTTAAAGTTGTGTACATCATCTTGAAAATTTATTTATGTATAACCCACGCTCATAGGTTTGATGATGGATAAATGTTTTATCTCTATACAAGCGCATGCCATAAGAACAACGGTCAGAATGGTCCGATTGCCAAACAATAGGACACCATTGTAGCTGACCGGCCATGGATGCAATGCATATATACTGGGCAAGAGGATCAATACGTGTCCAGACAGTTTATTGGTGGCCCCCACCATCGATGACCGTCAACAAAGAACAACCGCCCACCAATCAGATGATCGTCACCATCCACTTGGTGTCCCAAAAAAATTGGATGGTCTATGTTACCGTCCAACATTGTCATCCGTACGGTTAAACAGTCATGCTGTTTTTAAATGTTGCTTAAACTGTCACAGGAGTCTGCCTATTCCACTCGTGGGTCGATTATAGATGATCCACTGTTAAAAAAATATAGATAAGATGATCCTAGCCATCAATTTCTGAATTCCACACCTTGAGAGATATATTAATGACCAGAACAACCCAAATGTTATGGAACCATGTTGTTACACTAGATGTGGTGGAGATCCTTTTCAATTAGGACTGACCATCTGGTGGACCCGTTATAGATGAAAATTGATTCGAGATACACATACATTAGATGATCCCAGCCATGAGTAGTTTCCACTGCTCACATCAATTTTATAATGACCGTCCATTTGAAAGCCACTAGTGGTGCAGATGAGATTGTCCCTTTGGAGTGACTTTCAAGTTTCAACTACGGGTACAGGCCCACCATATGCATTGTCCTGATTCACCACCCACCGGCTTTCGCAGCAAGTTCCTGCGCTGGAAACCTAGATGGTGCTCACCATGTTGTTTATGAGAAATCCACACCGTCCATCTCTTTTTAGAACGTGAGGCCAGAAATGAGTCGGATCCAAGCCGAAAATGTAAGGATTGAACGTCCACAGTTGAAATATTCGTGGGGCCGCAGAAGTTTTGAATCATGCTAATATTTGTGTTCTTAGTTCATCCCAGTAGGAATCACGTTATGAACGGTATGGATGACATGTAAACAACACTGTCGACCCAGGGAGGTTCCAACGGTGGTAATTTCCTAACCACGTTTTCCTTTATTACGGCCCAGCCCACTTGAGTCTTGGATCCTGCTCACTTTTGATTTAATATCTTAAAATGAGCTCAAAAAAGGCATGGACGGTGTGGATTTCTCAAAAACATCACGGTGGACCCATCTAAGTCTACAGCGCAGGAAATTCCTGCGACAGGTTTTCGCAGGAAATCCGCGTCCTTTAAGACGGACGCGGATTTCCTGCTAAATGCTTTCGCAGGAAGTTCCTGCGCAAGGATGCTGGGTGGGGCCACCACCATTGTTTTGGGAAAATATACTCCGTTCATCTATTTTGCAAGATAATTTTAGGACAATCTACAAAAACCGAGGTGGATTCGAGACTCAATGGGCCACACGAGAGGAAACATTAGGGATTCAGTTAGAACCGTTGAAACATTCTCATGACCATAAAAGCTTTCTTTCAAGCTAAATTTTTTGTATTTTCACTTCATCCCTGTGTTAATAACCGTATAAACGGTTTGGATGACATATAAACATCAAGGTTGAGCCCAAAAAGGTTTCAACGGTAGGTTTTTCTTTCCTCAATTTTCCCTCTGGTGTGGCCCACTTTAGTTTTGGATCCACCTTGTTTTTGGTCCATTTTCCTAAAATAAGCTCACCAAACGGATGAACGGAATACATTTCCCAAAAACATGGTGGTGAGCCCCACACTTCCTTGCGCAGGAACTTCCTGCGAAATGCTTTCGCAGGAAATCCGCGTCCCGTCTTAAACCCTCTTTTCAGAATACGGAGACAGGGACAGATGCTAGCCTCCTCTGCTCTATAGCTGGTGGGCATCAATTGCCGCCGTTGGGAGGGATTTTCTCTGATCCGATCGAAGATCATTTATATCAGTTTATGATTATTATTATTATTATTTTAAATATTTGATCGAATCGGGTATTTATTGATTATTATCATTATTATTTTTTAAATGATTCCGCTCGAATCGGAATTTCGATTTATTCGTTTTATTTTATTTTATATACAGGTCAAATCGAATCGAATTTATTTGGTTTATTTTTTCTGAAATTCCCATCGAATCGTAAAATAGGGTTCCTCAATCATTGTGAGCAACCGAGTCAATTTCTATTCGAATTCTAATTCTACGGTAAAATAGAAATTCTTACTTGGATTGCAGGAACGAAGTGTACGGAACAGATCACCTTACAGCTCTGATACCATAGAAGGTCTCTCTGTTAATGATCAGTAGAGATCGACACTGAAAGAAGCTGGCGTGAAGATGAACGGTCGAAACAGATCACCTTACACCGGCTTCTTTCCCTCATTCCGTAACTTCTCCCGCACGTTCAGCTGCTTTTGGTGGATAAACAAACATACGTGTTCTAACACTTTCTCATGTTATCATCATCACCGTCGTTGCTATTGGCAGTGCTGATAGAAATTGCAGCGACAGTTGTAGGTTTTAAGACTCACCTTCCAAGAACATCTTCGAGCATGATGCAGTGCGACGCCACAGAAGACTCGCCTTCCTTGGGAAGATTTCCCAAGCATACAACATGAACCTGTACAAAACACCCATTTTAGTTATTTTGATCTTTTCCGTGAAAATAATGAAATGTGTGAAGAGAATTGAGTGCGATTTACCTTTCTTTCCTGGCAATGGCAAGTGAGCGGAAGTGGATTGGCTGATGTGTTGACGTCACCAAGTTCTGTGGGTCCCATCATGAGGTATGAGTTATATCCAAACCGTCCGTATACTTGGTGATCTCATCGTAAGGCTTGAGCTAAAAAATAAGAAAGATCCAAAAATCAAGTGGACCACACTATAAAAAACAGTGGAGGATTGAACGACTGCCATTGAAACTCTTTTGGGAGTCACAGAAATTTTGGATCAATATAATATTTGAGTGAGCACAAATACGGCGAACAAAATCAATTAGAAAGAGGAACGGAATTTCGCCATTTTTTAATTTTTTATTTTTCTCTTCGAGCACTCTTGCTTTGCTAGCTACTACTACTGAAGTGGAAGAAGGAGATGCACCTCAACGCAGAGCTGCAACCATTTTATAGGCTTTTTTTTTTTTTTCTCCGCGAAGTGGATTGCGTGGTGGCCTACACACTACCTGCCGCGGTGGTGGGTTGATGTCACCTGGGCCCCACCATGGGATTTGTCACCAAAGTTTAAGCGCATCGAGTAAACTATGTGGGCCCACCATGGATATATGTGTCTTATCCGGACGCGGATTGCATCCTACCCCCGGGCAGGGCTCTGTGGGGCCCACGGTGATGTGAGTGTTTTATCCACGCCGTTCATCGTTTTCCTCAGATCATTTTAAGATGTTATCCACAAAAAAGAGGCAGGTCTGAGGCTTAAGTGAATCACAAAGTGGGAATTTAATGTACACCATTAAAAACTTCTTGGGAATTGGAGAAGTTTCGGAAATATTTGTGTTTTCACTTCATCCACGTTTACATGACCTTATGAATAGGTTCGATGGTAAAAAATAATAATTTACGGTGGCCTTTAGATAGGTTTCAATCGTGGGTGTCATTATCATTACAGCTTCCTTTGGTGTGGTCCACTGGAGCTGTGGACCTGCCTAATTTTGAGGTTCAAACCTTAAAATTGATCTGAGAAAGGCGACCAACGGCATGGATAAAACACTTACATCAGTGTCGCCCCCACAGAGCCCTGCTCGGACGGATTACCGTCCACGATGCGTCCGTCTTATCCATTCTCATACCGTACATCCATTTTATGTGGTCATTTTAGGTCATGATACCAAAATTTAATAATATCCAAGGCTCAAGTGGACCACACCATAGGAAACAGTGGTAATGATGATGGCCACGGTTGAAACATTTGTTGTTTGTTGGGCCCACAGTGATGGTTATTTGTCATCCAACCGGTTCGTAAGGTCAGAAAGAAATGGATGAAGGGAAAAAACAAATATGCCCGGATAATATTTTAATGGTATGCATTCAATTCTCATTGTTTCATGGGGTGTTCTTTCAACTTAGCTTTGAATATGATTCAATTTTGGATCGTCAACTAAAATTTGATTATAACAAGGATGGACGGCGTGGATAAACCACGTAAATCAAGGTAGCTCCGCAAAGTTCACCTGCGCGCACAAAGTTACTCAATACGACCAATTATTTGTCATTTACTCGGTTTATTCGGATAAACCACGTAATCTCTGCAATTCCACACTGTAGTTTTAACATAAAGTGGATCTGGGCACTCAGCATTAATGGGGAATAGAGGCATTATCACCCTATTGATAGCCATAATGCAATGAGGTTTACGTAGTTGGAAGGTTGGTAGCTGTGGACGGCCCAAAAGTAGACTATCCTGGAAGGGAAATAAGGGACCACTAGTTGAAAGGTCTTGATCAACCTACCATAGAGCGGAAGTTGGAAATTACGGGACGTGGGTGCAACTGCCTCAATCGTCTAATCGCCATGATCTTAGTATTCGGAGCAAGAAGTAAGATCTTCTCAGAAAAGCCAGCGAGGAGCAGCGGATGGAGCGACATCGAAAATCGACGTGCCCATCGGTAACCTGAGGCAGGAGCCAGACTATGAGAAGTAGCCCGCGGGATGCAGCAAAAAATGAGCGCCAAGGGCAACGAACCCGCTCAAAGAAGAGAGCAGTTGAAGAAGATCAGTGGATTTGAGAGCTGAATAAAACCCTTTGAACCAGGATTTAGTGCGAAGTTTCATTCAATATTAGGTCATCGTGGGGGCTTTCCAAAATACCTATTCCACACCTCCAATCTGTATCACAACTTCAGATATGCAAATAAACCCGTATGGGGCAGGGATTTAGTGAGAAAGCATTTTCTACTTTTACCGTGTTTCGTGAGGGCTCGTTGTTTAGAACCCTACTTCCACGGCCGATGGAATTTCTTCCTTACGACGTACCTGGACCGCCCTGAGTCATCCATTTTTGCAGACCCTCAGGACTAATTTACCCGGCATATGGTGTAGCACACATTTAAAAGCCACCTTTCCTGGTGTGGTACCTCCATCTGATGAGACCTTGACCCAAAAACACAACCCCCCTGGATCTGTGGACCCTCCGGAAACACTATAGTCACCTACCCACATATGGAATTTTATCTTTGCCACAAAGCGATTTCGCTAGACATAGCACAGCATGGATACGTTAAAACCGTCACAAGAGGACAGCCAATTAAGGACGGCTTAGGGGGAGGTAAAACTGCACAACAATGCTTAAACCATGCAATGGCGTATATTAGTATGGACACATGGTCGCCATGAGCTTAGTCGATGATTCAATGAAAACTTCTTTGGACCTTCACCTATGGCACCCAAGGTACGGCTAGGATTCTTCCTACATTTTAAAAGAAGTTTTGCCACCATTTAGATGCATGCCACGCGTACATCGGATGTGTGCATGGTATCTTTCATTCGCACACAGGCCCCATTAAATAACTTCTGGTCAACTATTTTGAATTTTGATAGAATATGTGTTCCATGGACCTCGGTGGTGTGTTGGCTTCACCAAGCTATGTGGCCCACCATGATTATGTTTATATCCAATCCCGCTATCCATTTGGCAAAAATATGAGATAAATCCAAAGCTCAAGTGAACCACACTGCCAAAGCAGTGGGCTTGAACTTCTATAATTAAAACCTTTTTGTCTGTTTTTGTTAGCTTGTTAATACACCCCCACTCCTGTTGCAGAATTGATACGAAGACATCAGTGTTGGAGTCAGGTATCTTTCACTCAATCTATCACTTGAGCTAGGGATTTGGGCGTTCTATAATTCAAACCTTCTTAGGTCACAGGAGTTTTGGATCAATACAATGTTCATTTTTTTTCTTTTTTAACAACTTCATGAACATGTCCAATGGCAAATAAACATCGTGGTGGGGCTTTGGAATGTTTTAATTTTGAAAATCATTGTTCCCACTGTTTTTTATGGTGTGGTCACTTTAGTTTTAGTTATAACTAATTTTTGGTCTCGTAATTTAGAATGATCTCTCCAAATGGATGGATGGTGTGGATATATACATCTTGGTGAGGCCCACTGTAATTGGTGATGTCAACACACCACCAAGGTCGGTGGTGTGGGGCACACCTAGCATTCCACTTCCGATTGGAAACGGAGTGGCTACTCCCCTGGTCGGTGCTATGTGGGCCCCGCCATGATGTATGTGTTTCATCCATTCTGTTCATCCATTTTTACAGATGATTTTATGGTTTAGTCCCAAAAATGAGAGGGATATAAATCTCAATTGGACCACACTACATGAAAACAATAGTGATTGGATGTACACCATTAAAATCCTCCTAAGGCACACTATATTGTTTATTTGACATCCAATCTATCATAAAGGCCTAGATGAAGATAATAATATCAGCTTGATCCAAAACTTTCATGGCCCCAAAATGTTTTTAATGGTCAACCCTCATTCAACACTGTTTCCTGTAATGTGGTCTACTTGAGATTTGGATATACCTCATTTTTGTACTTGTACTTTAAAATGATCCGTAAAAATAGATGCATGGCATGGATGAAACACATGCATGATGGTGGGCCTACATAGCACCGACCACCAGCCATTGGATGGTGTTAGGGGGAGTAGCCAATCCGTTTCCGTCCCGAATGGCCGCTTCACACGAGACCCGGCTTCCTAGGTAATATGGCACGTAGCCATCGTACTAACAATCCCATGATGATGGCCTAGGTATTCTTTCACGAGTGAAATGATGGCCTAGTCTAATAATTTTTGAAAGAGTCGGGATCCTCTGTTAACAGGTCAACAGATAAGGTGACGACCAATGAGGATTAGGGTATCAGGAATGCTAAGTTGACCTGATAATAGAGGATCCGGACTCTTTCTGAAATGCAAGCGGTGTGGCACACGCGGTAACAAGGAACACGTGTACAAGATCGGGTCCCTTTACTAGGTACCTAATACCTTGATTTATGCTGATCCAAAACTCATGCCAGTCCACTGACCCGAACGGCCACTCTAGCATGTAAGAGATGGATTTTGAGAAGATAAGATACCAGCAGTCCAAATTCTATGTAAATGTGTGGCCCACTCGATGAATGGACTGGCTGATCGTTTGCTCTAAAGAATATTTACAGTGTTCCCTACCTGATGAATAGTCTAGATATCATGCACGCTTAGAAGCCATCATGTATCTTACACGAGCGATCAGCTTAGCTACATGGAACCCTGTACAACGTCCGCAGTCCCTGTCATTGATTTATAGATCTGATGGTCCAACCCACTTTTCATAGGCCACGTCACCTTAATTCCACGATCTTAACCGATTAATGCATAGCATGCGAAAATTGATAGCAAGGATAATTTAGGATATAAACATCCACGTCAAATCTCAATCATCCATCCTCTGGCACACCTTTGATTCCTTTGAAGAATTACTTCCGTCAAATAATGGTAACCGTTAGATTTATGGCTCAGAGAACAAATGGCTATACTGAACGGGATTGACCAACAGATGGCTGATCCGATCGTACCGTGGTGATCTTATAGAATCAAGATCGCATATACCGACGGCCCAAAAATCTCATTGATAAAACAATCCTAAACCTTCCCTTGGTGGAGAAAAAAAAAAACCAACGCTTCAGAGATGCAATTCAGCAACAGTTGTATGGATGGGACCTTCCTACTTTGGAGAGTACTATTTGGGGGCGTGGCCCATCTAGTAATGGGCCAATGATAGCAATGGACTTGATCACTAGCATCTCCGAAGGCGAGTGGAATAAAGCTATTGTACACACCACACATGTGCCGGCATCCCACTAAGGACCGAGATCCAATCCATCAGAACGACACCAATGATGCCATAGCCCAAGAATCAAGTCGTTCCACCGGTTAGGTGGGCCACAGATTAAAAAACAAATTTGCACCGGAAAAGCTTGGCTGAAGTTTTCTAACACATCTACATGCTTCCAATATTGGGGCCCACCTGTTGAGTGGACCAGATTATTTTTAGTAAAGCATGCAGAAATCGCACAAACGTGATGCATGGAATGGATCACGCACTTATATGTACCATGCTGCCCATAGTTATGAAAACCATCATGCTCATGGCTATAGCACTTTATTTCATCCATCAGACCACCATCCGATGTTGATGGTTGTATACTGAGCCGAGTGATATGCAAGCCTCCGTGGGACACGTGTGAATAAGAAATATGCGTATAAGATCTGGTCCCTTTATTAGGTATGGTATATTATAAAAATACGCTGATCCAAAACTCATGCTGATTCACTTATCAGGCCACACCAAAATGTGAGAAAGAAAAAGACCAACTGTTATATTCTAGGTACATGTGTAGTTCTCCTGGTGAATGGATTATGGGAAATACACGCCGAAAATAGTATACCATATTTAGAAAAATAGAAATAAAATAAAAATTTAAGTAAAGAACAGATGACTTACTTGTTTGAGTTGAGACGTGATAGAGTACTTGACTTGAAACTAAATTTGTCCTCCTTGAACCGATCCCAAGTGCAACAAGAATCTTGGACAGTTGGCCTCTGTGACACAATGGCTATAACCTATTCCCAATGGTGCGCACGTTGTACACAGGTTCGAACCACAGTGTAGAACTTAGATCCTAAGTGAGTTAACTGATCAATGGTGAACTCAATTGTAGAAAAATCCAGAGACTTGTTTTAAAATAGAGAGAAATCGATTTTGTTGACTAAGTCTAATTATAGATCATGATTAGGTGTTTAAAACACCATTTTGAATTAGTGTTAGGTTTGAACCCAACTGGTGCGACCATCCGAACAAACGTGTCTCTGGTTTGAAATTCGCACAAAACCAAAAGGCACAAGTATACTCGTGCGACAAAATCATTAGAGCGAGTGTACTCTTAGTCCACACATAGACCCGATCCTGGACCCAGATTGGTGCACGCACATATGTGTCACATGGCCACAGCCCGGCCCGGCACAGCTCGGCTCGGCTTTGCTTGATGCATGCACACATTGTAAGGAGATGGTCCAACCCAAGTGTCCATTCCTCCTTGGCGGCTCAAGCATTATACAATCCACATCTCATATATATATATATATATATGGAAAAGGTATTATGCGCTCGACCTCATGATAAGCTCCCGTGAGGTCGAGTTGTGTGGGCCCCACCGAGATGCGTTTCAACCATCAAAACCATGCATTTGATGGGTCCCCTTTAAATTATGGGATACCCCAAAAATCAGCCATATACGGAACTCAGGTGGGCCATACCATCTAAAATTATGTGAAGACACCGTTAAAACATATAAAAGCACTTGGTGGGCCCACCTGAGCTTTGCATGCGCCTGAAACTTGGTCTAAACCCTCATTCAAGTGGGACACATGTAATGGATGGGCTGGATTTGCAAACCACATGTCGGTGGACCCTCAAAAATGGTTATGAATGTTTTAATGGTGCACGACCCTCTCCACTTTTGTATGTGGTGTGGCCCACACAAGTCACGGATTGACTTGATTTTTGACACCTAGGTAGACGATGGAATGGGTGCATCTGACTGATGGGGGTAGATGTTCGAGAACGCATCATGGTGGGACCCACACAGCTCGACCTCATGGGACGTTAAAATCAACTCGAGCGCATAGTACCTTTTCCCATATATATATATATATATATATATATATATATATATATATATATATATATATATATATATTTATATATATATTCTCTTTGGTCATTTTCGATGTGGGATATAAGAGAGTCACACTAAAAGAGAAAACCTTTTCAAAAATGATAAATAAGGGGGAAATTTGGATTTGAAACACTATTTATTTTTAAAATACAACAATTCCCCTACATGTTTTAAATTCAAAATACTTCAGTTTAAAATAGAAGAGTTGTGTAATAGTGTCAATGTCTATTGTACTTTAATCGACATTTAGAGTAAACAAGACGAGTTTATAGGAATCATGTGATTATCGGTCTTTAACCTGACCCATGAAGCATTAACTACTATACATGCCATTCAAATAACTTTTTTTTTTCTTACAGTTGATTATTCGGTATGGTGCCTTTTGGCCATGTCCATTTTCCTGAAATTTCATGAGTGCTCTAGAGAAACAACCTATATATTCTCAGAGGAAGCGATCCCACTTCCACACTCATATATGTGAATTCCATCAAATATACACAACAACTGGATACACTACTATATATGGTTATAAATTTATAAGAATTCAAAAACTCATCCTCTCTCACGTTCTTGCTTGCATTGCCCACACCATAGGAAGGAGGAAGTTCTATGTAGTGTGTCACGCCCCAAACTCGGAAACTGGGCTCACAAAATTCTGATCGCCGAATCCGGCGCCGACAACCTCCGTAATGCCCCGTTCTCGGATCCCGACACTCATATGCCAGATTCCGATCATGGGATTCTACAAGAAGGATTTTCAGTATGATTTTTTTTTTTTTGTAATGGAGCATAACCACAAGCATAACCAAATCACAAAACAACATCACCACATATCCACTATATCAAAACTTTAAGTACAATGTGAAAAGGGAAATACAAGGTGATAAAAAAGCTCCAAGATGATCAGATGAGCATTCCTGCCTCAGCGTTGCTGCTGTCCAATGCCACTTGCACGCAACGGTCGTGCATAAGCTTACAAAAGCTTAGAGGGTGGTGTAAGTGTGTGCGCAAGGCAAGTGCCAAGTATACAAATATCAGAGTAATGCGGAAATATGCGGGTAAATACATAAATACTATCAGTTGTATCAAAGCTATGTGATGCAAGACATGAATGCTATCGGCCATACCAAGACCATGCAATGCGAGGCTTATGTAGCCAAATGTCATATACGAGATACAAAACAAGCATGCCAGTCCTCATCAAGTACACATATCAGTACAGTTTCTCTCTGGTATATCACCGGGGTCTAGTACACTTCACACTGACTGCTGTCTCCCTAGCCGCACAGCCCAGTAAGTGGAAGAGACCTCACTATCCGCCTGACCAGTAGTCTGCTAATACCTACCCGGCTCGTCGATAGAAGAATCATTTGCGAGTTGGTCAAACTCAGCCTAGCTTATAGCCCTCTCACTCGGGCGGATAAGGCCACACCCCCTTTCAACCGATCACGATATAGTGGGAGACGCGGCCTATTGGTATTCGGCACTCGGGCGCTTGTGTATTTACTCAGTCTAGACGTTGGAGCATCTCCTGGTACCAAAAAGGTTTTGAGACTCTCACCTAAAGACATCCTAAGTGCCCACAGTGCTAGAACCAAGTATTTATGGTATCCGATATGGCCATCCATGATGTGCCTGTGGAGCCACGACCCTGATGTCGTTAGGGTGTATAATGATCAAGACATACAAATGCAAGATGCATGAAGCACACTGTCCAGTCATGTAACAATCTTGCACATACCACGCACTCATGTGGGTAACTCCTATCAACGAGTCCTATAAATGATCTACCCAATGACATATGCAATGATCAGTCACTACTCATATCAAACATACATATGATGCGTATGGGCATGAGTCATGGAGTTAGACTAAGCATGTTATAAGGTGATGAACTATCCTCACAACGAAGATGGGCCTAGATAGCCTACGCACAACAAGTATGGGCCTATCAATGGGCCCTAGGGAGAGATACAATGCGGACATTTAACCAACATTATCCTTACAATGTGGACGTCAAACCATCATTGCTTCCAAGGCATAGCCTGTTATAAAGGTTAACACATAAATCACGATGGAATCACATTACAATGGGCCTTATGTACATCCATTGGGCCTCGACCCATGGGTCTCCAATACATCAAATGAGCCTCATAACATGGGTCTCATATATATCAAGGTGGACCTCGACGGATGGGTCATAACTACATCAGGATGGGCCTAATCATATGGGCCTCATATATAAACCAAGTGGGTCTCAACAACGGGCCACAAATACATCAAGATGGGCCTAATCATATGGCCTTATATATATATATATATATATATATATATATATATATATATTATATATATATTATATATATATATATATATATATATATGAATCATATCAAAAAGATCAACTGGACCGCACTCCAAATAACAGTGGCGGTAATGATTTCTACCATTAAATTCTCAAGGCCCACCATAACATTTATTTTCTATCCAATTTGGTCATAAGGTCACACAACCCTGAATTAAGAGGAAAACAAATTTCCTAATGATTCAAAACTTCTGTGACAACAAAAGGATTCAATGGTAGACACTCAATCCCCACTCCTTTTTGCTATGTGGTCCACTAATAGGCAGATCTGCCTCTTTTGGGCCTCAGGCCATAAAATGGGCTTTCAAAATGGTTGGACGTATGGATACAACACATGCATCATGGTGGGCCCCACCGTCCAAACAGTGGACGGTGTGGATACATACATCATGGGGTGGGTCCCACCGTCCAGTAGTGTGGACGGTGTGGACAAAACACAGACACCATGGTGGGTTCCACCGTCCACTACCGTGGACGGCATGAACAAAACACATACATCATTGGGTGGGTTCCACGTGGGGCCCACCATAACGTTTATTTGTCATCCAATCCTATGGTAAGGTCACATAGTCCCATATGAAGAGGAAAAACAAATTTCATATCAATCCAAAAATTCTGGGACACCCAGAAGGGGTTTCAATGGTAGACGTTAAATCACACTGTTGCTTACTGTGTGGTCCACCTGAGCTCCTCATAGGGCTGATTTTTTTTTTTTTTTTTTTTTTTTTTTTTTTTTTTTGTTTGGAGGGGGAGGGGGGGGGGGGGGGGGGGGCATTGCCCGGTGGGGCCCACGGTTGGACTTGTGGTCCTGCCCGTTCGTCCATAGCGCAACAGCGCAGGACACTGCTGCAGCATCCTTTGGATGAGTAGCAGCGCCTGCTGCTATTTATTTTTATTTTTATTTTATTTTTGAAAAAAATGTATTTTCGAGGTTTTTCCTAGGTGGGGCCTGCATCCGGCAGATCCACCCCGTCCACTGGCCCCTATGTCTCAAGACAAGCTAAACAAGCCCAATATTTGGCATGTTTCGGCGTGTAGAAATATTAGGTGGATTTCAATGGTAGAAAACACTGTTTGCTATGCTATGACCCACTAGAAAGTCAGATTGACTTCATTTTTCGGCTCAACGTGTAAAATGATCTAAAAAATAAGATGTACAACATGGATTTGATCCTTGCATCAAGGTGGAGTCTGCATGAGCGGTCCACCTAAAACCTTTAAATATTATATATAGATTTTTTTTTTTTTTGTCAGGACACCCACTGTCTGTTCAAACTTCATGTTGTGGCCATGTCCAGCGTCCCTGGACGCTGGACGGTTTGAATATAACACATTTAAGGTGGGTCACACGTGGACGTGGCCCACCTAGATCAATATGATATTTGTGTTTTTCCCATTTCTATAAAGGTAGGGCCCACATGGCTTGGATGGTTTGGATAAGACATACATCAAGGTGGGGTACATTCGGGTGGGCCACATAGCCACATCATCACCCGAAAAAAATGGAAAAGAGAGGAAGAGAGAGAGAGAGAAAGGGACATGTGTGATGGAGTGCTCCGCCACTATGAGCCCTCCTTTGCATTCAATCATACATCAAGTGGGTCCTAATACATGTGGGCCCACCAAATCAAAGATCAACGGTGGAGATTCCTTCTCCACCCAAAGTGAAAGGTCTAGATGACCTCTTTCAAACTAGAAAGTAAACATCATGATGGGGTCCATGGAGAATGGCCCCATCATGGAACGATCATGTGAATCAAGGTGGACCATCGGCCACACCTAGGGTCCAAAGTGAGATCCATACCATCAATCGGTAGGCCTCACTTGGCCCATCATTAAAACCTGAAAATTTAGCCTATAAAACACCCACCGTTTGATCTTCTTGGTCCGATGGAACGCCGATCTCCTTGTGTCCCACTTTGATGGAAGATGATGAGAGATGAATGGCTAGGATGAAGGATTTTGGGGTGGGAAGTGGGCCACACACATGCACTTTTCTCTCACATGGAAGAGCTTGGACGTCCACTCTTTGCTCTCCTTTGTTGCTTGGAAAATGTGTTGAGAAAGAGAGAGAGAGAGAAGTGGTGGTTGTAAGAGAGAGGTGATGGACGTGAGTGATGGATGTGAGGTGATGTTGTACTTGACATGTATGGGTGTGTAAGAGAGAGAGAGAGGGAGAGAGTTGACTTGGTGGTTGCTTGACTTGAGGAGAAAGAAAACTTTGATTAATTGATGGGATGGGTTGTAGAGATTCTCTTGGGATTGCAAATGCGCGGTGTTTCTTCAAAATAAACGTCGGCTCACATCTCCTGGGCAGGGTATTGGATCGGTGCACAAGACGCGGTGTTGGAACCATGACGACGGTGTGGTCGCAATAGTACAAGTCTCAGATTAAGCAGACTCGAATCTACAAGATACGATTTAGGGTCACGCGCAAACGTTGATTAGAGGTCGCAAGTTGCTGGAATTCACTAGGAAGGATCGCAGGAATCGACGGAACAGTACGGATTAGGATACGGGTCTTACATAGTACTTCTTAGTCTTCTAG
>JAJHSJ010000007.1:18107179-18218052 GCA_021015155.1 Magnolia officinalis
CAAGCCTCACCTTGTCGAGGAAGATCGCACCTCTAATCTTTGGCGGGAGGGCCGCAGCATGCCACGTAAAGAAGGAACTCTAGGTCTTTTTTCTCCAACCTAAATCTGATAGTTGGGAATAATCTTCCTCTATATCAAGTCATCCGGCCGTTGACTTTAAGATAGAATCATCATATATCCAAGTATTCTCACTTGTCCATTATAAGTAACCGTTCCTTCAGCTATTCAAAGCTAGGTAAAGATATCCAACCGTCCACTTAAACTCACTTTGTGTTCATCTGTTTACAAAATTGATCGTACCTCCACCTGTATACATGATCAAAGTACTAACCATCAAGTTTTACTATTTTTAACATGTCATCTGGCCATCTATTATGTTAGTTGATATACGTACCTTCCCTTAATTAATTTGGTAACTCCTTATTCATAATGATTTAGATATAAGTTCTTTTGTAAGAATTGCTTAAAAACGTACATATGATCATGTAGAACCATTAGATTTCCTAAAAATCTCATGTTAACAATAATTACAAAAATGTTATTAACCTACACCCTTGAGTTCTACATCACATGGTTTTCATGATCCGTTTGATGTGAAATTTTGTCCCATGTCTATCTATCATAAATTAACGATACAAGTCAAATTTCAGCCCTTAGATCATTATAAAAGTGGGCCAATTAACAAATCAGCCCCTTAATAGTTGATTTTGGTGTCCATTGAGTGATGAAAGCTCGTATCGTAGTAGGATATTTTTCTTCATATGAACAACTTAGATTGCCCATCATATGGACCGAGTGTGAAATGTGAGAAACTCACTGATTGCCTGCCTCTAAGTGCAGAGGTTTGTAAGTAATATCCCGTGAATATAGGGTCGATCCCACATGGAGATGAATTGCAAGATGGACAAAATCAAATGCAAAACAAACTAAGTAATAAAAACTAAACTGATTATTTAATTTTGAAAGTTTTGAATGGATGTAATTCAACTAAATTAAAACCTTTTTCATAGGGACAGTCCAATTGATTGACTAAGTTCAGAATTCATTCATTAGAGGTATTCTTCTCTCTGGTGGGGGAGGTGCTATCATGGAGCGCTGGGAGGAAGCTCGAATGAGAAGAAGCCATCCGGTGCTTATCGTATTCTCCATTTTTATAGGTAATCTCACATTTGACATAACCGTTGAAGACCTCCTCCACATTTTTAGGAGGTTTGGTAAGATCGTCGAAGTGTTTCTGCCCAAAGACCAAACCCGGATTAAGCATAGGGGTTTTGCTTTCGTAAGATTTTGGTATGAGCAAGAAGCATACAATGCCATCCAAACCCTAAATGGTAGCAGGATTGATGGGCGTATTGTCACGATAGATTGGGCCAGACAGCAAAAGGGGGAACCTAGGGCAGAGGGGTCGAAGAACCGGGTGGAGATCCCTCCCCCAGCACCTCCGAACTACCCCAAACCCAAGTTCCTCCAAGTTAGGGCGCACACCCATTCTCTAGATTTTCGTTGCCTAACTTGAGTCGTCGCCCATTCATCGTGGAGGCAAAAAAAAGGGGAAGTGGAGAAGATGACCAAATCGCTGGCCACAACTCTACTCGTCCAGGTGGGCAGAGATGATATCTTCATTCTCCATCTAGTCGAATGCACTCGCAAGTCGCCCCTGGCGGCGTCCTTGGTGGATTTCACGAGGATCGGCCCGGTTAATTTCCTGGTCAGATTTTAGTCAAAGTAGGAGATGGAAGATTTTGTAGGGGATGCAGCCCTCCTTAAGGAATGGGTATTATCAGTATAGAACCTTAGAGTGTTGATGCTTGCTCCCTAGCCAAAGGAATCTGGATTAGGCTGATTAGTATCCCACCCCATGCCTAGTTCCCGTCGACCATTTCCAAAATCGCTAGCTCCTATGGTAAGGTCATTGAGATTGTTAGTATGGCAGCCTTGGGCATTTTTCAGGCATTTGCAAGGGTCCGTATCGCCCTGCTCCCAAGGGCAGATCTCCATTCAATGTGTTATATGAAAGTCAATGGCTCCTCCTTTCCTATAGTGGGTGCTATGGAATGTCAGGCCCTTGGTGGGATACGCCCCTAACCCCCAAAATTTGACTCCTGGGACTTCTAGTTCAACGAAATTTTGGGTGGTGCAGTCGTTTTTCAGAGATAGTGGGACTGGTAGGCAAGGCCTCCCATCTGTTTGTGGAAATGCTTCTGAGAATCTTCCTTTGGCCCTGATTGATCAAAAGGGGACTTTGCCCTGCCCTGCCCTGCCCCGCTCACCACTTGTATGGTCTCATCCCGGCCTATCACCCTTCCCTCAACCTTGCCTAACACCTCAACCGCGTTAGCGGAGCCTTCAATACCCTGCCGGATTACTTAGCCTCCTTTGGCCCGATCTCCCCCCAATTCCCCTCACCAAGTTGAGTTGCCTATCTTAACCCAGGCCTATCAATCGAATCGGCCTTGCCTATACACCCACTCCAATTCTGAAGCCTCCCAACTCATCCCTACATACCTGCCTTTACCCCCCCCCCCCCTTCGACCCAGCCCCAGAGGTCGCCCCAGCCATACATATCCCTTCACCTTATGACTAGTACTGCTTTCCCTTCCTCGCCAGTGCATCTGTTAAGGAGGGCAAGTCCAAACTGCTCGACGGATAATATTCAAGGTCTCCACGATACAGGGCAGATCAATTCCCCTCCTAGAATAGGCTCTGCTAGGTTGGGGGTAGTCGACCAGGTTGTGCGCCATCTCCCAGACTCATGCGAGCTGCATCAACAGGAGGAAGGTGAGCATGCTCTCCAAAGGATTGTGCTGATTGGCGATAGTGATGCCCAGCAGTTTCCCCTTGCATCAGAGATCCGGTTTCCTCATCAGGTCGTCAAGAAGGAAGCAGCCTGCATAGGAACCCCTCTCCAATTAGCCACGCTCAGCTATAAATCCCAGTAGGGGGAATCAAATCCAGCAGACTCAGGGGCAGAGCCAGGTCAGTCGGCAGCCCCTACATCTAAGCATCCCTTCGGTTCAATTCCAGGAATTTCTGCAACCCAGGTACCAGGTTGCTTCTGATCTCATCAGGGATATATAGCTACCCTATTCTATGTCAGGATATGAATTTAGTTAGGCCAGTAGGGGCGGGTCATTTGGAAGTGGACCTGTCTCCCTACTTCGTGGAAAAAAGAGCTTATTCGGAGTTGGTGAGAGGAGATAGCCTGCACGAGGATGGCCCATCGGACCGTCAAATTCAGAGAGAGGCCTGTTCTCCGTTGTTGAAGAGTCTAAATCAGACCAACCACATTCTGTTAGAGGGGGCTGAGAACCAGGCTGTTACAAGCCTCTCCCTCGACCGAAATACTGCTGCTATTTGGAGAAAACCAACCAGAAAGAAGAAAAATCAGAGCTGGAACCCGACCACGACAACTAGAGAGGGAGATTGGTACAGCAGATTAAGAAGATTGAAACGCAGGGCCGTCAACTCTGGGTGTGTGACTGATGGATAAAGTCATAATCTAGAATGCCCGAGGAGTTGGGAACTCCCCCAACAATCAAAATCCTAAAGAAGTTAATCGGTAGGTTCAAACCAGTGCTGGTAGCAGTCCTGGAACCTATGTTGTGCGAGCAGAGACGAGTCGCCATCTTTTTGAAGCTTGGCTTCCACAAATCCATCTCCAACGGGGATAAAGGGGGTAAAATCTGGGTATTTTTCCAGGATCACCTAGATATTTCTGTTGTTTATGCATCCAATCAATTGCTTTCTATGTTATTTTTATGCAGATCCTAAGTGCCCTCGTTTATCTGTCTATCATATATGCGCGTTGCTCTAAGATACTTAGAAGATCACTCTGGGAGGACTTACCGAATATCAGTAGAAATATGAATGGCCTGTGAGCAGTGGGAGGAGACTTTAACATTGTGGCGAATGCATCGGAAAGAAGAGGTAGCAGAAACCCGGATCTGGCCAGTATGACAGAATTTGCGGATGCTATTCGAAACGCTGACTTAGTTGACGTAGGTTTCTCTGGAAATAGCTTCACTTGAAGTAATAACAGGGCCGCAAATGCTAGGGTCTGGGCCAGGCTTGACTGGGTCCACATGAACGACAGGTAGGCTACTCTGTTTCCATCCTTCAAAGTTCAACATTTGCCCAGGATAAATTCAGACCACGTGCCACTCCTCTTATTCTTTCCCTCCCATCATCAGCCGAGCATCAGGCCCTTCAAGTTCTTGTGCATGTAGAAACTGCATGAAGATTTCCAGCATGTGATTCAGAAGGCCTGAGAAGGAGAGTGTGATCCTCAGCCAATGATTAACCTGCAGCTTAAATTGAAGAAAACCAAACAACTCCTTAAAGTCTGGAACAGATAAGTGTTTGGGGACATATTCTCGCAGGTAAAGGAAGCGGAAGAGGAGCTAGTTCAGTCAGAATCTCGTCTGTAGTCATCCGCCGAGGAGTCGGTCTTGCAAGAGAGCTTAGCTATTAGGTGAAAATTGGCGAATCTCCACTTGAGGGAGGAGGTCTTTTGGAAGCAGAAAGCGCGCAACTCCTAGTTGGAGGAAGGGGACCGTAATACTAAGTTTTTTCATGCGGTGCTACTGAGAAATGCAGGCAGGCTGCGATCTCCTCTATCAGAGATGGGGACGGCAACGTTATTATGGACCAGGGTCTAATCAAAGCAGCGGCAGTAGAGTTTTTTGAAGATTTATTCAAGGAAACTCCCCTCTTTGGTGGAGAACTTCATTTCTGGGATCCCTTCTGTCCTATCGGCGCAGGACAAAGATCATCTCCCCCCCCCCCCCATCGTTGGAGGAATTGTGGGCAGCCGTCAACGACATTCCAAAAGATGGGGCTCCCAGCCCGGATGGGTTTTCCTCGGCATTCTACATCTCATGTTGGCCGATCGTGAGTCATGATATCCATAGAGCGGCTTGCGCTTTTCTTGAAGGGAGCCCGCTGCCGAGGGATTTTTCTTCATCTCTGATTTGTTTGAGCCTGAAAAATTCGGTGGCCGCTTCATTTAAAATTACCGTCCGATAAGTCTTTGCAATGAGGTCTACAAGATTCTCGTCAAGGCTTTAGCTTCAAGGCTGGGCAAAGTCCTTCCCAATCTAATTTCATAGGAGCGAGGGGAGTTTGTGAAAGGTAGATCGATCATGGAAAATATTGCGATGGCCCATGAACCGATGAGGAACATTGATAGGAAAGTTCGAGGGGGGAATGTCATCCTCAAGCTGGACCTGGAAAAGGCCTATGACAGGGTTACTTGGAAGCACTACAAGAAATAGGGCTTTTACGAACAAAACTTTTGCCGACGAAAATTTTTTCGTTGGTAAATGTTTTCCCGACAGCTGAAAACAGTAGGTAATAATGTTTTTACAGATGAAAATTTTCGTTGGGAATAATGTTATAGTTTTAAGATAGAAACATTTCGCGCCATCTTAAAAACTTTGCAGTAAGAGTTTCACCAGGGAACCAAAACCGTCGGGAATAATGTTTTACCAACTAATAAAACTTTCGTCGATAAAACAATACTTTTATCGATGAAATTTTTTTCGTCGGAAAATGTTTTCCCGACGGCTGAAAACCGTCGGTAATAATGTTTTTACCGACAAAAATTTTCGTCGTGAATGATGTTATAATTTATAAGATAGAAAATTTTCGCGCAAACTTAAAAAAGTTTTACAGTAAGAGTTTTACCGACGAACCAAAATCATTGAGAATAATGTTTTTTACCAACGAAAAAACTTTCGTCGGTAAAACATTACCAACAAAATTGATTTTTGTCGGTAAATGTTTTCTCAACGGCTGAAAACCGTCGGTAATAATGTTTTTACCGACGAAAAATTTTTTGGGAATAATGCTATAATTTTTAAGATAAAAAAATTTCGCACCATCTTAAAAAGTTTCGCAGTAAAACTTTTACCGATGAACCAAAATCGTCGGGAATAATGTTTTTTACTGATGAAAAAACTTTCGTCGGTAAAACACTACTACCGGTGAAATTTTTTTCATCGGTAAATGTTTTCCCGACGGCTGAAAACTGTCGGTAATAATGTTTTTACTGACGAAACGTTTCGTCAGTAATAATGTTATAATTTTTAAGATAGAAAATTTTCACACCATCTTGAAAACGTTCGCAGTAAGAGTTTTACCGACGAACAGAAACCGTCGGGAATAATGTTTTTATCGACAAAACTTTCGTCGGAAAAAACACTATTACTGACGAAAAATTTCATCAGGAATAATGTTATAATTTTTAAGATAAAAATTTTTGCACCATCTTAAAAACTTTGGCGGTAAGTTTTACAGACGAACGGAAACCGTCAAGAATAATGTTTTACTGACGAAATTCAATTTTCGTGAATCTTTTCATCGCGAAAAATAAATATTCTTGACGAACTTTTTTCTGACTACTGAAAACCGTCGCTTATGTTTTTTACTGACGAGCAAAAACCATTGGTAAAGTTAGTATGTTTGTGTGTGTGTGTGTGTGTGTGTGTGTGTGTGTGTGTGTGTGTGTGTGTATAGTTTTTATATCATATGAGTGGAATTTTTTTATATATAATAAAAAGTAATATTTACATGATTTGTAATATTACATGAAAAAGAATATTGGGAAGTTTAAAAATTTTAACAATGTTTGAGAAAAAATTTGAGAACAAAATGATGCTTTTGAAGAAAAAGAAATCGGCAATTTGAAATTTTTGAAAAAAAAATATATATATGAGAAATTTTTTGAGATTTTGAAAATAAAAATTCAAAATTTGTATTTAAAATTTTTTTTTTTGAAATATTTTATAATAAAAATGATATTTTGTTAAAAGAGTAATATATATATATATATATATACATTTTGAAAAGAAAATGTTATTTTTAAGTGGAAATTGAAATTTATCTGTGAAAAACAAAATTACTAAATTATTAGGCAAATCCACTAATTCAACCTTTAATCATTTTTGGACAATCTAATCAGTTTAGATTGAAGAGTAAATAACTTCAGATGTTTAATCAAATTTCACTAAAATTCTCATATGTAGCTTGATTGAGGTGAGTAACTAGTCAAATTGAGGGTGTTGATCAGTAAAATAGAGTGAATGGACCAGACATGTAAAATGGGTCAAATATTCTGGCCATAATTGTGACCCAACTTACTGGCCTTGTGAGAACCTAAGAGTTGATGTTAGTAAGTTTTGTGGGCCCCATCATGATGTGTGTCGAACATCAACACCGTGGATTTGATGTGTCCCCTTTAGGTTATGAGATACCTCAAAAATCATCTGTATACAAAACTCAAGTGGGCCATACCATCTAAAACTATGTGAAGGCATCCTAAAAAATATAAACCACTTGGTGGGGCCCACATGAGTTTTGGATGTGGCTGAAAATTGGTCTGACCCCTCATCCAAGTGGGACACACATAATGAGTGGGTTGGATATGTGAATCACATTTACGAAGGCCCAATATATGATTATGAATGTTTTAAGGAAACCCCTCTCCATTATATTATGTGGTGTGGCCCACCCAAGTCATGGATTGACTTTATTTTTAAGCTCTTGGCCCACCTAAGTCATGGATTGACTTTCTCCATACCGTTCAATGCTTTTCTCGAATCATTTTAAGATATTAACCAAAAAATGGGGCGGGTCCAAAGCTTAAGTGGACTACAAAGTGAGGACTGAACGTTCACCATTAAAAATAACATTCATAGAAGTTTTGGATCAAGCTGATGTTTGTGTTTTCTCTTCATTTATATTTTTTTGATATTATGAACATGTTGGATGTCAAATAAACATTACTGTGGGCCCAAGGAAGGTATCAACGGTGGAAAACATTATTCCACACTGTTTCACGTGGCATGGTACACTTGAGTTTTGGATTTACCAAAAATTTGGGATCAACCCACACCGTTTATCCATTTTTTGAGATAATTTTAGAGAATTATCCAAAAAATGAATCATATCCAAAGATTAAATGGACCATACCACAAATAAGGGGAATGGATTGGCTACTCCCCCTGACACCATCCAATGGCTGGTGGTTGGTGCTCTATGGGCCCTACCATGATGTATGTGTTTAATCCATGTCGTCTATTTATTTTTAAAGATCATCTTACGGCATAAGACCAAAAATGAGGCACATCCCAATATGAAATGGACCACATTATAGGAAACAGTGTTCAATGAGCGTCAACCATTTAAAACATTTTGGGGGCCATAACAGTTTTGGATCGAGATGATTTTTGTTTTTCCCCTTCATCTAGGCCTGTATGACCTAATAAACAGATTGGATGTCAAATAAATAGTATAGTGGGCCGAGGATTTTAATGATGGATATCTTATCACTATTGTTTTCATGCGGTGTGGTCCACCTGATATTTGTATACCTCTCATTCTACCATGATGCATGTTTTATATCCACACCTTCCATCCATATAAAGAGATCATTTTAGGGCAATATCCAAAGAACGAGTTAAATCCAAAGCTCCAATGGACCCCAGCACAAAAAACAGTGGGACAGTGATGCCCACCATTAAAAACTTCTAAAGGCCACAAAAGTTTTATATCAAGATGATATTTGTGTTTTCCCTTATTGCATGTATTTTTTAACTTATCAAAAGGTTGGATTTTAAATAAACATTACGATGGGCCTTAAGATAGTTTCAACGGTGGGAATCACTCTCCCCGCTGTTTTCTGTGGTGGGATCCACTACAGATTTATATTTGCCTCATTCTTTAGCTCATGACTTAAAATGAATCTCAAAATGGATGGATGGTGTGGATATAACAAATACATCATAGTGGGGCCCACAGAAATTGTGAGGTGTACGAGAGTGAAAGTAGGGCGTCCAAGAGACGCGCTACAGATACGGAAACGGATTGGCTACTCCCCCTGACACCAGCCAATGGCTGGTGGTCGGTGCTCCGTGGGCCCCACCATGATGTATTCGTTTCATCCATGTCGTCCATCTATTTTTACAGATCATTTTACGGTATGAGACCAAAAATGAGATATATCCAAATCTTAAGTGGACCACATTCCAGGAAACAATGTTGAATGAGCGTCAACCATTAAAAAACATTTTGGGGCCATAAAAGTTTTGGATCAAGTTGATTTTTGTTTTTTCCCTTCATCTAGATGTCAAATAAACAGTACAGTGGGCCTTAGGAGGATTTTAATGATGGATATCCAATCACTATTGTTTTCATGTGGTGTGTTGCACCTGAGATTTATATACCTCTCAACTTTGGGATCAAGTCATAAAATGATCTTTATATACCTCTCAATTTAGGTGCGACCCTAACTGTTGGGCCTACCTTTAAGTATTCTATATCCACACCATTCATCAGTTTTGTCAGCTCATGAAGCACATCCAAATTTCTGTTGGACCACACCACTACCTGGGTATCCATTCTTCCATCACACTCAGCCAGACAATTTTTCTTCTTAAAAACAATAATCAAGCTGATGTTTGTGTTTTTCCCCTTCTTCTGGCTGGTGGTCGGATTGGCTACTCCCCCTGACACCAGCCAATGGCTAGTGGTCGGTGCTCCGTGGGCCCCACCATGATGTATTCGTTTCATCCATGTCGTCCATCTATTTTTACAAATCATGTTACGGTATGAGACCAAAAATGAGATATATCCAAATCTTAAGTGGACCACATTCCAGGAAACAGTGTTGAATGAGCGTCAACCATTAAAAAACATTTTGGGGCCATAAAAGTTTTGGATCAAGCTGATTTTTATTTTTTCCCTTCATCTGGCCCTATATGACCTAATCAACATATTGGATGTCAAATAAATAGTACAGTGGGCCTTAAGGAGGATTTTAATGATGGATATCCCATCATTATTGTTTTCATGTGGTGTGGTGCACCTGATGTTTATATACCTCTCATTCCACCATGATGTATGCTTTATATCCACACCTTCCATCCATTTGGAGAGATCATTTTATGGCAAAATCGAAAGAACGAGTTAAATCCAAAGCTCCAGTGGACCCCAGCATAGAAAACAGTGGAACAGTGACGCCCACCATTAAAAACTTCTAAAGGCCACAAAAGTTTTTGATCAAGCTGATATTTGTGTATTCCCTTATTTCATGTTTTTTTTTTTAATACTTTTGAACCGGTTGGATTTCAAATAAACATTACGATGGGCCTTAGGATCGTTTCAACTTAATTAGCTTCTATTTCCAACCTAGTCACGAGGTGTGGCCTAGCTCTTTTACCAGTCTAGCCTCAGGCTATTTTTTAAAGGGTAGGTTAATTGGTTTATACGATTGGTGTGGCCTGTTCTTTTTTGTGGTGCCCGCCTAAAATTTTATAAAGCCTTCTTCTAATGATCAAAGTTCAAGTGGTGTGCTCCCACCTTTCTCCAAAAAAAAAAAAAAGTGTTGCACAACGAATAATTTGATTTTGGATAACTCAATGGAAACATTCACTGTTATGATAGCCACAATTTCAAGATTGTTGGATTATTTGGTTGAAATCAAATAAACTATTTAAAACAGAAAATATTTTTTTTTAAGAATAAGGTAGAACACTTATAAAGTTTAGTCAAGGCATGACATGAGTCACTTGGTTTGAAATCAAATTTCCTCTCCTTAGACAACGTCCCAAGTGCAACAGGTTTCTAGAGAAATTGACTTCCAAGATACAACGACTATAACCCATCCTAATAGTGCACTCACTGTACACAGGCTCAAACCACTTGTGTTTTAACCCGAGAGTACTGAGTTGACTTAGCCACGAACTCAATAAACAAAACTTCCTTAAAGAGAGCAGCAACAGAGAGAGATTTTGAAGAAGAGCGAAAATGAACTTTTTTTTGTATGGTGCCTTTATATAGACTTCGAAATGGTGCCTTAAGCACCATTTGAAATAGTTTGGTCCATTGGGTTTAAACCTAATAGATGAGATCAACTGATCAGATGGCTCTCTGTTTAAAAAATAAAAGGATGCAAGTACGAGTATACTCTCGTATAAAATATAGTCTCGCAAGTACACATACACACACCTATGCAAGTACACTGGCCCACACCCACGGCCATGACCGCGGCCTATCCCATGCCGTTGCGGCTAGCAAGGCTTGGCGTGCGTGTGCATGTTGTCCACAACATGGATTAGATCTGATGGCATAGCCCCTCACATAACCAAATTCAGATGCCCTGGGCAAAATTAATAATAATAATAATAATAATAATATATAAACATGAAAAGTTGCTTGGACAAGTCCAAAGTAGTACTAAACCCATAACACAAAAAGCAACTTAATTTTCAAAACTTTGGAGGAAAAACACAGATACAATAATAAGATAGAATGTTTGGTGAACTGGGAACCGTGGCTGACACTACAAATGCATGATTTGGGGATTTAACCCCACTGGAGATGCATTATATGGGTAATCAGTAACTATTCTAGAGGGAGACGGATTGGCTACTCCCCCTGACACCAGCCCCGTGGCTGGTGGTCGGTGCCCTATGGGCCCCACCATGATGTATGTGTTTCATCCATTTTTACAGATCATTTTAGGGATTGATACAAAAAATGATAGGAATATAAATCTTAGGTAGACCACACCACAGGAAAACAATAATGATTGGATATCCACCATTAAAATCCTCCTAGGGCTAAAGACCCAGATGAAGGGAAAAAATAAATATCAGCTTGATCCAAAACTTTTATGGCCCCCAAAACGTTTTTAATGCTCAACGTTCATTCAACACTGTTTCCTGTAATGTGGTCCACTTGAGATTGAGATAAATCTAATTTTTTCTTTCATACCATAAAATTATCTATAAAAATAGATGGATGGCATGGATGAAACACATACATCATGGCAGGGCCCATAGAGCACCGACCACCAGCCGATGGCCGGTGGCAGGGGGAGTATCTAGAGCTGGGCACATCTGACCCGATCCGGTGGATCCGACCCGATCAAACCCGATTCGATCCATTCCGAACCGAACCGACGGCCTGGATCAGTGCGGATTGAGTAAGGACCCTTCAGATTCGACCGTTTTCGAATCGAGATCGAGTCGTGGTTAATCCGGACTGATCCGATCCGAATGGAACCGGACCGATTCAATCCAGCTCGATCCGAAGTTGTTCATATCGATACTTCTACTTTTTCCTGTGTTATGGTCCACTCGAGCTTTAGATATGCATCAATTTTGGGTTCAACCACTAAAATGATATGGAAAAACGAATGGACGGCGTGGATAAACCACATGCATTCAGGGTGGGCCCCAACAGAGTTTACTTAGTACAATAAGAGGATTTGCCGGTGAACCACACAAAGCTATATAGCAATAGCTAGTTGTAGGTACGTGTCGTGCGAAGACGAGCACTGACGCTCCTCGAGCTCCGAGTTGTTCGAACGGTGAGATCAAAGTTATATGGCCCCACGGTGATGTATTTATCATATCTACACCGTTCATATATTTTTAGAGATCATAATAGAGCATTATCCAAAAAATGAATCATATTCAAAGATCATCTGGACCACACCGCAAATAGCAGCAGAGAATGATTTTCACCGTTAAACAATTTGTAGGGCCCACCATCACGTTTATTTTCCATCCAATTTGTTCATAAGGTCACAGAGACCTGAATTAAGAGGAAAAATAAATTTCAAATTGATCCAAAAAGGGTTTCAATGGTAGACGTTCAATCACCACTGCTTTTTTAAGTGTGGTCCACTTGATAGTTAGATCTGTCTTATTTTTCGTCTCAAGCCTTAAAACGAGCTCGCCAAATGGATGGGCGGTTTGGATATAACACATACCCCAAGATCAAACCCACAGAACTTGCTAACATTACACCATGCACGGCACTTTTGTGGACAGCACGTAACAACTGCTAGCATGCTGTGCACATCAACACAGATGTACTCCTCGAGCTTCGAGCTGTACGAATGGCTCAAATGAGATCCACATTACATGGGCCCCACAATAATGTATTTATTATATCCATACCATTTATCCATGTTTCGTGATCATTTTAAAGCATTTGGAAAAAAAAAAATGAATCATATCTAAAGCTCAAATGGACCACACCGAAAATAACTGTAAGGATAATGATTTTCACTGTTAAAAACATCGGTCTGTACCCAATCCGATCCGACTCGGTTTCTTGACCGAGTCGGACTGGTTCGGGTCAGGCCAATCATGTAACAGATCGGTTCAAGACAAATGTCCCGGACCCGGTCCCGGATAGGATCGGGTTCGGGCCAGCCTAGGTATCTTTCAAACCGAACCGAGTTGGACCCAATCCGATCCGACTCGGTCCGATGCCCAGCTCTAGGAGTATCCAATCCGTTTCCGTTCTAGAGACGGGGCTGGCTTGAATAGAGCATTAGCGGAATCTTTATCCCAACAAATCGACCAAACCTTTTGAATAATGAACTCGAATGTAATGCTTTGGCCACTCTATGCTTTTAACTATCTATTGCTTTGAATAAAATCCATCTATATCAGTTAAACAAACCATGAAACACCCCAAACAGAAGGAAACTTCATTCTACATTGAATCAGAAAAAAGGTATACATTTCGTTCCCAAATGCCATCTGGCAATTGTATTATTCCACTCTCATTGCAGCAAACGAAACAGAACAAACATGGTGAATCATCTGAACCATATCACTTCTACACATTTGTTCACTAAATGCGCCCAAAGATACCATTTCTATGGCGCATGGATGGGCCTTCATGAGCGTTATTGATAGAAACCGGACCATCAGGAAGTACGGTGTAAACCACCAGTGGGCTTCTCACGACATGAACGCCATCCTTCCATGCAATGTAACCAGAAATTATGGGGTGCTGAGAAATGACGCCTCCGCTCACCTTAACTGTAAACGATTTCGTCTCACCCTTAGATGAGAAAGAAAGGACGGACGGTTCGACAGACACTTGGAGGGATGGTGCATAGATAGTTGCGTAATAGGTAGAGTTTGGAGACCCGACATTGGTTACTTTCCTCTTAAAGGTGCCCTGAATGGATTGGCCATCTGGTATAGACAGTGCAAAGGATGGGTAGTTGAGATCCCAAGCATTCCCAGTACTGCTGCTAGAGCATGTGCTTGAATCGCCGGTCACAAGCCTCAATGTGGTAGTGTTGTAGCCCGAATTGCAGAGGAATTCCACGTAGTCTTGCTCAGTAGCATCATATACCAGCCCGGGATTTATGGCTCGCATGGGATTGATGTGGCCGGATCCGTAAGCAAATTCCGCATCTTCGTTCTTCCTGGCGTCCATGACGTGAGCTGTCGAGGATGAAATGGCAGTGGGTTGGAAGTGGTTTATTACTAAAACTAAAAGAACTCTGCTATGACTAATGGGGGAGTAGGATGTTGAATCCTAGTGGCATGTATTTTTGTGTCTGAACCAGGCTGTTCATCAGGTGGGCCCCACTGTGCATTTGGTCTGGTCCAAAATCAGGCAAGTTCAGTTTTTTTTCAAGTGGGGCCGTGCTTTCTTCTAACCATTCATTTCTTTCACACAAGCATGCACCTGATGAACATGCCAACCAGATTTTCCGATCACAGCTCAACCCACTTGATGGATGGCCCGAAACAAATGGGGAAGAGGGAGTCAATTAGATCACCTGTAGTCATGAGTGCAGATTTGATTGCGGCGGGGGACCAGTTAGGATAAGCAGATTTGACAAAGGCAGCAGCACCGCTGGCATGTGGGCAAGACATTGAAGTGCCCGAGATTATGTTGTACTTGACGCTGGTGGTATCTGCATAGTAAATGGAAGGAGGAGCGACCGGTGACCAAGCGGCAAGGATGTCTACGCCTGGGGCCGTCAAATCCGGCTGTCCATTCATCCAAAGTTCAGTACATTAGAGGTTTCTCCAAACAGTACCAATCAAGGGAAGCATCCAATAATCCACATTACCTTGAGAATGTCTGGAGTTATTGGGTTGGGTCCTCTGGAAGAGAAGGAGATGACGCGGGGAGCAGAAACATCTTTCATTGTCTCGCCAGCGAGGATTGTTCCGATGGGGTTGCTGAAACCATGCAGTTTCATGTTTAGAAGATGCTTAGGCTAATGGTATGTTTGGATGCAAAATCGAATTGAATCACAGTTCATTCCTAGGTGGCATGACACCATTTTTACCCATAGTGAGCACAATCACAATTCTATTCGAATCGATATCCGAACGCAACTAAAAAACATTAATTTTATTTTATTTTTTTTTTAAATGCGTCTGACGTCCTTGTGGAACAGAGATGATTAGGGTTTGCTTACTCAGTAGATTGAATGTAGTCCAATACTTTCGCACCATCTTCGATACTGAGAAGAGTACTCGGCAACGGATAAGAGAAGGCGAAATCAGAGTATCGGTAGTCAGCCATGATGTTGCCCAATCCTTCGGCCTCTATCACCCCAGAACCGTCGTAGATGTAGTCACAGAGGACGATCTTCCCTCGCACTTTATATGAATTGAGAGATCCGGTATCACAGGATCTTGAAATATCAGCGTTTGCACCGGCTGATACGTTGGGAGCGGATCCTCCATATATCATCGGGTATGATGTACCATTGAGTTCAAATGGATTGATGGCGTTTCCCTGCCGGCAAATGAAGGAATGATATCAGGAAAAATCAGATTGAAAACTTCATCCCCACGGTACACAATGCATACATGTACTGTGATCAAAACATCTAATATGATGGGTCACCATGTTGATGGGCCGTAGGCCAAAATTCCCCATGATTAGACAATTTCAACCATCCGATTGTGGTGATTTTTGCAGATTGAATTTAAGGCAATGCTCATTTCTAATTCAATCAACTTTTTTCCCGGCCATTGATGGATCAAAAGTCGATATGAGATGTTTTTTTAGATGTGGTCCCTACATGCCAAATCAAAGATCCTGATCACTGGACATAGATAGAGATTATCAATATGGTTTCATGGAGTAATCCACATGACTTACAGTGAAGGTCTGTCCATTGCCAAGCGCCACTTGGGACACAAACTTCCGGTCGATTGTGCTTGCGGCCACCGTCAAAGTCCAAGGTGCGTAGTTGCGGACGGATCCTGGGTATGGGCCCGAGTTTCCAGCAGAATTCGAGGTCAAGATCCCATACTTCATTGCATGGAATGATCCAATTGCAATGGGGTCATGGAAGTACGGTAATGGGAAACGGGATCCAAGGGAAACCGATATGATGTCGACGCCATCTGCTACTGCATCATCAAAACCAGCCAAGATATCAGCCAGGCCACATCCGAACGACCAGCATACTTTGTACACGGCAATTCTAGCATGCGGGACTGCGCCTCTTGCAATGCCTGCGGCTAACCCATGGTAGCTTGCAGGTACAGCTCGGCCCGCTGCCGTGGAAGAAGTATGGGTCCCATGTCCTTCTGAGTCTCTCGGAGATTTGAAGTCTGTATCATAATAGTAGCCATCGCTGTTGTAGTATCGAGCTCCAATGAGCTTGCTGTAAATCCAAAAATTCCATTAAAAGATCTAAAAATGAACATGAAGAAACGTCTACTTGAAGAGAATATAAATTCTATCAAACATTCAATTGGCCTATGAATTTTTATTTGTGGGGCCCATCTTAGGTGATCCAATTCACCACGGAGTCCCCGTGGTGATTGGGAGCACCGTAAAATCTTCCCCATTGGTAGATCCTAACCATCCGGTGTAACCCTCTTTAAATGCAGGCCATTGCTTTACTTATTCATTTTCATCATCTTCATTGGATGGCTAGGATCATCTAAAAGGGGAGATATTAAGGCATGTGACGCCATTACCTGCCTTCAGCAAATTTAGAAGAGTGGGGGAGTAAAATTACTTGTTGCAGGTGAAGTTATCTACTGTCTGGCAAATCCCTTTCCATTTTGCCGGAGGAGCGCCGAACCCAGCGTCGCTGAAGCTCTCGGACTCGGGCCAGACTCCTATGGACACCAAAATCACAACTAAGAAACTTGAATTTGTGCATATGTTAGTTTCTATACCTATGCATGCATTTAGTTGCACCAAATATCATGAAACTTCATGGTATTTTATGATTAATCAGTCTAGTTTGGTGCAAATTTTCAAGACATGATGAAATTTGGTGCGTAATCTTAAAAGGTGTGTTTGGTTGCACCAAATTTCACTATATATGCAACCAAACACACCCACAAAAACTATGCTAATCTTGATTTTTAATCATAAGATTTAAATCAGTTTCTTGAAGGGTTAAGGTATACTACTTCAAGTAATGCATTTACCTGTATCTAACACTCCCACAATAATCTCTCCTTCATGAGGAAGGTACAAATGATCCTGTGGCAAGCCTGTGAAGTCCCATGATCTTGTAGTGTGAAGCTGCAGCTTGGTGTTAGGGAGCACTGAAACAACTCCTTCCATCTCTGTAATCACAATCAATAGTTAAAATTCCCATTCTTTCTCATTGCCGATTGCATCCTCTCCGTTGATTTCATTCATTGCATTGGTACTTCCCAAAAAGTATAGCCATCTTCTCACCTGAAAACGTGGCTGCTTCGTCCTCTGATAATTTAGCGGCGAATCCATTGAAACTCTTCCCATAGCTATAGACTAATGATTCTTTCGCCTTGGAGCTACTGCATACACATACAATTTCAAAAGAGAACTCCCATTAATTTGGGTCTATGTTGATCAGAAACAAGACAGTTGGTTGTTGGTATCAGCTGTCTCTCCTCACTATACGTATTCGTTTACTAGGCTCAATTTCAGTGCACACATTATATACCATATATCTCACCATACAATGATGGCAGGCTGGAACCCCGACATGCATTTTGAAATGGAGTTTTTCAAAATGCATGTTGGGATAATCCCATTTCAGAACTTGTTCTTGGATTCCCGCCAGCTACCACTGGATGGTGGGAGGTACTCGGTTACAGTACAAGCGGTGATGATTAAAACACAGTGTGTATAATTTTTCCTTCTCATGTTATCATCATCGTCGTCATCGCAGTTATTGACAGTGGTAATAGAAATGGTAGAGGTGTTCGTCGTATATGAGTAACCTTCCAAGAACATCTTCCAGCATGGCGTGGTGCGACGCCACAGACACTCCTTCCTTGGGAAGATTTCCCATGTATACAACATAAACCTGTACAAAATACCTATTTTAGTTCTTAATGATTCTTTATGTGAAAATTATGAAATAAGTATAGAGAAATGAATGTGGTTTTACCTTTCTTTCCTGACAATGGCAAGTGAGCGCAATTACAGCTAACAAGAGGGGGTAGAAAAGGGAACGGAAGTTCGCCATTTTCCCCTCTTGCTAGCTACTACTGAGTGGAAGAATGAGTTGCATCTTACGGCAGATGTTGCAGCTATTTGTAATCAATTTTCTGGGATGGATGCTTGACAACATCCAATTGCAGGCCATAATACGTCAATTGCTGGCTTTGGTTAGTAATCATCGCCCCATTTCAAATAAGAAAGAAAGAAAAAAAAAAAAATACCGCCCTCAAGCATCATGCTGTCTCTTTTCTTGTTCTTGTTTGGCTTGTATGTATGATGAATTTTCTTAATTAAATTGCATTTTCATGGGTGAAAGCATGCCAATGCGGCACACGTCTGCAATATCTAAGTCGTTTATCACATGGATCCTGCCGTGTGGATGGACTGGTCTGATCTTTAGGTGGACAACTCATGTTTGGAAAGAACGGACGGTTATAAAAGATACATATTCAGCGGTCATGTTCGCCCCCACCCGATGACCAGACTGATCTTATTTTCAGGCCAGGACATAAACAAGTGGGGTCCCACGTGATGCATGGCTTGGATGTTAGACAAGTTTGCCACATTAGCACGTGCGGCCACGTGTAGATGGGTATGTAGGAGGAGCAAGCCTCTGGTACAGTACTTTGCATGGATTCAATCTACATATGTTACGAAAAAACAAACAATGGCAGTTTTGGTAATGCGGACGCGATTTTTCTACAACTACGCTACCCGTTCACAAAAGATACCTACCACCATGATTTGTGTGACATCCACTCATCCATCATTTGGGTCAGCCATGTTAGCAGGTGAAAACAAAAGTCAGGCGGATACAAAACTCAAGTGGACCACACCACAAAGGAAAGTAGGGATGGGATGCCTACTATTGAAGCCTTATCAAGCCCACCAGAGTTTTGGTTCGTGTTAATATTTGGGTCCATTTATCATGGTTGGAAGCACCTTATGAAGGGTTTGGATGACATATAAACATCATGGTGGTCCCGGGAAGAATTTAACGGTAGGCATTACGTCTCCAATTTTTCCCTGAGGTATGACCCACTTGAGTTTTGGAGGGGCCTGATTTTTGGGCTCACAATCCTAACATTAGCTCATCCAAATCATGGACGGAGCAGATGTCACACACATCACGATGGGTCCCACGAAAATTTTTCGCTTGCACGGGCTCTACCAGTAAGTGATGTTGGAAATTCGGTCCGGCCTTCAGCTCTGCTTCGAGTGATCCGTCATCGGTACGGAGCAGAAGCAGAAACAGACGAGAGAAAGCTGAGTTACATCGGTTTTAACAAAGTCAAATTGGATTTTTGTCTGTGTACTTTGTGAACCTATGAAAAGTCGATGCCTCGGCAATGCTCGGCTTAGGACGCGAATTCAACCGGGTCTAGGGTAATCTAACTTAACCCTAAGCAATTGCAGATGGAAATGCCAACCGTCTAAATCTTTCTTGGGGTCCACTGTGACTTTTATGTTAAATAAACCACTGCAGGCCATTTGTGTTGAAGGCACAGTGAATTCTCTACCATCGCCTCTCATGGGTACAAGTCATTGCCGATTACATCGGCTCACAAAAATCTCATATTTTCTCTCAGAATAGATTACGCACTACACAACAAAACTTTTAGTTTCTAAAACTTTTCTGACCCCAATATGATTTATGTCTTAAATCCACACCCTCCATCAATTTTTCTAGATCATTCTAGAGGATGGGTACAAAAACGAATCACATCCAAAGCTCAATTAGACCACATCATGGAAAGCAGTGGGGATTGAACAAATTATCATTGAAACCTTCCTAGGGTCAACTGTAAGGTTTATTTGGCATATAAGCTTGTTCATAAGGTCACATGGACTTGGATGAAAAAAAAAAAAAGAAAAAAACAATTATCAGATCGATCAGAACCTTCTATGGCTCCAAATAGTTTTCAACGGTAAGCATCCAATTCCTATTATTTCCTATAGCGTGGCCCACTTGAGGATTAGATCCACCTCATTTCTTGTCATGCCCTAAAGGATATGAAAAATTAAATGGTTGGTGTGGATCCGACACATACATCATTGTTGGGAGAAAAATAAATGAGTTGATAGGTCGACTTATGGAATGGACTAACTCTACAAACCAGCATAGGTGTGTACTAACAAGCTAAAAAATTAATTATTAAAATTATAAAATAAAAAAAATAAAAAAAAAACCAACACGGACCCAATAGGATCTGAGCCTTAAGAGACATATATTGCCGAAGGCAGATCGACCTTCAAGGAAGTTAATGTAACTGTAAGGACACTCAAAGAGGATGCAACTATAAGGACACTCAAATGGCCAATTGTCGACCTAACCTATAGGTCGGCTATAACTCGAACATAGCTTGATTATACCTCAGTTATAGCTCGGTATAACCTCTAAAACAAGGTAAATGTCGATCTGACAGAAAGCTCAATATTGCTTGTGCCTACTATATCCGACACCTCTATCACCCAACCGTTGGTCCAAAAATCTCTCCAACAGCCCGAAGATCTCTCCCAAGAACCTCAAATGACAGTAATCTTAAGAGGATCTGGACGAATCTAGATACCTGTGCAGAATGGTCTCTGACATATCAGGAGAAGACTCCCTACGGCATGGTCTTCCTTCCCCTATAAATAAAAGTATCCTCAGCCAATGTAAGGTACTCATACTCATTCTAATACTCGACTGGTGATTCTTTTCCTTAAGATCCTATCCTACAAAAGACCCAAGGTCCTGACTTAGGCATTAAAGGGTCCCCTGTACAATCAAGGTTCTCCTTTGTCTATTACTTTCCTTAGTGCAGGTCTTAAAGGGCTAACCAATGAGGGCATACCAGAAAACTGCATCAACAATTTAGGCCATCTGTGGGAACGATGTTTTAGTTGTTCCTGCTTAACCAAAAATACTACAATGGCGAAAGGGAAGAAGAGAACTCGATCCTCCCCGGTTATAGCTCCAGTTGCACCTAACGGCACACCGTCGCCCCTAGAGCAACCAGAACAACTAGAAAGCCATTGGGGTTCTTCCTCACAACATCAAGCTAATTCTGGTTCGGGGAGGCAGGGTCAGCAGTCTCGTGTAAAAGGAGGTCAGTTGAACTCCCTCAAAAAGAGGTCGGAATGCTAAGAGAGAAAATGGGCTACATGAAGCAGATGCTGGAACAACTGCAGCCCCAACATGTGCAAAGAACCAACAGGGAGGATGAACAAAAGGCTACAACCCTCCGTAACCTTCTTGTACATGTGCACCCTCAGCGAAGTCAACCACCCTCCCAGAGGAGCCAATAACACAGCTCGGCCAAGCCATCCCCGTCTCACGTTTCGGGGACCGCAGCCTTACCCACTTCCGATCTACGCCATGAGCTAGACCAGAAGAAGCGCGACAAAGCCCTGTCCGAAGCTACAGCAGAGAGCGATGAACCTGGGAGGTCGAGCTCAAAAACATGCGAGATCATATCGGAGACATGCAGCAGGCCTACCGAACTAATGCACCAACCAAAGACATAATGGAGGAATTTGATCCCCCATTCACTGCAAACATCATGTAAGCGTGACTGCCAGATTAGTTTCGGTTGCCTGAGATCGCTCCATTCTCAGGGAATACCGACCCGTCGGAACACATCGAGTCCTTTAGAGTCTACATGGAGCTCCACGATGCTTCTGACGCAGTAATGTGCCGAGCCTTTTTTACTAACTTTGGCAGGGGCTACCCGACTGCGGTTCAAACAGTTGAAACCGAACTCTATTAGTTCGTTCTCCCAACTGAGCCAAGCCTTCATCATGAATTTTATCAAGGGAAAGAAGAGGCTCAAAGCACCTGCCCACCTCCTTCACATCATTCAGAAGGACGGAGAGCTCTTGAATGATTACATCAAACACTTCGATCTGGAAGATTTGCAGGTTCGGAAGCACTCAGAGGAGCTCGCCCTAAACGCTATTATGAGTGGGCTGAGGGATAAGCAGTTCCTGTTTTCGTTGGACAAAAACCTTCCTACAACGATGGCCGAACTACTGAATAGGTCGCAAAAATATGCTAACGCCGAAGAATCCCATATCCTACGATAGGCCGCCCAAAACAAGTTTCCTCCAACCAAAGAGCAGCAGACATGGGAAAAACCAAGTTCGCCAATGTGAACAAGAAGAGGAAGGATAATCAATCGTGGGACAATCGTCGCCCGAACAAGCGGCCCGATAGTAAGTTTCAAACTTATACTCCTCTCAACAAAACACCAGAGCAAGTTCTGATGGAGATCTTGGACAAACGTCTCCTCCCCAGGCTAAACAAATTGAAGTCCGATCCAAAAAATAGAAGCAAAAAATAAATATTGTCTCTTTCATCGGGATCACGGACACAACATGAATGATTGTTTCGACCTCAAACAAGAGATCAATGCACTCATCCGCAGTGGCTATCTTGGGGAGTAAGTCATTCATAGAGGAGATTGAGTCGTGGCAAAACATGAACAACCGATCAACAATGTGCCAACTGGGGAGATCCGCGGTCACGGAGGCGGAGGAGACTTAAATAATTCCACGTGAGGAACATTGGTCACCCCAATGATGAAGTTCTACTTATCGGAAGGCCCCTGAAAGAGCAAAATGTGGAGGGTCATAGCCTAACCTTTACCGAAGAAGATGCTCGAGGAATACACCATCCGCACGACGACGTACTTGTGGTCACCCTGACCATGGCTAATTGTAAGGTATTCTGAATCCTCGTCAATACTAGATCATCGGCTGATGTCCTCTTCACTAAGGCTTTCGACAAGATGGGAGTCGGTCGATCTCTACTTCGACCTGTTAAAACTCCATTGCTTGGTTTCTCAGGCGGAAAGGTCATACCTGAGGGAACAATACATGACACATGGATGGTTTGGATTCTATATACGGATCACTAGTTGATCTCTAGACTGTCAAGGATGAACGGTAATAGTGTGACCTAGCTGCGATCTAAATGGGTCTGATACTTGAGGCATCATAACTTCACCACCGGACATGACACATGGATGTTTGGATTCTGTATACGGATCACTGGTTGATGATGGATGAACAGAATTGCAGATGAAAGATGCATTTCAAAAATAGGTGGCAGACAAACCGGAGAGTTTTACAAAATAGTACTTCATTAATATAGTATTTATATCATGGTACTTTTTTAAATTAAGTTTTCATTAAATTACTTTATTAATCAGGTTATTCTCAAACAAATACCTTCCATTAGTTTTCTCTATCCTCTTGCAAATTAAAATATGATATTTTCTAAAATGACAAAAGTGCCCCCTGCCAAGACAGGGGCTTTGTGGGGCCCACTATGATGTATGCATTTTATCCATGCCTTCCATCCATTTTCCCATATTATAGTATGCCTGTTTGATTTTTCAAAGCAGGTGTAAATACCTTGTAAATCGGTAATTATTACCCTTTCGCCCATTTGAAAATCCATGGTATTTTTATCTTAGAAATAGGTTTAAAAGGGCTAGTTTAAATTTATAGACCATTTGTTTAAAAGGGCTAGTTTAAATTTATAGACCCCACTTTGTTGTAAATGATATATCTGTTATGTCCATTTGTTTTACCACAACATTTTGAGGCATGAGCCAAAAAATAAAGTAAATCCAACATTCAAATGGCCCACACCAAAGTAAACAGTGGCATCAAGAAGTTTTTAACTAGTGTTCAATTCCCTTTTTCCTATGGTGTAGTCCACCAAAACTTCAAATCTACCTCATTTTTTTACTCATGCCCTCAATTCAGTTGGTATAACGGATGGACGGTATGAATAATTCTCATATATCATGATGTGTGCCACATATATTTGCCAACAATCTCGATTTTAACATGGAAAAAAGTGAGTCAAATCAACCATCCAGGTCATTAGCATGGGATGAAATTATTACATATTTGGAATGCATGTAGGATTACTTGGGAAAAGCAAACCTGCCCATGAAGAATAAGCCAAAAATGAGACGGATCCAAAGCTCAAGTAGACCATGTTAGAGGAAGCAACGATGATTATGACACTGACAGTTGAGTCTTTCCTCGAGAAACTATGATGTTCACTATGCCAAAATTGCAATTTTGCGACGCAAAAATCTCTTGGTTTAACGACGGATTTAATCCGTCGCTAATGGAAAAGGTCCGTCGCTAAGGCCGACTTTCTCGAAAATCCGTACTGAACATCGCGGAACTTCGCAATGGACCAAAATCCGTCGCTAAAATCTGATTTACGATGGATTTTTGTCCGTCGTAAGTAGGCGACTGACTAAATTCGTTGCGAATTTTGATTTTGCGACGGAATATGATCAGTTGCAAATTCCCGCCCAAAATACCAAATGGCGACGCTTTTTAGTTCCTTTTGCGACGGATCATGGTCCGTCGTAAAAGGACTTTTGCCTTAATATTAAATTTTTTTCATTTTTTTCTTTTGAATATGGTGGAAATTTTAGTTTTTTGTAGTCTAATAATTGTTTTTTAATTGAATTTCAGTGGTTTAATTGTACATATTTGTATCTAAGATTATTTTTTAACAATTGATTGAATGCAAAAAGAAATTTTATTTTATATTTATATCAAATGAGTGGAATTTTTATTTTTATTTTTTAATTTAAAATTAATATTAAAATGATTTGTAATATCACATGAAAAAGAATATTGAGAAGTTTAAAAATTTTACCAATGTTTGAGAAAAAAATTAGATTTTGAAAAAATAAAAATCGTGATTTAATATAAATCTATTTTGTGGGAATAAAAAAGAATATTGAATAAAGTTGATAAATTTGAAAAAAAAAAAAAAAAAAGCATTTGATTTTGAGAAAAAAATAATATCCTGAAAAAGAAAATTAAAAGTATTTTTAAAAATATGAAATTTTTCACAATGTTGAAAAATGAAATTATCTTAAAAAAGAAAATGAGAGTTTGAAATTTGAAAAATAAAATAAAATTGAGAAGTTCAATACAAATTGACAAGTTCGAATAAAATGGTTTTTAAATAATGGAGAAGAATTGAAAATTTTAAAATAAAACCATATTAAAAAATTGATACTTTATCAAAAAACAAACATTTTGAAACGAAAAATAAATAAGTTGAAAATTTTTGTGATTTTGAAAAATAATTGAAAATGTTCAAAATTCGAAATTAAAAGAAAAAGTTATTTATAAAAACACTAAGATTTTGAAAAAATATATATAATTTTTTTTAAAATTTTGAAAAGTTAAAAACAACATGATGCTTTTAAAGAAAAAAAAATCGGTATTTTGGAATATTTGGGGAAAAAAAATTGTGAAAATTTTAGATATTTTGAAAATAAAAATTCGAAATTTGTATTTTAATTTATTTTTTGAAATATTTTATAATAAAAATGATATTTTGTTAAAAGTTTTCAAAGAAAAATTAAGAGTAAAAAAATATACATTTTGAAAAAAATGTTATTTTCAAATGGAAATTGAAATTTATCTGTGAAAAAAAATATATTTTTTAATAAATTATTAGGCACATCCACTAATTGAACATTTAACCGTTTTTGGACAATCAAATTTATCTAGATTGAAGATTAAATAACTTCATATGTTTAAATCAAATTTTACTCAAATTGTTGATCAATCTTATATGCCCAATATCTTTCTCATATGTAACTAGCCTGATTAGGGTGAGTAACTAGTCAAATTGAGGGTATTGATCAGTAAAATAGAGTGAATGGATTAGACATATAAAATGGGCTAAATATTATTGTCAAAATTGTGACCCAACTTATTAACCTCGCGAGAACCTAAGAATTGATGTTAATAAGTTTTGTGGGCCCCATCATGATGTGTGTCGAACATCAACACCATGCATTTAATGTGTCCCCTTTAGGTTATGAGATATCTCAAAAATCATCCGTAAACGAAACTCAGGTGGGCCATACCATCTAAAAACATGTCAAGACATCTTAAAAAATATATAAGCACTTGGTGGGGCCTACATGAGTTTTGGATGCGGCTAAAACTTGGTCTGACCCCTCATCTAAGTGGGACACACATAATGATAGGTTGGATATGTGAATCACATTAAGGCAAGCCCAATATATGATTATGAATGTTTTAAGGAATCCCCTCTACATTTAGGTTAGTCATTACCCTTACCAGAGTAAACTCTGTGGGGTCCACCGTTATTTATTTATTTTATCCACTCCGTTTATCCATGTTAACATATAATTTGATGTCTAAAGAATAAATTTCGTGATTTAATAAAAATCTATTTTGTGGTAAAGAAAAAAGAATATTGAATAATTTTGATAATTTTGAAAAAAAGAATTTGATTTTGAGAAAAAAAAAATAATATCCTGAAAAAGAAAATTAAAAATATTTTAAAAAATGTGAAAATTTTGACGATGTTAAAAAATGAAAATATTTTGCATCAAGAAAATGAGAGTTTGTATTTTGAAAAATAAAATAAATGCTTTTTTTTAATGGAGAAGTTAGAAAGAATTGGAAATTTTAAAATTAAACAATATTAAAGAATCGATACTTTAACAAAAACAAACATTTTGAAACGAAAAATAAAGAAGTTAAAAAAATGAGATTTCAAAAAATTTTAACAAGGTCCCCACTAGGACCTAACTAAAGATGGACAACCCCATAGTGTTTTGTGGGACCCACATTGATATTTGTGTTTTATCGTGCCAATCATCTATTTTGATAGATAATTTTAAGGCATGATCCCAAAATTAATGTAAACCTAAGCATTGAGTGGACCACACCATAGGAAGTAATGGGAAGAATGGAACTCTTACCGTTTAAAACCTACTGGAGACCATGAAATTATTGGATCGAGTTTTTTTCCCCTTCATCTAGGTCCGTAGGATCTTGTAACAACCCTAAATTTTGTGCATTACAAAAAAACTAAAATAAATATTTAAAAATTTTATTTTTAAATAAAAAATAAAAATAAGTCAATAATTGAGTTGGTAGAGACATTCTTAGTTGAGAGAGAGGTTTAGGGATTGATTCTTGGACTAGTAATAATAATTTTTTTATGAAATGTCATAAAAAAAAAATTTTCAAATTCAAGATAAGGGAGGATGTGCTCATCCTAAGGGATTTGGAAGAGGTTTCTGCATAAAAAAATTTAAATTTAAAAATAAATAAATAAATAGGAAGCCCTAAAGAAAAAGTGAGAGGAGATTCTAAGAGGGCTTGATCAAGTAAGTTTCAACCCTTAGATCTTTTTAGTTTTTTATTATGTTGTTAATTTCTTCCCGATCTATACAATGGATGGTGTGGATCATCCACACAATCATTGTACAAGTGTACATGTAGAGAAAATTTTAATAAAGTGATGCTTTTATGATTTCAGATCTGATCAGTAATATTTTATGAATAAATTTAATGGGTGCAATCTGATCGAATTAGATTAGATCCATACAAATCATATGATCCTTAAGGCCAAAATATACAAGGGCCCTAATTTTCAAATCAATCTGACTATCAGATGGGCCACATTAATCAGATTTAGAAATGTTTAATAAGGGAATCTTAAATTTTTGTGCAAGTGTTAGTATCACTTGGCGTAGAAGGTCAAGATGGGTCATTGGTGTATGTGTGGTTAGATGCACACCATTCATCCAATGTTTAAAGGCAAAACATGACAAGACTTCAAGAATCTGAATGATCTAATCATAAGATGGGCCACCTCGATCAAGTAATTTACAATTAATTTTATAATTTTAAAAAAGAAATAAAATATAGAAATCTAAAATAGAAATTTTAATTATTTTATCATTTAGGATTTGACCACCTAGAATGTTAATCAAAGGTGGGCCCCACCATATAATAAAATTAGATGAATAGTAATATTGTTGATATAATTGATAGGACTTCGGAATTCAAACCCGCCTAATTACCTTGCAGAGTCTATACTACTAGACTCAGGTGAGTAACCTAAATTGTCTCATAATTTATTAAAATTAAAATAAATCATTTGTAATTGTTTGATTGATTGATATACTGATTTGAGTATTTTGTTATGATAATTGTACGTTAAATTCATATGTGAATATTCTGATCAAGACAACTATACTAAATATAAAAATATACATTTACATATCATCTATCATTCATTGCATTTGCATAATGTATAGTCGATCCTAGGGCCCTCCCTGGAAGAAATGTCAATCCTGATAGAGCGTTACCAGATGCGACTTATGCCCAAGCCTATCGAAAGGTGGAAGCCTACCCAACGAGTGGATGCGGGTTGACGACCTCTAACCTAAGCAAATGGACGATTATCCCATCTGATGCATTCATACACCATTTTGCATCAATATCACAGTACATACATTTTTGTATTATTTTAATTGTTATGATTATGAACTATGCTGGATTATTTCACTAAGCCTGGCCAGCTTACCTTTTTATTGATGGAAAAACCATACAGAGGAGCCATTAGTAGATGATGTGGCACGAGAATCGGAAAGATTTACCGCACCTGAACACGACCTATGTGAAACGTGGCCATACTTATCTGAAGATGAAGTGGCGACATTAGACCATTTCTGATTATGTGATTTATTTGCTAGAATAGTTTGATTAGCATATAATGCATATTGGTATATATTAATTTTAAGATTTTAAGAAATTGTTTAGATGTATCTAATTGAAATAATGTTAGTCTAAAATAAACATATTTGTAGTATGATGATATAATAAATGAATGATTTTTAATGTTTATATTATTTTAAGGGTCGTCAAGATTTATATATGTCTAGTTGATTGGTGTTAAGTGCTATGTATATGTGATTGGAGTTGGGGTAGAACTTAGACTGAATGTAATTATCACTTCTGATTAAACTGATTAAGGAATTAAGTTAGTACATTTTGTGTAGGAGTTACGAACTGAAACTTGGGTCTGAGGGTGCACACTTTGTACTCGAATTTCGAGGCATAACAGATTTAGTAAACAGATTGGATGTCAAATAAACATTACAAGATGTACTAAATTACTAGGGACATCCACTAACTGAACCGCCAACTGTTTATGCGCATAAAAGTATGGCCCAAGTATAATTAAGGGGATGTTTGATTTTTAATTTTCCTAATAAATATGTGTAAGTAAGTAATTATGACTAAATTCACCTGTTTCAAATATGCGAGGAATTACATCTCGAAAATCGGTCCATAAAAATCATGTTATTACCTATTTAAACTTGTGGGGCCCATTGTGATGTATGTGATTTATCCACACCATCCAACCTTTTTAACATCACCTTTTAGGGTATGAGTCCAGAAATGAGGCAAATCCCAAGGTCGAGTGGGCCACACCTTAAGAAACTGTGGTTGTAAAGACATCAACAGTTGAAAGCTATTTCTCCCTAGGGACCACATTGATGTTTATTTGTCATCCAACCTGTTCATAAGGTCACAGAGTCATGGATAAAAAGAAAACAAAAATATCAGCTTGATCCAAAACTTCTAGGGCCCTCAAAAAGCTTTCAATTGTAAGTGATCAATTCCCATTGTTTCCTAATGTGCGGTCCACTTGATCTTTAGATCTGCCTCATTTTTCGGCTCATGCCCTAAAATGATCTGGCTAAAGGGATGAACGGTGTAGATAAGACACATATATCATGGTAGACCCCAAAAATGTAATGTTTTTCATCGGGTGGCATGAGAGTGCTATAAATGAAGGTGGTTGTCGACATCACCTTGAAAATGGAGCTGAATTCAAAGGTAAATAATTATTACACATTGACCTTGAGGGTGTGTTTGATTTTCTAAACCAATTGTAAAGACACTGCAAATAGAAGTAATGATTATTTCTTTTGATAATTGCGGCATTGTTACCGGTGCTTGATTTGACGGTTACTTTTTGAGCTAAAAAATCGAAGACACTACAAAATATATTTGGGGCCCACCTTGATGTATGTAGCATATCCACACCGTCCATCTATTATGCCAGCTAAATTTATGGCTTGACCAAAAAAATGAGGCTAATACAAAGCTTAAGTGGACCACACCATAGGATTTAGGGAATCGAACATCTACCGTTAAAAACTTATCGGTGCCCTATTTCCTTTAATGTAGGTCACTTGAGTATTGGATCAACCTCATTTTTTGGCCCATGCCTCAAAATGTTACGCTAAAATGGATAGAAGGCGCAGATATATCTTATATATTAGGGTGGGGCCCAAAATTTTAAATTAATCTTTTTAACTCAGTTTTAAAACTGAAATGTAAGTGCATTTTCGAATAGGGCAGAGAAGTAATAATTACTAATTTACTAGCCATTTACATTCGATTTGGAAAATCAAACAGGCCCTGAATTACCACTAGAGGTGTACACAAGTCGAATCGAGTCGAGCTTGGCACAACTCAACTCGGCTCAGCCACTAGTTGACCCAGCTCAAACTTGGCTCAGCTCGGTCCTCAAGCCTGACTAGCCAGCTCGACTCAATTTGGTTAGCAGCTTGGGCCAGTTCAAGCCGAGTTCGAGCCAAGATCGAGCCTGTGCGGCATTTTCACAAACACATGAAATGCACTTTCAATTTCTTACCGTATGTAAAACAACAGTAATTGTTCACGGGTATTTCATCAAACACCTTGTAGGCAACATCAAAATCAAGAGAAAAAAAAATGATATTTGTTTCATATACATACCTTCCTCGCCACCAGTTGACACTTTGTTGAGTCATTTCATCAAACACTTGGTTAGCAACATCAATATCAAAGCAACCGAGCCACCGAACTAGTTTAATCCGAGTTCGATTCGAGTTGGGGTTTGATTAGAGTCGAGTCGAGCTCGGGCAAGGTTCAACTCGGTTCGAAATTTTTTCAAGCTCAAAAAATTAGCTCAACTAGGCTCGAATTCAATTTCGAACCGAGTCACATCGAGCTTTTTCGAGTCAAGTCGAGTCGAGCTAACTAAGCTAAGTCGGTTTGTATACAGCCCTAATTACCACTGCGGTTAGAAAATCAAACAGCCCCTAAGTGCAATTGCTAGAATTATTAATAATGATGAGATTGATCAAATTCTATGATCAGGCACCCTAAAGTTGATCTGAATGATCAGACATGTTTAGAACGTGCTAAAAAGGATGGAGAATAAAACTCAGCCCAATCTGACTAGAAACGAATCAGATCCGTACAAAACACGAGCATGATCAGATTGTCTAGATCTTGATCAGATTTTGGATAATCTAATCGGTCCATATTGAAGAGCAATTGACTTCAGATGTTTAGATTAAATTTCACTCAAATCTCACCATTAGATAGCAAGATATGGCCCATCATATTGTTGGTCAATCTTATCCACCCCAATATCTTTCCCATCTAAAACTCGATCAGGGCGAGTGACTAGTAAAATCGAAGCTCTTGATGAGTAGAATAGAGTGACTGGATCGTATTTCCAAATTAGGTCAAATTTGAGGTCAAAATTGCGCTGCAACTTGCTAACCTCACGAAACCTAAGAAATGTGCACTCATTAGACCCCAAACTCTAATCCAGTTGTTGAGATTTGAATCTTCTTATGGTTTGGTATTTTGGTATTGGGTCCTAAAATGATATTAAAGAACAAATGGACGGGATGGATATACATAAAATAATCAACTTGGGCCCACACAGTTAGGGTAACAGACTAAGATGGGCTACTGACCCTGGTCGGTGTTGTGGGCCCCAAATGATGTGTGTTTCATCCATGCCGTCCATACATTTTTTCATATCATTTTATACTATGAGTCAAAAAATGGGATAGATCCAAATCTCAAGTGGGCCACATCATAGGAAACAGTGTTAATTGAACGCCCACCATTAAAAACTTCTTGGGCGGTGGAAGTTTTGGATCTAAGATGATATTTGTTTTTTCTGCATCCAGGTCTTTATGACCTAATCAAGAGGTTGGATGTCAAATAATCATTAGAGTGGACCTAGGATGTTTTTAATAGTGGACATTCAATTACAATTGTTTTTTTGTGGTGTGGTCCAACTGATATTTAAATATGCCTCATTTTAAGGACAAAGCTCTAAAATGATCTGGAAAAATGGATAGACGGTGTGGATAAAAGAAATACATCATAATAAGGGCCACGGAGCATCGACTACTAGCCACCTGGCTAGTGGGAATGACACTAGCCAGATCTTTGTTTGTTTTGTTCTAAATGTGTTAGTTTTGGGTCCAATATAAAATGGTGGTGACGCGTTCATCTCACTAGTGACAATGATGTAAAGTTATCAAGACTAGCCAAATAGTGGGTCCTCTTGTAGATGGTTAATATTTGTCTTGTGCCTATATAAGACAATCTTAGCTATCTACTAAATGGGCCCTTAAATGTACGGGTGAAAGTGAAATTCATTATATAATTTGATTATAAACTCACATTGTTTGAAATTAAATAAAAAATTCATTTTGAAATAGGGATATCCTATTTCCACGTCTCTCTCGCTTTGTTTTTTCTTTTTTCTTTTTTTTTTTTTGTTACACACTCCCTCTCTCGCTCTGGCTCTCTCTCTCTCCCCTCTCCCATTGTCACTCCTGTTCTCTCTCCCCCTCAGAAGGTATTAGTGTTGTTTCTCATATATACGCGTGCACTGTCCTTGGGCATTCATACAATCTCTTCTCTTTATAAATTCACATTTTCTTGTTGTTGCTTCACTATTTAGAGTTTTGGGTAGGAAGGATGATGTTCAATCTGACTATTCTTTGACTGAAAGCAGATGGATTGTAGCTAGCTTTGAAATAGAAGATACGTATGTTTGTTGCTTGAAGAGAAAGTATAAATGCTATTATTTGTACCTGAGTTAGTCTCTGAACATACTGCACGATCTAGACAGTTCATCTAATGGGCCCAACCATCGATAAGTTGCACTCCAAAAGCTACAATATTTGAATGAGCCTACCCACCCATGGGAGGACTTTTCAATGAAGGTGTTATGCAATACTCAGATAATGAATATCTACATTGCATCTATTGACAGATTTCTTACCATACATGCACAAAATCAAGACTTGCACAAAATTTGTAATTAGATTATTTTTAGAATATATTTTTCCATACATAGCTCATTGTACATCTATTTATTTGTAAAGCTCGATACAAAATCAATAACGATTCAATCAAATATTTCTCTCCCTCTTCCATTTTTACATATTGACAGACTTCTTACCATACATGCACAAAATCAAGACTTGCACAAAATCTGCAATTATATTATTTTTAGAATATATTTTCTCATACATAACTCATTGTACATCTATTTATTTATAAAGCTCAATACGAAATCAATAACAATCCAGTCAAATATTTCTCCATCTTCCATTTTTACATGGTATTAGAGACTAAAAAGATCAACCCATTCTGTCATGGCCGACAACAACAAATCGCGGCCGTCCATCTTAGGGCAACCTCCGTCGACTACGAATCTAGTCTTTCTCACTTCATCCACTTCAAGTCCGGTCCCTGGATTGTCACCGGAACCGTATCAGAAGTTGCTCAGCCAACTCACACCGTCACAACCTCCGAATGATCCATCTCCTACAAATTTCGCTGGTAACCTCTTCTCACCATCTGATTTCTCCTTCAATCGGCGCCTCCATTGGGTGGTGGCCAGTGGTGCGAGCCACCACATCTGCCACCAACGCGATGCTTTTACCGATTTGAAGCCCCTTGCCTCCCCTCACCACATTCGGCTTCCAACAGGACAAGATATCCCAGCCGAAGGACTGGGTTCTTGTATTCTCTCCCCTTCTCTCAAATTAAAACACATTTTCTATGTTCTACTATTATCCTTCAATTTACTCTCAGTTTCCCAAGTTGCCCTTCATAATTCTTGTGTTATCTCTTTTTCCTCTAACACTTGTTTATTTCAGGACCCTCAATCGATGAAGTCGATTGGAGCGGGTGATCTATGTAATGGGCTCTACGTGTATCGTCCTGATCCTCCCGTCATTTTTGCAGCTCAATCTACTGCTAATAAGACCCTATGGCATCAACGTCTAGGACATCCCTCTAGTTTTACTATTCCCAGTATTTTTAATTCTCCTTGTACTCTTTCTAAATGTGATGTTTGTGCTCGTTCTAAGCATACAAGATTACATTTTTCCAATTATGCCAATAAAAGTGATTCTCGTTTTAATCATATCTTTTGTGATATTTGGGGTGGTTATCAACCGCATCTTTATGTGGAGCTCATTATTTTCTCACAATTGTTGATGATTTTTCTCGCACCACATGGGTATATCTTATGCGTTTTAATTATGAGGCTTACACCCATTTAACGCACTTCTTCGCTCTTGTCCACAATCAGTTTAACACCACAGTCAAAATTATTAGAACTGATAATGGACAAGAATTTCTTTCCCATCAATTTCAAACATATATACACAATCACGGCATCATTCATGAACGTACCTGTGTCGAAACTCCTCAACAAAATGGCGTTGCGGAGCATAAACACCGGCACCTTCTAAATGTTGCCCGCAGTCTTCGTTTTCAAGCACACTTACCTCTACCTTTTTAGGGTGATTGTGTTATCGTCGCAGCCTACCTCATCAACCGCACCCCTAGTCGCACTCTCCAAAATAAATCACCTTTTGAAATTCTGTTTAATAAACCTCCAAACTATGTTCATCTTCGGGTATTCGAATGTCTTTGTTATGCACAAACTCTTAGCGCAAATATGCTCTAAACATTCTCTCTGACAGTGGACAACTTGGTGCACGGACTGCTCTTTTTCCTATGGAGTAACATTTAAAGCTTAATACTCGAGATGGTGACTTTCTCCCTGATCCTGGCCTTTACCGTCGCCTTATTGGCTGTCTCATCTATCTGACCATCACCAAACCAGACATTGTTTATGCAGTTAACACACTCAGTCAATTCATGCATACTCCTCGGGTCCCCCACATGACTACAGCTACCAGAGTTCTCCGCTACCTCAAAGGCTGCCCCGACCAAGGCATCTTCTTTCCTTCATCCAACAATACACATGTTACAGGTTATACAGATTCTGATTGGGCCAGCTGTCCCACCACCCGCCACTCCACCATCGGCTACTTTATTCAGTTAGGCACCAGTCCGATCTCATGGCACACCAAGAAGCAGAATACAGTTGCTCGCTCTTCCGCTGAAGCTGAATATCGAGTCATGGCCGTCACAACCTGTGAACTCACTTGGTTAAAACACCTTCTCACTAATCTTGGTGTCTCTCATCCCGAGCCATTCACTCTACATTGTGACAATCAATCTGCACTATATATTGCCCACAATCCTGTGTTTCATGAGCGTACCAAACACATTGAGATTGATTGTCATATTATTCGCGACAAAATTCGGTCGGGCCTCCTCAAAGCGGTCCACACTTCTTCCAATGAGCAAGTTGCCGATATCTTTACCAAAGCTTTGGAACATGAACTTTTTCATCATTTTTCGCGCAAGTTAGGCATTACGGACCTCCAAGAGCCAACTTGAGGGAGAGTATTGACAGATTTCTTACCATACATGCGCAAAATCAAGACTTGCACTAAATCTGTAATTAGATTATTTTTAGAATATATTTTTCCATACATAGCTCATTGTACATCTATTTATTTGTAAAGCTCAATATGAAATCAATAACAATTCAGTCAAATATTTCTCTCCCTCTTCCATTTTTACAGCATCTGCATATTGGTATGCAGGGGTGGGATCCATGCTTCCGTACAAATTGTTGATATAATGAGCCCTACCTTGGATGGCACATTCACCCAACTTTCTCATGTTGGGAGATCATTGCCATTGATTTTTTGTGCCTCTTGGGGTTGAATATGGACCATTCCATTTATTTCTTTCATAGCCATTAATTCACTAACCACTAGTTTGATGGGTTAAGATCTTCCCACTTGGAGAATTTGGTTAAGGGACATCCATAGATGAGCTCATTGTATCAACTACTTGATGACTGCCCCCATGGGCCCCACCTTATAGGGTTGAGCAATCTCAATTTTCTAATTTCTACGTTAAATATCATAAAATACATCAACTTGGTGATTGAACGTTTCAGTGTTAGAAATCCCCGTAGGGTCACTATAAAGTTTCCATATTGTTTCTGTTTCTCTCTCTCTTTTCCTTCTTTTTTTTTTTTTTTTTTTGGAAAGAACAAATATCAATTTGATCCATAACTTTTCTAGCCCATTATAAGTTATATAATGTTAACGGTCAAATGCCACTGTTTCTTATTGTATGATCCAATTGAGTTTTGGATCTGCCTCATTTTTTAGCTCATGCCATAAAGCGATATGCTAAAACATATGAACGATGTGGATATAGAATTCATGTACCAAGGTGGGCCTTAAGCAAGAGCCGTACTGTCTTAGGTGAAGCTGAATCCGCATCTAATCCGTTTTACTTTGTGGGAAGATAAAAGCTTTTGGGCTTTACAGCTGTATTTGACACACGTTAGGCGGTAGGGACTTTGGGACACTATTGGGCACAGGAAGTATAACAACTCCAAAATTTTACGGTTTCTTAAATTTTAAAATTTTAAATTTTTGTTTTTTTTTTTAAAAAAAAAAAAAAAAGAGATTAACACAGTCACAACCTCTCTCATCATTATCTTATCCGAGCAACTCTATTTTCTTTATAAGGAGGGACACTTCTCGTCGATTAAAAAAAAAAAACAGAGAGAGAGAGAAATTAGTGGAAGGATGGCTTGCAGAGGTTAGTACTTACTGTATTTTAATTTAGATTTTATTTCTTTATGTTATTATGTCTTGGGTCTACGTGATGGACGGTGTGGATCTACCATGGGTGCAATGCATGTACACATATATCATATGTGTGCATATGCATGATGCACCGTGGAACGCCTTACGCATGTAACAAGAAATCAAAGGAAACACGTAAGTCTTTTTGTTTATTTTACTTGAATTACATATTTGACTTATTTTACATATATGGCCCGATCAATTCCGTCCATTAGGTTCCAAGGACCAAAATATGAGAAACCTCCTAAAAATTAGGCTAAATTAAGGTTTTGGTAAGCCACAATATGCAAAATAGAATTCATTAGGCAGTCGTCGTTGGAATATCCGTCGGGGCTACAGGGAGTTCCGATGGAGATACCAATGATTTTGACCATTAAAATATAATTGGGTGGACCAATGAACAAATTGGATCTTACATAGAAAGTTAAGAGGGTTTGAAATAAGAAATGCATATGTTTTAATGGTGGAAGAACGGTCAGTGTTGATTTATGGTAGTATGATCCATCAAAATAACGAATCAACCTCATTTTTCTACCAATGTCCTAAAACTATGTTAGTAAAGTGGTGAATGGAATAGATCTTATGCACACATTATGTATGGGTCATCATGACAAAAGTGTAACAATATAGAGTGGGTGTAAAAACACTCCAGCGTGCAAAAGTGAAATTGGGCTATTTACGTTACCGGAATTAGTCCGGATTTATGGGCCTTATATGCGAGGCGTTCTTGATATATGTATCAAATCCATACCGTCTAATAATCTTGTCACTAATTAAAAGTCTTGGGGTTGAAAAATTTATTCGAAAGAAAACTCATATGGATCACATCGCCTTAAACAGTGAAAATTAAATAGGCACCTTCGAATATTCTTGTGGGCCACAAAAGTGTTATTTCGAGTAGATTTTTTTTGGCTCGTCCTTTATGAGGAGATTACCTATCTCATTCATGGTTTAGATTTTCATGGGACCTATCAAAATAATTAAATAAATAAATAAGTACAAAAAAATAAAGTTTGATTTTCAGCGTTGAAACCAAGTGCGGCTTTTAACGTTAGAAACCATCTTGGGTCATCAGATTGTGGACTCACAGTGATGTATACATTGTATCCAATCCATCCATTTGATTTGGAAGGTTATTATGGGTTAAGAGTGTAAATTTAGGACATATCTAAAATGTGTGTGACCCATAAAGAAAGAAAATAATAGTAGTTGTACAATAATCATTTACGTTATTACAGGTCCCACATATTTCAAATTAGATTGGAAATTTTTTTCAAAGGTCAATATAGCAATGGTAACCATATAGTCAATCCAGATTCCTATAAGTAGGACCCACATAAAAATAAATGTGTGTTAGATATATATAATATAATGTAACTCCACCTTCTTATGCACGGTAAAACTTATATAAGTTGCATGCATGTTTAGGACAAAATATACATAGGCTAAATTATGTATCATTATGACAGGCTATTAGAAGATCCAAGCCATCCATGTGGTGGTTCATCTTATAAGATATCTAGTGTGTCTTTTGGGCCGAGATAGATATAATGAACCCTATCTATTACGTATCTTACTTGAGTATCACTCCCATGTAAAATCTTAATTAGTAATCAAAACAAATCTAATACTTTATGAGTTTAATATATATTTTTTAATATTATGGTGTACTGCATATGGATTATTTATAGGTAATTTCTGATCCGCTCCATCGAATTCTTCTCTAAATCATCAGGTGAGTAATCCTAACATGTTTCATCTCCATATGATTAAAATAATTTGTCGTTGTGAATGACTTGATTAAATTGTTTATAAACTGATTAGTGCTGAGATATTCTTGGATTATGAACATGTGAAAGGCCTCTCATAAGGAGAGATGTATTTGACTGCTGATATGATTACTGCTGCATCAAACATTCATGCCTGACATCATTAATACTCTTGTGCGATTACCTAGGGGACAGCCCATTGTACCCACTAGAAGCCCACTATATGTGGAAGCCTGCCCAATGGGGGGATGCGGGCCTTGCCCATGCCTACCAATGGTAGATGCCTGCCGAGTGCGGATGCGGGTTGTCGATATCCAACTCAAGCAAGTGGATGGTTTCTATTTATACCCACTTGATGCATCATCAGTATCATTCATAGCATACGCTTTAATTATTTGCATTGTATTTCTGATTTTTATACTTTACTTATATGTGTTATTTTAATTGTACTGTGCATAAACCATGATGGGTTCACTCACTGGGCCTGGCCAGCTGACGGTTTATTGATGGAAAAACCGTACAGATGGAATTGAAGCAGATAGAACGACTCAAGAGCAAAAATATGAAGCCAAACCAATGGGTGATCCACAGGATCAGTGGCCGTATTTAACTGAAGATGAGCTTACGTCGTTGGACCAGTAAAATAATTAAACGGGACATCTGTTTCCTATTATTATTTTATTTCCGTTTTAGAATGACTTTAAATTTAAATTTTGTTTTATTTTTTTTATATATAACTTGATGATTCCAAAGACTTAAATAAAAGTCTCAATTTATTTTATTTTATTTTTCTTTTTTTTTATTTTCTTTTGATGTGTGGTGATAAATGTTTGAGACTAGATCAAGTTGACATGAATGTTGATAAAGGTTAATGGGAACATAGAATTCAGATTTTATTGTACCTCTATTAAATAATGTGACCCACTGGTTTAAGTACACTAAGTGTACGAGTCGTGGTCCGTAACTCATGTCTGAGGGTGCACACTCAGTACGTGAATCTCGGGGCGTGACAGGAAGTTCCCATAGTCGGAAGCTGCATGGGGCCACAAAAATGCTCGTGGCAAATCCACTCTGTCCATTTGTTTTTGGAGAGATGATAGAATAGGATTTAGGGTCTAGGGTTTAGGGTTCTATAAATAAGGTAGATTCAAAATTCATGTTAGCCACACAAAATGAAATAGTAGGAATAGAAAGGATATCATTGAAACCTTAAGGTCTAGGGTTTAGGGTTCTATAAATAAGGTAGATTCAAAAATCATGTTAGCCACACAAAATGAAATAGTAAGAACCGAAAGGATATCATTGAAACCTTATCGGAGTCGACCGTGATGTTTATATGCCATCAAAACCGTTCACAGGGTTATTACCAATCAGATAAACTGTAGTAACAAATATCATCCTGATACAAAACTTTTGTGGCCCCACAAAGTTTCCAATGGTGAGCGTTCATTCCCTGCAGTTTTGTGTAATATGGCGCATTTGATTACTGGATATACCTGATTTTTAGACTTCTATCCTATTGCGGTCTTGCAAAACAGATGAACAGAGTGGATTTATCACATACATCTATATGGGACCCACACAGCTTCCAACTATAGGAACTTTCCATGCTCCATTGTATCCGATTTGAGATGGGATAATGTGGGCCGATTTAAAATAATAAAATCAAAGCACAGGCTAGAGAGGGTGTATCGTGCACGGCGGGTTGCAAAGAGTTCGTTGTTTTTTATGTTTTAAATCAATTCAGAAACAGGCCATCGACATATCATTTGATGTCATCGAGCATTGTTCGATACCATCGAACAACTGCTCGATCCCATTGAAAAAATCAGAATTTATCTAGTTGGTTTCTAGATTATTTGGGTACCTGTTTGATGCCATTGAGATTAGTTTCTATGACATCGAAACTTAGTTCGATGCCATCAAGGACCCATCGAAGTACAAGCAAAAAATTTTAATTTTCTATATTTTGTATCTGGACTATTTTGGTATTAGTTTGATATCATCGAAGTAGGTTCAATGATATCGACTGTTTGTCGATGCCATCGAAGTCCCATCGAAGGTGTCGTCGAACGTATACGCAAAGTTACACAGAATTTGTTTTCATTTTCGACTGTGATTCTTCCTAAAGCTATATATAGGGTGTAATCGAGATTGGGGTTATTCAAGAGTTTTTCCAATTCATTCCTAGGGTTTCAAGGGAGCAAGTTAGGGTGATTGAAGACTTGTTCGAACCGGGTAATCTCTTTAGGCTTGTAATTTTTACTTTCATAATGATTATTTGTTGCTTTGTACCGGGGTTCCACGTTAAAATTGGTGTTTGGGTTGTGCTTGCTTTGCGCGATTGAATTACTTCACTTGATTCATCTCATTGTGCTTCCGTAGTCCCCCAATAAAGTTATCATGGGCACCCTTTGAGGAAAAAGAGAAGGAACGGTTACTTACAACCGTTATGGTAGACGTTACAAGCTTTTCAATCTTGTTGGGCTGGCCTTAGGGCTTTTTGGGTGCTAAGCCCAAGCTCAGCCCAATTTACAATCGGGCTCCTGATTTAAGCCCAAACCTAATCCTCAGGCTTATACCCAGCACAAACCCGGCCCAATGCAAGCCAAGCCTGGAGGCCCATCGGGTCAACCCGGCCCATTGACAGCCCTACATGTCACGTATGGACGTATTATACAATGCTCCGCCTAGAGATTATACACATCTTAGATGGCGAATGTAGCAAAATTCCCAGACTGGAAGATCCAAGCTAGATAATTTTTTGACATTTTTATTGGTTGCATGGGAACAGTTGCTGTAGTTATTTATCAACCGTTACTTTTGTTGGTCAGCGTTTGAAAGGTCAAGATTATTTTTCCATCTGGGATTTTTGTTTTTATTTGGTGTTCCAATAATTCGTGGGACCATGAAATCAACGGCCCTGTAGGAACTGATAAATCAGATGGTACTGTACAATCTTTATGCTAGAGTACGGTATAATATCTCATACAGTCATTCATGCATGTGTGCCTGACTAGTGAGCTGACCGCTTGCTGAGAAGTTTGTATGCATCTCACGTGTGACAATATGGCACGTGCGAGAGTTAAGTGCCACAAAAGTCTACTCGCATCCCTCATAAAGATTGATGCATATAGGGCTAGCTGCTGTACAAGGCCCAGACACGGCTTTAGGTGGCAATGAGTTGGGTGGGGTCCACTAGCCCAGCCCGCTTATGAGGTCCTTTTGGGTCCAGCTAAATGGATAACAGGTCAGGCTCCGGCTATAAAAAATGCAGCCCACCAAAGTAAATGGGTTGGCCTCGTGTTGAACCTTACCCAACACAAACCCACCCATATAGGTTATCAATGGGCCGGACCCCACTTGACCTGACTAGAAACCTGAGAGGAATTAAAAGAAGATCAATTTATTATCATCAAAATCTGATTCAACAGATGTGATCAATTGTGGAGGCGAGACCAACGATAGACCTGCGCAGAAATAGGAAGATGTAGATAACGGAGGGAACCGATGACGGTTGTAAATCCTCCGATGCTTAAGTCAGGTACGTAGACTCGAATTAAAAGGCTTGAGCTTGGGTTTGTTATCTTACACCTCCCTTCCATTGCAACGGGATACGTATAGGGTCCACAGCCAGTGTCAAGAGATGCGTATACCTATGGAATTCGCTGGACTTACTGGAAAATCTTAATTTTGATAGGAATCTACCTCCGAAAGTATTGTCAAGCCCACCTCGGTCGACATGATCTTCAGTAAGATCATATCGAACTTTTCTTTTTCTTAATTCAGGCGGGATTCTCTTTAGGATTTGTATCTCACCTTTGGCTATGGTCGATCTGGTCAGCTCGAGAGATAATCCCCCCACCGAGCTTTCCCCTTAAGCAACGTAGCTCGAGGTCGACTCAACGCTCATCTCTTTATTGGGAGAGTTATTTAATATATCTTCCGAACTTTGTGTCCCATTAGCTCGACAAGTTCGTCGTGATACCTTAGTCGGCTCAGTTTTGAGATATATCTTTTGTGGTAGGTTACACTTCCCATGCAGTGGATCCATTCGATTTTGCCCACAACAAATAAGTATAAATATGTATGTATGTATGTATGTATGGGGACTGGTTGAGTGGGATCGGTCAAGTTAGAACACCTACACTCAAAATGGGTCAAGATAGGATGGGCTTTGGCTTGATGAATTTTAAGAGGGAGAGGTTGGGTCACCAATGGGTTGTGGGTCAGGTTTGGACTAAATTTCTTACTCCGTTTAGTAAGGGTTGGGCTTGGGCTGACCCCAACTTGCCATTGCCACCCCTATATGCTATCCTGTATTGAGTCTGACCATAGCTTTCGTAATTAGCCTTCTTCTCTAAATGTTACTGACTGGGATGTCCATTGTCAGGGTGGCCCATCAGGCTTCTGAGATTGAGCCTAACCTACTAAAAGACAGTTGTAGGCCCCCCATCTTTGAGCCCAACGACCCAAGTCTGAGTCAAGTTTCCTGGACTGAAAACAAACGGGCCTGGCCTGGTCTGAGAGGTTGGACAAGATTTACTATTGAAATCAGGCCAAAGCCAGGATCCAGGCCCTTTTGTGATGGGCCATTCTCAGGCCTTACTTTTATTAGCCCACCCACGGCTCAGAGACTAACATCAGCCCAACCTCTAAGAGTTTGGTGGTCCGACATGGACCCAAACCAGTTATAGCTTGGTTCCTGAGTAGAACCACACTAAGCATGCCGGCACACCTAACCTTGGTGCACGTGCTAGACATCCGGACCTCTCATCAGGCAGGCTCCATGAATTCAAGTTCAGCCTCCAGTTAACTAGATCCGATTAAAATATGAAGTTTAAGAATAGACCCATGGATCCAACATTCAATCCCCGAATCCATTAGTTAGGATGGTCCAACCAGAGTGATTTGTGGGCCATACTAAAACCCGCCGCGTGGCCCACTTAATGATCCCATAATACTGTGGCCCCAGATCGACGGTTCAGATTAAAGGTGAATGTTCACGATTTCCAATTCTTATCATCCCTTTAAGTACGTCGGATCCACAATGGGAGCGTCCACCTGATATGATAATTGTTCCCTGCCGTCAATAGCAAGGTCCTGCAGATGGACGATCCACATCATCTATCCATGCCACCATGTGGACGATCCGGATCTTTAGAATTATTTTTTAAAAAAAAAAACGAAAATAAAAGGAGAGATAATCCAAGTGGTTTCCCAGCTACTACACCATCTCAACACACAAATTCGACGGCCCAGATCATCTGTATCACCAATCCGATAATCCTAGCCTTTGAATGTTTGGTGCTCTGTTATAGTCGTCTGTTTCCTTTTCCTACGCGAGTAGATGGAGTGGTTAGCATTATCAAACCAAAGTCCCTCTTCGAGTCATAATCACTCCATCATAAGCCTATACAATAGATGTTTTCAGATGAAGAATCGATCTTGACTGTTCATTTTACATGCTATTTATTCAAAGGTTAGGATCTTCCAATCGTTCTTAGAGCAGTTTCCATGCTAATCAAACCGTATATAATGACAGGCCCATCTGTGGATGGTTCACGTACAGAATCCTAGCCCTTTAATAGCTAGCTAGCAAATATGATCTTCCATCGCAAGTTTGATGCATGGAGCATTCACATTTGGCCCACCATATCAATGGCTTAGATCACTGAATCATGGGCCCTACTTGAACAAGTCAGGTTCTCAGATCGAGCATATTGCCTCATGAGATCTGGACCATTGGTAACTGAATGGATGGATGATCCAGGCCAATTAGAGGGAACGTCCACAAATTCAATGGCAATAACAAGTTCTCTGATCAAATACTGAGAATATCCAACAAGTATCGAAAATGAGCTATGGACCATCAATAACAGGTCCCAATGCATGAACGGTCCAGATTTTATAAACGTGCACACGTGTAAAGAGATGAGAGGTGCTTGATGGCAAAGATAAAAGCATTTAATCAGGTACTATACAGCTAAAGTGCACCATACTGCCAACAGATGCTTAACACTTTTTCCCTAATCGGGTCCAATAAAACTCAACTTCCGCTAAGGTGGGTCCCACCCACAACAAGTCAAAGAAAATGAGACCCACTTCCCATCCTCCACCTAAGCTTTCACTATATTTTATTATGCTCAACCACATCACCACCAACAGAAACCTCCGCCTAACCCGACCCCACTAACAACGGTTGAAATCTAACTCCACCCCCACTCCCCCCTCAGATCTCCTCAGATGTCTTAATACTCTGGCAGCATATGACACTTGATACTCAGGCACTCTAGAATTCCACACATGTTATACACCAATTCAATTAAGCCAGATAAATTGGAACCTACTGTCGCCAGTTACAGTTCCAAAATCAGATTGGAGGAGCAATCCTAGTCTCTGATTTCGTGGACCCTTGTTTCCAAAGCAATACCATTAGATATTTTCATTTTTTAACCTTCAAACAAACATCTAACAATCCAATAACCAGATAATAAAAGCCTAATTCTTCGTTACTGATATATCCATACTGGCAAACATACTTTGGACAGCTTAATTTGAATCAGTTGCATAACGTGTCTGCAAATGCTCAATAAATTCTAAGTAACCTGCGTATCATCAATCACACTATCTAGAGTAACAAAGATACCCAATTTAATATAATTGGATGCTTATAATTACAATAGGTTGGAATTCAAAAATTGTGTTTGGATGGTCCGAAATTGAAATACATAAGTAAATCAACTTTAATACTTCAGCTAAAAATAATGAAATCCTGAGTCTTAGGTGGGCCACAGAAATGGGCCCACATTTGAAAATCTGGCAGTTCTTAACATTTACATACAATTCTCACTAATTCAAATCACCGCTATTAACCATCAACGGACCTCTTTTGCCCATGTGTATGTGTATTCATTTAGCAACAATTACAACCGTTTATCACAATAGGGAAAAAAGAGGCTTAATAACACATTTGTCAGATCTAAAGTATGAAAATCAGCAATAATAACAAATAAACGGTTCAGATGAAACAAGGAAACATTCTATTACCCAATTTACCCCGAAAAGAAGAAAAGGAAAAGAAAACAAGCCATCCCATTCACATCACATCTCATCCATACATCATCATCCATGCATACCCTTCGCTACCATGTTATAAATTTTTTTTTTTTTTTTTTTTTTAAAAGAAGGTATCCATGCCATTTTAACCGCATATTCGCCTGCCTCGTCCACCGAGCCACGTGTCGCGCCCATGACGGTCTGGTCCCCCTTTTCTCCAGCTAGTGCCAGAGGCGTGTTTGGAAAGGGGCCCACCTGACTTTCCTTCTCTCTGAAAGAGAGAACAGGTGGGGACCACCAACGCGGGAGCATCGAGGCGAATAAGGGGGGTTGGGCCCCACAAACTTTGGGGCCCGCGCCCGCCATCACATGTCAGACAGAGACTGGCCCACGAGAAAACCACTCTGCACGGTACACGGAGCGCGCCTTAGCTGTTGACCCACCCACCTTCCCCACCAACAAGTGGGCCCCACCTCACGTACCCTTTGCCTAACCTGACCCCACTAACACGAGTTAAAATCAAACCCTACCGATCAACTCCCACGTGCGCACGTGCCAACACCCTTCCCCCACCCCTCCACCATTACAGAGTTGTGAAAAACATAAAAAATCAAACGAGAAAAAAAGAAAAAAAGAAAAGAAAAAGAAAACCAATCTCCGCCGTTGAATGAAAACCCAACTGCCCGCTAAGATCTGGTGGTTGCGGGAGGGTTGTGGTTCTGCTGCTGATGGTTTTTCGAACCGCCCATCAGCTGCAGTTCCTGCTTCCCACCACCCGTCCGTACCGTCGTTGAAGCACCCATCGCAGCCGTTGAAACAACAGTAGGGGCCTGAATTTCAATTGGGGTGGCGAGATTCAGCCCGGGAACCGCCGAGAACATCGTAGAAATGGGCCGCGGAGACAGATTGACGAGCGGAGCCCCTCCGGGAGCCGGAAAAGTCCACACCTGCGGCTGGTTTGACGGCCCGGCAATAGCGGAAGGAGGAAGCATCAAGAAGGTCTGCGTGGCCATGTTGGGGTTGGAAGTTATCATTCCGCCTCCGCTCACGGCCCACATCGGCATCAGGTTCTGGGCCGGAGCGGTGGGCCTGATCGGAGCGAGGCCCGTTGAAACCGAGGCCTTTTCCTGCTGATAGCTGCTAGCAGCCGGTCTCCTTCTCTTCCTAGAACCTTCTTCCGCCGTCGACGACGTCTGCGTCGGAATTTTGATAGTCCCGTCGACCGTCGTAGCTATGGCCGGAACGGTCCCGGTACCGGTAGCCGCGACGATGGCGGGCTCCGCGTGCTCCAGCAGCCAGCGTATAGTCTCACCGTCTGATTTGTGGCCCAGCTCTCTAGTCAGCTGAAAAATTCTCGCCGCGCAAACGGCCGGCATACGAATCCTCCGTCCTCGGCCTTCAACCTTCGTGTGCCTATCTTTCGAAATCCTCCGTCCGACGATAGGCCCGGCCCTTTTCGCCGGCACGTAGTCGAGCCGACGGTCGTCAACGACGGGCTCTGTTTTGAGGTAAACGAGCTGCTGGACGAGTTGGGTCGATGATGGGGTTGGAGGAGAAGGGCGAGGAGGCGGAACAGAATTTGAAGGAGCAGCTGATGGTGGAGGAGAAAGACCTTCTTCATCTTCTTCATCGCTGCTGCTGCTACTGCCTCTCTCGCCCAGATCGTTTTCTCTGTCGTCTTTATCTTCCATCTCTTGCTTCTGTAGCGATTCCATTATTAAAAAAAAAAAAAAAAAAAAAAAAAAGGATGAAACGAACTCTCGAACTAGAAAAAAAGGGTGTAAATTAGCAAAAAGGAGGACTGTAGATGGGGTGGTGTGTGTGTAAAAAAGATATCTGTTTGCTACAGTTTCTTCAAAAAGCTCACACAGCTTCCCTTTTTCTTCATCTCCATTATCAGGCCAAACGATCAAAGCACAGCAAGGAAGAAAAGCTACATGGCCTTTCCATCCCTGCTATTTATATGGGTCGGACGAATTAAAGTGCAGGAAGTGATCTAGACCGTTCATTCATCAGCTGGTGGACCCACCTCGTGTGGCCACGACATGGGAAGGACTTTGTGGTCCTTGCCTGAGGATCGTGCACTGGTATTGTTCGTACAAGTGGCGCACATGGTTTAGTGACCCATACCAGTTCTTTGATGGGACCCATTGCGGCTGGCATTATTCTTTGAAATTTCCGGATGGGACAATCATAACCCTCCAATTGGTGGAGCAGAAACGAACGACTAAGAAAAGAAATTGCAAAAAATCTACGTCTTTTTGGTGAAAGCGTACCAAAAGATTGGATGGTTCAGATCTTCCGATCTGGTACTTATTTTTAATACGGACCCTTATGGGTCCCACTTTTCAAGGCTAGATTACGTGTCCTCCGGCCGAGGATTTTATAATTAGGTCAAAGATGGTGATGGCTCCAAGGAGTCTGCCTACTGGGGCTTGGAGAGTTCATGGATTAATCTTCACCGTCCATTGGATTTTGAATGCACGTCGGGATTCCCGCACGCTCAATCTGCTGTGGACCCTGACTATATCGACGTGGAGCGTATTTTATACGGAGAAGGTTTTGAATCCAACCGGTTGGACCGTAAGCTACAGTACAACTCACGGACAACTTTAAAACTTTCATGTGAGTGCCGTATCCAACCTGTCCAATTGGTTGGCCCCACCGTAAGGATTACCTTATGGAAAGGTTAGCCTCATCCACTCATTCAGTGGACCACATCTGTCTTTGCTATTTCTGTGGTTAGACATCATTTTGTCGCGTGGCCCACCTGATGAGTTAATGGGGATAGGCTTTGTACTAGGCGACCCTCATCTTCTTCGTGGGGCCAACATATTGCAACGGTTGGATGTCATATTCACTTAAGTGGTTGGAATTTATCTGGTAGGTGGACCATACCTTGTCGTCCAACCAGTTGGACTTGGGGCCTTTTATTTTGTTTGATTGACCGTTTTGCCCTCCGCCTCTGTGAACTAATCACATGCAACGGTTGTAGGTATACTCGAGAAGATCAATCTGCTGGTCCTGGAAAACTGGAAACAAAAATTCCGAGAGGTCTGGTACAACGTGCAGCAATGGTTAGACTTGTACACGCCCGGACTCTAGCTGTTGGATTGGTGTTATATTTAAATAATCGAAACCGTTAAAATGATGGGCCTCACGGTAGATGGGGGAAAAACGAAAGAATTCACTCTATGGGAACATTTCAACCGTTTGATCATTTTTTATTTTTTTTACTTTGAATATTAACCGTCTCCTTTTGCATTGGTTTGGGGTCCATTGATAAGATTTTCAAATCTTGAGAAGCTATCATATAAATGGTCTGGCCCATTGAAACATGGTCGAGATCCAATCGATATAGGCAGATATAAAAGAAAGCATAAAGCATGCGGTGTGATGTACAACAGGTTGTAGGTAGTCAGTCTAAGCTTCTAAGGTTATTGACCTTCCAACTTCTATCAGTGTAGCAGTTGTTTTATTTTAGATTTCCAACTTACCTATTTATCTTGTGCATCAGTGAGTATGCAACTTATCGTGATTTCTCACAAGAACTGGACATCTGGCACATCATTTCACTAGTTCGGACAGATCATCAAGTCAATCCATGCCAGATGATTCGTATCGGTATATAAAAATAAAAAATAAAAAAACATATTGATCTGGCGATCTCAACCATCGAATTGATGTTTTAAGGTTAAATGAAGAATATGGAGCATGGTGCACACTATCTGCATGGGTTTTTGGTTCAGATGGCCTCACAATGCGACGTGGTAATGGAGACCATACTTGAGGTTCCGTAGCGCTGAAACTGTATTTTATTAGAAGACAAAAGTACCCTTATAGCATGGCTGTCATATCGTTGGCTTATAGTTAATGTCAGCGATCAATGGTAATTTTGATGATCTTTGGGCCTAATTTTAGACAATAAAATGATATCCAAACGAGATTATTCTAAATTCATGTGAAATTTATCAAATTATATTTCCAACGAGTATAAGATTACGCAAATCAAACATGTAATATGGGAGTTATGACCATTTTTGTCAGATTAATGGCCCACACTGAATATCAATGATCCGCGGTGGAAATATCAGCGATCCACAATAAATATCAGCGGTCCACTCTTAATATTAACGGTCTACGGTGAATATCAGCGGTCCACTCTTAATATCAGTGGTCCATAGTAAATATCAACAATCTACACTGAATATCGACGATCAATAATGAAAATATGGGGTATCTACACTATATATGGGTGATCCACAGTAAATATCAATGGTCCACCATACAACATTCATTCATTACAATATACTTTCATCTCAACATTATTTCATTACAAAAATTCATCTATTACATCACTAATCCATTTCAATGTTTATCATATTCATCCATTACTACAACATTCTTTTATTATAGAATTCATCCATTACGCATTCAATCATAAAAATTCATCCATTACAGTATTCTTCCACGTCCTCTTCCTTTTCACGAACTCCTACCATTCATACTAAATTTATAATAACAATAATAATAATAATAAATAAATAAATAAAACAATAATAAAACAAGGAAAGGAAGCAGAAAGGAAGAAGAAAGAAGGAATAACGAAAGAAGAATGAAGAAGAAGGAAGGGAGTCAAAAACCATAATCCTCCCCTCCCATGAAAAAACTAATGATGCAAGAAGGAAACGGCTAAATAGCCCTCGTGCGGAAGGGTCCTATATTTTGAACATATCCACATCTTATGTATGGCACATTGAGTTATCTTCAAGAAAATTTATCTCATTCACATATAAGAGATTTTAACTTCACGTCGTCGATCTAAGTTTAAGAGCAAAACTCATCACAAATGGAATATATATGAGAAAATAATTTAAAATTAATACATAACGTTAGTTTAGTTATGAGCCACAAATAACTTCAAATACATAATTGAAAATCCCTTCCGTCGAGTCGCGGATGTCAAATTAAAATAAATGAATCAAATCCGCCAACCAGGGGTTGAATTTCAATTTTGGGTGAGGCTTGCATACTTTTTAAAATGACATTTCTTTGTCTAAGGTCCTGACATATGAGGTACAACTTTAGCATAGGGACATTTTTATCCCTTAACAAATGAAAAAATGAATTGGGGGCTACAAATCATTAAGTTTAGCCCACGCAAGCTCCCATACACAAACACGTCTACCTGGGCGTAAGAAAAGAAAGTTTGGGGATTGTCTTCCAATTTCTGGATTCTTTCCCAATGTGAATCCAGTGCACCTAGGGGCTTGTTTGGCCGGACGGATTAAGAGGGATTAGGAGGGATGTGATGGTAAAATTCCAGGATATGCCAAACGAGCGAAACACCGGGTGAACTTGTCCCAAGATATAGCAAGCCCATGGATCTTAAACCAATCCACTGATATCACCATCATTACCTTAAAATTGATCCCATCCCTCCTAATCCGGTTCAATCATGCCTGGGGCATGTTTGGTTGGATGGATTGGAAAGGATTGGAAGGTAAAATACGAGGATATGCCAAGCGTACACCACCATCATTACCTTACCTTAAAATCCATCACATCCCTCCTAATCCATGGGATCCGTCCGGCCAAACGGGCCCTAGAGTACCATGGAGTAAATGCAAACAACGGCTTGATATACTACCAATCTGAACCGTCCAATTTGTAGGCCACCTCAAAATGGGGACCGATGCTCAAAATTTTCATCAATTTGGTGTTTTTAACCGTTCAATCTACAAGCAATTTTCAGGACATTTCCGTAAACTGCTTTTGACCATCCAATAAGAGGTGATGGTAAGATGGTTGTGAACTCCACAATCAGGGGGATTTTCAGGATGTTTGACATTGACTAGGTGGCCCACTGATTGGACAGTAGTAATCCATTGACATTTGGAACGCGGATTGGCTACTGACCCTGCCACTAGCCAATGGCTAGAGGTAGGTGTTCTGTAGGCCCCACCATTATGTGTGTGTTTCATCCGCGCCGTCCAGTCATTTTTTTTCAGATCATTTTATGGTATTAGCCCAAAAATGAGATAGATACAATCTCAAGTGGACCACATCACAGGAAAAAATATTGATCGAACTCCCATCATTAAAAACTTCACTGGGCATAAAAAGGTTTGGATCAAGTTAATATTTGTTTTTTTGCCTTTTTAACGGTGGACATTCAATCACTACTGTTTTCCTACGGTGTGGTCCACCTGAGATTTAGATCTGCCTCATTTTTCAAGGATGAAGCCTTAAAATGATATGGAAAATGAATAAGCGGCGTCATAAAACACATACATCATTGTGGGGCCCACAAAGCACCGACCACTGTCCACTTGCCTAGTGGCAGCGTCACCAGCCAAATTTCGTCCTGCCATGTGCACTGATCAGCCGTTTATAGGTAAGGTAGCTATGACCATTGACCGCCGTCTGCTAAACTTTGTGTGATAATTCCACACGCGCGAAAGGCCCCACGTGCAAATATGAAACACGTGTGTGAAATATGAGTTTCAATAAAGTTGGAAATAATGATTAGATTTCTGCCTGAAACATCAATTTCAATCTTCAGGTGGGCCACAGCGTAAAAGAGTAAGTTTAAGGGTTTTTCTTTTTTTTTTTCTTTTTTTTTTTTTTTTTTTAAAAGCCATTTATTTGTTTTGATATGCTATGGCCCACCTGAGCTATGAAATAGCCTGCTTTTATGCGAGAAGCTCTAAACAGTATGGCTTACCTGATGAAAAGCTCAGATCTCACACCTGTCAAGTAAATGCACACGCGCCTGCGTGTGGATTTGGACGGATCAAAACGCGTGTGGAATTGGCGAACCTCATTGAAACATTGCTCCATGCAATTGACAAGGGACCAGCACAGGTGGGGCCCATTGTGCTGCAATTCATACAATTGGACTATTATGCCCAACCATGGATGATCCGAGAGCCGATCAGGTGCGACCCCGGCCTCACCCAAGATGGTGTGGCCCTTACCATGGGGCCCACCTTAATGTATGTATTGAATGTCCATGTCATCCATCTATTTTGTGATATCATTTTAGGGCAAGAGCTTAAAAATAAAGCAAATTAGAATAGCCTAAAAATGAAGTAGATCAAAATCTCAAGTAAATTATTAGGAAATAGTGATGATTTATCGTTAAAACCTTCTTGTTGGCTACAAAAGTATTGAATTAAGCTGATATTTGTTTTGTTTCCATTTTATTTAGCTTTGTGTGACCTTATTTACAAATTGAATGAAAAATAACCATTATGAGTTTTTGAATGTAGCTGATATTTATTTTTGAATATATATATATACAGGTACTATGCGCTTGAGCTGATTTTAACTTCCCATGAGGTTGAGCATTGTGGGCTCCACCGTGATGTGTTTCGAACATCAACACCGTGCATTTGATGCGTCCCCTTTAAATTATGGGATATCCCAAAAATCAACCGTATACGGAACTTAGGTGGGCCATACCATCTAAAATCATGTGAAGACATGCCAAAAACATATAAAATCACTTGGTGGGGCCCACCTGAAATTTTCATGCATCTAAAACTTAGTCTGAACCCTCATTCAAGTGGTACACACATAATGGATGGGCTGGATTTGCAAACCACATCTTGGTGGGCCCAAAAAAATGGTTATGAATGTTTTAATGGTGCACAGCCCTTCTCAACTTCTGCATGTGGTGTGGCCCACAAAAGTCACGGATTGACTTGAATTTTGAGACCTAGGCCCACTATGGAATGGTGCATCTGACTGATGGTGTTGATGTTCGAAACGTATTATAGTGGGGGCACACAGCTTTCCCCCCACCCCACACACACACACACACACATATATATATATATATATATATATATATGTGTGTGTGTGTGTGTGTGTGGTGAGACTCACTTGAGTTTTGAATGTAACTGAGACTTTGTCTCACCCCTTGTCCAAGTGGGACACACATAATGTCTGGGCTGAATTTGTGAACCACATCTCAATGTGCTCAATAAATGATATTGAATGTTTTAGGAGGATAACTCTTCTCGACTGTTGTATGTAGTGAAGGAATCCGGCCCATTCACTGTGTCTCACTTGAATGAAGGGTCGCACCAAGTTTCAGCATGTACTTTCAATACACATCTTGGTGGGGCCCACACAGCTCCACCTCATGGGAGGTCGACCAAGTGGGAGCTCCTGTGAGGTGGAGCAGTGTGGGGCCCACCATGATCTATGTGTGACTTCCACCACATCAGTAAGATGCACTCTTCTGTGGTGAGCCACGGGCTTAAAAATCCACATCACAATCATCAGTTGAGAGTGGATACTCACTCATTGAAACTTTTCTGATCATTTACAAGGGCAGGCAGAGAGAGAAGTCCACCCAACCCATACCTTCCAACCTTTCACGTGCCTGTGACATCCAGCCCAGCCAAACAGCCTTTATCACTAGTGTGTGTGTGTGTGTATATATATATATATATATATATATACACACACACACACACACACTTATCAAATGCACCAAGCATTTTTTTAGCTATTCAGTAATGGTTAGAAATTGTTTTATACCAAGTGGCCTTCCAAAAATGTAGATAGGGGTGATTTTTGCATTAGATGATCGTCACGGTGGGACCAACCTATTAAAAGGGTTGGATGTCACATGCACTTAACTACAAAAAACGGCAAAGAAAAGAAATATAACAGCGTCACGCATTCAACTGAAAAAAGCTCTGATATCAGTGGTTGCCATCTTCCAATTTATTAAGAGATATCAGGGAGATTATCTAGTCTAGCTGCAATGCAACCGATCGAGCAATGGTCTGGATTACCAGATAATGGGCCCGGTTTCTCGTAATTGAAGACGCGCGTATGCCACACACAGACATTTGTTGCTTACGTATAGTGTAAGAGTTGAAGAGGGAAGTGGATGGCCTAGAAACTGGAACTGTCCAAACATACAGACGATTCACGTTAGAACTATGGTTTATTAGTTCAGGCATGGAACTGTTTGCAAACCTCAGTTCATTTTTTACCTTATATTTATCTTTGTTTTTTAATAAAAATGGAGACAATTTTGTCATTATAATAACAATAAAATCTGAATTGTATTCAAGAGTTCAAATCTCTTGAGTGCTCCTCTTTCTCTCTCTCTCTCACATCTCTTGGTCTTCCACACTTCCTCTTCTCATGTCAACAACAAGTAACTTCTGTCTCTATCCTTCTCTCATCTCTCCTATTCCTTTTTTATGATTCAGAAATTAGACTTCGAATAAGCTCATTTCTTCTTCTCTACTCTCTTCCTATCTCTCTCGCGTCTCTTGTTTTTTTAGCTCATTTCTTTTTTATTTTTTAAATAATTAAAATGATGAAATTAATATATACATTTAAAGATGAGTTGGTACTTGATAGGATGGATTGTTTTTTAACATTATGATACTATGTTTTTAAATGAAGAGGTTGATTGTTGGCATATTATGTCTTTTTTTTATTTCTATAAATGTGCACGTTGATGTTCCATGCCCGCTTCAAATTTGGTCCATCCATTTTTCCAGCTGAATTTTGGACTAAAAATGAAGGTAGATCCAAATCCCAAGTGGACCACACCATAAAACAATTAATGGTAATTGAATGCCTGCCATTAAAACTTCCTGGGGCTACACCCAAGTGATATTTGTGTTTTCCCTTCATCTAAATCCGTATGACCTTACCTTTGATTGCAAACAAACATTCCAGTGGGCTCTAGGAAGTTTTTTAATGGTGGGCATTTAATCACCACTATTTTCAGTGGTGTGGTCAACCTAACACTTGTATATAATTCATTTTTGGGCCCATGCTCTAAAATGATCTATCGAAACAGATGAACGGTTTGGATATAAATCACATCCATCACAGTGTGCCCAAAGTCATGTATCCACCGAATCTGAGGGCTAGGTGGAGGGACCTCCCAAGGACATGAGCAAATCGCATCGGTTTCAAGGCAGCGTGAAATCCACTCCGTCCATCAGTTACACTCCACAACTCGAGGCTCTTTTCCTAACAATCAAACAGATCCACCGTTCAGGTAGGCTACACCACAGTGAAATTTTAGGATAGAATTCAAACCATAGGTTTGTGTGTGGAGCTACCATGGTGTATATCTTTCATCAATCCCATTCATATGCGTGAATCACCAAGATTAAAAGAAGATACAAAACTCAGCATGATTAAAATATTAGGTGGGTCAAAACGGCTGAACTTAAAAGAGGTATTATGCCTAATTTTATATTGTTCTCATTGGAACGGCCCACGTGAGATTTTATTTTATTTATTTACTATATCGTGCTTATCCTTCCTGAATATAATGCCGATTACCCGATGGACGGAGTCGATTTCACATACACATCATGGTGGCCCCAAAGAGGTTGGGTGTATCGTACACGATTCCAATATGGGTAAGGACATCACCGTCGGAAGGAGATTGTCTGCAGGCTGCATCACCCGCCGCAGGGATATCCCTGTGGCACGACGTGGTCCTAGCTCTGTGGGGCCCACCGTGATGTATATGTTTTGTCTACACCGTCTGTCCATTTTGCCAGCTCACCTTAGCACATGAGCTCAAAAAAATGCAGAACCACAGCTCAAGTGCACCACACCATAGAAAACATCCTACGGCTTACTGTGATGTTTTATTTGCTATCCAATATGTTCATGATGTCACACGGACCTGGTGCATGTATTCATCGCAGCTTTTTTTTGTCCTGGCGTCAGCTTGAGCTATCATTTTTTGCTCATATCTCATTATTAGCTGGGAAAAACAGACAAACGATGCGGATAAACACACATTATGATGGGTGTTGTTAGATGTCTTTAATCTGGTTGGAGCAGGATTTCTCAGTGCCATCCAATCAAGCAGTAGTTGTCGATCATATAGGCAATCCATTCGATCCCATCCAAAAAACATCTGATTTATTCTAATGGCTTGTTGGACTGTTTTTTGGGTGCTACTCAATGCCATCCAGGAAGGCTTCAATCTCATTAAAGGGCGCCTTCGATGCCTGTCGATGAAACCGACAAAAGCATGCATTTCTACTGAATTGTGAGAATTATTTTCTATTTTATATATATATATATATATATATATATACATATATATATATATAGAAAAGAGGATTTTCGAGTATTATAAGTGATTTCATCTCTTATACTTTTACTTTCATAAAGATTTATTGTCGCTTTGTGCCGCGGTTTTTCAACGCAAGGGTTTCTCCATGTTTACTTGACTCAGTACTCCATAAAATGCAACTCTCCTAAAATGAACACATCAAAGGAAATGTCAGGTCTGCAAACTTGATGTGTCGGGACCCTACATTACATGGACTTCGTGTCAAGACGCATACATGTGACTCTAACTAAGGAGAGACGGAAGGAAGCTCGGATTCTTACCTTGGATCGGACGTAGCTCGCCTCTACGGCGATAGGGCCTAGATTCCCGGCAATGTGGAGGTGGGAGTGCAGGAAATCCCAATTTCCTAGCTCCCTTGCACATGCTCTCTCTCTCTCTCTCTCTCTCTCTCTCTCTCTCTCTCTCTCTCTCTCTCTCTCTCTCTCTCAGCTGCTGGAAATTTTGTGGGAGAGGGGTTTAAGGGTTTTATACCCTGGAATTAAATAATTTGGCCCTGGGTTCCATTAATTGCTTCAAACGGCCTTGTGGGACCCATTTCTGGCTATTAGGGCTGCCCTGATGGCCCCTTAACCCATCTAATTTATGGGATAGGTGTCCCATGGCCCGATGAAGGACTGTGCAAAGTTTGATGGCAAACGGACTCGAGGTTTTATCCTAAGGGTCCGATTTGCGATCAACGATCACCGTTTCTCAATCGGGGGTCAAATTTGGTGGACAACACCAGAGAAATATCTTCAACATATGGTCCAAATTTGGGTGAAATTCGATGACTGAAATGTCCTAATTTATTGTCCTAGGTGACGGGGCTATTTATTTTAAAATTCATATTTTTGGTCAATACTTGGGAGAGTTGTATTTTACAAGTGTCGACTAGATGACGCAAATCATCTGTTTCAAGGCATCTTTTGAGTCCGTCGTCTGCAATGGACCACAAGCCCAGTGAGATGGACATTACTCTATAATTTCAGAACTAGTGACCCACGAACGAGCGGTTTAGATCTTGTTCGCGTAATCGGGACACTTCTGGAATAAATTGGGTAGTAAGATTTCTTGGGCACAGTTGTTGAGGTATGTATTAACTAAGTTCACAGTATGACCTATTCAAAATTAGCGAAAATGGTGATTCAGTCATATTCACTCTAAACCGTCGGTTTTAGGCTAAAAGAGTAACTGGGTTGATTTGGTTCATTAGTTACGATCTGGGCCATAGCTAACTCGGCTTCAGGTAGATCTTTAATTTAGTAACGATTGTCATGATTAATCAGTAGTAGGTCAGTTAGATTTTAGTCCCTATGTGAACAAATCATGGAGATAAACTTGACATTTAAGTGATCGGTTGAGTTTATTGGTTTTTTACGGTTGATCAATCTTATTTGTACGGTTCTTTATCGGTATCAGTAGCGTATAAGCTCACCTCAAGTGTCAATGGTCCGTAAGTGATGACGTGTCTAGTTATTAAAAAAAAAATTTAAGGATTTTTGACAAATCCAAATTAAATAGCAAAAATTCGGGGTGTTACACCCATCGAGCAGATGTTGATCCCATCAACGGCCCATTCGATCCCATCGAGAAATTTTTAATTTATTCCAATTGCTTGTTGGACTATTTTTGAGATGCTACTTGATGCCATCCATAAAGGCTTTTATCCCATTGAAGGGTCTTGGATGATTGTCGATCCCATCGATAGAAGCGTGCTTAAATTGGTATAAGACCTCTTCTTTTACTAAATTCCATTATTATTTATAGCATTAAATTGACTATCAAAACAATATCGCATATTATTATAATTCATATGACCGTTTCAACATGACTATTCTTTTAAAACCCTTCTTCTAAGCCTACCACTTGTCTTATAACCACTCCAAGGTTTCTTATCGACTCGAGCACATTAGGCTCCACCACTCCAGCTTTTGGATGATGTGGCATCCCTCCATAGATACCAGCTATATGAACGCAGAATCTTCTACGGATATCTATGCAGATTTCAAATATAACACGGAACTTTCGTATAACCATACAAGTCCCTCTTTGATCGACTCTTCTAGGAACCGACATATATGGTAAAACAACTTAATTAACTGAACATGGATTAGTAGGCATTTATTGGACGGTTTAAAATGAAACATATCCAAGGGTCCTGTTTCAGCAATCAAGTGTCCACAAATCAGAGGTTAGAAGCGTTCAACCAATCTGATTTTGGGACTGTGACCAGGCAACATTGGTTTACACAATTTGGACGGTTTAATTTGATATAAAGGAAGCCACGTGTACGACTTCTGAGTGCCTACATATCAAGCGTCATACGTTGCCAGAGTTTGAAATAACTTACAGCCAGATCCATAGCTCAACTGGCAGACTGAGTGGAGATACCTCGTCTCAACACTTGAGGTCTTGGTATCGATCCCTAGTGGGGGTGGCTAACATGGAGTGTGTGTACTGACAAGGGTGTGCACTAACAAACTAACCCCCCAAAAAAATAAAAAAAGTTTGAAATAACTTATTTGATCCGGATTATTCAGCTTGCACCACTGGATCTTATGGCTGAGTGATCCTGCACGTTAGTTTCAAGGGGCCTATAATGGATGCTCCATCATATAAACCTCTTATTCATAGGAGTTTTCTAACCCTTAGATCGGTGGTCATGGGATGGGATTATTCTAGCTTTCTATATGTGGCTTTCAAATAGACGGTATAAAATAAACATAGTTAACGGTCCATCGTTCCATACAGATAATTGAAGAAAATGGATTTTCAAATAGGTGTGAATTTTAAAACATTTGCCATCTGTTATAGATATCACTAGACGGACGGTCGGGATGATGTATCTCGTTACCACGTGTGCTATGGAAAGATAGTTCTACCATATTCGGGTTCTTCCAGCACCATCCCCTCACCACATACGCAAATTTCTTTTGCCCGTACAGGAAGTTTCGGAATCTATGTGGGGCCCAAGAGATAACCGTGACAAATCCACTCCGTCCATACGTTTCTCAAGATAAAAATGGTGGAGGAATCCAAAAATCCGGAAGATTCAGTGACCACATAAACGTCCACCATTGAAAACTTCCTGGAGCAATCCATGATGTTTTTATGCCATCCAAACCGTTCATAGGGTTATTATCTCTCACATAAACTGTAGGAACAAATTTAAATCTTATTAAATACTTATATGGAATCCACAGAGTTCCCAATAGTGGACGTTCAATTCCTTGTATTTCATGTATTGTGGCTCACATGAGTATTTTTTCTTACTGAATTTTGGATTTCTTTCTTATTTTGATGTTTAGAAACGTATAGACGGAGTGGATTTTTAACGGGCATCTGTTTGGGTTCTAGAAACATTCCGTTTCTGTTACTCACTGGGGAGCAGATTCAGTGCGTCCCCAGTTTCACCCAAGAAAGTGCGTCCTTACCGTCAGTACACCTTATTTATTTATTTATTCTACATCCACACCGTCCATCCGATTTTTCAGATCATTTTATGACAAGATGGAAAAAATATAACAGATCAAAATCTCAGGTGGACCATACTCTAGGAAAAAGAGGCGATTTATCACTAAAAACTTGTTGTAAGCCACAAAAGTTTTGTATCAAGCTGACATTTTTTATTTTATTTTATTTTTTCCTTCATCAGGTTTACGTGATCTTTAGAAGCAAGGTTGGATGGAAAATAAACATTACGGTGGGCCTAGGAAGTTTTTAACGGTATAGCATTCAATCGCCCCTGTTTCCTATAGTACGGTCCGCCTGAAATTTGGATCTGCTTAGTTTTTTATCTCGTACCCTAAAATAATATGGAAAACAACGGATGGACGGTGTGGATATAGAATACATACATCAAGGTGAGTCCCACGGTAAGGGCCACCACAGGAAACAATGGTGTCCAGACTAGCATAGTCACACGGACGGCATGCCAACAGCTAACCGAGCAGAATATTGGGCCGAATATGCATGAGATCCACCACGTCCATTACGTGATCCAACACCCTTTATCCATTAATCCTAAAAATCAGTTAAGAAAAAAACTGAGATGGGCCACATTATAAGTAAAGGTGTAAAATCATGCCCAAAACCCTTTATTTAAGGGTTATGGACAAGACTAGTCCTGTAATGTCCTGATTTTCTGGTAATCCATTTATCCTACTCTGGCGCCTCAGATGATTGGATTGGATGGAATATATATACTTTATGGTGGACCCCACCCACAATTTAGACAATTTGGTAGAAGGAATTCCCTCTCAACCGTTAGCCATTGTTACCCGTCGTGCAGCTGGACTCGGATTCGGTAGTGCCCCTTCAGTGGGAAACGGATTGGCTACTCCCCCCTGCCACCAGCCAATGGCTGATGGTCGGTGCTCTTTGAGCTCCACCATGATATATTTGTTTCATCCATGCTGTCCATATATTTTTCTAGATCATTTTAGGGCACGAGACAAAAATGAAGTATATCCCAATCTCAACTGGACCACATTACTGAAAACAGTGTTGAATGAACATCAATCATTAAAAACTTTTTGGGGGCCATAGAAGTTTTGGATCAAGCTAATCTTTGTTTTTCTCCTTCATCTAGGTCTTTATGACCTAATCAAAAGATTGGATGTCAAATAAACAGTACATTGGCCTTAGAAGGATTTTAATGGTGGATATCTAATCAATATTGTTTTCCTGTGGTGTGGTCTTCCTGAGATTTATATCATTCTAATTTTTGGGATTAATTAATAAAATGATTTGTAAAAATAGATGAACGGCATGGATGAAATACAAACATCATAGTGGGGCCCACAGAGCACTGACCACCAGCCACCAGGTTAGTGGCAGGGGGGTAGCCAATCCGTTTCACTTCAGGGCTGGTGGTGCTGGAAAAGCAATGTTGGCTCCACCATGATGTATATGTTTAATTCACATTCGCCGTCCATTTTTCCAGCTCATTTCAAGGCATGAGTTAAAAAATAATAATAATTTTAAGGCAGATTTAAATATGAGGTGGAACACACCACTGAAAACTTTCTTGGACCTACCATAATGTTTATTTGCCATGCAACCAGAACACCCTGATCCGTTCAAGTGGTAGGCTGAGTGAAAGATACCTCGTTTCAACACCGAGATCTTGGTATCAATTCCGGGGTGGGGTAAAAAGTGAAGTGTGAACTGACGGTGAGTGTACTGACGGGAACGGATTGGCTACTACCCCTGCCACCAGCCCCGTGGCTGGTTGTCGGTGCTCTGTGGGCCCCACCATGATGTATGTGTTTTCTTCATTCTCGTTCATCCATTTTTAAAGATCATTTTATGGCTTGATCACAAAAATGAGAGGAATATAAATCCTCCTAAGGCCCACTGTACTGTTTGTTTGACATCCAATCTGTTAATTAGGTCATACGGACGCAGATGAAGGGTAAAAAAAAACATCAGCTTGATCCAAAACTTTTATGGCGCTCGAAAAAATTTTAATGGTCAAAATTCATTAAAAACTGTTTCCTGTAATGTGGTACGCTTGAGATTGGGATATAACTCATTTTTGGTCTAATACCATAAAATGATCTAGAAAACTAGATGGACTGCATGGATGAAATACAAATATCATGATGGGGTTCACATAGCACCGAACATCAGCCATTATCTGGTGGCAGGGGGAGTAGCCAATCCGTTTCCTGTACTGACAGGCTAACCGGAAAAAACAATAATAATAATAATAATAATAATAATAATAATATAATGTGTAAACTGACAGTGGGTGTTCTAACAAGCTAACCGGAAAATTTTAAAAAATTGTTAGATAGAGGAAATGAGAACATAAATATCAGCCTATTAGGTTTTTATTGGTAGGCAGTCAATCACAGTTGTTTCTTACGGTGTGGTCCACTTTTATATTTGGATATGTCTATTTTTTGAATCAGGCCCTAGAATGAGCTGGAAAATTGGACGATGGCCGGGAAAAAGACATACATCATAGTGGGGCCCACAGAGACCGGAAGGATCAGTACCGAATCCTTGGTCCCGTGTAGCCCAAATGAGTTTTGAATAGGCCTGATTTTAGGCCCCAGTCCAAAAACAGGGTGGCCCACCTGACGGACGAGTGGATCTCAGCCACATGATGTCCTCCGTCCACGTTAGAGGCCCTACATTTCTCCGCGTCGTCAGTCGACCCCTGACAGTGGGGCCCACCTTGATGTATGTGCCTTGCACTCATGACGTCCATGGGTTTGAAAGTTTATTTTAGCACATGATCAAGAAATGAAGTATATCAAAGTCTTAGGTGGACCACACCACCGGAAACAGTGGTGATTGAATACTCACCATTAAAAACTTCTTGGAGCCCATCGCAATGTTTATTTTCCATCCAACCTGTTTATAAGGTCACAAAGACCTGGAAGAAAGAACCACACAAATATCAACTTGATCCAAAACTTCTGTGGCCCACAAAAAGTTTCTAACGGTCATTCACCACTGTTTCTTGTAGTGTGATCCGCCAGATATTTGGATCTGCTTCATTTTGGGATCATGCCTTACAATGAGCTGTAAAAACGGATGGACGATGTGGATGTAACGTACATGCATCAAGGTGGGCCCCACAGTCAGGTATCCACCGAAGCCGTGTCCTCGTCAGTCGTCACGCAACCGTTTTCTTATAAGGGAGATGGTAGGTAGGGGCCGGAAGAACCGGCCACCGCAAAGCCATCCCTGCACGATGCCCAATGGAAAGTTCAATCATGTCCATCCATCCACTGGGCCCAATGGAAATGACTACTCTATTAGATCATCTGACCATTGGTTTTAATGGGGAATGGTGAAATATTCATTTGACTGAATTGATGGAAAGGTATGAATAGGATCATCTAATACGATCAAATTTTGAATATAGGCCACTAATTTCAGGGCCCAGTATATGAACGGACCAGATCAATATATAATCCGGTTCCTCTGGCTGAATTGTACTGTCTTCTTATCTAAAATCAAGGCGCTGGGATATATGGTTCGGTGATCCAAACCGATGAAAAGATGGACCCCACCATAAATGGCCCATGTACCAAAAATCTTCCAGATGGAGAAACCTGAGCCCTTTAATTGGTGGTCTGCAAAAATACAGCTAAGAAACAAAACACACCAACGGTCCACATTTAAGTAAGAACAATCGGATGGCTAGGATCTGCCGTCTGGGATGTCTAGCTACATGTGAAGGTGGGCCCCACCATATCATGGTTTGAATAACTGAACCGTAGGCCCCACCTGCACCGACCAAAAAACCAACCTGCAGACTTTATGGGGGGTGGATCAGTGGTACGGCCTAATACCTCATTCCCAGATGGGCCCCACAGGATGAAAGGTCACATGAGCCCCGCCCCACTCCAACCGAAAGGGTTGCAGCTGCCACTGATTGGCCCTATACAATGATGCCAGCTGTACGGGGCCCACATACAAGTAAACAAAACAGCTGACCTTTAATTGAATTTTCATATAGAATTTAATATATATTAAAGGCTGGCAGAGCTGAATGACATCCACATCGACCATGAGGTGCGCCGGTGGGCCCCACCAAAGGTGGGCCACGAGTAGATTTTTCTACTATCAGATAATCCTAGCCATTGGCCTGCAAACGGAAAGTAGAACGAAAGGGCATTTCTTGGTTTAAACGTTGACCAAGAGAAATGATTGCTACGGTAGTTCTAGGGAGGAGAGGGATCGTGTAGATGATTGTCACACATGTGCATAGGTGGGGACACGTGTGAGATGTCCAGGGCAATTGTGAGATGGGGCTGACCATGATCACGCCTTGGCCTATAAATCAAGTGGAGCCGCTCGTTAGGTGGGCCACACTTGTGCGAGTAAAATGGACGGTTGGAAAGAACAAACCAGTTATGGCTACTATCCAAACGTACAAGTGTGGCCGACCTGATAAATGGTCCAGCCTGGCTTCAAGGAGAAGGTATGTTGACTTTTGAGCCCAGCCTGGTATGTGGCCTAGATATCAGAGACATATACTCCGTTGGCACGTGTGTTCAAATCGCCTGAGCATTTCTCGTTGAACAGCTGTGATCGTGTGAGTGGTCGGTGGGACACACTTCAAATTGGCAGTGTTGATTGCAGGAGCCTCTGGCAATATGCCGATCTTCCACTTAAAATGGAATTGGTTGATGCAGCCTCTCATGCTACGGAGAGATGGCCCAGCATTGAATCAGACTAAGCGTTCTACACAAGTCGAGCTGAGTCGGGCTTTTGGCTCTGCTAAGCTAGTAGTTAACCATAGCATTAACTCTTAGGAGTTTCAACACATGGTCAAGGGTTCGAGTACTCATGGGTGGTGAAATCTCACTAAGGTGTGAATGTGTTGTGGTATGTGCATAAAATTAAAAAAAAAATAAAAATAATAAAAATAAACACTGTAGCATGAACTCGGCTTGGCCTGACTTGACTTAGTGCTCAAGCTTAATTGACTAGTTCAGCTTAGTTTGGTTAGTAGCTCGTGCCCGTGCAATATTTTCTTAAACAGTGTATTTTTTATTTCTCACATAACTCAAACAATAACAACACTTCACAAGTATTTCATGAAACTCTCAGCAAACAACTTCAAAATCAATAAATGAGGATCGTCTTGAAACAGTGTTTTTTTTTTCCAAATTTGTTTCATATTCATTTCTTCCTCACCAGAAGCCAATCCTACAAAGAATGTATGCACATGAAACAATACTTAGTTAAGTCATTTCATCAAAAACTCCATAAGTAGCATCAATATCAAAATAATTGAATCATTGAGCTGATGCAATCCAAGCCAATTTAAGTTAAAGTTTGATCCAATAGAGTTGAGCTTAGTAAGTTTGTACTTGGCTCAAAAAATTTTCAAACTCCAAAAACTAACTCACCTTAGTTTAAATATAATTTTGAGCTAGGCAAGTTGAGCTTTTTCGAGTCGAGTTGAGCAAGCTGTCCAGCTAACTCAACTCGTGTACAGTTCTAGGCCATCACCTAGGCAGTAAGTGAGACCCACAAATTTCCAATCATGTTGTCCACAAGAAACTAATCCAAACCGTACAAATCATGGGTCACATTTTGGATGAAGCAAAGCATCCAATTAGTTATCTGATATCAGCAATGGGCCAGTGAACGGACTAGACCGGCTTCTTGGGTTTAAGATACCAACCCGGTGGAGATCATACTCAGGACAGTGATATAGGCACGTGGATTGGACTTGAACATGAGGCACGAATGAAAAATCGGCCAGGCCCATCCAATGGTGCATTTTATTATTTTTTGTTACGGTCTATGACACAGCCTGATTATGGGTCGAGAAAAATTGGGCCGTTAAAAGCATCTGGACCCCGCCCTCGGGTCCCATTGCCATCCCTAAACAAGCGTCCACCATTTAAATCATGACAAAAGCTGAAACGAACATTGTAGTCTGGCTGGCCACAGTACACAATACAATGCCCCATAAATAGACATGTATTGTATGGTCATCATGTACGTCCAGGCACGGTGAGATCATGCTGTTAGAGACAGGCTTAGTCTCCTAATATGCTTTACGAGAGATTTATTTCTACAGCAGCACATGGTCCAATCAAATTCTACGGCATTAAATGCATATTTATAAATTGAGATTGTGCTGTCAGAGACCGGCCTAGTCTCCAGATATGCTTTATGAGAGCTTATTTCTAACGACAGCACGTGGTCCAATCAAATTCAACAGCATTAAATGCATATTTATAGTGGTATGATTTGCGTACTATAAAATAGTAGCCCCTTTGTCCACCCAAGCTAATTGGATCACCTAATTACTGGATAATAAAACTATGTGGCACCTGCTTCGATGTGCTTCTGATATATATGATAGGATGCCATTTGAAAGAAAATAGGCTGACCTAAAACTAAAGTGTGCCACACCACAAAAAATAGTAAGTATTGAACACTTGGGTCACATAAATCTTAGCTATGTCTTCCTTTCATTCTAATGGAAACCACATTTTGAATGGGTTGGATGGTATATAAACATCGGGGTAGAAAACAAAACTGGTTAACAGCCAGAGAGCAGATTAGGTGAGACCTTGGATCCACTAGGGTGGGAGGGACCCATGACTGTGGAGCTCACGATGTTGTATGTGTGTTAAATCCACACCATCCGTTTTAAAAGCTCATTCTAGGGCATGATCCCAAAAATGAAGTAGATCCAAATCTTATGTGGATCATACCACAGGAAAGAATAATAATTGAATTGACATCTAACATCTTAGACTTTCGCTATTTTGGATTAATTTTTTTTTAAATAAAAAATCATTATAATCAATTTATATTATCATTTACTAACCCTTAACAATCAATGTAAGCTTATATACAAGTAGTACTAGTATAGAACCGCACGAATCTAATTAATTAACCGTATGAAACTAACGAATCAACCTAATCACTTAAACTTCGAGTTTATCCTCGTGATTTGTTTATTTTAGGTTCAAATCTAGCTGACCTATTATTGACTAATTAAAACACTCGCAACTAAATAAAAGCCTATCAAAAGCCAAGACAACTAGAAGTCAGATCTTAGTTAACAAACCAAACTGACCGAGTTACTCCTTTAGCTCAACAACTAACAGTTTAGGATGATTAGGATCGAACCGTCATTTTCGCTAATTGCAAATATACCACACTATGAACTTAACTAATTCAAACCTTAATCATCAGGCACAAGAAATCTCGCTATCCAATTCATTCAAAAAATGCTCCAATTTTTTAAAAAGTTTTAGACCATTTGATAGTGAGCCACTAAACCTGAGAATATACAAAGACGTTCGTCTTAGCGGGCTTGATGTCCATCGTGGGACATCGAGCCGAGATTGTGTCTCTAATCGCTTAACTTTGACTCGCAAGGCTAGTGCATGAGATATGTGAATATTTTTGAAATTAATCAAGAACTTAAGTTAGTTGTGTGTATCCGATCTTTACCAAAGTTATGGCTTTCCGACCATTAGATCATGACCAAATTTAGGGCACCAACCTAAATTAATACCCTGCATATATCTGTATAGCCGCGGCTCTGATCAACCATTGGTAACCGTCGAACTGACTTCTGATCATACCCGTTAATCAGCTCATCCAATTGGCGGGCCGATAATATCCATACGTAGATCATCACTAAGGGAACTATATTATAATATATATCGACATCTACACCCTATAATGGGCCCTAAAGGTTAAAAACACTCTCTTATAATGTTAGTATAATGAAAACTTAGCCCTTATACCCATTTGCACCACTTCTGATACTATATAAGACCGTCATTTGGGCACCCCCTCTCCCTATGCGAATTTGTGCCCTAAGAGAGAGAGAGAGAGAGAGAGAGAGAGAGAGAGAGAGAGAGAGTGTGAGGGTTGTACACCCTTTGCCCTTCTCCCCTTCAACCAAAGCCCTAGGCACTTATGGATTCTTCTTCAGATTCCTTACATTGGAAATCGGAGATAAGATTTGGATCTCACTCCCAATCTAGGTCTTTTTACATTCAATTTCATGAATCTCAAAGTAATCTTAATGTTTCTATAAGAATTAATGGTTTTTCCTAAAACCCTTACCTTAGTGCGATTAGATCACATAATTCTTTCTTAAGGTGCGGACCATTCTTCAAGGTATCATTTTATCAACCCCTAATAGTACTAGATAATGATTTTTAGTTGATTATAAGATGTCATATACTATTGGTGTTTAAATTGGGCTATTATTCTAATTATAATGTTACTTGTTGATGGTAGTTAATATGATTGATGAAATGAAACATTTATTGTTAAAACTCTTATATGTAAACTGATAAGTGATGTCGATATATGTTGAATTGTAATGATATATATTGAATTGTATTGATTTGTACATGTGTTCGGTTGATGCACCTTTTTGTGGTATTACGTTGTTTTGTAATTATGTTTGTGTTTGATAATATATAGTTATGTTGATTAAGACATGCAAAATGTTAAGTGGATGGCCTGCTTAGATTGGCTATCCCCGACTTATACGGTTGACCGAAGTTGAACATATACGACCGACAGTAATTGGAGCTACATGAGATACTTTACACTTAATGCTGGTTTTGCTTGGGGTCCCTTGTTGTCGATTGGATCAGTCCAATGCGTGGCCCAATCATTCTTATGTTTGGAGGTTGCATTACATTTGAATGAATCTAGAATACCACTATTACTATTAAATCAAGTCCATTCATATCCGTTAGTATGTACAATCTCACGAAGACTCATAAGCTAGGCATGATGTTATGGGACATCGTGTCCCAACTGTCAGCCTACACTAGGGTGATGTGCCTGCCACATAGGCAAAACATTGTGTGATGAGCCTATCATATTGGTAAAACATTAGATGATAAGTCTCCCCATAGTGACTACCTAGTACTGATGCATGTCGTGATCCTACCATATTGTTAATGGTTTAGATGGTGTGCCTTCTCTATAATTAGAGTTTGGATGACAACCTTCTCCCTAATTGTGATTATTCTTAGACGATAGGCCCTAATATTAACTCAATTGAGTTGTATGGAATATTGGGTGATGAAACCAAATTTGCATCAACGGACACTGGTGAGGGCCGCTGTGTGCCGCCATGAGCTAGTAAATCTATTTAGCAACAATTGATAAGATTGAGGTATCCTAACTTCACCAGCCTGTTGTTTGAACCGAAAATAATAACTACTTGGCTAATCATGTATATTATTATATTGTTGGGTTATGTTATGGGCCAACCATTACGCATATGTTGACGTCATCGCTAGCAATGGCATTAATATGGTTTTATATTGGTATCGTTGATCCTGAGCATTCATATCATGTTAAACACTGTTGAGTTGTGCTACGGGCTAGCCATTATACATATTATCATATTATATATGCATTTAAATAATTAACTTAACAATTGTTTGTTTTGTAATTAATATTATCATTGCATATGCTTGATTGTGTTGATAACATATGTAACATAGAAAATAGAATCACTAAGTTAGCTACTCAGTCCCACCTGAGATGGTATTTTAAAATATCAACTAAACAATACTATTGATGCAGGTAGCGCTTAAACCAACACATTAGATGACACATAATAAACCTCGTTAATGACTCCTCATATTTCTACCTAACGGATGGGCAGGTGATGTAGAGCAGGTCGCGGACAATTACATGGCAAAGATGGATCAGAAAAGGCCCGGTCGGCGACAGAAGTGATCTGGACCATCAGACCTTAAATCAGGCGTATCTCGCAATCCGGGATGAGTTAGCGGACGAAAAATATATGATTTTGGGATAGAACGAGCTACTTAGCTAACTAATCCTGCTATGCAGGGTTGCGACGCTCGGAATTGCGAGAAATCCCTGATTTGACGGTCGTTTCCCTGTTTCAATTTCGTTTTTACTATAAATAGTAAGTTTTAGTTTGCTTATAACTCTTCATCCGTCGGGTTTAGGAGTTGCGCCCAACGTGAAAAGAGCTTAGAATAATTAGGAAAACGGGTTGGTGAAGCCAAATAGGACACTTACTATTTTTGGCCGAAAACCTTGCGCACTAGTAGACATCACGACCGTCTATAAATAGTAAGTTTACTATTTATAGTAAGTCGCAAATTCTAGGAGTCCTAGTTGTAGTTTGATTCTGATTTCTTTCCCATTACTTAGTACCCTTATTTAAAGGGTTGTGAAATCGTTTTTATTCATTCATTAATCTATTTCGAATTTATTTAGAATTTATTTCTATTTTCTGCTCTCTTTTCTCGTGGATTCGAGAAGTCTCTGTGAGGAGTCCAGAGAAGTTCCGTGGATTCAGAATAGTTATCCTCTTGAGGAAGATGGTGCTCGACCTCACGTCCTCCCCTGCGTCAGTTTGGTATCAGAGCGAGGTTTCTCCTCGGGTCGATGGCTTCTAACGACGGGTCGGGCAACAATTCCATAGGCGATGCTTCAGAAAATTTTCTTTTAACGGCGGTAACTTTTCCAGTAGCGCAGCAAGAGAATCGGCAAGCCATGCAAGGGCTGCAGGCTTCCATGGACCGCATAGCGAATCTCTTGGCAGAAATCCTAGGGCAACTCCGTGTTCCTGGTGGTAATCCTCCACCACCAATTGCTAAAACCCGTAATCGCCCTGATCGCAGGATAATACCAGCAGTGCATCCAAGGGTCATCCCTGAGGACGGGGGTTCCAGTGAAGAGGAGATCGATGACGCGGTCTTCCAACACCCCAGGCAAGGCGGCGATCAAGTAGATCGAATAGATTGAGACTTCAAGATACGGGTTGATATTCCTAACTTCAATGGCCAGCTACACATTGAGGATTTTCTCGATTGACTTTCTGAAGTTGAGCGATTTTTTGACTATATGAACATCCCTGAAACAAAGAAGGTCAAGCTTGTGGCCTACAAGTTGAAATGAGGAGCTTCAGCTGGGTGGGAACAACTGCAACTCGCACGAACCAGGCAGATGAAAGCATCAATCCGCACATGGCAGCGAATGAAGCAGCTACTACGTGCCCGATTCCTCCCTAGCGATTACGATCAGGTATTATTCCAGCAATACCAAAATTGTCGACAGGGTAGTCGGTCGGTGAGAGAGTACCCAGAAGAATTTTACCGCCTAGCGGCTGGCAACGATTTGGTCGAGATTGAATCGCAGCAAGTCGCCCGATTCAATGGTGGATTGTATATGGCAATCCAGGATCGAGTCCAGAAGCAGTCTGTTTGGACGATGAATAATGCGATCAAGTTGGCTACTCGGTCAGAAGCGCAACTTGAACGTTCTAACACACAGGCCTATCTTACTGCGAGGATCACTACGGCAGGTCCATCCCAGAGAGCTCCACAGCCTAAGGGGAATAAGCCCGTAGGAGCATGCACTCAACCTCCTACGTTTGAGAACCGAGATAAGGGAAACGGGCAAGTTAGACCCCAAAGGGGTGTATCGACTGCCGCTGGTCCAAGTACAATCTCAAACCCTTATGCTCGGCCAAGGCCCAACAACTACTATCGTTGTGGCCAGCCCGGCCACCTGTCAAATACTTGTCCCCAACGAAAAGTGGCAAACCTTGCCATTAATGATGGTAGTGCTGATAACGCTTATGAAGATCCAGATATTGAAGAACATGAGCATACCGTTGAGGACGAGGTAGATGATTCAAATTGGGTTCAGCAAGATCACAGCGAGTTGCTCGTTGTGAGGCGGCTATTATATGCGCCAAGAAAAGAAGTTCATCCACAGCGGCATAACATCTTCTGCACTAGGTGTATGGTGAATCGAAAGGTTTGTGACGTGATCATTGACAGTAGAAGCAGCGAGAACATCGTCTTCAGGGGCATAGTGGAAAAATTGTAATTGAAAATAGAGCGTCATCCCTCTCCATATACTATCGGTTGGATCAAGAAGGTCAACGAAACAAAGGTAACTGAACAGTGCACCATATCTTTTTCAATTGGCAAACATTATAAGGATGAAGTAATATGCGATGTGGTTGACATGAAAGCATGTCACATACTACTCGGTCGACCCTGGCAATCTGACCGTGACGCCACTCATAAAGGGTGAGATAACATATATATCTTCGTCAAGGACGGCCGGAAGACCATATTGGCCCCTATGGATCCAGAAGGACCACCTGAAACTTCTAAAGTGGAGGGTCGTTTTCTCTTAACCATTCGAGACTTCGTGGAAGAATCCAAAGAAATAGGATAGACTTATGCATTAATTGTAAAAGGGGAAGAACTCGAGCCTACCATTATCCCTGAAAGACTAAGGCCCTTGTTACATGAATTCCAAGAAATCTGGACCGAGGACTTTCCCGATGGGTTACCCCCTATGCGAGATATCCAACACCATATCGACCTTGTTCCTGGGTCCAGTTTACCTAATCGTCCTCATTATCGAATGAGCTCGAATGAGTGCGAGATTCTGCAGGGACAAGTGGAGGAACTGATCCGTAAGTGTCTTATTCGAGAAAGCATGAGCCCATGTGCTGTACCAGCTCTGCTAACTCCAAAGAAAGATGGGAGTTGGTGCATGTGTGTTGACAGCCGGGCCATCAACAAGATCACCATAAAATACAGGTTTCTCTAAATTGGACTTAAGGAGTGGCTACCATCAGATTTGAATACAGCCGGGTGATGAGTGGAAGACAGCCTTCAGACCAAGGAAGGATTGTACGAATGGATGGTCATGCCTTTCGGTCTTTCTAATGCGTCTAGCACATTTATGAGGTTGATGAACCAAGTTCTAAAACCTTTCATTGGGCGGTTCATTGTGGTTTATTTTGATGATATTTTGATATACAGTCAAGACGAAACCACCCATATGGAGCACCTCAAGAAGGTCCTTCAAGTGCTCACTGAAAATAAACTGTACCTCAATTTAAAAAGTGTAGCTTCATGACTGATAGCCTATTGTTTTTGGGTTTTGTGGTTACATCCACGTGCATTCGAGTGGATGAGGAAACGGTGAAGACAATCAGAGAATGGCCGGTTCCCAAAAATATTCACGAAGTGCGAAGTTTTCATGGATTAGCGACATTCTATCGTCGGTTCGTGAAAATTTTCAGTAGCATTGTGTCACCGATCGCAGATTGCATGAAGAAAGGGCAGTTTCAGTGGACTGACGAAGCCGACAGGAGCTTTGCTGAATTCAAGCGCAGATTATCCACGACCCCGGTTCTTGTACTTCCCAACTTCGACAAACTGTTTGAAGCCGAATGTGATGCCTCATATGTCGAGATTGGGGGAGTTTTGTCTCAAGAAGGTAGGCCGGCAGCCTTCTACAGTGAGAAACTTAGTGATGCACGCAAGAAGTGGTATACGTATGAGATCGAGTTGTACGCGGTGGTCCAGGCACTGCGACACTGGCGACATTATTTGATTCAAAGGGAATTCATACTTTACACGGACCATCAAGCCCTCCAATTTTTAATAGTCAAGCTAACATTAACCGTGTGCATGCTAGATGGATCTCATTTTTATAAGAATTCACGTTCGTGCTAAAGCATAAATTAGGGCAACAGAACAAAGTAGCCGATGCGTTGAGTCAACGTGCAACTTTGCTAGTCACTATGAGCAATGAAGTTGTCTGGTTCGATCGCCTCAAAGACATATATGCCGACGACGACGACTTCAAGGACGCATGGGTTAGATGTTAGGAAGGTCACCCCGGTGACTTACATATACAAGACGGGTTTCTTTTTAAGGAAAATCGACTATGTATCCCAAAGAGTTCGCTAAGGGAACAAATAATCCAAGAGCTACATGGAGGTGGCCTCAGTGGACACCTTGGGCGAGATAATACGCGAGCTCTTCTGGAAGAACGGTATTACTGGCTGCAATTGGTACGTGATGTGGGAAAGGCAGTCCAACGCTATTATATTTGTCAGACTTCCAAGGGGCAATCTCATAATACGGGCCTCTACATGTTCACTCCCCAAGTATAGGGTTGTGATGTAGTAATAAACTCGGTAAGACCGAGGTCGAATCCACAGGGACTGAAACTCGTACGTATTCTGAAAATTACTAGAATTAGAACTAGGATAAGATGTAATCTAAACCAATTGTGATTTGAAGAATAATGGTGAAATAATTATCTAAAACTTAAGAATTCAGAGAGAAGGGAAACTAGGGATTCAGAGGATCCACTTGTAGAGATCAGGGAAATCTACGCCTGCTTCATGAATCATGGAAAATTGAACTTACTTGATATAGTTTTCAAGAGATGAAAGGTATAAGAATTAGGTATGATTCCATCACAAATCCATGCCTAAGAGACAAGGTAAACAACAGAACTTACACCACTCCATAACCAATCAAAAGATGTATGAGTGTTAGGAAGGATTCCGTCATCCAACCATGCCTAGGAGGCAATGGTGAACAATAGGGCTTCCTAACCTCATAATCAGAATAAAGAAAAGGAAATACTCACGCCATCGCAGATCTACTGTAATATCAGTCACAATAAACCATAAACAACTAGAACATTCCTTAATATCAAACCAAAATCAACTCAGTTCAGGACATGAATCAAACCAGTTATAAACAACCCGTCACACAGCAAGCTTCACCTCTTGGCCCTAGTCAAGAGATTCAGCCGATCATAGTCATGATCGGCTGATTCCAAAATAAACAAAAAGAAAAAGAAAAAAGAAAAGAAAAGAAAAGAAAACTCTCAAAAACTTTCTCTCTTTCACGTTCCAACCGAGAGCTTGAATCCCTTCTCTCTCTTGCTTCTCTTACTTTTATACAGATGGAGGGTCAGTTTAGAGATCCGACCTTGCTAGAGTGCGTAAGGAAGTCGGTGCATGGAGGATGCGGACGGAAGCTGGAATTTATTTCGCAGTCGGCAGAAACGCAAGAAGGACAGCTCACGTGGCAAGATCAGAGCCTTCCAACTCTCCCCTTCCTTTGTTTTGATCTAAAAGAACAACGTCCCTTGGGGCGTTTTGGACAGACCTACACGATGGACGGTTTGGATTACCAATCCGATCTTGATCAGGCTCACAAAACCGGCCCACAGCAGCCGGTTTTCTTGGGTGCGCAAACAGGGTATGCGAAAGCTCTTCGCTGTGGCGCCGGTGGGGTCTATTCCCTCACTCATTTAAGAAATCCACACCGTCCATTGTATGCGTCTCGAAATTCTGGTCGGAAATGGATGTTTTTGGTCGTCTGTTGATGTAGCCCACAGGTTCTGTTACTCCGCCGTTCATCTTCTGTTTGAATGGTTACAATCCCATCCTCTTTGTTTCTTAAAATATCGTCACCTAGGCCTTGGTAGAATGAGCCTTGGGAATCTAATGGACGGTTTGGATTGTCCATATGAACAATGTGTGGGGCCCACAACTGCAAACCGACGGGTAGGCTGCGGACGCTGATAAAATGGAAGTTTCCGTTTTTTATTTTTAAAGAGGAGATCGGTCAAAACCTACTTTGACCACTCGGTGCGATCCGGTGCACCTCGTGTGCACGTGAGATGTCACGCTCTCGTCCCATAAAGTGAGTCCCATCTTGATGTTTCAAGAAGTCCAATCCATCCATTCTTTTTTTCTACCCATTTAAGGGGTTGAGACCGAACTTGAAGCATATCCAGATCTCGGGTGGGCTCCAAATCAAGGTATTGTGGACTGATCTATCCATTGGACCATTTTCACAGGGATCCGTTGGCTCAAATTTAACGTGTACGGTTCATTTATGGTCCTCAGACCATGTATGAAGTTTCAAGCCGAACAGATGGTGTAAACCCTGTGATCTTGCATTCTGGCTGACTTCCAGGCCACTTGAGCTTCAGTTTCTCGATTTCTCGAATCTCTGGCGTGTAAATCTGTCGATCTTGATCCCCTGGGGTCCGTCCCTTGCATTGGTGACTCATGAGCGTTAAATCCATGCTTTTGGCATACTATTTCAGTCCAATCTCGTAAATACACCCTGCATCACAAACACTACTAAATCAGACCGTAAAACAGTACAACGTTCGTAAATCTAGGCAATAACTAGGGTCTGATATACAATATTTGACCCTCAACACTACACCGCGTTACCCATGCCTAACGGCCCTTGGGAGGATTTATCTATGGACTTTGTGCTTGGTCTCCCACGAACACAACGCGGCATGGATTCGATGTTCGTGGTAGTAGATCGTTTTTTCAAGATGGCGCACTTTATTCCATACAAGAAGACTCTCGATGCAACACACGTGGCGAATCTATTCTTCAGAGAAATTGTGCGGCTACACGGGGTTCCCAAAACTATTACTTCCGACCGTGACACGAAGTTCATAAGCCACTTTTGGCGGACTTTGTGGACTCGATTCGATACACGCCTTCAGTTTAGCAGCGCGTACCACCCACAGACTGACGGTCAAACTGAGGTTGTGAATTGCACGTTGGGAAACCTCCTTCGATGTATTTCAGGAGAAAAACCGAAGCAGTGGGATTTGGCCTTGTCTCAAGCGGAGTTTGCATTCAACAACATGATGAACCGCTCGACAGGAAAATCCCGGTTCCAGGTTATCTCCAGACGAATACCTCGCCATACATTAGACTTGGTCCCTCTGCCCAAGCTCCCATGCATGAGCATTGCAGCAGAACATATGGCAGACAAAATCATAGGCATTCATGCGGAGGTATAGAACAAGCTACATGCCTCGAACGAAAAGTACAAGGAGCAAACGGACAAGCATCGACGACAGAAAGTGTTCGAGGTGGGCGACCAAGTAATGGTCCATCTGCGCAAAGAAAGATTTCTGACCGGAACGTACAACAAGTTGAAGAATAAAAAGATTGGACCGGTACCAATCATCCGAAAGATCAATGACAACGCTTATGTTGTTGATCTTCCAGATGATATGGCAATCTCACGAACTTTCAATATCGCGGACCTGACTGAGTATCATGAATCAGCGCATAATGATAACTCGAGGACGAGTTCTTTTGAAGTGGAGGAGACTGATGTAGAGCAGGTCGCGGACAATTACATGGCAAAGATGGATCAGAAAAGGCCCGGAAGGCGACAGAAGTACCTTAAATCAGGCGTATCTCGCAATCCGGGATGAGTTAGCAGACGAAAAATATATGATTTTGGGGTAGAACGAGCTACTTTAGCCAACCAACCCCGCTATGCCGGGTTGCGATGCTCGGAATTGCAAGAAACCCCTGATTTGATGGCCGTTTCCCTATTTCAATTTCGTTTTTACTATAAATAGTAAGTTTTAGTTTGCTTATAACTCTTCATCCGTCAGGCTTTAAGAGTTGTGCCTAATGTGAAAAGAGCTTAGAATAATTAGGAGAACGGGTTGGTGAAGCCAAATTGGACACTTACTATTTTTGGCCGAAAACCTTGCGCACTAGTAGACATCATGACCGTCTATAAATAGTAAGTTTACTATTTATAGTAAGTCACGGATTCTAGGAGTCCTAGTTGTAGTTTGATTCTGATTTCTTTCCCATTGCTTAGTACCCTTATTTAAAGGGTTGTGAACTCATTTTTATTCATTCGTTAATCTATTTCGAATTTATTTAGAATTTATTTCTATTTTCTGCTCTCTTTTCTCGTGGATTCGAGAAGTCTCTGTGAGGAGTCCAGAGAAGTTCCGTGGATTCGGAATAGTTATCCTCTTGAGGAAGACGGTGCTCGACCTCACGTCCTCCCCTGCGTCAGCAGGCTTGGGCAGAGTGCCTCACCTCTCCTTTTTGTACATTTTGAGGTCCTCAGTTGGGTGGACTCCATTAGTTATTTTTTAGAATGCTTATTATGGCTTATATTGTAAGACCCGTATTCTAGTCTGTACTATTCTATCGACTCTCGCGATCCTTCCCGACGAATTTCGGCAATCCGCGACCTATAATCGATGTTTTCGCACGACCCTAAGTCGTATCCTATAGATTTGGGTCGGCTTAATCCGAGACTTGTACCATTGTGGCCGCACCGTCGCCGTGGTTCCAATGCCGCGTCTTTCGCACCGATCCGATACCCTGGCCAGGAGATGTGGGTCAGCGTTTATTTCAAATAAACGCCGCGCGTTTGCAATCCCAAGAGAATCTCTACAATACGTCCCATCAATCAATCACCTCATGTCAAGTACACACACTTGCTTTCTTTCTCCACAAGTTAAGCAACCACCAAGTCAACCCATCACTCACCTCACATCCATCACCTCTCCCTTACAACCACCATTCTCTCTCTCTCTCTTTCTCTACACCATTTTCCAAGCAACAATCCCAAGCAAGAGTAGTGGATGTCCCACATTTCTAAGGCGAGAAAAGTGATTTTTGTGTGGCCCACTTCCTACCCCAAATCCATCATCCTAGCCATTCAAACTTCATCACCCTCCATCAAAGAGAAGCACAAGGAAATCTACTTTCCAACGGACCAAGAAAATCGAACGGTGGGTGATCCTATAGGCTTAAATTTAATATTTTTACGATGGGCCAAGTGAGGCCTACCGATTGATGGTATGGATCTCACTTTGGACCCTAGATGTGGCCAGTGGCCCACCTTGATTCTCATTATCATTCCATGAAGGGGTCATTCTCCATGGACCCCATCATGATGTTTATCTTCCTTGCATAAATAGGATCATCTAGATCGTGCATTCTGCTGGAGAAAGGATCCCCACCGTTGATTTTGATCGGTGAGCCCACATGTATGGGACCCACTTGATGAATGTTGTGATGTATGGAAGGGAGGGCCCATAGTGTCGGGGTCCCTCCATTACTCGATCTCTCTCTCTCTCTCTCTCTCTCTCTCTCTCTCTCTCTCTCTCTCTCTCCTTGTTCATGGACCCATGATGTGTGTATTTGATCCAAGTTGTCCACCTTCGTGGGACCCACTTGATGGATATGTTGGATCTACATCGTCTAAGCCATGTGGGCCCTACTTGGTAGTGATGAGAAAACACAAATATTGGATTGATCCAAATCAAGTGGGCCACACACACGTGGGACCCACCTTGCATTTGTGTTGTATTCAAACCGTCTGGACACGGCCATAAAGTGTGAACAGATAGTGAGTCTCGTACTAACAACAACCAACAAAAAATGGAGACTTTTAGATTTTTGGTGGGGGCCTCTCATGCAGGCCTTACCTTGATATATGTATTCAATCCAAGTCGTTCATCCCATTCAGCGGATCATTTTAGGCGTTGAGCCGAAAAATGGGGCCAATCCAATTTTCTGGTGCGCCATAGTATAGAAAAACAGTTTCGTTACTGTTGAAAACCACCCTGCTGTTTCTGTACCCTGAAACAAGTCCAATATTGGGCTCGTTTGGTCTGTATTGAACAGTAAAAGCTAATGGGTAGTGTGGATTTTGTTGATATGGGCCCCACCTGTGAAAAACCTCAGAAAGATAGGTTTCAAAAAAAAATATTATACATGCAGTGTGTAAGCCCCGTATCCTAGACCTTACCGTTCCGTAGGTTCCCGCGGTCTTCCCGGTCGAATTCTGGTAACCTACGACCTTTAACCGGTATTTGCGCGCTACCTTGATTCATACGCTGTCAACCCGAGTCGACTCAAACCGAGACTTGTACCCTTGCGACCGCACCGTCGCCGCGGTTTTGATGCCGCAACTCGCGCGCCGATCCGATCCTCTGGCTAGGAGATGTGGGCCAGCATTCGGTGCTAGAAAAACGCCGCGCGTGCAAAAATCGAAGAGAATCTCTACTTGTCACATCAATCATCTATCAATCAATCTCATCATATCAAGTACTCATCACCTCTCACCCTTCCCCAAGCAACCACCAAAGTCAAAAAGGTTCTTACACACCCATACTTCTCTTACACCAAAAACCACAAAAGTCAAAAAGGGCTCTTACACCCATCACTCCATCACCCATCTATCGCTCTCTCTTTACAACCTCTCTCTCTTCATTTTCAAAACACATTCCAAGCAACCCAAAAACCTCCATACGTCCAAGCTCTTCCACTCCAAGAGAGCCACAAGTGTGGCCCACCTTTCTTACCCCCTCATCTCCCATCTCAACCATCCAAACCTTATCTCTTCCGTTGGAATCAAAGCTAAGGAGTTAAGGAAGCCTAGGGTGCAAGTAGAAGCCGATGGGTGATCTTGGATCTTCATTTCTTTGTCTTTTTGTGATATAAGGGCCCACTTATGGTGGGACCCCCCTTGATGTAGGCTTTGTATCAAAGAGGGGCCCATAGTGGTGGGGCCCCTCCATCCTCGCTGTTGTCTCTCTATCTCTATCTCTTGTTGTGTGGACCCCACTATGATGTATAATTTACACCATCCCATCCGTAGGGACCACCTTGCTGACCACCTTTGGGGTGGGCCTGGATGTAAGAGGGAAACACAAATATTAGCTTGATCCCAAAAGTTAGGTGGGCCACGTCCCCACGTGGGACCCACCATGAGGCTTGTGTTATGTTCACCTGTCTAACGTCCAAAGACACTGGACGGGTGCTAACATTGATGTGTGAACTGCAATGGGTGCTGGCAGGGGGTGCTAGCAGTGGAGTCCATGGGACCCACTCCCATCCACCCTCCTAAGAATGGGCCACACCATGATATATGTGCCTTATCCAAACCGTCCACCATTATGGACGGTGGGCCATGTCCCTGTGGGGCCCACTTCTACACCCTGATCCATAGCACGCTGGCGGACTGGGTGGAGGTCCCTCGTTTCAATGGTGGGCCCCAGCTCACATGGCAGACGAAGTGAAAGATACCTCGTTTCAAACACTGAGTTCATGACATCGATCCCTATGGTGGTGGCTAACTTGGAGTGGGTGTCAACTGACTTGGGACCCACCCCATCCACGCCGTCCAACCATTTTGGTGGGCCACACCATCACGTGTGGCGTCCACCGTCCTTGGACAGTGGGACCCACCCTCACATGTGGGGCCCTCCCTGATCTGGGTGACCGTCCAAGCCTGGACGGCCTGGATGTTAACCATATAATAGATATTATATTATATTATATATCATATATCATATTGTGGTGGGCCCTACATGGGACCCACCTCTGGTTGTGTTAGAAAAAGAAAAAGGAAACAAAAAAAGAAAAAGAAAAAGGAAAGAGAGCAGCTAGCCACGTGTTCTCTCTCTCTATATATATATCTCTCTCTCTCTCTCCATATCTCTCTATATCTCGCTCTCTCTCTCTCTCTCTGTAGCGTCAATGGGCTGTAGGCCCCACATGATGTATGTGTTTTGGCACATGCCGTCCATCTGTTTTGATGGTGGGGCCCACTGTCATCTGGCGACTGCGAGTTTTGTGGGTCCCACCACTATATATATATATATATATATATATATATATATATATATATATATATATATATATATATTATATACTATATATATCTCATATTATATATTTTATAATATGTATATGGTGGTGGGCCCTACGTGGGACCCACCTTTGCCCTCCTAGTGCAGCCAGTTGCCGTGCAGCAGCCGTTTAGCTGCTCCTTTATCGGCAGCAGGCCCGACATTAATGTATATCGACACTACCCACTATTTGAACGGTGGGGCCCACCGTGATGCAAGTGTTGTATCCATGCCGTCCAACTAATTGTGAGATCCTTTTACAATATGGGAAGATAGTGGTGAGTCAGATCTAAAGTTCAAGTAGACCCCACTATTAAATAATGGACAGTGACATCCACCGTTCAAACTTCTAAGGCCGTGGTGGTTTCCAAATAAGCTGATATTGTCTTCACTTCATTTATCCATATGTTAACTTATGAATAGGTCGGATCTCAAATATACATTAGGTTGGGCCCAAATGAGGCCCATCAGTGTGGCCCATTTGATATACATGAAGCCCGTTGGTGTGGCCCACGTAATGCGGCATATGTGATGTGGTCTGCTTGACATAGGAGGCCCATTGAGATATATTTAAGGCCCGGGTACGAGGCCAACCTGATGTGTATTCGAGACCCGATGTGATGTATGTGAGGCCCATGTGCGAGGCCCAATGTAATATATGTGCGTGGCCATTACAACATTATGAATTCCTTATGTATGTCACTCCTTGGGGGCAATGTTGGTTTGACGTCCACATTGATGGGCAATTATGGTTAGATGTCTTCATTGTGACCTTCCCATGAACCTTGTTAGGCCCATTCTCTTTATAGGTTAACCCCAAATAAGTGGGCCCCATTCGCTATAGACGAACGACTTCATAACCACGGCCGATGCCGATTATCGACCCTGATTATCAGTGTCGATTACCGATGCTGATTATCGGTGCCGATTGCCAAGGTCGACGCCGATTATCGATACCGATTATGAGGATGCGACAACATAGCATCATGACACATGTTCATAGCATCATCTACATGCTTGTGATGAGATGAGTGATTGATCATAGAACATGTCTTTGAACAGATTGTTTATGGGCTCCCTGATGGGCAGAGTTGCCCTACATGAGCACGTATTTGCATGACTGGATTGTGTGATTCATGCGTCTTGCATTGTGTGACATGTGTACTATACGCCCTAGCGACATCAGGGCCGCAGCTTCCACAGGCATATCGTGGTTGGCAGGATTGGATACCGAAAATCTTGTTCTACATGGGGTATTATAGATATCCATGGGTGAAAGTCCCTAAACCCTTATGGTACCAAGAAGTTGCTCCAACGTTTAAACCAAGTGGGTGCAGGAGCGTCAAGTGCCGACTACTAGACGGTTGCGCTTTCCACTGTGTCGTAGTCGGTTGGGAGGGGGTGCGGCCTTACGCGCCCGAGAGGAGGGGGCAAAGCTAGGCTGAGTTTGACCAGCTCGAGGAATGGGTCTGCTACTGACGAGCCGAGGCTGATATTGACAGGCAGGTAGTGAGGTCTCTTCCACTTACCTTATTGCCCGCGATGGGAGCGACAATCTGATTTAGAATGTACTAGACCCCAGTGATATTCCAAATTTGAACTGTATTGATATGTGAACTTAGATGAGGATTCGCATGCTTGAGTTGCATCTGGAATTGTATGGCCTTGGTATGGCCAACATCATTCATGCCTTGCATCGCATAGCCTTGGTACGGCTAACAGTATTCATGGATTCACCAGCATGTTCTGTATTACTCTGATACTGCATAACTGCATTACTACCTTGCGCACACACTTTCACCACCGTCTAAGCTTTTTATAAGCTTATGCACGACCGTTGCATGCAAGTGACGTTGGGACGCAACAACGCTGAGGTAGGAGCGCAGAGCAAATCATTTTGGAGCTTGTTGTCCATTATCATTATATTTCCCTTTATGCTCATTGTACTTGTAAAGTTTTTTATCATAGTAGAAATGTGATGGAGTTTTTTGGTTATTGTTTGTGGGTTATGCCTTTGGTTATGCTTACTACGAATTGAACTGATGTTGAAAATCCTCCTTGTAGCATCCCAGGATCGGAACCTGGCGAATGGACACTGGGAGCCGAGAATGGGGTACTACGGAGGCTGTCGGTGCCAGATTCGATGATCGAGAATTTTGTGAGCCCTGTTTCCGAGTTTGGGGCGTGACAGAAGTTGGTATCAGAGCATAACTCGAGAATAACCAAGAACAACATTACGTGTCTGCTATGAGTTAGGATGATTAAGTCTTTAGTTCGGATAGCTAGGCTGAGTTTGACCAGCTCTCAAATGAGTCCGTTATCGATGAGCCGGGTAGGTATTGGAAGACTACTGGTCAGGTGGATAGTGTGGTCTCTTCCACTTGCTTGGTTGTACAGCTAGGGAGGAGGCAGTCAGTGTGAAGTGTAATAGACTCCGGTGATATCAAGAGAGGAACTATACTGATATGTGTACTTGATGAGGACTAACATGCTTATTTTGCATCTCGCATATGACATTTGACTACGTAGGCCTCGCATCGCATGGCCCTGGTATGGCCGATAGCATTCATGCCTTACATCACATAGTTTTGATACAGCTGATAGCATTCATGGACTTATCCACATATTTCTGCATTATTCTGATATTGTATACCTGGCACTTGCCTTGCGCACACACCTACACCAGCCTCTAAGCTTTTGTAAGCTTATGCACAACTGTTACCTGCAGGTGTCGTTGGACAGTAGCAGCGCTGAGACAGGAGTGCGCATCTAGTCATTTTGGAGCTTTTTGATCACCCTGTATTTCCCTTTCCGCATTGTACTTAAAGTTTTTGATATAGTGGATATGTGGTGATGTTGTTTTGTGACTTGGTTATGCTTGTGGTTATGCTTCATAAATTTTTTTTTTTTTTTTTTAAAAAAATCATACTGAAAATCCTCCTTGTTGGATCCCAGGATCAGAATCTGGCGTATGGGCGTTGGGAGCCGAGAATAAGATAATACGGAGGCTGTCGGTATCGGATTCAGCAATCGGGAATTTTGTGAGCCCGTTTTTCGAGTTTGGGGCGTGACATATATAGTCCCTATTTAGGTGGACAACACTATTGGGATAACCTTTACTTTGAGTCAAATATTTATAAATTTTTATTATCTCTACTTTGCTTTGAATCTATTATATTGAATTGTGCAACTCTAATTATTCGCGTTTGAAATGAATGTGAATTAAAACGAGGTTATACGTGCGTTTCATATGTTTCACACTTGAAAACTTAAGACCGAGGTTTCTCTGTAATCGGGTGTCGATTTGTTGGACATGATATCCTACTATTTAAAACTTCACAAGGGCCACCTGAATATTTATTTTCCATCCAACCGGTTGATAAGGTCACAAAGATATCGATGGAGAGACTACACAAATATCAGTTTGATCCAAAACTTTTATGACCCACGAGAAAATTTCAATGGTCGATTACCATTGTTTCCTATATTATGGTCCACCTAAAATTTGGATCTACTTCATTTTTTGGATCACGCCCTCGAATGACCTTTCAATACGGATGGACGACATGGATATAGTCACATACATCACAGTGGGCCCCATAGTCAGGGTCCCACCCACATCAGTGGATCCGGGGTCTCACCTAATCCGCTCCTGACTATCCATGCTTGAGCACAGCAAATGAACGGTCCGACGTGCATATAAAGTCACCCAAGTCCATTCTCTGGGTGCACTCGCTCAAGTGCTCTTTGAAAGGTGAGCTTGAATGACACGTGCAAACAAGGCACGAATACGTGAGGCCAGTGCCTTCATTAGCGGTCCCAAAAATATGGATGCCCGATCTTGAAATCGGGCCTATACGATGGTTATGTGGGCCATAACTGTAAAAAACAGTTGAAAAGTTAAAGAATACTTTTCTAATGCTTCACAATTGTGTGGCCCACCTTTCGATCACATTCGCCTGAGTTTAGATGCACGGAATTGGTTATATAGGAGTAGGTGGACCTAAATCCAATCTCATAATTATTTGAGTCCAGAGGTTGGATCCAGATCCGATACAGTTGGAGGGACGGTACTTCAATCTGTGGGGGTGGTAATGGGTTGGGTTGGGTCAGCCATGCGTCAGCTGCCCGGGTTCAGGCCAGGGAAAAGCTAAAGGGTGGTAAGTCTGGGTCAGGCTAGAAATGTGACCCATTTATGAAAATGGGTCGAGCTAAGTTAAATGGGCAGTGGGTCAGGTTCGGACTAGAAATGTGACCCATTTACGTGAATGAGTGGGCTCGATCCAACCCTATTATTAATGGTTGGGTTGAGTGATTGGACTCGACCCTCCAAGAGAGAGAGGTGTATGGATGGTTTTATTATTAGTATGTATGCATATGTTGAGTTGGGTGTTGTCCATGGATGCGGATTAGGTGAGGCCTTGCATCACCCAACACTGCATGCCCTGATGTATGTCTTGTGTGTCCATACAGTTCATCTGTTTTGTCACTTCATTTTAAGACATGAGCCCAAAAATGAAGCAGATCTAATTCTAAGGTGGACCACATTATAGAAAACAGCAGTAATTGAATGCTCACCATAAAAAACCTTATAGGCCCCACCTTAATGTCCACCATAATGTTTATTTTCCATCCAACTTGTCAATAAGGTTAAATAAACCTATTTGAATATATAAATAAATAAATAAATAAATACCAGATTGATCTAAAGTTTTTGTAACCTACGAGAAGTTTTTAATAGTCAATCACCACTGTTTCATATGGTTTGGTCCACTTAACATTTGGATCAGCCTAATTTCACTCTCACGCCTTAAAATAACCAATCAAAACGAATGGACAGCATTTATATAAAATGCATCCATCAAGGTGGGCTCAACTTTTAGTGGCGGGCTGTACTTAATCATTGCCCCATCCCTAGCCCCACCTTATATTTCATTCTTAAACCTAAGTAGATTGTGGCCTTCGGATTAGTATCTTTGACGCATTTAGTAAATGAGTTGAACTTTTTTTCTCTATAACACAATCACACCCCATGCAAACTCATTCACTCACACTGGAATGTGAGTACTCGGACTCATGACCTCGTGTTGAAAATCTTGTGAGTATTTGAACTCATAACCTCGTGTTAACACCCAAATCCGTAGCTCAACTGGCAGACTGAGTGGAGATACCTCGTTTCAACACTTGAAGTCATGGTATGGGTCCCTAGCAAACCCTCATGTTGAAATGCCGCCAAGGCATCGGTTAGGAAGTTAGGACCCAGTAAATGAGCCGGGTTTGGGCTGACTCCGACTTAACCAGAACCGGATCCAATGCCACTCCTATCCAGTGGATCCGGGTACCCATTGACAACTGGGTCGGGTCGGATGTAACCCAGCACAGTGGCCATCATCCGTCAGTTTTCCTCCCTTTTTTATTGGAACATGGAACATTGTTGCACGTCTGTTTTAGAGTGCCTAGTGGAAGGAATAAAATAAACGGTCAGGATGGTTCAGAGAGGAGGTTTCCTGGCATTGGTCCTCCCACGATGGATAGCATCAAACGAACGGTGTAGAACGGATCTAGCAGGCCCCACTTCTATGTAAAGTAAAATCTCGAATATCTTTCTTTGAGGAAAGTCAAAAGCGTACTCTGTGGGTGCCCTTTGTATGGGTACTCCCACACACTTGAAAACCAAGCAAATGAACTTTGCTGCATGAATAGGTTAGATGTGGGTGGGACCTGACCGTGGGGCCCATTTCGATGTATTAGTTGTATATCTACGCTGTCCACCCGTTTTCCTAACCAAGCAAATGAACAGTAGTCATTGAACGATTACCATTAAAAACTACCTAGGATTCACCGTAATGTTTATTTGCCATCCAAACTGTTGATAAGGTAACACATACCTGGATGAAGTGAAAACACAAATATCATCTCGATCCAAAATTTTTATGTCCCACAAATATTTTTAATGATCTTTCACCATTGTTTCTTGTAGTGTGGTCCACCTGAGATCTGTATCTACTTCCCTTTTAAAACCATCCTATAAAATGATCTAGAAAAATGGATAGACGGCATAGATATACCACCCATACATCGAGGTGGGCCCACAATCAGGGTCCCACCCTCATCGCTGGATCCGGGGTCGCAGCTACGTCCCGTCCACGTTCAAACGCATGATGCGATCATTCCCTACGTCACATAGACAAAAATAACATACACATAGGTGCACTTTCACTATCATACATACGCATGCATCGATCTAGGCCCCTTCATATATTGATAGTTACCCTGATCAGATGATCTTAACCGTTGATACATGACATTAAATTTCACTAGTCCATTTAGCGACCACTAGTTAAATGGTTAGGATTATTCGATCAACTTTCTCAGCGACATACACTCCATTTGTAGTGGGACACAATTTCTGTGCTCAGCTATAGTGAATGAATGGGCTTGGATCGGGTGGACAGCTTAAGGACTCTGTGGGGCACACCGTTATTTATGTGTTTTATCCATGCCATTTACCTATTTTAAAATTAATTTAGGTGATGAACCCAAAAGTAAGGGAGATAAAAGGCTCAAGTGGACCATGTCCTAGAAAATACTAACAATTAAATGCATATATTTGAAAAAAGTAATGCCGATATTTATCATAGAATTGTCTAAAATGCTATGGGTTTTGTAGACTCATGCAATCCTGTGCCACCGCGTTTGAATGGCATGGGATCACACGATTTGATGTTATCTAAATTCAAAGGAATGTGAGATATTGTAAATCCATCGCCAGGCCTAAGACCCGAGGTGGCCCTACAAACGTACAAATGATGTCTTTCCAAACATGATGTCGTGGATTTGAAAATCTCACTCCCACTAAATCCCACCTATTCCCATGCGCCAAACGCCCCTTCTAAGTTTTGGATCATGACAATATTTATTTTTTCCATTCTTTCATGTTTATATGACCTTGCAAGTAGGTAATTATATGGAAAATAAATATAAGAGTGGACCTTAAAAAGTGGTCAACTCGAGTCTTTATCTGTTATGTTCTAAAATAATCTACTAAAATGGATGGACAGACTAATAAAATACATATATCACATGTGTCTGTAAAGCCCGTTACAAGACAGTCTGTTTTTAGGTCTTGGTGGGGTAGTGGTCCAAAAGAATGCTTTATATGCAACACTTGAAATTGTACATGTCATATATATTAACGTACTCTAAACTGATTAAATGGTCGAATTCAGAAAATCTCTAAGTTATAGTCCGAAAATCAGATTGGTTGGACAGTTATATAGCCTCTAATTCATGGATACTTGTTTGTTAAAATAGGATTATTTGATTTTAAAAAAAAAAAAAAAAATTTCATTCTTAATCCTCAATAAAATGCCCATTAAATAAGCTTGAATTTTGGTTCATGATAATCTAAAATGAGACCCACTGTTTGGACAGTTTAATTCGAATTACTTAAATAAAAAATATGCAATTTCTAAGTGCATGCGTATCCTCCATCATAGTCTGCTAAAGTATCAGAAAATGGTGGCGAAGAACAGTAGTTAACGTCAGACAGGAGGATTTGATTCACGGCAGAGGTATGCGGAGTATGCAAGTTTACTGCACGTTTGGATCACATGTGAGGCCATGACATATATGTGTGAAATCTAAGCCGTTAATCATTTGGACATGACACGTGTATGTCTAAAATGAAGTTGATATGATAATTATGTGGGCCACGTATATGCGTCGAAGATGCAATGTTTGATAACACTTATAACTGTACCTGCAGGAGTATGGATCATCTGATGAGCAAACAGGGTTGAATTTTGGACCCTTGCCATCTAAATGGTGGGAATTGTCCGATGAATATCTTTTGGTTGGTGGCGGATTCAGATGGATTTGTAGGATTTTGTCATTTGGTTGCAAGGATTTCAATAGATTTGAATATTTACGGAATCAAAATTTCTAAAAAAGTGGCTTTTTTACGGACGTGGATTGCGTACAGAGACTGCCAGCAGCCAGTCGTTATTGGCGGTGTTCTGTGGGTCCCACCATGATATATTTGTTTCATCCACGCCTTCCATCCATTTTTCCAGCTCATTTCAGGGCATGATTAAAAAAAAAGAAAAAAAAAAGAGAGAGAGTAAGATCCAAAATCATAGGACCACACCATAGGAAAAAGTGGTGATTAAACGGTCACTTTTAAAAACTTTTGTGGGCCATTTTTATTATTATTATTATTGTATCAAGCTGATATTTATATTTTCCCTTCATCCAAACCCGTGTGACCTAATCAACAGGTTGGATGAAAAATAAACAGTACAGTAGGCCTCAAGAATATTTTAACGATGGGCATTCAATCATCGTTATTTCCCAGTCCACCTAATTTTGGATATGGAACTCAGGCCATAAAATAATGATGAAAAATAAAATAAAATTGACCGGGCGAATAAAATATATACATCGTGGTGGGTTCCCATAAGTTAAGTAGTGAGGTCGGCAGCATTGATATTGCATGCCTCTTCACCCCTAGTTTTGAGGAGAGGATTGATCTCTTTAGCCAATGCAAAGTTGGCAATGGATCACAAGGTGAGTAGATAAAAAGGCTAATCATCTCCGACCAACGGATTCCTTGATGGCACGATTCTGGGGCATCCATGCCGTCTATCTGCTGCTTTTCCAGTTCATTTTGAGATAAGAGCTCAAAACTGAAGCATATCCGAAACTCAAGTGGACAACACTACATGAAGTAGTGAAGTTTGAATGCCTATCACTGAAAACTCCTTATGGTGTAATTAAGAACTCTATAAGTTAGGACTCGTCGATCAATGGTCAGGATTTTCTTAAGGTAGTTGGATAATGTGATTGGGTAATCCAGTGGACCCTACTACGTTGTGATAATTTCAATAATGAACTGCTTAAGGGATTTGGAATGGTATTACTGTGATACGCGCACACGGCAATATGTATTTTACTAGGACACCAATACGTGTGGAGCAGTGGTTGAAGAGTTTTGATGGGCTTCAAACTCTCCACCTTGTTACCTATAAAAGAAGGCTAGGTCCCCGATCTTACACTACAAGAGAGAAGAGATAATCTCAGTCCCATCAATTTCTTCTATTAGGGTGTGAAGGAAAGGAAGATCCTGGCATTATATTTCTGAAATTCTATTTCAGGTATTCTGCATTTTCGACTATTGCGTCTCAGTTAGGTAAGCCATCTAAACCCTTTGATCTTTGTCCTATGCACATATAGAGCTCTGGGATTTCCGCATTAAGCTACTGTAACAGTTGGTATCAGAGCCACTTTGCATATGTATGGATGATCAAATTCAGCTACTACATATTCAAATTCCATATCAGAAATTCGCATTTTCAAATTCAAAACCCATATCAATTATTAGGGGATTTCTATTCGAATCTTAATTCTATAATTAGGGTTTGAATCCCAAATTCAGATATATAGTATTTGACTCCTGTATCAATCCTAATTAGGGATTTCGATTCCTATATGAGTAATTAGGGATTTTCAAATCCCTGAATCCAGTTATAGTAATTAAGGATTTTGGATTTCAAATCCCCAAATTCAATTAAATAATTAGGGATTTCGAACCCCAAATTCAGATATTGGAGATTTTCTAATCCCCTAATCCGACAAATCAGGGAATTTTGGATATTCGAATCCCATATCATATTGGGGATCTCGAATCCAAAACCCCTAATGCAGAGATTAGGAATTTCGAGTCCCTAATTCAGTATTGGGGATTTCAGGTCAATACCCCAAATCGTGAATCAGGAATTGGGGATTTCCATCGTCAAAATCATTGTTAGGGATTCCTACAAATCCCATCATCGTCAGAGACTTGAAACCCCAAATCCAATTAATATTGGGGATTTTAATCCCGCCAGACCTTTACAATCTGGCCACTTACCTTGATATGTTGGACCGACAGCTATTAACGAACCTCGTATATGCAAACGAAGGTGATAGCTGACAACCTCATTTTCTTCCTCTATCAAGAGCCATTGCCAGTGTCTCGAGCTTTCATATTCATCAATGGTAGTCGCGGCCACAGCCGCAGCCTCTGTTTCCGATGATGTCTACAACGATTTTCGATGACTACAAGATATCCAGCAGATGAGAGGAACTTAATCTCTTCTCGTTGCATCGGGCTGACAGGGAGAGCGGCTTGCGTCTCTCTCTCTCTCTCTCTCTCTCTCTCTCTCTCTCTCTCTCTCTTACAGTTCGAGATTTTTTGGAGAGAGGGGTGGTTGCATAAGAGCCCAGGGCATTCAGCCCTATTGAGTCAATAAAAACGAGATTTCTCCCATTTTATCTATCGAGTTAGTGGACCCGATTTCAGTTTATTCGGGTCCACCTTGTAGACCAGCGAATGGAATCCAAATTTACACCTTTCGGTTGGGCCCAATACTCGTGCTGGGCCCATTCCATGAATTAGGTTCCACTCGAAAATTTTCGTTGGGCCTGATACTTGCACTAGGCCCATCACTTTTATGCTGGGACTTTAGGATCCATTCTCTCTTATCACCAGTGGGCCACATTGGTACATCATTCGCATGGACGTTTGTTGGGCCCATCTTTTGGACCATATAATTCTCATTCAGGCCCACATTTGATCCATATGTTCAGTTCATAATGAGCACGCAATCTGGTTCATTCTCTAGATAGATAATTAAGAACATAACCTTCATTTAATAAATATTAAGATTATGGACTGATCCGTCCATCTTATGGACACCCATGGATGGATCTACACATCAAATTATAAATGTTAAATACTATCTATCTGTCATGTGAATATCAGGAGTTAGACTAGTTATTCTCATTAATATGTACTGATCACATAAGAGTACTGGTTCGGCCCTGTTATTAGCCCATCACCCATCCTTGGGAGTTGATATGGATCGTTGAAATATAGTGTGAAACCTATCCGTATATTTCACTTTAAGGTTCCTTTATTTTCCAAAAGGTCAGTACCAACCAACTTGTGGGCCGTATTAGACTAATCTGGATATAATCCACTGGGGATAGGATTATAATCGCGATCCTAAGTCTATATTCATAGAATTGGATTTGGTTGTGTTAGCCACCATAATGACCTCAATCGATGAAAATTTTACAAGTACAGACTTGTGTCATTGGAATAACGAGGATTGCATACAATTGCATTCATGTTTCATGCATACGGTAACGAAAACACAGACAATTACCGTTTGGCAATCACATGAACAGGTGAAGTAAATGATGCTAGCTAGTGTTGTAAAGTTGAAAGTCTCATCTCACCCACAGGTGTTAAGTTTCTCAGATTTACATAATTGACATCACTTAGCTTCATGTTCAGGAGAATCACTGACATATTATGTAACATCCCGGATTTTCACTGTTTCGGATTTCCAAAAATCCTTGATTTTTTTTTAATTAACTTATACTATCACGTACTGATCATTAGCACTCAATGTTAGCTTATACACGAGTTAATTAATCCAAGATTAGCCCAATTTAATAGACCTGACTGGCCATAATAGGGCTTAGTGTGGGCCACCAAGCCAGATGACTGTTTACTCATAAAGGACCGCTTGTGCAGGCCGCACAACGACCGAGGATGGTCGGAAAAATTCTAAAACTTGGTGTGGCCGTTGGTCTCACTGGGCTTGAAGGCCATCGCGGACCGCAACTCCGGCAGACGCCCAGAAGTGGGATCTGGCATGGGCCCCATGCACCCCACCAATGCCAGAATTGAAATCTGGCACTGATCAAGGAAATTGAAATGTGAAACATTCCAGCCGTCGGATTTCTTCCGAATTTACGGTGATGGTTTGATATATTTTTCAACGCCCGCTCACCAAATCTGGGGCCCGATCGTGGCACGATGACCGTTGATCGCAAGGCGGACCCGTGCGATCAAACCCTATATCCGATCGCTCCCAAATTTTGCACGGCCCTTCATCGGGCCATGGATCACTTAACCTATAAGTTTGATGGCCAGAAGACCCCCAGAACTATTCCAATCACCGAAATGGGCCCCACATGGCCACTTAAAGGTCAGAAACGCTTGCTCAGATCCTATATCCGTTCATCCGTTCGCCCTAAATTTTTTACATGGGCCCTAATTGGGCCATAAGACACCTACCCACCGAATTTGGTGGCTTAGAGGGGTGTTAGGGCCACCCCAACACCAATAGGGAGTCCCATAAGTCTATTTTAGGAAATTATGGAAGCTTGGGGCCTTTTTCACCAAATATGGAATTATAAAAAGGGCCTCATTTGGGCACCCCTCTCCCCATACGAATTTTGCCCTAGAAGAGAGAAAAGGGAGAAGAGAAAGAGGAGAAAGGAGAAGAAAGAGAGATGGAAGAAGGCATGGTGGACTCTCAATCAAGGTGGGGCCCAAGAGGATCAAACCCACAACCTTCTACACCTTCTCCAAGAAGAAACCCTACACCACAACCACCGAAAATCGTCCATGGGCCATCTAGGTAAGATCCCTCACTCATTTCTCTTGAAATCCTTGTATTGAATAAGAAAATGCATGGATTTCTCTCATGTTTGAATTGTTTTAGGGATTCCGGTCGGCCAACCTCCAAAACCCTCATTCCTAGGTCATTTTTGAGCCTCCAACGAATCACAAGGTGCGGATTATTGTTCTTAGGTGGCCTAGCACCAATTTTAGTATGAGCTTAATGATTTTGATTGCTTAGATGTTGTGTTTGAATGTCTAGAGAGACCCTAAATTGTAGCTATTGGATTGTATGGACATGCTTGCTTGATTCTTTCATGATTTGGATCTTGTTTCTTACATGGTTTGTGTATGGATGATCACATGCTCTTGCTTGAGTGATTTTCCATCTTTTGTTGCTTCATAGTACGTAGGATGTCATTATTCTTTGCATATGATTTTTAATATGGAGGAAGTACTCAACTTCCTCACTAACCCACACACTCACATGCATTTTATTTTTAATAATGCTTGGATGCTTGTAGGAGTATTCATATGTATGTGTGGAATGCATGAGAACATGTGGTTGTTACGCTAGTTGAGAATCTGTATAGTTGGCTTGTTATGAATAACCTTCATCCTATTGGGTTAGTCAGGAATCATGAGGAGAGATGGTTGTCCCATTGGTGGGACTACCCTCAGGCTAAACCTGTGGGCTTGGGCGAGTGTGTTCGGGTGGCTGTAGTTTGACTACATGGGTCTTTGTGCCCGAGGTCACTCGTCTCACGCTCGCTTGACTCGTGCGGTCTAGCCTACTGTCTGACCAACCCTGTATGTTAACCTGTTTGCTCACATATGTATGGAACCTGAACCACCCTACAACCGTTGTAGCCCATCAAAAATTCACTTGAAACTGGTCCACAGCCTCGTGAGTCGGGCATGGTGGAATGGGACACTATGTCCGAGCTGTCGGCCTACGCTGGGGTACCGCGCCTCCCCGTAGTGACCGCGAGCGATCCCTTCCTTTCGACACTCCTCATGTGCTTGGTGTCGGGGATGAGGAACCCGACGGGATCACGGACCGCGAGGTCTCGGCCTCACGCGTTGATGGGGCCTTGACCTCGCAACCAGCTTAGGGCATTGATACGTAGGGTGAATCAGAATCCCCAACCTGCTGGATGAATGGACTTAACTAATAACTCGGCTAACACGATCGCATTGCACGCATTAGTTAGGGTGGCGACTCGGAAGTCGAGGTCGCTCTGAGGGAGTGTTGTCATATGCGATCGTTAGATGGAGTCGCTTGAGGGAGTGTTGTGGCGAGGGCATGCATCATATCATCCCGCATGCATGCATTTTAAATAAGAGTTAATAGGTGTTAATGATTGTCTGCTTTTCATTAAGTTCATATTACAATTGATGCCTGTTGTAACTTGAGACCAATAGTTCACACTGAGTTGATCACTCACTCCCACTCTGGGATGGTGTTTTAAAACACCAACCAGACCCATTTATAGATGCAGGTGACTCAGGGCATGAGGAGCCTGGCGAGGCGAGCTTGGATGGGGAGGATGGGTTCTCCTACTTTCAGCTGATGGGCGGCTCTCCATCGGCTTGATCGGGCTGAATTTGGATTTGCCAAGCCGCGGGCTCCGCTTTTGTCTTTTGGATATAGTCTTTTTTTCATTATCCTGTTGGGCAACGCCTTGGGCGACCCTTTATTGATTTTTGGACTTGTATATTTGTGAGATTTCCTTCATTTCAGTAGACTGGTGCGATTGTGCTCATGCTTCAGGTAATTCCAAATTGCGCAGTTAAATTTGATTAATCAAAAAAAAAAAAAAACATAAATGCACGATAAGTGACACTCGGGAACTCGGGAGTCAAGTCTTTGTACTACCCCCGATTTTGGGGCGTTACAGTTGGTATCAGAGCAATAGTTTGGAATCCCTTGGGCCATGGGTCATGAACTCACTAACGCGTCCGCTGACTTGAGATAATACGTATTAGAAAACGTAACTGGGACTTAGAATGTTAGGAACCATCTCAGACCCTGAACCAAAAATTGTAGACGGAAAGTAGGACTTGCAAGTAATCAGGAATGGGTAGCGAGAGAGGGAATAGTAACGTTAGAGAGGAGGATCCGAGAGTCTCATGATGCCTCGACCCATTTTCGGACAAGGGATTTGGGAACATGACGACAAGATTCGATTTGACTAATTAGAAAATTTAGCTAGTCCAGTCCACCTAATCCCTAAGGTCGTTTGGCCAACCGCGTTAGGTGGGATTAGGGTAAATGGAATTGTAAGAGTACCAGTAAATACATGTGTAAGTTATTGTCCCTAGATTGTTTGTATCCCATGTTTTCCAATACCAGGTTTGGGATGCATGCAATTAAAGGTAAATCGCGGATTTCCTTCTAAATTACACTTGGAAATCCATCTCATGGGCCTTGGAAGTCCCATATCCCACCTTCCCACACATTCTACAAAGCCTATGAAATAAGTTTTAAATTCCGTCCATACCCATTCCACCCATGCCATTCCAAATCTTGAGTTGGGAGTAGCATTGCAACCCATTTAGTATAACAAATGCCTTTACCTAGATAGCCTAAGTCAAAATCCCTCTTTCCAACATGTCTCCTTAAATATTCACCTGACATCACCCTATTCTTGAACTTCCCCAGTACATTAGTAGGAGCGAGTCGGAAATCGAAAGATTTGACGGTCGGAAACATCATTCTAGACCAAATGAGCTAACAACAAACCAAATTTGAAAGTTCAGACCCATTCTGGGATGAGGACTTAAGGGAGAACAAAATTTCAATGAAAATAGTGAAAATGTAGAAAATTGGATTTTGACCTCTAACCGGGAGGAATCTCATGAAATAGATAGGCCCATTGCGTAGATCAGCTCGTTCTACCCCAAAATCATATATGGCACTTCTCGGGGAGCTTTTCCGACGCCCGGGAATGCCGACGGAACTCCGGGTCAAAAATCGGGGGGGTCACCCCGCCGACCCGCGTTTTCACCCCCCGCGCCCACGGGGTCACCCCGCCGCTCACCCCGCCAAGCCCGTTGCCGCCGCCCCCGACACTCCAGCGAGCCGCGTGGCCCCCGCCGAGGCCGCGTGCCCACCCCGCCGACAAGTGTTGCCCCCGCCAGAATTTTTCTGCATTTTAGGTCAACTTTCAAAAATTCATATCTCCTTCGTTACAACTCCAAATTAGGTGATTCAAAAACCAGATTAAAGATTAATGAGTATAGTTTTATATAAAAATAATTAAAAATAAAATAAAAATTATAATCTAGCTAAAATTAAGCTGTTCTAACAACTGTCCAAATTTTTTTTGATTTCGGACAGCTGTTGCTCCTAGAATTTTATTAATTTATTTACAACTCCAAATGAGATGAAATTTTGTGTGATGTCTTTAAACTTAATGATAAAATATTATAAAAATTTTAAAAATTAATTCAGTTACCAAACGTACAAGAAACCTTACAAGATATAGATCCCCTTTCCCACTACTCCCACTCCATCATCTTCACTCTCCCATACCCAAACCCATCTCTTCAAAATTCATCTTCTTCTCCTACGAACTCCTCATATCCTCTTCCTTACCTTCAAACCACCTTCCAAACCCTTTCTTACCATTTTATTTTTCTCAACCCCGTTCTCAAGTCCATCCACAAAATCCCATTCATAAAGCCAACATCAAACATACTCTCTCCAACTAACTCCCATTTTTTTTCTCTCATACCCAACCCAAACCCTTCAACCCTCTTACTTGACCCTTCCCCAAAACCAACCTCACACCTCATTCTCACATCACTTGCCAAACTCTCTCCAAATTTCACCCACAAATCCCATTTCAAGCCCATCCACCAAGTTCCACCATTTACTCTCAAACCCACTTCTAACCCACCTTCCCATCTCCCATTCTTAAACAAATCCTCAAACCCACTTTCTCTTTCTTTCCCAACCACATATCACACTTCAATCATCCATTCTTCAAATCCTAAACCCATTATTCAAATCCCTCCCTTCCAACCATCTCCCCCAACATTCACACCCTTTCAACATTCTTTAAACCCCCTCCAACTTCATTTCCACAATCCATCAAACCCATTCATTTCTCATTACTCAAAACTCATTCTCAATATCACTCTAAACTTCATTCCCAAACCCCTTTACATCAAACCCATTCTCAACACCTTTCCCTTCAACAAACCCATTGCCTTCAAAACACCCATCCATAAGACAAACTCCAAACCCATTCCCAACCACCTCATTTCTCATAAACCAATATCAATCCCTTCTCGAATCCCCTATCTTCAACTCATCTTCAAGTTCATTTCTTCAAACCCACACTCAACTCATTTTCCCCAAACTACATCCTTAAGGTCCATCTTCCTTAAGAAACCATCATTCTCCCATTTCACTTCCATCTCCCTAACCCAAGTCCACTTCCCACAATCTACCTCAAGACCATCCTCAACTTCATTTTCCTAAACACCATTCCAATATCACTTTCAAAGCCCATTCCTAAAACAAACTCCCAAAACCATTCCATCCATATTTTCCAAAACCCATCTCAAATCCCAATCTCTACTCAAATCCCATATCCTCAACTCACCTTCCATTTCATCTTACACCACCTCATCTCAACCCATTCCCAAATTTCATTTTCCAAACCCTTCTTAAATCCATTCACACCCAAAACTTAGTTCCATTTCTCAACTCTCATTCTAAAAGTCATCCCTAAGACCCTTCCTCCAACAATCCACCCACATTCCTCACACCCAAATCCTTCCTAACCGAGGGAAATGTCGTTCCTAGCGACCATCATCTCCTTTTTCACCATTTCGACGATTCTTTCCCTTATGGGGAGGAAGCGCCCCCACTTTCACCCGACTCAGACGAGTAGCCCCACGACCTTACTAACGACTAGTAGTTTGTTAATGCGGTTAGGTTTAATGCATGTATTGAAGGATGGTTAAGACCTTTGCTTAATTAGCTTGTATTTTTGTTGCGTCTAGCCTATCTAGTAATGCTTGAAATTCATGTTGTAACATGTAATTACTTATGACATTTTGAAATTTATGTGAATGTATGGGTTGTTTTGGAATTTTTTTGTCGTCTTGTAAATGCTTGTATGAATAATGGTCTTATTGCGTCCATCTTAGCGTTATTAGCACTCTAAACTACCAGAATACCTTAAAACTTTCGATTCTTCATTTCCTGTTAAAATTTATGAAACCAAAGAGTGATTTGCCCATAACCCACTAGCATAGCCATAGGATTGAAATGGTGATTCATATAAAAAAAAAATCGTGACTTAAAAAAAAAAAAAAAAAAAAAAAAACTTTTTAGGATGATCGTTGCTCGTAGGCATGTTGAGAGAATTATTAAATCCCAAATTGGATATAAATTAAAACGAGGACTCTTGTAGACAAAGACCCAAGAGACAACCTTATAAATAGGAGATATAAACTTTTCAATGATGGCTAAACAATTAGATTGATCGGACTACGGAATTACAGAACCACACATCTGCGAAGTACTCGCGGCTTAACCCAATTCTCATTCTTGGGTGAATACCAATGGACTCACTGCTTTGACCGAGCAGAAGACCAGGATCTACCAGGAGTAATGGGATACAACGATCTTTCTGCCCTGGTCAGACAGAGGATCGACGTATGGGATCAAAGTCTACCACAACTGTCTTTCCGTTTTAGCCCTATCATAAAGAGAAGAATATACCACCATTAGGTAAACTTTACCAACAACCACTTAATACGATAATAATGGTTTTCACATTTGTTTTCAAACCTCGAATGTAAAAACTTTTAAGGGGGGTAGATCATAATGAGCTAGGCTAGCGTATTTAATATATATACCCAAAACGTACATAAACCAGAAACCAGCAAAACTTAAGCAAATGAAATGATAATATCTTTACTTACTACCCTTAGGCAATTTCGGGGACGAAATTATTTTTAAGGGGGTAGATTGTAACATCCCGGATTTTCACTGTTTCGGATTTCCAAAAATCCTTGATTTTTTTTTATTAACTTATACTATCACGTACTGATCATTAGCACTCAATGTTAGCTTATACACGAGTTAATTAATCCAAGATTAGCCCAATTTAATAGACCTGACTGGCCATAATAGGGCTTAGTGTGGGCCACCAAGCCAGATGACTGTTTACTCATAAAGGACCGCTTGTGCAGGCCGCACAACGACCGAGGATGGTCGGAAAATTCTAAAACTTGGTGTGGCCGTTGGTCTCACTGGGCTTGAAGGCCATCGCGGACCGCAACTCGGCAGACGCCCAGAAGTGGGATCTGGCATGGGCCCCATGCACCCCACCAATGCCAGAATTGAAATCTGGCACTGATCAAGGAAATTGAAATGTGAAACATTCCAGCCGTCGGATTTCTTCCGAATTTACGGTGATGGTTTGATATATTTTTCAACGCCCGTTCACCAAATCTGGGGCCCGATCGTGGCACGATGACCGTTGATCGCAAAGCGGACCCGTGCGATCAAACCCTATATCCGATCGCTCCCAAATTTTGCACGGCCCTTCATCGGGCCATGGATCACTTAACCTATAAGTTTGATGGCCAGAAGACCCCCAGAACTATTCCAATCACCGAAATGGGCCCCACATGGCCACTTAAAGGTCAGAAACGCTTGCTCAGATCCTATATCCGTTCATCCGTTCGCCCTAAATTTTTTACATGGGCCCTAATTGGGCCATAAGACACCTACCCACCGAATTTGGTGGCTTAGAGGGGTGTTAGGGCCACCCCAACACCAATAGGAAGTCCCATAAGTCTATTTTAGGAAATTATGGAAGCTTGGGGCCTTTTTCACCAAATATGGAATTATAAAAAGGGCCTCATTTGGGCACCCCTCTCCCCATACGAATTTTGCCCTAGAAGAGAGAAAAGGGAGAAGAGAAAGAGGAGAAAGGAGAAGAAAGAGAGATGGAAGAAGGCATGGTGACTCTCAATCAAGGTGGGGCCCAAGAGGATCAAACCCACAACCTTCTACACCTTCTCCAAGAAGAAACCCTACCCACAACCACCGAAAATCGTCCATGGGCCATCTAGGTAAGATCCCTCACTCATTTCTCTTGAAATCCTTGTATTGAATAAGAAAATGCATGGATTTCTCTCATGTTTGAATTGTTTTAGGGATTCCGGTCGGCCAACCTCCAAAACCCTCATTCCTAGGTCATTTTTGAGCCTCCAACGAATCACAAGGTGCGGATTATTGTTCTTAGGTGGCCTAGCACCAATTTTAGTATGAGCTTAATGATTTTGATTGCTTAGATGTTGTGTTTGAATGTCTAGAGAGACCCTAGAATTGTAGCTATTGGATTGTATGGACATGCTTGCTTGATTCTTCATGATTTGGATCTTGTTTCTTACATGGTTTGTGTATGGATGATCACATGCTCTTGCTTGAGTGATTTTCCATCTTTTGTTGCTTCATAGTACGTAGGATGTCATTATTCTTTGCATATGATTTTATAATATGGAGGAAGTACTCAACTTCCTCACTAACCCACACACTCACATGCATTTTATTTTTAATAATGCTTGGATGCTTGTAGGAGTATTCATATGTATGTGTGGAATGCATGAGAACATGTGGTTGTTACGCTAGTTGAGAATCTGTATAGTTGGCTTGTTATGAATAACCTTCATCCTATTGGGTTAGTCAGGAATCATGAGGAGAGATGGTTGTCCCATTGGTGGGACTACCCTCAGGCTAAACCTGTGGGCTTGGGCGAGTGTGTTCGGGTGGCTGTAGTTTGTTGACTACATGGGTCTTTGTGCCCGAGGTCACTCGTCTCACGCTCGCTTGACTCGTGCGGTCTAGCCTACTGTCTGACCAACCCTGTATGTTAACCCTGTTTGCTCACATATGTATGGAACCTGAACCACCCTACAACCGTTGTAGCCCATCAAAAATTCACTTGAAACTGGTCCACAGCCTCGTGAGCGGGCATGGTGGAATGGGACACTATGTCCGAGCTGTCGGCCTACGCTGGGGTACCGCGCCTCCCCGTAGTGACCGCGAGCGATCCCTTCCTTTCGACACTCCTCATGTGCTTGGTGTCGGGGATGAGGAACCCGACGGGATCACGGACCGCGAGGTCTCGGCCTCACGCGTTGATGGGGCCTTGACCTCGCAACCAGCTTAGGGCATTGATACGTAGGGTGAATCAGAATCCCCAACCTGCTGGATGAATGGACTTAACTAATAACTCGGCTAACACGATCGCATTGCACGCATTAGTTAGGGTGGCGACTCGGAAGTCGAGGTCGCTCTGAGGGAGTGTTGTCATATGCGATCGTTAGATGGAGTCGCTTGAGGGAGTGTTGTGGCGAGGGCATGCATCATATCATCCCGCATGCATGCATTTTAAATAAGAGTTATAGGTGTTAATGATTGTCTGCTTTTCATTAAGTTCATATTACAATTGATGCCTGTTGTAACTTGAGACCAATAGTTCACACTGAGTTGATCACTCACTCCCACTCTGGGATGGTGTTTTAAAACACCAACCAGACCCATTTATAGATGCAGGTGACTCAGGGCATGAGGAGCCTGGCGAGGCGAGCTTGGATGGGAGGATGGGTTCTCCTACTTTCAGCTGATGGGCGGCTCTCCATCGGCTTGATCGGGCTGAATTTGGATTTGCAAGCCGCGGGCTCCGCTTTTGTCTTTTGGATATAGTCTTTTTTTCATTATCCTGTTGGGCAACGCCTTGGGCGACCCTTTATTATTTTTGGACTTGTATATTTGTGAGATTTCCTTCATTTCAGTAGACTGGTGCGATTGTGCTCATGCTTCAGGTAATTCCAAATTGCGCAGTTAAATTTGATTAATCAAAAAAAAAAAAAAACATAAATGCACGATAAGTGACACTCACACTCGGGAACTCGGGAGTCAGTCTTTGTACTACCACCCCCGATTTTCGGGGCGTTACATATTATCATTACCTCCCACAGGAGGAATGATGATGATGTAACAGATCCTCACCAAGATGTGATGATTGGGCCCATCTTCATCTTGGATGATTTAGTTGATGCCTCCCTTAGCAACTAAATTGATTGATTTTGTCTGATACTTGTTTATATTCATGAATTGTTTTATGAAATAATGAACTAATGTGAGTATATATATCTCTCCCATTTTAGTCTCAATTCCAACTAGCACGCACCATGTCTCTGCCCTAAATGGATCCAATTATGCTCATTAGAAGGAATCCATTGAAGTTGTCTTGGGTTGCATTCAATTAGACCTTTCCCTAATAACACCAGAACCGCCAAAACCATCTGATGATGCCACTGAATCAAAGATTAATCGTTACGATGCATGGTTTAGATCGAATGATACATGCCTAAAAGTCATAAAGTATTCAATTTCTGAGTCTATGAAAGGTGTCATCCCTAAAGTAGATAAGGTCAAAGCTTTCCTGATCGAAATGGGAAAACGATTCAAGAAATCTGATAAAACTAAAGTGGGTATTCTTTTTAATAAATTAATTCGCTCATCCTACGATGGAAAAGGAAATATCCGGGAATACATTATAGAGCAGATTGAAGTTGTATCTAAGATCCGCTGTCTAGGCCTTATACTTACTGATGACCAACTGATTCACTTAATCATGAACAACCTACTTCCTCAATACGGTACGTTCCTGGTGAACTATAACACTCTAAAGGACATGTGGACATTGGACGAACTGATCTCTCAGTGCGTTCAAGAGGAGGACATGATTAGGCAGTTGGGCAAAGTACAAAATATTAATATGGTGTCTTCAGGACATGGGCATGGACATGGATATAAAGGAAAAAGGAAAAGAAACTAAGGTTCTAATAATGGATCCTCAGGTCCTCCAACAGGGAACCATGAGAATCAATCTGGTAATGGATCGAACCGCAAATGGGCTAAAAGCAATAAATGCTTCTTTTGCAAAAAGGCGGGTCATCGAAAGAAAGATGCGAAAAGTATAAGAAATGGCTCATAAAGAAAGGTAATAACTTTATTCTTGTCTGTTTTGAATTTAATCTGACCGATGTGTCGATGGATTCCTGCTGGATAGATTCAGGAACTATTATTCACATATACACTTCTATGCAGGAATTACTACAAGTCAGGCCACTAAACGATGCAGAGTGCTTAGTATACGTAGGCAATAGTGTCAAGGTAGACGTGGAGGCAATTGGAGTCTATAGGCTTAAGTTAGAGTCTGGTTATTTTTTGGATTTAGTAGATACATTTGTGTGCCTTATATAAGGCGTAATTTAGTTTCTATTTCTCATTTGGATAAGTTGGAATATTCATTTCAATTTGAGAGTATAAGATTTAGTATTTACTTTAATTCGATTAAAGTTGGCACCAACTCTATGATGAACAACTTATATCAGTTAGACTTGATTGCCTCACATGTCTATAATGTTAATGCCTTTCATGAAAATAAAGTAAGATCCAAGCAAAGGCTAGACTATGAGAATTCCTCCATGTTGTGGCACAGGCGACTATGTCATATATCTCGTGAGAGATTGGACAGGCTTGTGCGAGAAGGAATTCTCCATTCTCTAGACTTCTCCGACTATAATGTGTGCATTGATTGCATAAAAGGAAAACAGACCAAAACTAAAAAGAAATGTGCAACAAGGAGTGTAGGTTTCTTAGAGGTGATACATACAGACATTTGTAAACTATTCCCTACAGCTTCATAGAGTGGATACAAATATTTTATTACCTTTATAGATGACTACTCTCATTTCGGGTACCTCTACCTTATTAGTGAGAAATCAGATGCCCTGAATGCCTTTAAAATCTATAAGGCCGAAGTTGAAAATCAACTTGATAAAAAGATTAAAGTTGTCAGATCTGACTGTGGTGGTGAATACTATGGCAGATATGACGAATCAGGTCGCAATCTAGAGTCATTCGTTAGATACCTACAAGATTGTGACATTGTCGCCCAGTACATTATGCCTGGTACTCCAGAGCAGAATGGTGTGGCTAAAAGACGCAATCACACCTTTATGGATATGGTGCGAAGCATGGTTAGCAATTCGACATTACCAGAATCTTTGTGGGGTGATGCGATCAAAACCGCAGTTCATATTCTTAACAGGGTCCCCAATAACGCAGTAAGAAAAACCCCTTTTGAGCTATGGAATGAGAAAAAAATCAAGTCTTTGATACCTACACGTTTAGAGATGTCCTACTGAGGCCAAAATTTACAACCCGCATGAAAGGAAGCTCGATCCTATAACCATAAGTTATTTCTTTATTGAATATCCAGAAAGGTTAAAAGATGACACTGAAAATAGTGGGAGCACGAACATTAGAAACTTTGTATTTGAGGAACAAAGGACTGTGACTCCAGTCATAATCACTCAAGATCATGTGGATATAAATGCTGCAGTCGACCCTACAATCATTGTAGAACACCACGATGAGCCTCAATTACAACTCACCCGTGAGGAAAATAAAATTCACACCCAAGAGGCTGAACCATTAAGAAGATCCGAAAGAGAGAGAAGACTTGTAAATCGAGACGATTACATTGTATACTTACAAGAGTACGACTTTGACATAGGAGTAGAAAGGATCTTGAATCATTTACATAAGTCAAACAAAGTGCTGATTCTTCTCGTTGGTTTGATACTATGAAAGATGAGTTAAAATCCATGAGGGACAATAAAGTATGGAATCTTGTTGAGTTACCCACTGGAATAAGGCCAATTGGTTGTAAATGAATATTTAAAACCAAGCGGGACTCCAAGGGTAATGTCGAAAGATATAAAGTCAGAGTTGTTGCCAAGGGTTTTAACCCACGTGAGGGCATTGACTTTAAGGAGACTTTCTCAGCAGTATTTAAAAAAGACACATTCAGGATTATAATGGCTCTTGTAGCTCATATGGACTTAGAGTTACATCAGATGGATGTAAAGACAGCATTTCTCAATGGGGATCTGAATGAGAATGCATACATGTTACAAGCCGAAGGTTTTATAGCTAATGACTCAGAACATTTGGTTTGCTACTAAAGAAATCCATCCATGGGTTGAAACAGGCATTGTGACAGTGGTACCAAAGTTTCATGAAGTAACTACCTCATATGGTTTTTGTAGAAAACACTGAAGATAAATGTATCTACATTAAAATCAGTGGGAGTAAGTTCGTTATGATGATTTTATATGTTAATGACACTGTTGGCTAACAGTGATATCAGGATGTTGAGCGACACCAAGAAATTCTTATCTCAAATATTTGAAATGAAGGATCTTAGTGACGTCTCTTATGTTATCGGCATTGAGATTCGTTGTGACAGATCACATGGATTACTCAGCCTGTCACAGAGGGCCTATATTACTAGGATACTCGAAAGATATGGCATACAAAATTATGCTTCCGAACAGTCGCCCATTATAAAGGGCGACAAATTTGGCTTATTTCAGTGTCCAAAGAATGATTTGGAAAAGAATCGAATGAAAGAATTTTCGTACGCATCAGTAGTAGGGAGCATCATATATGCTCAAGTCTGTACGTGATCGGATATTGCCTTTGTTGTTGGAATATTAGGGAGATACCTATTTAATCTAAGAATGCATCATTGAATAGCTGCAAAGAAAGTATTGTGGTATCTACAGAGAACGAAGGACTTTGGACTCACATACAGAAGATCCGATCAATTGAAGTTGATTGGATATTCAGACGCAGATTTTGCAGGTTGCGTTGACACTAAGAAGTCCACCTCATGATACATCTTCATGATGGTTGGAGGAGCTGTGTCTTGGAAAAGCATGAAACGGTCTATCACAATCTCTTCCACTATGGAAGCTGAATTTATTGCCTATCATGAGGCATCTAATCAAGCGTTATGGTTACAAAGTTTCTTCTTAAGTATATTCCAAAACCATTGAGAATATTTTGTGATAATTCAGTTGCAATTTCCTTCTCTAGTAACAATAAGCATTCATCAAGGTTAAGGTATATCGACATCAAATATCTTGTTGTAAAGGAAAGAGTTCAAAATCATCAACTGTCCATGGAGTTCATGGGCACTAAGCAGATGATTGCAAATCCGCTCACTAAAGGGCTCCCTATCACGCCATTTCAGGAGCATATGACATCCATGGGAATCATTGATCCCACAGATGTTTTCAATTAGTAGGGGTTGAGCGTACTTTGATTTTCACAGACATTTAAGAGATCTCATTGTATACAGTTTTGATGATTTTGATATAAAGTTTTATTTCTACTTCTCACTTAGTATGCGCAATCTAATTTGAGAAAGTCGAACTATAGTCATATCTCGTTGGAGACATTTGAAAGCTTCAGGACCTCTTAAGGATAGACACACATCATCACAGTACGTTTGTAATCTTTATACCATACTTCCTACTTTCTGATTTATCTCGTTAAGGTTGAATGCATTCGTGACTACGCTTAGTCTCACTTCGCCTAGATTAATGATGTGATGACTACCGCGATTCGATGTTGATAATCTTAATGAACCAGATTGAATATCATTACTCGCATTATCCTACCATTACAGTGGTTAACCATTTGGATATTTTCTTAAAATAAAATTAAAATTTTCAAAAGTATTTTTTTTTAGACTAATCCTTGACATTATTCAATATGTCCCAAGTGGGAGAATGTAAGAACTCTATAAGGTGGGCCTCATTGATCAATGGTCAGAATTGTCTTAAGGTAGGTTAGATAATGTGATCGGGTAATCGAGTGGACCTCGCTGCGTTGTGATAATTTCAGGAATGAACTGCGTAAGGGATTTGGAATGTTATTACTTTGATACGCACACATAAGGGTATACATCGAGTCGAACTGAGTCGAGCTGGCCTCAGCTCAACCCAGCTCGACCACCAGCTGACCTCAGCTCGAACTCGGCTCGGTTCAGTCCTCGAGCCTGACTGGCCCGCTCAGCTTGGTTCGGTCAACAACTTGGACTAGTTCGAGCCAAAATTGAGCTGAGTTTGCCTGTGCAGCATTTCCACAAACACCTGGACTGTACCTTCAAAATCCCACTGTATGGGAAATAACAGCAATGGTTTTTAAGGTATTTTATCAAACACCTTCTAAGCAACATAAAAACCAAGAAAAAGGGTATTTATTTCATGTCCATACCTTCCTTGCCACCAGCCACACTTCGTTGAGTCATTTCATCAAACACTTGGTGAGCAACATCAATATCAAAGTAACCGAGTCATCAAACTAGTTCGATCCGAGTTCGATTCGAGCTGGATTCAATCTGAGTCGAGTCAAGCTGGGGCCAACTTTTTTTTTTTTGGTTTGTTAACACACGCACACACACCCCCACACTCACGCCGTAGTGGGATTTCACCACCTATGGATACTTGAACCCTTGACCGGGTGTTGAAACTCCTGAGAGTCTACCACCGGAGCAAGAGTAAGGATCCAGCTGGGGCCATGTCGAACTCAGCTCGAACTCATTTTCGAGCTCAAAAAATCAGCTCGACTCAGCTCGAACTCAACTTTGAACCGAGTCGAATCGAGCTTTTTTGAGTCGAGTCGAGCGAGCTAACTGAGCTAACTCGGTTCGTGTACACCCCTACGCACATAGCAATATGTATTTTACTAGGACACCGATACGTGTGGAGCCGTGGGTGAAGAGTTTTGATGGGTTTCAAACTCTCCACCCCTGTTATCTATAAAAGAAGGCTAGGTCCCCAATCCTATACTACAAGAGAGAAGAGATAATCTCAGTCCCATCAATTTCTTCTATTAGGGTGTTAAGGAAAGGAAGATCCTGACATTATATTTATGGTATTCTATTTCCAGTATTCTGCATCTTCGACTATGGCGTCTAAGTTAGGTAAGCCATCTAAACCCTTTGATCTCTACGTCCTATTCACAAATAGATCTCTGAAATTTCTGCATTAAGCCACTGTAACATAGGAGTAATAGAAGTTTTGGATCAAGCTGATATTTGTGTTTTCCCTTCATCTTGATTTGTGTGACATTTTGAACGGATGTTGATTAGCTATTGAACCCGACAGTGGCGAGTCTTGCTACTAAAGTGACATCACCACGTTCTTTGAGTCCACCATGATGTATGTGTTGTATCCACACTATCCATCCACTTGGAGAGATTATTTTATGGCATGAGCCAAAGAATGAGTCAAATCCAAAGTTCAAGTGGACCTCACCACCACCAAAAAAAAAAAAAAAAAAAAAAAAAAATAAAAAAAAATAAAATAAAGAAAGAAAGAAAGAAGGAAGATATCAGCTTTATGGAAAACACAAGTATCAGCTTGATCGAACCTGTTTATAAGTTAACACAGACATGGAATAAGGGAAAACACAAATATCAGCTTGATCGAAAACTTATGTTGCCCAAGGAAGTTTTTAATGGTAAGTATTCAATTCCGACTGTTTTCTATGTTGAGGTTCACTTAAGATTTGCATCTGCCTCATTCTTTGACTCATGTCATAAAATAATCTCTACAAATGGATGAACGGTGTAGATACAACACATACATCATGGTGGGTCTCACATAATGTGATGACGTCAATTCAGTAACGACAAATAAATATCACAGTAGGCCTTTGGAAGATTTCAACAATGGATGTGTGGTCCAATTATTGCCCTTTGGATATGATTCCATTTTGAGTGCATGGCTTGAAATATCTAGTAAAACGGATAAACGGCTGGGATAAAATACAGACATCCCGGTGGGCTCCACCGATATACGATTTAGAGATATACCATATTACAGTACTACCGGCCCCAACGACCGTATCATTTCCGACTAGCTGAAGAAGAGAAATGTCAACATACAACGTGTAGTGGAACCGGATTAGGTGAGACCGGGAAAGCTTGAGTTTCAATGGGGCAGCGGATTGGGTGTTAACCGGGTAACACTCTTAGTGGATGTTATCATGATCGTGTGGCCCATTTTGATGGATGTGTTATATATCCACACTGTCCATCTATTTCTTCAGATTATTTTATGACTTGAACCTAAAACTTAAGCAGATCCAAATCTCAGGTGGACCATACCACAGGAAATAGTTGTGATTGAATGCCCACCATTAAAAACTACCTATAGCACAACTAGGACTCACCATAATATTTATTTTCCATCCAACGACTAGAAAATACACAGATCAGCTTGATTCAAAACATTTATGGCCCACGATACATTTTTAACGGTAAATCACCTCAATTTCCAATGGTATGGTCCACCTGAGACTTGTATATGCTTGAGTCTTAGGATCAGGTCCTAAAATGAGATGGAAAATGGCTGCACTGCATGGATATATATCAGGAGCCACCCAAAGCATATTTGAAGGGCAGGAGAATTAGGTGTGACCTACTTGAGTGGGTGCTGCGCTGACAGCATGACCTATGCATTGTATATCCACACCATCTATTAATTTTTTTTTCCACATTTCAGTGCATGGTCTTAGAAGTTGTTGGCCAACTAACATCGCATTTGGGTTGGACCAATGAAAGAAGCAAGGGGCTCACCCAATCAAGTGTTTCCCTCACCCCACCCAATCCCTCGTGGACTAAATTGCGGGATGGCATAGTAACTCTGCTACACTGTTTGTGGTGACTTGGCTAGTGGGATTTGATTGTGCCATATGGACTTCCTCAAGTGGGAATATAATTGGACCACATGCCTAGAGGTGTGCACGA
>JAJHSJ010000007.1:18218152-18542834 GCA_021015155.1 Magnolia officinalis
GTGACGCTTTCTGCCTACACTTGATCTTGATGTCAGTATACCACAAGGCCCGTTTGGACGGTGGATTGGAAGGGATTGAACAGTATTACGGTGGATGGCATGGATTTCAAGGTAATATGGTGTTGTCAGTGGATTGTCTTAAGATCCATTGGATTGCTAATCCGTAACATCCCGGATTTTCACTGTTTTAGATTTCCAAAAAATCCTTGATATATTTTTTTTAATTAACTTATACTATCACATACTGACCATTAGCACTCAATGTTAGCTTATACACGAGTTAATTAATCCAAGATTAGCCCAATTTTACTAGAACCAGACAGGCCGTGATAAGGCCTGGTGCAGGCCGCTAAGCCAGATGATTGTTTACACTTAAAGACGGCCGTGTTGGCCACCCAGCAACCGAGGAGGGTCAGAGAAAAATCTAAAACTTTAGAAAATCATAGATCTCACTGGGCTTGTAGTCCATCGCGGACTGCGGACCCAGTGGACACCCAGAAGTACCATCTGGCGCTTGCCCAATGCGCCCCACCAATGCCAAATTAAAATCTGGCACTGACAAAAGAAACTGAGACTCCGGGCCTTCCAGCCGTCGAAATTCTTCCAAATTTACGGTGAAGGTTTAATGTATTTTTCAACGCCTGCCTACCAAATCTGGGCCCCGATCGTGGCACGATGACCGTTGATCGTAAATCGGACCCGTGCGACCAAACCCCATATCCGATCGCTCCCAAATTTTGCATGGCCCTTTATCGGACCGTGGATCACCTACCCTATAAATTTCATGGCCAGAGGGCCACCAGAAATGCCCCATCAATCAGAATGGCCCCCAAAGGGCCACTTAAAGGTCGGAAACACTTGCTCAGATCATATATCCGTTCATCCGTTCGCCCTAAATTTTTGCACGGAGCCTAGTCAAGCTATAGGGCACCTACACACCAAATTTGGTGGTTAGAGGGGTGTTAGGGCCACCCCAACACCAATAGGGAATCCCATAAGTCTATTTTAGGAAATTGTGGAAACTTGGGGCCTTTTTCACCAAATATGGAATTATAAAAAGGGCCTCATTTGGGCACCCCTCTCCCCATACGAATTTTACCCTAGAAGAGAGAAAAGGGAGAAGAGAAAGAAGAGAAAGGAGAAGAAAGAGAGAGGGAAGAAGGCATGGTGGACTCTCAATCAAGGTGGGGCCCAAGAGGATCAAACCCACAACCTCCTACACCTTCTCCAAGAAGGATCCCTCATCCACGGCCGCTCTTCATCCCGTTGGGCATCTAGGTAAGATCCATCACCAAATTTCCTTGAAACCCTTGTAATGAAGGGGATTTGCATGTGAATCTAACATGTGATGGTTGCTCCTAGGATTCCGGTCGTTCTACACCAAGATCCACATCTCCTAGGTCATTCCTACGTCTTCAACAAATCCGAAGGTGCGGACTATTGATCTTAGGTGGCCTAACACCATTTATAGTATGGGTCTAATGATTTTGGTTGCTTGGTTGTGGTATTGAAAAATCTAGAGGAATCTAGGAATGGGTGTTTGTTGAAACTACATGGATTTACATGCTTAACTCTTGTTGATGTTGATCTTATCCCTCATATGTTATTTTGGCTTATGATGACTTCATGTTCTTGTTTGTGATTGTTTTCCACAATGAGTTACTTCATAGTGCATAGTAATCTTGACTCTTTGTATGGTTGATCCCTTGAAATGTTGGAAGTGCCTAGCTTCCTCTCTAACCCACGGGCACACAACATACACTTGTTTCTACTAATTTATCATGCTTGTTAGGTAAATAGACTTGTTATGGTGGAATGTATGCAACATGACACTGGAATGTTGGTTGATAAGCTTGATGTTGGTATGTTATATCTCATTGTCAAACCCTTGGATTGTCGGAAACTCGAGGTTAGACGGTAGTCCCATTGGTTGGACCACCCTAAGACTAACCACGCAAGTCGGACGAGTGTGTATGGGCGGCAGCAGTTCGACTGCATGGGTCTAGTACTCGATGTCGTTCATCTCGTGCTCGCCTGACTCGTGCGGTTTAGTCTACTTACTGGTAAATCATGTTTGTTAACCCTGTGTGCTCACATATGTATGGAACCTGAACCACCCTGCAACCATTGTAGCCCATTGATAATCCACTTGTGACTGGTCCACAGCCTCGTGAGCCGGGCATGGTGGAATGGGACACTGTGTCCGAGCTGTCGGCCTACGCTGGGGTACCGCGCCTCCCCGTAGTGACCGCGAGCGATCCCTTCCTTTTGGCACTCCTCATGTGCTTGGAGTCGGGGATGGGGAACCCGACGGGATCACGGATCGCGGTGCCCTGGCCTCGCGCATTGAGGGGTCTCGGCACCGCAACTAGTTGAGGGCATTGATACGTGGGGTGAGTCAGTTTCTCAAACTTGCTGGATGAACGGAATTAACTAAGAACTTGGCTAACATATCATTGCATCGCATTAGCTAGGGTGGCGACTCGGCAGTCGAGGTCGCTCTGAGGGAGTGTTGTCATATGCGATCGTAAGATGGAGTCGCTTGAGGGAGAGTTGTGGCGAGGGCATGCATCATTTCATCCATCATGCATGCACATTAATAAGATTAGTTTAGTGACTGTGAATGATTGTTTTTCATTAAATCCGTAATATAACTGATGTTTGTGATAACTTGAGACTAATAGTTCACACTGAGTTGATCACTCACTCCCACTCTGGGACGGTGTTTTAAAACACCAACCAGACCCATTCATAGATGCAGGTGACTCAGGGCATGAGGAACCTGGCGAGGTGAGCTTTGACGAGGAAGACGAGTTCTCATACTTTCAGCTGATGGGCGGCTCTCCCTCGGCTTGATCGAGCTGAATTTGGATTTGCTGAGCCGCGGGCTCCGCTTTAGTCTTTTGGATATAGCCTTTTTTCTCATTATCCTGTTGGGCAACGCCTTGGGCGACCCTTTATTATTTTGGACCTGTACATTTGTGAGATTTCCTTCATTTCAGTAGACTGGTGCGATTGTGCTTCATGATTCAAGTTATTCCAAATTGCGCAGTTAAATTTGATTAATCATAAAAAAAAAAAAAAAAAAAACCATAAATGCATGATAAGTGACACTCAGGAACTCGGGAGTCGAGTCTATGCACGACCCCCGATTTTCTGGGGCGTTACATCCCCGGATTGCTATATCGAGTCTGTTTGGCACGCCCGGCCAATCCCAGGATTAAACCTTCCCATTCATTCCAATCCATCAAACCAAACACTGTCCCAAGCAAATTTGAACGGATTAGGGTGGATTGGATGGGATTTAAAGGTAATGATGGTGTTGTCAATGGATTGTCTTAAGATCCATGGGGTTGCTATATCCCGGGAGCAGATCACACAGTCTGTTTGGCACGACCGGCCAATCCCGGGATTTAACTTCCAATCTCTTTCAATACCATCCAATCCCTTCTAATCCACCTATCCAAATGGACCCTAAAGTGGCATTTCGTCTTCTTCGATTTGCAGGCAGAACACTCAATTTTGTCTAGGGGTCGTTTGACAGCATGGATTGGAGGGGATTGGAGGGGTTTCAAATCCCCTTGGTTGTTTGGCGGATATCCAGGGGGTTTCCAATCCCCTCTTTGAGGGGTGTTTGTAATCCACGGTGAGAGCTTGGATTACACCTAAAATCATTTCAATAATTGCAGGTGTAAATGCATGTCACGGTACACTATTATTCTATTGGGCACATGGCTCATTAACGATGATCAGCACCGTCCAAACATTGTTCATGTAGATCAGCACTGTCCAAACATTGTTCAGCACCATCCAAACATTGTCCATGTTAATCAACGATTAAAAATCGTTGGTTAGTCACTCAGACATGATCTTGTGCTTGCGGTCCATCCGAGACTTGGAATTTCATCATTTTTAGGCAAAGCATATATTTTAGCCGGCTTATCACAACCATAGTGTCAAAAATTATGCATCTCACTAATTAGAGATATTAAAGTAGATTTATTAATTAAATTCAAACCCCTGTAAATATACCATTTATAGGTATTTTTGAATTAAAGTTGATTCACACTCTAGGGTGTCAAACACACTGGGAGGATTACCAATCTAGGGGGTTTCCAATCCTGGGGGTTGCCAGGGTTCCAAATCCACGCTCCCAAACAGGCCCTTAAGTTCAACTGTAAGTTCCATCAGCAGCGCTCTCAAGTTTACTGTCCATCTCGTCGTACCAACTCAAGGTCCGTGCCGAACGACCTTCACGTGAGCAATTTAGTCTCGATGGACGCATTAAAAATAACATCCGATCCTGTTTTCACGCTCAAACTCTTGAGATGAGATACATATCCAGATGGGAAAGGTTGGTGATGACCAAGCACCTGTAAGTATACACGTGAGGTTCACGTACCGTTCGTCCGTTCCCTTGTTTGACCACAACATCGGACCTGCCGTTACATTCTCCTATGAAACCGGGATACAAAAACGTATCGGCACACGTATCGTGTCTGGGTGGCCAACTGGCCATGTTTAATAGGAAGCGGATTGCGTACTGAGTAACTCAGTACGATAAGCGTACTGAGTAAACTCTGTGGGGGTTCACCATATCTATGTATTTTATCCACTCCGTCCATCTATTTTATTAGATAATTTTATGACATGGGTCCAAATTTTAAGGATATCCAAGGCTCAAATACACCGCACCACATGAAACAGTGTGAATTGAAATTACACCGTTGCAAAATTCTTGAGTGTAACTGAATTTTTTTTTTAAGCTTATATTTATTTTTTTCCCTTCATCCATGTCTTTGTGATATTATTAACAGCTTGGATGACAAATAGACATCACTGTAGGGCCTAGGAAGGTTTCAACGGTGGAAATCATTATTCCCACTGTTTCCTGTGGTATGATCCACTTGATAGTTGGATATGCTTCAACTTTTGGCTCAACCCCTTAAATGAGCTGAAAAAACGTATGAACGGTGTGGATAAACCACTTATTTTCACGGTGGGCCCAACTGAGTTTACTCAGTACGATAAGAGCGTACTGAGTTACTCAGTACGCAATCCGCACGTGGGGATGCAGCACTAGGTTCTTGTCCCGTGCGGACGCGGATTTCCTGTGAAAAATAGGTGGGGCCATCATGATGTTTGTGAGAAATCCACCCGTTCATCTATTTTGTGAGATCATTTTGGGACATGAGAGCAAAAGTGATCAGGATCCAATATTCAAGTGGGCCGCACTAAAGGAAAAGGTGGGTAGGAAAATTCCTACTGTTGAAACATCCATGGGTCGACAGTGATGTTTACATGCCATCCATACCGTTCATAACGTCATTCCTACTGGGATGAACTGAAAACACAAATATTAGCCTGATTCACAACTTCTGTGACCCCACGAATATTTCAACCGTGGAAGTTCAATCCTCACGTTTTCAGTCCACCTGAGTATTGGATCTGGTTCATTTTAACCGCATCACATAAGTTGATCTTACAAAACGGATGGACGGAGTGGATTTCTCACAAAATCACGGTGTGCCCCACCTAGGTTCCCAGCGCAGTAACTTCCTACCATAGCCTTTCACAGGAAATCCGGGTCCTCCAGCTAAGCCTCTCACATTTTATAAGATCCAAAGCGTGGATCAGTAAAATCCCACTGGTTAGATGCTTTCCGTATAAATTGAGGCTGATCCGATCGTCAGATGAGCTACAGGTGTATCTTTAATTTGAACGGCTGTTATCTCTCACCCATCATTTCTTCTGTACATACGGACTGGACTTGGGCTAGAGTGGAAGATTTTGGGCTGGGATTGCCGTTGACAGCCCTATCTACGCCAGTCTGGCTCGTCTGACGCTCCTTGTAACTTGCACGCGTGTGCGATGCCACACGTGAAAAGCAACTTCCTGAAACGTCAACTCTCGAAATCACCGACTTCTTTTGGTGTTCGCTCACGCGACTCACGCGTCACGTGATTAGCGCCAGACATGCAAGTGTACTCTCCGATGACGGCTAATGCAGCATGTGCGTCGGAGCCGGAGGTCCCAGTTGTGGGTCCCATCGCGTATATTCCATGAACGAAAGGTCATGCAATCACTCACAGGTGGGCCACACATGTACGTTGGATGTTGATCTGTTGGCTTCATTTTAACCATCCATTTCCGTTGTATAAGTGCGGACCACATGCTCGTTTTAAGGCCTTTACACCGAATCCCACCAAATGAACGTAACTAATTCTCCTTTTACTATTACGCACGTGCTTTTTCCTTGAACATGTGGGCCCACCTTCTGGTAATCGGATACGTTCAACTTGTGGGCCCCATCATGGGATAGGTGATGCCTCAAAAGCTATCTTATCTCTTAATATTTGGTTCCTAAAAATGGACAATTACAGCTAAATGTTCAGATTTAATGAGAGATGAATCAGACGATGGTGGAGATTTTTCAATTATCTCCCATCCACTATGGGCCCACCACATAAAAATATCGGATTATAAACAACCGTTTTCCACACTTAGATTTGAAACGGTAAATTCCTTGAGGGAGATGAACATGATTCACTAATCAGATGAAAGGCGAGAAATTGACCACTGTAGACACCACTTTTTACCCAGCGTCTTTTCAAAGCGCTCCCAAACCTTATTTTACCAAAGCAGACCATTATGTACGGATACACTATTCGCATACGAGAATACACTTGCATTCACTACCTATAGCTACGGATTAGAACCGTAGCCATAGGTATTTAGCCAAGTGAATACAGGATATTTTCGTCTGCAAATGGTGTGTCCGTACAGAATGGTCTACTTTGGTAAAGTAATGTTTGGGAGCGCTTTGAAAAGACGCTGGGTAAAAGGTAGTGTCTATATTGGTCAATTTCTCGATGAAAGGCAAAAGTAATATAATGCCGCAGGGTAGTCCAAGATGGGGTGCACATGGAACTTGTAGAACAGGTAAACCGGATGGAACTTTGGTCCGATTATGAAGTTCACTGGTTTCGGTCTGGTTTTGGTTCCGATTCTAACCCTCGGTTCGGGGTTCTATAGAACTAAACCAAATCGTAGGACCGAACTTGGAATCAAACTGAGTTTATAATGTATTTTAGTTGTTCATTTGACTCATGATTTATGATTTACAATACGCCTTTTGATTGTTTTTATAAATAGTTTTTGCGTACCTTAACACAATATCTAGACCATTTATCAAATGGATCACAACATGAATAGACATGCGGTGGATTATAAAAAAACATGCAATTAGGTTGGATTATAAAAAGCCCAGAACCGTGGAACCAAACCGAACCAAATCGAGTTTTATGGTCCAATTTCGATTCAGTCCTAAGGTGCAAACTATCCGATTTCGGTATCGATGTTCCTATAATAGTTAAGAATGGTTCGGTTTAAGTTTCACCCCATAATTGGACTGAATTGAGCCGTGTGCACCCCTAGTCTAGGACTGGGAACTCGGTCCTGCTCATCAGCAAACGTGTAATTTTGCAGATATGCACAGTAATATTTACACATGAGATCTACAGTTCAGTGATACAAAAACCATTGATCGGAAGGGATCCACCATCCATGAGGATGTCTAAGAAATGGACGGCCAGTGCAAAAAATGATCCAAGTTCTACGTTAGAGAGATCTATCGGGGAGATTTCAGGAGAATCCCACATTGATGGTGGGTCCCTTGAGATCAACGGTTTCGATCACATATATGGGCCCCATGTGTATGATATGAACTGCAAGTTTGCTGTTGAGCGGGACTCGGTACTCACCAACGGTTGGGAAACTGCGAAGAAAAGTCAAAAACCTATGGAAGTAAACGACTTCAGTACTCCAGCGGAGTTCCCTGATAACGTAAGTAACCAGTTTGAGGAGTTATATAATACTCGGGCTGTAGATGATTCATGATACGCAGGCATTCAGAAATTGTACACATACATTAACCAGTTAAACCAACTAGACTCTGGAACCCATCTCTAAGTTGCAGATCCAAGATCAGATTGTTTGCACAATTCTGGCCGTTGATTCGTGGACACTTGTTTACCGAAAATGACCATTGGATAATTTTCATTTTTAACCGTCCACCAATCCTATTTTTAGATGATCAGATAAGTGTGATTTTTTGGTTCAATGATGCATATCTACTGGGACCCATAATTTGAATGGTTTAATTTAAGTTACTCGTATGCCACTCATGCAATTTCTTTATATAATGTTTAACTTCCTGCGTATCATCCATCACACTATGCCAGAGTAATTAACAAAGCTTTTCTCCATCTGTTTTCCTACCTATGTGACTTTACTTCCAGTATCTCCAGGGATGGCAAAACTTTCTATCCGGACCGTACAGGTAATGGATGGCCCATGGTTTAACGGTTGCAATTCAGATTGTCTTAATAATATCATCTTTTATGATCATGGTTTAACGGTTGCAATTCAGATTGTCTTAATAATATCATCTTTTAATAATGAGCTATGAAAGTCAAAGATTACTGGAACCACTAACCATCCATATTAAATACGAATCCAACGTATTGATATTTAATACTCTGGCCGAGTACGAAGTTTTATGTGCAGTAACTCGGAAATTGTACACGTGGCACATATTAACTTTTTTTTTTTTTTGTTAGCTTCTTAGTACACCCACTATCAGTTCACACTTCAGTGGCACATATTAAGTCAAACCAAATGGGACGCTTGGAACGGGCAGGAACCTTGAGTGGCCAGCTTGATGTATGGGTCTCATCTACACCGTCCATTCATTTTTTCGTATCATTTTACAGTAAGATCCCAAAAAGGAGATAGATCCAACGCTTAACCGGACCACACCACAGGAAGCAGCAGTAATAATGATTCTCACCGTTAAAACTTTTCTAGAGCCCACCGTGAAGTTTATCTTCCATCCTAACCTATTCATAAAGTTACAAAGACCTGGATGAAGAGAAAACACAAATATAAACTACTTTTTGCATATTACCTTCTATTTGAAGGACACTAATCGGAACGTTTAGCTACATTAATTGTAGCTGAATTTTTATCCATGGGCCATCCGGGATTGAGTCCACTAATGTACGGTCTAAATCTGCCTCATTTTTGCAATATCAACCATTAACTTTGTTTTATGTCGTCCAGTCCACTTGAGTTTTGGATAAGTTTCACTTTTGGGCCATTGTCCCAACATGATATGGCAAAGTGCATGAACAAGGTGGATTTCTCACGAGCATTATGGTGGACCCCACCTAGTTTCCCGTGGAAGGAACTTCCTAGCCATTCCTGTCCTGCTGTTCAGTTGGAAACCAACGGTGGAAGAGAGTTCCCATGGTTTGAAGCTATGTGGGGCCCACCGAGAGAAATCCAGTGTAGTGGCCACAGTTTTGCTGGATCCTATGTTCCTTATGCCCGCACCATTCATCTGTTTCGAAAGCTTATTTTTTCAAGGCATGATAAAAACCAAAAAAGAAAAAAGAAAAAAAAAGGCATATCCAGATATCAGGTGGACCACATCACAGGAGGGATGAATGTCCACGCTTTAAAATTTCCTCTTGAAATGTTTACACCACCAAAATTACAAATTTGGAATGGTTACATTTTTAGTTTAGGAACGGTTTTAAGCTGTTCCAAATTTGGAACGGTTATATACTATAAATGTAGAAAAAGGGACGGTGAGGTTATCTTCCAACGTATTGATTACATCCAAATATTCGAATGAAGAGAGAAAACTTATGTAGCTGATAAGAAGTTTTTGATAATCAATTACTACTGTTTCCAGTAGTGGGGTGACCAAAGATTTGGATCTAATTTAGTTTTGGATTCCTACCTTAAAATGATCTATCAAAATGAATGGTCAACATGGGTGTAAAGCGCACAAATCACTATGGGTCTGACAGTCATAGATCCACTCACCTCATAGATCCATTGAAACCACATTTGGATGGCATATAAATATCATGGTGGGCCAATAAAGATTTCAAAAGTGAGCCTTATGTTGCCCTTGTTTACCATGAGGTTGACTTGAGTTTTAGAGTTGTTTATTTTTAGATCATGTTCTAACATGAGCAAGAGAAATTGATGGATGGTGTAGATTTTTCATATGCATTTGGCAGGTCCCACGTAACTTCTGGTCACAAGGACTTCTTCAATAGTGTAACAGGCAAATCAAAGTAGGAGAGGGTAGGAGAGGGGTAAGGACAAAAGCCTATGTTTTTAAGACGGCCATTAACGTGAAGGGATTTAATTGGACAGAAAGTAGCTGGCAAGGTTTATGAAATAGTTTTGAAAATCTATCTACCGAGGATTTACTCTGCAATATCCATTTATGACAGTAATCTACCGTCCAAACAAATCTAACCACATTAACTACTGAGCAAGCTTACCTAATCTGCCACGTCAAGACCTTTTCATATGTTTTTCTTGCACGCTGTGCTTTTGAAAATACGTCATCTAAGCACCCTTTCATCAGACGAAACAGCAAACTGACGTCATGGCTCCAATCACATGGGAGTGGATTAAGTGTTATCCGGGTAATACCTTGATGATTTATTGTATATCCACACCGTCCATCTGTTTCTACAGCTCATTTTAGAACATCCCAAAAATTAAACAGATCTAAATCTGATTTGGACCACACCACAGGAAACAGTGGTGATTAAGTGCCTCACAATTAAAAATTATTTTTTGTAATGTTTATTTTCCATCCAACCTATTGATAATGTCAATCAGACCTGGATGAAGGGAAAATACAAAGGTCAGCTTGATCCAGAGCTTTGTTGGACCACAAAAAGTTTTTAATGGTATTCATCACTGTTTCTAATGGCGTGTTCCACCTTAGATTTGAATATTTTTAAGGTTTGGGGCCGCGCACTAAAATAAGATGGAAAAACATATGGACGGCATGGATATACAACAAATACATCAAGGTGGCCCCCACACGGTAATGGTAACATCTAATCCGCTCCCCAATCACACCCCTCTCGCTAGCTTTCACCACAATCTAAAACAACGGCAATCACTACTTCACAATTCATATAGGCATTTCTGTATGTCAATCCACACCGTCCAAACCCCTATCCCAATCTTGGATGGAGGATAATCCAAATTTCACAAGGATAATGTGATCGTAATCATCTAAATTTTGCCCCTAGAAATTTAGACTGTTCAATATTTTACCTTTACCCATGCAAACGATAGCCATCAAATGAATAATTATGGTTGCTCGAGCAATATGATTTTAAAGAAATGCTTCATCCACAACTTGCCCAATGATTTGGATGGATTGGATAGAAGATGAGGAGATTCCATCATTTTCAAAATAATAATAAACTATCATAATAATCCATCAGGAAAATTAGGAACGGCTAAGATTGAACACCAAGAGGTTTATTGGAATACATCCCACGTATTGCAATAGGTCACTGATATTGACCGTTTATATGATGGGCCCAGTCTCTATACGACATCCATAACAAATAAAATCTCTTAAATTGGATTATTTTACACTTTGGTATTTTGATATATATATATATATATATAACTTTAAGTTGGACGGCCACAATATCACTTTTTATGATAAAGGATTGAAGCATTAAATTCGAGAATATCTTCGTGTATCCTTAATCCAAGGAGAGAGCTATCATATAAACAATTTGGATCCTTGACAATAATCTTAATTGAATATACCTTTTCAAGTATGATAGGATATTACGACGATAATATAATGGAAGAGTGTTATCATTATGATTTTAGTATTGCGAATCAAATACAAATATTTTAAGAGAGAGGAATTTGAAATTTCAAATCTAAATAGGCATGTTAATGCATAGAGATTTGATAATTAGACATTAAAGTAATAAAAAAATGTCATTATTACAATTTTACTTTTAAAAACCAAATACAACAATCTTCGATTAAGTAGAAATACTTCTAAGATAAATCAAATATAACAATTCTCAATTGAATATATATCTTTTTAGGAGATAAGTAAAGAAATTTATAGTCATTGTACTTTCTTATTACATAATTGTAATCAAAGGAAAGTATGGCTCATCTATAGGAGGATGGTGGACCAAAGACTCCTCGTCTGACAAGGCGTCATATCTATGGAGAGGGATTCTTCGGGCGAAGCAGGCAGTTCTCCAAAATATAAGCTTCGAGCTGGGTAACAGAGCTTCCATCCGCTTTTGGGAAGACTTATGGGTGAGGAACGAATAGTTGAAAACCCGATTCCCAAGAATCTACCGCCTCGCTCCTGACAAAAGCATCTTCATCAATAACTGTTACTCAGTTACGGTTGCCCAAATAGTTTGGGACATTAGATATTCAAGGAACCTTCACGATCGCGAACTTTCGGAATATATGGACCTCCAGGATTGCATATCCAAGACTATGTCGCAGCTCCATGCGACTGACAGACTATTCTGGAGGATAGGCAAATCCGGTTCCTTTACAACCAAATCACTATATTCTCAGATCTCCCCAATATCTTCCCCGTCTTCCCCTGTTTCACCCTTCATCTGGAGGTACTCAGTGCTTCCTAAGTTCATCTACTTCGGTTGGTTGGTGGGCCGAAACAGAATGCTTACCATAGACAACCTCAGAAAAAGGGAATGCAGACCGTTAATGTTTGCCTTTGCTATATGCAAGAGGCCGAGTCAGTGAACCATCTTTTGGTGCATTGCTCTTTCATATCCCAAATCTTGGTCGACTTCTGTCAATGGTTTTCGATCAGTTGGTGCATCCCATACACATCAACCAACCTTTTATTGTCCTGACACGGGTTCAAATTAGGAAAGATCAGATCGACCATCAGGCGTATGGCTATCCTTGCAATCTGGTGGTCCATTTGGGAAAAGAGGAACGAGAGATGCTTCAACGATAATTTCTCTCCCGCCACCGCAGTGGGGTCCAGGGCTAAGAATGTTGTTCGAATCGGCGATCAACATCAAGAGCCTGAAAAATTATGATCTTAGTTTCCTAGGCAGTTAAGGGCTGTCTAGTATCTCAGCAGATTTGCTTCTCTTTTCTGTTTTCTGTTCTTTTGCTTTTCAGTTTTCTGTATTTCGTTTTTCCTTTTAATGAATTCCATTCCGTTGCTTAAAAAAAAAAAAATTGTAATAAAATTCTTTGTGCAAATATACTTTTAAAATAATAGTAAAGTGTTATTATTATAATTTTATTATAGATAAATCAAACACCACCTTCTTTAAAAGAACATACAAATGTTTAATGAAATAAGTAAAAGAATTACATTTTTTTTTATTAGATATTATCTTCAACCTAAATAGCTCTTCAGAACTGTGTTTGGAACCTCAATTGGGTTACCAAAAGAGGTTAACTTCAATCTAAGTAGGGCTAAACCATTGTCCTTGACACCCAGTATTTAGAATTGTTTTCATTAAAGAGAGGTGTTTACTTGATGGTAGGACTGTAGAGCTTGTGGGGTCCACTATAATGTGTTTGAGACATCTACTCCATCCATCATTTGACAAGAGCATGCTAACTTAGGCCGACCCAAAAGTCAAGTGGGCCTCACTGCAGGAAATAGTGGGGATGGAGATGCCCATAATTGAAACTTTACTAGGGCTCACCTTTACATATTTATATACCATCCAACCCGTTCATAAGGTGAGTCCCACTGAGATGAATGGAGAAACTAACTATCAACCTGATCCAAAACTTCAGTGGGCCCCAAGAAGGTTTCAGTGGTAGCCATCCCATCCCCACTTTTACATATGGTGTGGCCCACTTAGTTTTGGGCTCACATCTTAAGACATTTAGTGGACAATTAATATTCAAGGGAAAAAAGTTAAATCATAGTTCTAAAATTGGGTGACCAAACTCGAAGCTTGACCGAGTCAACTCAGCTCAATAAGAATCAGCCGAGTGAAGACTCAGGCTGACTCATCAACTCAACATGACTCAGCACGACTCAAACCGAATCACTCAGCTGAGTAGGTTGGAAAAAAATGTAATGGGTGAGATTTTGAACTCCCAACCTTCCCAAGATTACAAAAAGGTAATTCCACTATTAAATAGAAAATAATACTATTTAAATATCGAGTCAGGTTGAACCGACTCTCCAAGTTGACCCGATCTGGCTAAACATCGAGTTGAGTTTTTGAGTTTTTAAAATTGAGTCAAATTACCAAAGGCTGAAATATCCAATATATGAGTTCTAGTTTTGTGACCATCCCCCCTATAAGATGAGGGACATCATAAATGGCTTGGATGATTGAAAGTTGACCCACATTGATAGGCTATAGCTCCAATATATTCTAGCAAACCTCTTATTTATTTTCTCGAAAATCTAGATCTTATAGCGGAGGATGACATGATAGTCGACCTAAAGTCATGCATAATATGTAAGAGTTCTATAAGGTGGGCTGAATTGATCAACAGTCTAAATCTATCTAAACATTAGATATTGTGATTTGGCATACTGTGGGGCCATTTGACTTGTGATCAAATTCAAATTCATGTAAGGGATGGTGTGCTTGGATTGTAATATAGTCACAGTGTTTTGGTAAACATATAGAGGGTTTGAGGAGGAGGAGTTTCGATGGGTCATAAACTCCTCTCTTACAATTACTTAATGTTGTAAAAAATATTTATTTTAATAAAAATATATTTTTAATAATAAAATAATATATAATATATAAAAGTTGTTTTGAAAAACACCTTTTTGTGGGTTTCTGGGAATAGTCCCACATGGGAAAGGGAAGAGAAGAAAATGTGGTTTATATGAAAGATGTGGAGTATTATAATATTTACCTTCGTAGTCCGTGGACTATGGACCTTGCGCGAAGCACTGGAACACCCGCGCGGGCGCTCGCGCTCGGTCTCGGTCTCGGACTCGGACTCGGTCTCGGTCTCGGGCTCGGGCTCATGCGAGGGCATGGGCATGTGAGGCAGTGTGGCTGTAGAGGCGCTAGTGGCACACTTCGCACGTCCGCATTGTGTCGCAGAGGGTCGCTCCTTCGCGACCTTGAGCGAACCGGAGCGAGACATGTGTGAGTCAAGGGTCGCTTCTTCGCGACCTTAAGCGAACCGGAGCGAGACATGTGCGAGTCGCGGTGCGACTATGTGGCTTAGGCGGGTGGCTGGTTGGCAGAGAGACTAGAGAACTTAGAGAGAGATCTCTCAGTATATATAGACTGACTGAAAAGAGCTGTTGCAGCAGAAACTGCAACAGCTGAGCCATTAGTGCAGGGCCCAGCTGTAACTGCTGCATGGCTAACCCAACAGTTAGAAAACGGCTAGCTGTTGTCTCACAACAGTCAGCATGCAGCAGATTAATGGTCCATGCACAACAGTCAGAAAATGGCCATAAAACGGCTAGTTTTCCAACAGCCAGAAATGGCTTAATGGAATTTAAGTCTCTGGACCATAACCCCCTAACCACCATAGCCTATAAAAGGAGAGTCTGGATGGGTTTTCAAACCATCTCACAAACCAATCCAGCACTACCATACGAATTGAGAAAGCCCACTAATCCTCTCTTATACTCCAGTAATTCCAGCAACAAGACAGCAAGGGTTTAACCATTGTAAGAAGAACAGACCAACAGTGTGGTCTAGGACAGTTCAACAGAACCAGTGGCTGAAGAATTGACCAAAGCAGTGGTCTAAAACACAATTTTCTTCTTTTTTTTTTTTCTTTCTTTTGGAATTTTCTCTATATTGTAATACTACCAGAAATTATGAAATTGAGTTCCAATATGTGGGCCTTCGTGTTTGCTGAACGCAGACCTACACCAGGCTCGTCGTATCCTAGAAGCTATTTGCCTGTAACCTATCAGCTTACTCAATTCACTTGAGTAGGGGCAAATAACGCTTTAAGGACAGCATTTTTTCAGACGTGCTTCAGCCTGTCCTTATTTTTTATTATCTTGATTTTTCGGTTTCCATATTATACAGAAATTATATCAATCTGTATAAAATTCTCAACAATCTTAAAGCGTTATTTGTAATGGAAGCCGACAGTGTTTCATCCATCAAGTTGATGAATCAGGACTTGATATGTCTTAATCGGTTCGATGGAACCAATTTTACAAGATGGCAAGACAAGCTGAAATTTCTCCTAACGGCGCTAAAGATCTACTATATATTAGATCCAAATTTGCAAGTGCTACCTGAAGCAACCGACGACGACACACCTGAATAGGTGGCCGCCCGCACCAAACGAACCGAAGACGAACTCTTGTGTCGAGGACACATTCTGAACGCACTCTCCGACCGTCTCTACGATGTACCAACAGACGTCATCAGCAAAGGAGATCTGGGCCGCTCTGGAGTTCAAATACAAGGCTGAAGAAGAAGGTACCAACAAGTTTCTCATCGCCAGGTATTTTGACTTCAACATGGTAGATAACAAACCGCTGCTACCCCAAATCCAAGAATTGCAGCTAATAGTAAACAAAATCAAAGCGGTAAAGATAGATCTTCCTGAATCATTCTAAGTCGGGGCTATAATCGCCAAATTGTCACCGATGTGGAAAGACTATAGAAAGAAGTTGCTACATAAAACTGAGGACTACACACTGGAACAAATCCAGAAACACCTCAGAATTGAGGAAGAATCCCGTAACCGCGACAGAAAGAATGATAACGGGAATACCTCGTCCAAGGTACATGCAGTAGAGAACTCTAATAACAAACATCCTAAGAAGGACAATTCCCTGAAACCCAATAAAGGAAAATTCAAGAAAAACACCCAAAAGAAGAACGGAAAGTTCAAAGGCCCATGCTATGTCTGTGGGAAAACTGGGCACTATGCTCGAGTATGCCGATATCGCAAGTCTAAACAAGAGGCAAGTGCAGTAGAAGAAGGCGATATAGTGGTCATGATCACTGAGGTGAATACCATCCAAGACAAAGTTCCAGGATGGTGGTATAATACTTTCGCTACAGTACATGTGTGCTACGACAAATCAGCCTTCAAAACCTATGAGGAATTGACCGATGGTCAAGAAGTCCAAATGGGTAATGAAGTCCGATCGAAGGTCATCAGCAAAGGAATTGTCGAACTGATATTCACCTCTGGGAAGAAAGTGATTCCGACTAATGTACTGCATGTCCCAAACATGAGGCGAAACTTAGTTTCTGGGGATCTTCTGGGAAAACCAGGGATAAGGGTGGTTTACGAGTCAGGTAAACTGATTCTATCTAAGAACGAGAATTTTGTCGGAAAGGGATATGCTTGTAACGGGATGGTCAAGTTTTCTTTGAATGAAAGTAGCACTTTTGCGTATATGGTTGAATCCGCTGGACTGTGGCATGATAAACTAGCCCATATAGGGTATAGTACCTTGAAGTTCATGGCTAAGAATGGTTTAATCTCATATACAGATAATGAAACTGAAAATGTGAAGTGTGCATATAGGGGTGCACACGGTTCAGTTTCAGTTTTGAAACTGGAACCGAATTGTAAGGCCCACCCCCACAATACATGACATTGTCCGCTTTGCCGAAGCTCACGGCTTTAAAACGCGTCATGTCTGTTAAGGGAGAAACCCAACATATAACCACCACAACTCCAGACAACTCTTCCGATGTGGGACAAGTTACGCTACAATCAACTGCAATAGTAGCTCGCCCAGCACAGTAGCCTGCCAGCCGCACTTGGGGGCCCGCCCACATGTGTGCCCGCCCACGTGTGCCCGCCCACATGAAACAGTGACCGGGGCGTCACATTATCCCCTACCGAGGGCAGAGCCGTCCTCGGCTCTGATACCATTTGTAAGGCCCACCCCCACAATACATGATATTGTCCGCTTTGCCGAAGCTCACGGCTTTAAAATGCGTCATATCTGTTAAGGGAGAAACCCAACATATAACCACCACAACTCCAGACAACTCTTCCGATGTGGGACAAGTTACGCTACAGTCAACTGCAACAGTAGCTCGCCCAGCACAGTAGCCTGCCAGCCACAGAGTAGCTTGCCAGCCGCACTTGGGGGCCCGCCCACATGTGTGCCCGCCCACATGAAACAGTGACCGGGGCGTCACACGAATGGCCAAGGATGTAATTGAATTGGTCCTGCCAGCTGTCAATCTGGACCGTTAATGTGAAGGGGGCCACCTTTAGTTCTCAACCCTTTTGGAACCGGATCCGAACCGTGTGCACCCCTATGTGCATACGATCCAAAATGACGAAGAAACCTTTTCCAAGTGTTGAAAGATCGTCTCAAGTGTTGGATCTTGTGCACAGTGATATCTGTGAGTTAAACGGCATTCTTACTCATGGAGGTAAACGGTACTTTATAACCTTTATAGATGATTGCTCTAGATATGCGTATGTGTATCTATTAAAGAGCAAAGATGAAGCATTGAACATATTTAAAGTATACAAAGCAGAAGTAGAGAATCAACTAAATAAGAAGATAAAAATTCTCCGTAGCGATAGAGGAGGAGAATACTTTTCAAATGAATTCGATAACTTCTGTGAACAACATGGACTGATACATCAATGTACTGCTCCATACACACCTCAACAAAACGGAATAGTTGAAAGGAAGAATAGAACATTAGTAGAAATGGTCAACTCAATGCTGATAAGAGCAAAGTTATCACTAAGTCTATGGGGTGAGGCACTGCTTGCAGCATGTCATATTCTAAATAGAATACCTTCTAAAAAGTATAAATATCTCCATATGAAACATGGAGAGGTAGAAAACCTAACCTAGGATATCTAAAAGTGTGGGGGTGTCTTGCTTACTGCAGAACCCCTGACCCAAAAAGAACTAAATTAGGACCAAGAGCTATTAAGTGCGCCTTCGTAGGGTATGCACAAAATAGTAAAGCTTATAGGCTTCTAGACATGGAGTCTAATACAATAATAGAATCAAGAGACATTGAGTTCTTTGAGAACTCACTATCCTTGGAGTATAAGGATAATGAAATCCAAACTCCTAATAGAGAACCAGATAGCACAGCTCCACAAATAGTGGAAGCTCCTATTGAACCTCGTAGGAGTCAAAGAACAAGAATAGAGAAGAGTCTAGGAGATGACTAGATAGACTCACAACGCATCATTTTCCATCTTGTAGAAGCAGATAGAGAAAATGTTATAAGACAAATACCTATAGTGATGAATATAGAAGATGATCCTAAATCATATAAAGAGGATATATCCTCTAGAGACTCAGCTTTCTGGAAAGAAGCTATAAATGATGAAATGGAATCCATACTATCAAATCAAACATGGGAAGTAGTAAACTTACCTCCAGGTTCTAGACCCATAGGTTGCAAGTGGGTATTTAGGAAGAAATATCACACTGATGGGACTATCCAAACCTTTAAAGCTCGACTAGTAGCTAACGGTTTTAGACAAAAAGAAGGGATAGATTATTTTGACACATACTCACCTGTAGCTAGGATAACATCCATTAGGATATTATTTGCGCTAGCTTCCATACATCATCTTCACATCCATCAAATGGATGTAAAGACCGCTTTCCTGAATAGTGACCTCAATAAGGAGGTATACATGGAACAACCTGAAGGGTTCATTCTATCAGGAAATGAAAACAAAGTATGTAGATTAGTCAAATCATTGTATGGATTAAAACAAGCACCAAAACAATGGCATGAGAAGTTTGATTCCAAAATACTTTCTCATGGTTTCATGCATAATGTAGCTGACAAATGCATATATTCTAAAGTAGATGGTAGTTGTATCATTATTATTTGTCTGTATGTTGATGACATGTTAATAATAAGTAATAAAATGGAAGGTGTAACTGAAACAAAGAGGTTTCTATCTTCAGTATTCAAAATGAAGGATCTTGGATACGTTGATACCATCCTAGGTATCAAAATTAAAAAACATTGTGGGGGTTATGCTTTGTGTCAATCCCATTATATTGAGAAGATACTAAACAAGTTTAACCTTCTAAATATAAAAGAAGCAAAGACCCCATTTGATCCAAGTATCAAGTTAAAAAAAAATACTGGAAGAACCGTTGCACAATTAGAATATGCGAGTGTCATAGGGAGTCTTATGTATGTTATGCAATGCACTAGACCTGATATCACATATGCTGTGAGTAAACTTAGTAGGTTTACTAGTAACCCCAGTACTGAACACTGGAATGCAATTAGTAGAGTCCTTGGTTACTTAAAAGCAACCAAAGACTTGGGACTATTTTATTCAGAGTTTCTGGCCGTATTGGAAGGAAATACCGATGCGAGCTGGATATCGAGTGCAGGGAACAACAAGTCTACTACAGGGTGGGTATTCACTCTAGGAGGTGCAGCTGTATCTTGGGGATCCAAGAAACAGACTTGCATAACACACTCGACTATGGAGTCTGAATTCATAGCCCTGGCTGCAACAGGCAAAGAGGCTGAGTGGCTAAGGGATCTTCTATTAGAAATTCCTTTCTGTGTAAAGCCGATATCGGCTGTATCACTACATTGTGATAGTGAAGCCACATTAGCTAGAGCCTATAGCGGCACTTATAATGGTAAGTCTAGACATATTAGTCTTCGACATGATTATGTCAGACAATTGATTCGAGATGGAATCATTGTTATTTTCTATGTGAAATCAAGCAACAACCTGGCAGATCCTTTCACTAAACCTCTACCGAGAGAGGTAGTAAAGGCTACATCTAGAGGGATGGGGTTGAAACTCTTCAACCAAAGTTCCACCAGTGATGGTAACCCAACCTGAAGTTAGAAAATCTCTAAATTTGGGTTTAATGGGTAAAAACAAGTCACTGATATGTGGAAAGTTTTTCAGCACTAAATTATAAAACCTCATCCATAATAGATAAGTGCTGAGCGTTACGAAAGAGGGTTGAGTCTAAGAACTCTTAATGAAATCCAGTCTATAGGACAAGTGTCTTATAGTAACGAAGTCACTGGAAGGATTTCACCTATATGAACATAGAGATGGTGCCGTCTCTCATGAGAGTTAGGAGTTTTCTCTCGGGATCGTTCACGAATTAGGATAAGCACATGGCCATTAAATGTACTGAGCAAGATTGTGGGAACTCTAACAAACACATACCGAATATGTGTGTGGTTTCTCCAACTCTATTATCTAGGAATAACTATTTCAAAGCTACGGCTACCAGTAATTTCGATAGAGTTTTGAGATACTTATACTAAGGGAAGATTAAAATCGAATGATATCTTTCTTTATGCATATAAGCTGATCATTCTGACAGTATAGTTTAACCGATAAAATATTTTTATAAAATCAAGTGGGGGATTATTACAAAAAATATTGATTTTAATAAAAATATATTTTTAATAATAAAATAATATATAATATATAAAAGTTGTTTTGAAAAACACCTTTTTGTGAGTTTTTGGGAATAGTCCCACATGGGAAAGGGAAGAGAAGAAAATGTGGTTTATATGAAAGATGTGGAGTATTATAATATTTATCTTCGTAGTCCGTGGACTATGGACCTTGCGTGTTCCAGTGCGAAGCACTGGAACACCCGCGCTCGCGCTCGGGCATGGGCACGGGCACGGGATCGGTCTCGGTCTCAGACTCGAACTCGAACTCGGTCTCGGTCTCGGTCTCGGTCTCGGTCTTGGTCTTGGTCTTGATCTAGGGCTCGGTGCGAGGGTGTGGGCATGTGAGGCAGTGTGGTTGTAGAGGCGCTAGTGGTGCTAGTGGCACACTTTGCACTTCGCACGTCCGTATCGTGTCGCAGAGGGTCGCTCCTTTGCGACCTTGAGCGAACCGGAGCAAGATATGTGCGAGTCGCGGTGCGACTATGTGGCTTAGGCGGGTGGCTGGTTGGCAGAGAGACTAGGGAACTTAGAGAGAGATCTCTCAGTATATATAGACTGACAGAAAAGAGTTGTTGCAACAGAAACTGTAACAGCTGAGCCATTAGTGCAGGGCCCAGCTGTAACTGCTGCATGGCTAGCCCAACAGTCAGAAAATGGCTAGCTGCTGTCTCACAACAGTCAGCATGCAGCAGATTAATGGTCCATGCATAACAGTCAGAAAACGGCCATAAAACGGCTAGTTTTCCAACAGCCAAAAATGACTTAATGGAATTTAAGTCTCTGGACCATAACCCCCTAGCCATCATAGCCTATAAAAGGAGAGCCTGGATGGGTTTTTAAACCATCTCACAAACCAATCCAGCACTACCATACGAATTGAGAAAGCCCACTAATCCTCTCTTATACTCCAGTAATTCCAGCAACAAGACAGCAAGGGTTTAACCATTGCAAGAAGAACAGACCAACAGTGTGGTCTAGGACGGTTCAACAGAACCAGTGGTTGAAGAATTGACCAAAGCAGTGGTCTAAAACACAATTTTTTTTCTTTTTTTTTTTCTTTCTTTTGGGATTTTCTCTATATTGTAATACTACCAGAAATTGTGAAATTGAGTTCCAATAGGTGGGCCTTCGTGTTTGCTGAACGCAGACCCACACTAGGCTCGTTGTATCCTAGAAGCTATTTGCCTGTAACCTATCAGCTTACTCAATTCACTTGAGTATGGGCAAATAACGCTTTAAGGACAGCGTTTTTTTAGACGTGCTTCAGCCTGTCCTTATTTCTGATTATCTTAATTTTTCGGTTTCCATATTATACAGAAATTACATCAATCTATATAAAATTCTCAACTTAAACTGAGCCAAGTCTCCAAACCTGCACATGTTAGAATTGGAAGCTTCCTCTCTCATCTATTTATCATTTCTCTAAGAAGTGTAAAGGTGCGGAAGACTCCAAAACCTTTTGTTTATTTTATTTGATCTTCATACTCGATGCATAGTACAGTTCTTTTCAATTCTATAAATAAAATTTTATAACTAATATTAAAGCCATATATGCATTGACTATGGCAGAAATCTAAAGTTTCATAGAAAAGGATAATATGATAATATTTGACCTCATAGTTGATGAGAGAAACAAATGAGGGACCACAGGCACCAATATCTGGCCTTCTTATATGAGTTTGGACTATTTATGGGCCATGTTTACACAAGTAGAATACAATAACTAAGTTAGTTATGCTTTTATAATTTAATAATGGAACACTTAAAAGCTTCACGTGTAATGCACATGATCCGTTGAATATTATTTAATCAAGTTAAAGTGTACCAACTAAAAAAATTCGATACTCTGACAGAGTGTGATGAATGGTATGCAGGCACTTAAAAATTAATTGACAATTGAAAAGGTGGGATACTAAGTTAAATTAAACTGTCCAAATTATGGGTTCCAAAATTGCATTTATTTGATTAAATGACTATGGGATTGGTGGACATTTATTAGGCTATTAAAATTAAAAAGAACGGTTAGGATTGTTCGAATAACCTCATTCGAGAACTATAGCAACAATGGGTTTCATAATTTAGTCTGTGTGCTTTGAGTTAATACATGCAACTTACACAATTTCTGAGTGCCTGCATATCAAGTGTTGTACTCCGCCAGAGTATCAAATAATGGCTTTTAGTTTTAACTTAATATTAAACATTCATAAGAGCTGAACTTCTTCTTTAATAAACACACTTAAAAGAACTCATTTTTTTTTTTGGGTCCTGGGATCCGTTAAATCTATAGACTGGGCAGATCTGCACTCCTTAGACCATGAATTTGGGCAAAATCAAATCCCCGTTGATTTGTTTGCAATAAATGTAATGAAGAGAGCCGGTCGTCTACAAAAGTTATATATATATATATATATATATATATATATATATATATATATATATATATATATATATATATATATAAAGAGAGAGAGAGAGACACGAATGCTCACCTGCGCACCTTCTTATGTGAGCACCATGCGCACCTTTGCACACATGTCATATGCACAGAATCTGAACGGTCCACGTGATGCGGAACCCCTTGAAACATTATGGGCCCAATTTTCATCCTGATCGAAAACTTTAGTGGGCTATAATAAAGAGAAATGCAAATGAAGGGAAGAAATTGTTTCCTTTTTCCATGGCCCACCAGATTTTTGTATCTTGTTGAAAGTTGGTCTATTGAGGTTTCAAGGGGTGCCGAATCAAGTGGACTGTTCAGATTTTGTGTACATGACACGTGTGTAAAGGTGTGCAGGGGTGCTCAGGTGGGCAGGTGAGCATTCCTCTCTTTCTCTTGATTGGAAGATGTCTACCCTCGACTTTTTTCATTGTCCATCACGATGATTACTTAAAATCCACTCAAACCATCAGCTGACTCACAAAATTTTATGCGTAGGGCCATTGTGATTAGGCCCATCCATGATTTATGTGGGCCACACCAAGGGAAATGGTTTGGAAGGTGGCCGCCTCCTACACACTATTTCCACTTGTGTGGTCCATTGACTCATAAATGTGGCTAATTTTTTAGCCTTGGGCCAAACATGGGCCGACCCATCGAATGGCCCAATTCATTCAATTCAAATGATAATAATTTACCACCCAACTCACAACTCACAAGAGACTATTTAATTGGCTTTAATGGACCGAGTTTTCAATAAAATAAAATAAATAAATAAATAATCATTTAACTTTAAAAGTAAATAAGTGAGGATAAGGATGATTATAATCTCAGAGGTCTCATACTAGATATATTTAATTGGAGGGTGTAATTGAGTTTCCTTTTATTTATTTATTTTACACAAGCACTCACACCACAATGGGTACTCAAACCCAAGACCTTGGGTTGAAACTCTTTTAAATCTACCACTAAGGCAAGAGTAAGGACTTTTGTGATTGAATTTTCTAATCACAAATAAACATGGTAATTTGGTATACCTCATTGTCGCCATACCATAAGAGATATTTAAGTTTGTCTTTAATAAAGATTTTTTTTTTTCAAGATAAAAGCTATAGAATTTTGATTTAAGATTCCACTCTGTTTCTCCTCTCAAACATTAGCTTTGGAGAAATTTATCCCATACTTAGAAACTCTAGGTTACCAAATCCCAATAATTAGTATTGCGCCTCTTGTGATTGAGAATTAGCATTTCTCACAAACTTTCCTCCCTCTCCGTCCAATAAAGAAGACATGGTTTGGCATTCAAGATATATTCTCTCCTAAATTTTTTTAAATTGGAGTGTATTTCACAATGCTCCCACTTTCAACAATAGATGGGACCAAAATCATCTACAAAACCTAGGCTTACATATTTGCATAAAGCATAAAAGCTCTATGGGGCCCACCATGTTTTATACATAAAGTCCACTCCATCCATCAAGTGAAACCATTATTTAAACCATAGATGCAAAAGATTAACATGATCGACGGCTCCAGTGGGCCACACCAATGGGAACAACATAAAACTGCTCTTAAAACCTCTTAGTTCACATGGTGTGGTCCACTTGATATTTGGATCAAGATGTTTTTTGTATTTTCATTTAATCCTCATGAATCGCACCTAATTAATATGTTTGATGACAGATAACACCATGTTGGCCCGACACACAAACCTATGGTTGGCATTCCAACCCCATTGTTCCCTTTGGTGTGGCCCACCTGGATTGTGGATCTCTCTAATTTTAGGCCCCAAGTTGTAGATTTGAGGTCAGAACCCGATGTACACACTGGATTTTGCATATACAACATGGTGGGCCCCACAAGATTGGGTGTTCTATGCGCTACACAAAACAGGGGTATACATAGACATGGTTGGCTTTACTGCATAGAACAGATATTGTAGAGGATTCCGGTTCCAAACCTTGATCTTTGGAAATCCGTGGATTTGGAGCTTGATTGATCTGTCAAATCCAAATTCAATGCAAATTCATGATTTTGACAAGTTCATGGATTTACCAAATTCATATTCTCATTTCTTTGATCCCAAACAGGGTCTAAAACACTGCAGCATGTACAAACTACACCATTCTACTACATTACAGTGTGAAATCAGAAGTGAATGAAAATAACCCATGCTCAAGAGGTCTTTTAAATTCTCCTCAATCGCACAATGCAAACACAACCCACCTACAATCTGGATGAGGCTGCTACTTGGGGCATCACTGCGGCATATGGATGGTTATGATTCTGCACACGTGTCCCCAGTGGAAACCTATGCAGTGGGGCAGAAGAAAGAGAACCTTTCAAAAGTATATGCACAGAAAACAGCCCACATTCAACATTATCTCAGATTTAAAATTAAATGATTTTATGGTGGCAGCCAAACAGGCCCATCTGTTGCTATAACTCACATTTTCAGACTTCCTGCTTCTCATCCAACAGGTAGTCATCTGCCAAGGCATGCTTTGCAGACAATCTTCAGCGCGCCCGTCTCAACAACAAGGAAATCTGCTATCTTATCCATGCAACTCTCTGCGGATCTGCATTATGCTATTCTCTCCTTGCTCCAAACTTCTTGTCTTTGACTCTAATTGTACACATCAACTAAAACATACAGAACCAAATGGGACCCACATCCTATCCACCGTACACTTGATCAATTCAAATGACCCGAAGTTGGCAAAACGACAGAACCAATGGACCATGTCTTATTTATGGCCAGTCGTTCCAGAAGACTCGATGCATCGAGCTGGGGCAAGATACAGGCAGGAGCATTGTTTAGCTGACCATGCAATGGTAGAGAGATGATATGGGACTTTTCTTTGGCAAGATTACTGTCTGCATGCACCGCAATATTCGAAAGTGATGACTCATCTACCATATACATGGCATGGCATACATACACATCAAAGCAGGCTGTCCCAATTACCAGTCCCAGTGATCATAAAATGGACAGCTAAAATTAAAAAGAGCAGCAGTCCATGTACAACAAAGCAGAATCAGATGGTTAAGATCATCTGATCAATGCAATTATTGGACTCTGTTCCATCCAGAACAGGGTACAAATCTTGGAAAGTCAGAATTGCCATACATAGATGGATACCATGGGTACAGATGACAAGTCACCCATCTTGAAACTGGTGGGCATAGACCACTGTTTCCTAGTTCAAGTCAATCTTGGCTTGTAGGTATGTATGAGTCTCCTCAAAGAGACCCCCATGCAGGCATAGATGCGGAGAGCTTCAGCTGCACAGGATATGTTATGAAGTGCTGTTGCCAGTGGAGACGCTATCAACGGCTGTGAACTCACATGCCCAAGTTGTTGCGGAAGGTGCTCTTCGGGCTGATGCTTCCCGGTCTAGTAGACGGATTTTAGATAGAAGTTTTCAACAACATGCTCGTGGCTAAGGTGAGCCGTGAGCAGAGATTGCACGCCCTTGATGTAACACTGTGGCTGAGTTTTTACATGAAGAGAGAAAGGGGATCCGAGATATATATTGAAGTTGATCAGCTTACGTCCCACTGGAAGAGATGGGCATTTTGACATTCAGTGACAAAATCAAAGTAAACCAACACTTCGATAAGCACATACGAGTATGTCATGGACATAGTTTAAGTTACCTTCAGTCTTTTGTCGACTGCTTTCTTGTAATATTCCTCCATTTATCCTTGAGGTCGACCTGCGTACGAGTTTTGTGGAATACGTGGTGACTGGATTCCAAAATCATCGTCCATGGAATATTTTTATCACCACTTCTTGAATATCTATGCACAGCTTCCTGCATCAGTGAAGAGAAATCAATAAATCTTGAATGGTTAAAATCTGCAGGAAAAGGGAAGGTAAAATAAAAACCAACCCACCACAAGAAAGCAAGGTCACCAGTCCCATACTCTTAATCCTAAAACCTGGAAATCTAATCGACCCAATAAACAGAAAATGAGGCTAGGGTTCCATGTTAGTACATGAATCTGGCCAAACTGAGTCAAGTCAACCGACCTGCATTCTGAATCGAAGAGTTCTTGACATTAGATGGAAGTCAAGAAAGAGGGCGACGCCTAACAAACTAATGGTATAAACTTTGTAGCAATTCCACAATCACCATAATAGGCTTGAACAAGCTTGCTGTGGAAACTAATTAACTATGAAATCCTTAACCTAGAACCCGGGAAGTAATAATCAAAACACTTAATTTTGAACCCATAACTTTTTTTGTTCTTTTTCTGAAAGATGACATTTTTTAGTGATAAACAGGCTGAAAGGCCAGCAAAATACAAAAACTTACAATGCATCCCAAACACTACAAGAGAAAGAGCAACCTCTCATAACAGGAAATACCAATGTCCAATTAATTACATTACTTTTAACCTTGCTAAAGACTCCCAAAATGCTCCCTGACAAATTATTGAAACATCAGTTGTTCCTTTACCACCAAATGGCCCATTAACTAGGATCAAGAACTTGGCTGAGCTAACACAAATGTAGATCCACTTTCAAGCTGACCTAACATATAATCCAAAAAATCTCAATCGATATGATCATACATCTTCTCCAAATCTAGCTTACAAACTATGCTGCCACAACCTTTCCTTAATCCTCAAGTCCATACTTGTGAGCAATCAAAGCACTATCGGAATATGCTTTCCTTCCACAAAAGCACCTTGATATTTTGAGTCGACCTTCCTGAGAATAGACTTGAGTTGGGAAGATAAGACTTTGGCTAGAATTTTGCAGAAGGCCCCCAGCAAGATTATCGGCTTGAAGTCCTTCAAACTGCACCCACTTTCTACGGAATCAACACTATATAGGATGCACCCAACTCTGCCAAAAGCCTACTGCTCTCGAAGAACTCCCGAATGAAAGCCACAACGTCAGACTTAACTAGGCTCCAAAAGACTTTAAAATAAAAATAAAAATAAAAATAATACAGAGAGAGAGAGAGAGAAGCCAAGGGAAAACCATCTGGTCCCAGCTTTCCCAACTCATCCACAACTAACTTGATTTCTTCCTCTAAAACCGGCTGCTCTAGGAAGGCCGCTTCTTCTGTTGAAATGGACTGAAAAGAAATGTTATCCAACCTTAAAAACAACAGTTGCTGATAAAAACTAATAATAGCCTCTCCCACCTTCACCTTTCTCCTCTTCCCTTACGCCATCTATCACCACACTATGAATTTTGTTGAACCTAGCTCTCGCACTAGCTAGGCCTTATTATTATCCCCCTCCTTCAACTTGGTAGCCCTCGATTGTTGTCACCACTTAATCTCTTCCTCCCTCAGGCAACTCTTACACTCTAAAATGAGTGCCTACATTCTAGCTTTCTCCCCTTCTGTGACCCTCAATGTCTGACAATTGCACTTCATTAAGAATTGCACTTGTCTCCTTTTCCCTCCTACCATAGACTTCCTTTTTCCACCTACCATTCTTCCCTTTTAAAAGCCTCATCTTCTGACAAAGAACAAAGCCCAGGTAACCATCAGCCAAGTTGCCCACCAATCCTTAACCAAATCCACAAAGTCATCCACTTCAAGCCAAGCAAGCTCGAACCTAAAAGGTCTCAGACCTCAATCATCCTCCACAACTTTGAGAAAAAATGGGCAGTGATCAGAAATGGTTCTCATGAGAGGGCACTAGGACATGAATGACAACTCAAGCCATTCGGGCGAAATGAAAAAACGATCAATCTTGGACTAGGCAGGCTTAACCTGACCATTCGACCATGTGAATCTGATGTTCCTCATTGTAAGATGTACTTAATTGTTTCTTCACCCATGCTGAGAAATCTGCCACCACCAAATCCCACAAATTGTCCATCTATACTGAAGGCACCTCATCAGGAACTCTAATTGAATAAGAGAGAACGCCTTCCACTAGTTCAGAGGCCATCATCACCCATAGGTTCAATCACTGCAGGGAGTCGCGAACTGTCACTTGCTACAGCCTTTCCTTGGGAAGGGCTCCTCTCCATAAAGGAGAACAAAAAGCAAGTGTTTCTAACCAGGTCTAAAATAAACCTAATTTTGCATGTGGAATGACTTAACAGAGAAAGCAACATGTACCACAGAAGCTTTGGACATCGCACGAGCCTCTCCCTTCACACAAGTCCCACTAAACTCATCCCTCTCTGGGCTACGTATCACTTGCCCCGAAGAGGATTCTGACGAACCATCTCTCCTCCACGTGTTGATCGAAGATGATACCTGAAGGCCAATTTTGTTAAGACTTGAGAGTCTCATCACATCCAACTTAAATGCACCGCTGCCCTCCTCCAACTCATGCACGCATCTAGTGCCATGTAGCCTGTCTACCTGCTGACAATCGATAGACCTTTGTCTGCCACTCCCAAGTCCCACCTATAGTCACTATCGTTCTCCTGCATCGTCAAATACATGTCACCCCAATTTCCCTCCTCGATATTCCCATGGACAACCAGAGCTTGAGAGCTTGATACTCCCTCTCTCCCTCTCTCTCTCTCTCTAAACAGTTGCGCCTCCACGACCCCACGTACTCCCTGCCCATGCGACAAAAAGCGACACGTGACCACCGAAACTTCTCCAACTCCACTCGACTTTCTCTTCATCTTCATAGACAGCTTGATATCTCCTACCAAGCAGATACACCCACTCTAGAGCCTAAGAAGAATGACAATTCCTGACACACAATCGCCCCACCGGGAGCTTAGTGAGGTCCTCCATATTAGGGTCGATAGCCACCTCTCCCAGAAACACACCCGCCTTCAAGAAGATTTTCCGCACCCACAATTCCAACGGAAGGTCCCACAGCTGAAACCAGACCTCTTTCTACCCGAGCACCAAAACAAGCTCCCAGCCAACAGGACCCTATCAATCTCCACCCCCGACTTCATTGACAAAGGCATCTCCGAACAGTTTAGCAACTTTAGGACCCCTTGCCCCTTCACCACCCCACAATTTGAGGCGAGCCACTCCTCCACTGCAACAATGGAGGCATAGGGCCAAAATGAGATTGCCAACAACCTTTGAAAGAAATCCCAGCAACCTAAAACTTCTTTGGATGAACCTTATTCGTTGGCCCATCAGCCCCCTAGCTACTCTATACCCACCTTCCTTTTAATCAACCGGCAGAAGGATGTTCTGCACCTCCATTCTCACCTCCTTCACACCCTCTCCTTTTCCCTTGCCCCCATCTATGCCCTCCTCCCTCACCATACCCCTTGAAACCACATCACTAAATGACCACAAACCCCTTGAGACCAAACTATCAAAAGGACCCCCCTTCCCTCCACCGCCCATATCTCCTCCCTCCACTACCCCACTTCCTATTCTCCCCACCTTTGCCCTCATAGAAATCGCTCCCTTATTAGCAATCTCTAAGCTGAATCTCCCCATCTTCCCCAACAACTTCCTCCCTTGAAAGATCGTCCCATTATATGTAGCGATTCCACGTTTAGCCTCGTCGAAGTTCGACATCCAAACAAAAGTGCAGCCCCTCAAGATAATCACTTATGAGACCTCTCCACAATTCCCAAATGCCTTCACCAGATGCCACTCCCTCCAATCTCTAGAAGGTTCCCAATAAACAACATTGGGAGCTCCATTAGCTCCCTTCTTGCACTGCTTGTACCCCTCATTGTTTTGCTTTGTCTCCTACCACAAACCGCCGTCTAATCCCCCTCCTCCCAAGCCTTGATAGTAGATACCTAATCATCCCTTGACTCTATCCCCTTACCCTTCCCTTTGCCCCATCCCTTGATTTTGTAAGTTTCCCAGCCCGGACTTCCTTTGTCAGCCCACAAGCCCCATCCAAAACAATGTAAATCTTCTCCCTGACCTTTATTTTTCTTTGTAACAATCTTCCTCTTTCCTGTTCTAACGACCTCCTTGCTGATGTCCCCCTCAACAAGAATCCCCTCGTCACTGCATCTCTCAACCAGACCCTTCTCGACAAGAAACCTTTGGAACCCCAGAACACTAGTTTGTAGATTCTTAAATCTTGAATTCCGATAAGCACTTACAGTCAGGAACTCATTAGTCAGCTGAGGCACAAGTCTGGGATAAAGTATTGAAATAATCAGAATGGATGCATGAAGAAATTATGGATAGAGTGCAGTTCCAAAGTCCAATCAGAGATCATTGGATTCCTGAAAATCTCTTTGAAGCTTGCTGATGCATTTTTTAGAATTAGACCATGAAGCAAATGAGAAACCACAACCAAAAATTGCGAATATACATGCAGGATTTCAAAAGAAGATAAGATACTAAGGGTGTGTGTGATTTTGAGGATTCCATGAGAAACAAAATTAATTTCCCTTGATTTGACAATTTTCTGCTATTTGATTTGCAAGGAAAAGTGGACTCCACAATCTCATCATTAGGCTTTTCCATATTTCTGTTTTTTTCTAACACAAGAAACAAGGTAACAAATGTTAAATGAAAATGGGAGTTCACATGAGTTTTCCTTGCAAATCAAACACAGCCTAGTTTTGGAATCCACTATTTCCCTCTGATGGTGGAAATCATCATTACTTTTCCCTTTCTTTTCTCAAGGAATCCTCAAAAACAAACATGCCCAAGTTCTTATTTGAGAGATATAAAAAGGTTTTATTAAACAAAACCGAGGGAGTGGTACAGCCTAGAAAATGATAGGTCACTTCCCCTTAGCTCATTCACCAATTCATTTCCCTCATGTCCGACATGGGCAAATAATATGTTCAGCCTAGAAGGCAGGATATGAATTTCATCGAACATGTAGGCCAGCTTCCAAGGATCATATAAATCATTCCCCACCCAAGCTATGACATTCCTGGAATCACCATACACAATAGTGGGAACCGGAAAACCTCAAAGTAAAAAAGATGAAGACCCTCCCACAAGTAAAGGTTTCATCACTCGCCACATTACTAATTCAATAGTACCTATGGACCATCAAAGTTGAGCCTCCAATGGAGGACACCAATTCCTTCGATCCCATCTACAGTTTGATTCATATAAAAGACACGGGTTTGATTGAAGGACGGCTGCTCCATGGTTAGATTTCTTGCTATAACTTTGTAAGCATTTCTATTAGCCTCGGGCTGATTTTAGGAGTGTGCATATTTATGTAACCTTTGTATCATGTTATTTCATTAAGTGCTGTTTAGATGAGGTAGAGTAGCAACTACATCAAAGTACACATGCCTTTAAAGCTTCTTCCTCTTCTTTGGACCAACGAAGTTTAGTTCGCCTCGCGTATGGAAATGCAGGGTTCGTACTGCAAAATAAAAAACAGATTGGAACATCGATTACCATTGATATATATTCATAATAATTAATATCAGATTTTGCCCTGTGCATTATTGAACAGTTACATTTTCCATGAAAGCATGCACAGAAAATAAAGCTTGCAGAAAAAAGAAGGGAAAAAAAGAAAAAGAAAAAAAGAACCATCATCATCATCTAAGCCTTATGCCAGCAAACTGGGGTCAGCTACATGAATCCTTTTCTGCCATTCATACGCCCTAGCATGAGTTTGGAATGCCATATTGTTTGGATTCATGTTGGAAATTTGAATCCGAACAAAGCATGACTTATGCCACAGGAAACAAACTGCTTCCCCCCCCCCCCCCCCCCCCCCCCCCCCCCCCCCCCCCCATCCCATTATTAAAACAACTGAAATATTTACAGTCCCATAAGAACTCAACTGAAGTCAGCTTTCAACAATATCAGGCTGGGCTCTGTTTCTTTTATTAGCAAAACAACTGAAATATTTACAGCCCCATAAGAACTCAACTGAACTCAGCTTTCAACAATATCAGGCTGGGCTCTGTCAGTCTAGCATGAAAAAGAAGCAGGGTGTGTGTTTAACATCAAAAAGAAGTAAGGTGCCTTCATTAAATACACGCAAGCCAATATCCCATTAACTTCCTCCCTTTGCTTTGTATTTGGCTGTGGTTCCATGCGTCCATTAACATCAACATCAATGCTGGCATGACCAACACAATTCTAAACTGATGAAGAAACAATCCCAAATGGCAGATGCAAAAAAGCAAGCAATGAATGGCTGTCTCATCGTCCTAAAGGCACAGGCAACAACTGCTAATGGCGGTTTTGTCAAATAACCACTCTCTAAAAGCTCGAGCCATTAGAGCATAGGGTATCAATGTATATCCGGGGACTTTAACACTCCCCCGCACGTGTGGGGTGGAACGCCGCACGGGAACATATTGGGCAAGGGCGGAGGGACACTCACACCATAAACAGGCCGGGCTTGATTTTCCTGTCGCCAGGCCGAACTTGATTTTCCTGGCCCCCCATGGGAGAATATATTATAGAGGCATATTTGTTGCTCCTGGGATTCAAACACAAGACCTTTCACTCCGATACCATGTCAAACAACCACTTTCTCTAAAAGCTCGAGCCATTAGAGGATGGTGTGTCAATGTATATCAAGGTTAACAGGTTTTACTCCTGCACGAATTATCATTTAAAAACCTCATTTCGGCCCACTAGCCAAGCAAAATAAGAAATTCTGAGTGGGTGTGCAAATGGGTTGGGTTGAGAGGGATCCCAACTCAACCTATTCAATAATTGGGTCAGAATTTTGGCCCTAGACCCAACACACTAAAACTCAGGTTAGGTCTGGGTCGAGTCCAAGTAAAAAGATCGACCCATTTATCTCAAGATTGGGTTTGGGTCAGGTATAAAATTTACAAGTAAGTTTTCACACAAGTAATATTCCAACATAATTTCCTCCAAATCCCAAAACACTGATTTGAATTTCTAATCTAAGATGGCTTTACTACTGACCATTGGATCCCATCCAAAGGTTCCTAATCTTCCGCTTGCTCTAGGTTAGTATTAATTAATTAACCAAATGTTTCGAATTCCTTATATTAATAAGTACTTTTCCTGGGGTCAGGATTGGGTTAGGGCCTGCGTTGGGTCATTTAGTAATTCAGGTCAAACTTTTGGACCCAAACCTAGACCATGGATCCAAATTTTCAACTCAGACCCACTTATTGTCGGGTCTGGTCCGATGACCTGTTGGATGGACTTGATACATTTGCACCCCATCTAGCACCTTCGCACCACAAAACCAAGCTGTCGGAGTCTATTTTAGAATGTCCAAATCCGGACCCATTTAAAAACTACTTTGGATCAAGTTAGGGTAATTTTGAGAGGTCCCAAACCCGACCCATTTAGTAATTCAGGTCGAACTTTTAGATCCAAATTTTGGAGTCAGACACGCTTATTGTTGGGTCTTTGCTCCAATGACCCAGTGCATTGACCTGATACATTTACACTCCTACCTAGTGCCTTCGCACCACAAAGCCAAGCTGTTGGAGCCACTCTACCTCTTCTCTCCCTACCTTCCATCCACAAGCATAGAAAGATTTGACAGAGAACCTTCCGATCTTTCCCATTTCAAAACCTTCTAATCTTTCATTAGATCAAACATCTTCCAGCCAAACTAGAAGCCCATTTAGCTCTTCCCCCTACGCCCTTAAGTTTCTTTCTAAATAGCGACAAGTTGACAATTTGCTCGCCAACCCGTTCAAAAACCTCATTAACATTGACATAAATACCCGATGTCATACCATGAAGAGAACCAAACTTGATTTCGATGTTCTAAATAGCGAAAAGCATGTAATGCAGCGTTCACTCCTCTGCAGCATAATGCATAAGCTACATAGCGTGTAGCATAAGCTATTACTGCTGCTGGATTTTTAATTAAGGATGTGTTTGGTTGCAAAGACTAATCATGAAGATAAATAGCTACACAACTGATTAACATTGTGTTTTTTTTTTCGAATTTTTATTAACATAGTTATTGATAAAATCATTGAAAACACGAACTAAGTTTTAGTGAAACTAAAAAAATGTAAAAAATCATTGAGAACATTAATTGATTTTGTGTTCATCTTTTTTTAGCCAATTGATTTTAATGCTTGAGTGAAAAATAACATGCAGTATAAGCTACATAGCATGTAGTTGTAGGCTACGTAGCCTGTAACTTACTCTAATCAGCATGAAGCATAGACTACATGCGACTTAAGCTAGTTTAGTGAGCTACGCCTACGAAACATGAAGGCTAAGTTACGCTACATGGTATAAGCTACACACTATGTAGCATAAAACACTGCTTGATATTGAGAGGTACATTCCCGCACCCCTCGTCTTCCCAAAATTTGATGATGCCCCCGTCTCCTAGATCATACTGAATGCTTCAATCGAAAGAGGTTTCCAAAGAAAAATCTTTTCCAAACCCTTGAGCATTTTACACATGGAGGTGATTGTCGTGCTTTGAGCATGTTCAAACCACATGCTTCCTTAGTGAATTCTCTTTCCCAAATTGCCAAAAGTTACCCCCACCCACACCCACGTTTCAACACACACACACAACCCATTTGTAGGAAAGGGCAACTTCCAATGTAATTGTTACGATCCCAGTGGTTTAAAGAGCCTAGCTTGATGTGTTTCATCAGTCCTGGGGCTTTTGACGTATTGCTTAAGTTCTTAACAATTGGTATCAGAGCCAGCACCACATCCTGTATTCAAGTCACGGAAGGGGCAACCAGTCGAAAGAGCAACCTGGAACGAAAGTGAAAGCTGCCACAACATGGAATGGGCTACCTGAGCAACCGAGTATAGCTGCCAAGTGGAAAGGGCTACCTAAGCAACCGAGTGTAGCTACCCAAGTGCTAAGGGCTACCTGGATAACTAGAGTGCAACCTCCATGCCCTGCAAAGGGCTATCTGGAAAAGAGGCCAGAGTGATTGATGCGACAGAGTAGGCCGCCATGGACGTTGGCTATGGAGCGTGGTGGAAAGTTACAATCCTAGTTGTTTAAAGAGCCTAGCTTGACGTTTTCCATCAATCTTAGGGTTTTTAACGTATTGGTTAGGTTTTTAACATTAACAAATAATGCTTGCGGCAATCTTCCATCCCTTGCCATTAGAAATCTCATCTCAATTTTTCCAACTTACCAACAACACTTGTTGGGCACAGAAATAACATGTAGTGGATAGGCATAGGCGCATAGCCGACAAGACTACTTTGATAAGAGTAATACCACTTCCTAATGAAAGGTATTTGCCTCTCTAAGCAAATAATCTCTGTTGAACCCTTTGAATAGTAGGGTTCCTAATGCAGGGGCATTTTCACACCGAGCTCGAGTGGGGCTGCATGTGAGATGCAGGGGCACACTCGGGGCGGGCGGCCCGTGTGAGGCGGGTGGCTCGTGTGAGGCGGTACCCATGTGATTTGGGGCCTACGAAGGGTGTTTAGCTGGGATCCTAACCCATGAGATGTGGGGCCTGGGCTATGAGATAAAGGAATTGATTCGCCATGCTCTAACAGTTCGAGCTTTTAGAGCAAGTGGTTAATTGTCCTGCATCAAATTGATAACAGAGTGGGAGGTCTCGTATTCAAGACTCCTCACCGAGGGTGATTAATGCAGGGGCATTTTCACATTGGACTCGAGTGAGGTTGCCTGTGGGATGCAGGGGCACACACGGGGTGGGCGGCTCGTGTGAGGCGGTACCCATGTGATTTGGGGTTGTACGAGGAGGGTTTGGCCGAGGTCCTAACCCATGAGATGTGGGGCATGGGCTATGATATAAAGGAATTGATTCGCCGTGCTTTAACAGTTCGAGCTTTTAGAGCAAGTAGTTAATTGTCCTGCATCAGTCCCATAAATGCTCCTTATATCTTTGTAACAAAATATGTGTCTATTTTATAGCCTAAGTAATCATTCGTAAAAAAGAAAGAAAGAAAACTTAAATCTTATTCAAATTTCCCCTTTGGAGGGGTTTTATTGAATTGCAGACTTAATGTACATTCTTGCAATTTTTTTGGCCATTTGGAGGGAACGAAACTCGTGCACCTTTCAAGATTCTCAATCCTCTCTAGATCGAGTCCTCTCCCATATGTTGTGAGGTGTTGATGAGTGGGAGGCCAGTATCAGGCCTTCGAATCTGCTGGCCATCTTTCCTTAGTTTGGTCCGGTGAGGCTTGCCCCGATCTTGAGTTGTATAGATCTTACTTTTTCTTATCTTTTTTCTCCTCTTCTTTTCGTTTTCTCTCTCTATTTCTGATTTTGTTTCTTGTTTTTTCTTTTTCTGTTTTTCTGTTTTGTGTTTTTCTTTGTTGCTTTTTGGCCTTTTGGCTTTTAGTATTTGCATCCTTCCAAAAAAACAATATGTAAATTTCAGGTGGTGACATACCACAAGCCCTTAATTATATCTCCTTAAAGAAAGCCCTCGATTAAAAAGGAAAACCAAGCTTCTGATCTTACTGTATATCATATATGATGTCCAATGTGCACAGTCCATGTAGATTCTAGTCTTGTGTAGCTTCAAAAGCTTCAAGGGCTGATGATAATTGAGGTCATCTTCTAGCCATGGTGTGTCCGGGAGAACTCCTTTTGCCATTAGATATTAGGCGTATCCTCACATCTAGTTGGCTAACGATGCCTTTGATGATGCTCAAAATGTGCCTTACACTGCGCATTTGTACTTAATGGATTTTGGATGAATCATGGACCTCTTTTGGCGATGAGCGCCTTGGATGATGGTCAAATTTTTGCATGGTGAGCACATTTATTGATCACATTGAGTTGTGCTTAATCGGGTCTTTATGTTGTTGTCTGATTGGATGCCCTAAGTTGTTTCGGGGTGGGGTTTTAGGTGGTTTTGTATTTTCCTTTTCTTTCTTTCTTTCTTTTTGTAGCTCTTTTTACTTGGTTTTTTGCCCTAATAAATTTGCATCATCTTTCAGGATATATATATATATATATATATATATATATATATATATATATATATATATATATATATATATATATATATATATATATATTGTCCTCTGAGGTTTATACCACCTAGCTAAGGAGAAATGCCAATGTCCTACACTTTAACACCTAGGTTTAGGCAGAAAAAACATAGGATGAGAGCTCAACAAGTCGTGTCTGTATTCTTGAATAGCCAAAAGATGCATGGGTGGAAAAAAAAAATGAAATTTGGCTTAAGACCATGGACGTTAGGGTGCACTTTCCCTCCTGACAAAAACACCTGGCCTTACCGTCAATCTAGTATGTGGAAATTCATCTGAGTAGTGGATTTTGTGCCTGTGTGTAAGTTGGAATACAAAGTTGCACGTGCCCAAGGTGTTAACTAGGATTTGTCATGTGGCTCTAAACACCTATGATCCCTTCTTTTGGGGAGAAATTTTGCGCTCATGGTATATAGGCTTAACGCCATCCTTTCTTGTTTGCGTGTATCTGTAGTGTTAATGCCATTGTGACAACAACACTAGTGTGTTTCCTTCCTATGCAAATGCCTCATAGGTGGATTATTCACAACTCTAGAGGTTTAGGGTTTGTTCGTGGCCCTTGAGCCCTTACGTGATTGCTATGTAACCTTCCTATAAGAGGCTTGGTGTCCCGCGTCACATGCACAAGGAGGGAGGACCCCAAGTTTGAGATTGTTGAAAAGGGGATACTGCGAGCTGGACCCTGGCCGGTAGTTAGCTTAAGTGCTATAAAAAAGGGCTATGAGTATTATTTTTTTCCCCTCATTCTCAACAATCTTCTAACACAACAAGGCAACCCAGGATTAAGTAAAAAGAAAGAATTGACCTTACACCCAAGAACTTCTGCAACATCAATCACATCTCTATTGCCCAAGTTAATATAAAAAAGCTTGATTTCTGGGAGATTAACTTTCAATCCTGAGATAGCCTCAAACCAACAGAGAATGCATTTAAGAATTGATGTCTGCTATTTGTCAGCATTACAAAGATCAAGGTGTCATCCACAAACTGTAAATGCATTATTTGAAAATCCTTTTTTTAAGAAAATCCTTTTGTAATCAATTGAATGTAAATATCCAATTGATTCATTTTGTATCTCCCTAAGAGCCCCTCCTTTACTCTTTCCAACAATTTACTCAAAGTCTTTGCCACAACTGCTGACAGAAGAGGAGATAACAAATCTTCATCTTAGGCCCCGGGGTCCTCCGAATAAACCTTTTGGCAATCCATTCCTGAGCATTGAGAATTTTGCAGGCGATAAGTATTCCTTCATCCATTCTCTCCATCTACGATCAAAACCTAACATATTGAGCATGTATTCCATTAACTCTTAGTTGATTTGAAATCGGCCTTTTCCAAATCTATTTTGCAAAGAAAATCAGGCAATCCTACTTTATGCCTAGAGTCAATACGCTCATGAGAAACCAAGACATTATCCAAAATCTATCACCCTTAACATAGCCCCATGGGAAGTAGAGATGGAACCTAACATCCTTTAAAGATGAAAGACAAGCATTTTGGCATGGATTTTGTACGCACTCCCAATTAGACTCATCATCATCATCATCATCATCATCATCTAAGCCCTATCCCAACTAACTAGAGTCAACTACATGAATCATTTTCCTCCATTTCACTCTATCAAGGGCCATAACTTCAGTCAAATCATAGGTTATCGTCTTTTCTTACTACCTCCACCGACATCATTTTGGGCCTTCTCCTTACCATTTTAGAACATTCAACTTGTACAAACTCACTCCTACTCAAGCTATTCCATGCTGGTAACGATGGTCGTAACGGCCACCACCATTACGTTTACGATACAGGTTGTAACAGTCAATTACAGCTCCCGTAACAGCCGTTACGATCTCTTTTTTTTTTTCTTTCTTTAAAAAATAAATAAATAAATCTGAAAAACTAGTATCGGCCCTGTAATGGACCGTTGCTGTCGTTACGAGTCTTCTTCTTTTTTTTCCCTAACGGCCATTATGGTCGTTACGACCCTATAACGTGTAACGGTTGCCACTGTTACCTTTACATAATGGCTGCTACGGCACACCATGCTCCTAACTTACACAATTCTTGATTTCTGTTGCACATGACCAAACCATTTAATCTGCTTTCCCTCAGCTTATTACCTATCAGTGCCACTCCTAAATTCCCTCGAATGCATTGATTTCTAATGCTATCCTTGTCTTGCATCTCATCCATCTCAACTACACTCATCCTATGAACATGTTGTTCCTTAACTGCCCAACATTCTGCCCCATAAAGCATAGTTGGTCTAATAGTCATCCTATAAAAGGGTTCCCAATTAGGCTAATGGGTCTAAAATCTTTCATATTAGAAACATCGTCCTTTGGAATAACAGCAATAGAGGATGCTCCCATATCATTCCTTCGAAATATTATCCTTCTGATAAAACTCCTTAATGAAGTTCATCATCTCCCCTTCAAATGGGTCTCTCCAAGAAATAAGGCCGCTTTGTCACCACTATGATTAATCTCAACATGAGATTGTCCAAGCTCAACACCATTCCTCCATTTTAAACAATTTTTAAGTCAACAATCACTCATAAACATGAGATTTTTCAACTTCATTTCAATCTACATCAACCTCTAAATGTGATTCACCCTTCTCACATTGGCCATATGATGGAAAATTTTCACATTTTTCTCCCCCTCATTGAGCTAGAGGGCTCTTGACTTTTGGTGCCAAATAATTTCTTCTTCCTTTTGCTTTTCTTTCAAATTTATTATGAAACTTGATTCTTTGGTTTTTGACATTGTCAAATGTCTCCTCCTTCTACCTTCCCATCAATCCCCCAAGGGCGTGTTTGATTTTCGGTGAAACAGTAAATCGCGCGTAAAAAAGTAATAATTATTTCCCCCGTGAATTTACAGCATACCTGATATGACGGCTTACTTTTTGACCCAAAAATCAAGAATATTACAAAATATTTGTGGGTCCCACTGTGATGCATTTCGCTTATCCACACCGTTCATCCATTATTACATTTGAATTCATAGCATGAGTAAAAAATTGAGGCATATCCAATACTCAAGTGGACCACGTCATACAAAAAAGAGAATCAAATACTTACCGTTAAAAACTTTGTAGGGCCACTGTTTCTTTTGGCGTGGGCCATTTGAGTGTTAGATCTGCTTCATTTTTTGTTTTAGGCTCCAAAATATTGTAATAAAACGGATGGACGGAATGGATATATCATATGCTTTACCTTACAGTTAAAAAATTAAAATTACCTCTTTTTAACCAATTTCACTGGCACAAATTCCAATGCATTTTCAAACAAGGTGAAATCGTAATAATTATCATTTACCGTGAATTTCCCGTTGTTCTGAAAAAACAAACAGGCCCTAAATATCATTGAGTGTGGACATACCTCCTCAATACTTCCAAGTAGTTTTTGTTCCACTAAGTTTAACCTTGAGCAATCTAGGTTTCCGCATCAACCTTCGGCACTCCCCTTCTACCTAAAACTCTACACACCATTTCTCAACCCTTTGCACGAAACCTTCCTCTATCCACATCAACTTGAATCTAAAAGGAATCAGACCCAACAAATCCTAAATGAGATAATAATGGGTCAATGATCAAACACATAATGTGGCTTTGCCATGGATACTTAGCTTCCCACTTTCTTGTGATAATTCTTCTCTCACTAAATGGTTTTAAGAGCTTAGCATGTGTTCTATATATCTATATAATGGACCAACAAGATCATCGATGGAAATTCGACAGAAGTAAAAATTGAGGGAGTCGCCACTAGCCAAGTAGCCAACAAATCTCAAAATTACAAAAGGCAAGTGTCTGTAGAGCCACGTAACCCCGAAGGTCAAATTAATATCTTTGATTTTGACCGAATGACCCTCGGTTATAGATGAGGAAGGTTTGAGGTACCTTCTCCACCAACAAGTGTGTGTAGTCTGATGCAGGACATGAAATTCAAATATGATATGCAAGATTTCAGGCTTAGATCATACTAATTCAAAAACGATAACGTAAAAATTGCACATCCCACATGAAAGTCCAAACATTCAAGCTAGGGGAATCTATGCGGGTCCAGGCCTACGCAGGCCAGGACTAGATCAGTAAAATTATGGACCAAACGATGTTCAAAGGGAAATAGAAATCATCCACACATGCACAGTAACCAGTCCCTAATCCAAGGGATTCACCAATTTTAATTCAAGGAACCCCAAGGTGAGAAAATGGGTAAAAATTGGGGATTTAGGACAATCTAGGGTTAGGGTTAGGGAAATTAGATGAGAGAGGAGTGAAAGAGAGGAGAAAAGAACCTGGAACCAACTTGCGTGCGTGGACAGCAGGGGGGGGGGGGGGGGCCTGACGCACGTGCGCTGATGGCTGGCCGCACGTGTGTGGGGCCCATGAACCCAAAAAGGACTCTCTTGGGTCTGGTCAGCCAGACCTAGGCTTGAAAACCCCAAAATCTCACGTCGATTCAATGAACGGCCTGGGTGTGGTACTCTGCCGAAGTTTCGGCCCTCCTGCAGGGCCAGATTCTTGAAACTAGTTGTAGGGAGAAGATCTGCTGCAAAAACTGATGGATTCGAAGCAAGGATGGTTATAGAAGGTGAGAGATATGGATGGAAGAAAGTAGGGGCGGATTGGGATGGGCGTGACTTCGCACCACAGTAGTTAGCCCTTCGAAAAAGGAGGGCTTCGCACTCACTTGAATTTTTCCACAACTCAAAACTCAGAGAGTAGAAAAAAACACACAAGAATTTTTTTTTTTTTCTTCAATGAATCAAAAAAACTACAAGGGATGCCTATTTATAGGGAAAACCCTATACCCCTAAACTCGCGCAATGTGCGCAACATATTTACTTTGCGATGAAGTAAACTAAAATAAAAATCAAACAAAGAAATCTAAAACGTTCATGATATTCTAAATAATAACAATAAGCAAAACCTAAAATACGAAATCAATCCAACTCGTGGGGCACGATCATGAGATCCCATGATAGACTTTTCTTGACTATCAGGCCCATTCTTTGAATCAAAACTCCATCTTCTAACTAGGAGGCCCTCCCTAAATGTCGTCATCGATCCAGATCGACGGTGGGGCCCTCCTTCTGGCATACGTGCGTAGGGGCGGCGTGCGTGCACATGTGCGCGTGATGTCTCCATCAATTCTCCCTGGCTGCGAAGATTTCGCCACTGGCAAAATAAAACTCCTGAACCGCTTCAGGATGTCGGGATCAAGTCTCTAAAGCTCCTCCTCAATGAGTCGTGTTGTCTGAAGCTGGGCGTGACTTCCATTTAACCAGGTACTTCTTACACCCGTCGTCCGACGTTAAAACTATCTGATGGTCCAGGATATCCTCTATTTCCTCTCTAGGTGTGTGAAGGCTAGGCATGGGAGGTAGAGGCTAGGAAGAAAGGTCGAGAAGAGTAAGTATGGGAGGTAGAGGCTGAGAAAATGGGCCGGGACAGGTAAGTATGGAACATAGAGGCTGGGAAGATGGGTCGGGAGGGGGCCATGGATCAAGGGAAAGGTCTGGAGAATCAGGATGGTTAGGCGAAAAGCTGGACAATGCATCAATGGCTCCTTGAAATGCAAATAGGTCCTCCACATTGAATGTGGAACTAATTCCCATGGAAGGTGGAAGATTTGCCACATATGCATTGAGACCGTTTCGTTTTATAATTTTGAAGGATCCAGCGCTACGTGCGTGTAACTTACAAACGGCCCCCAGAGGATACCGCTCGGGCCTGATGCGAAACATCACAGAGTCCCTTACATTGAATTCCTTGAAACATTTATGCTGATCTGCAGAAAATTTGTAATGTTCATTACTAGTAGTGATCTTTTGCCTGATTTCTTGATGCCATGAATAAATGTGATGCACAAAAGACTCTGCAGGCTCTGACGGCCTATGGAACAGTGATATAGGGACAAGATCAATAGGTTTCTCAATTTTATAACCAGTAATGACTTCATAAGGACAGACCTGTGGACCTATCGACGGAACTATTAAACGCAAACTCGGCTGTAGGTATTACGGTGTCCCATGTTCTGGTGTGCTCTATATCCCTCCTAGGGGGAGACTCATCCGGTAGATCATCAGGACAGACATCACGAAACTCATTCACTACCGGAATGGCCTCAGTGGGTAACTCTACACTAGCCTCTGGTGCACTCTCTCCAGCCACAAGGCCACATATGTTGTACCCCTCAAAATAGTGGTCTTTATGTCCCTCATAAGGTGGGTGCATGGGTGCACGCCCATAACTGATTCCTTGGCCAACTTCATTCATTGGTCTATCCTCCTGGCCACCTGCTTGAGATTGAACATCTACCCCAATGGTGGGGTTTGTCCTGGTGGAGGCCTTTCGTTGGATAACGCGCACATCAAGTTGTTCAAAGCATTGGTCTATATCCAAGTGCTTACTCAAAGACTCAATTTGCTGGGACAGTTTATTTAGTGACTCTTGCAATCGTTCCATGTTTAGTGTAGGGTGCAAACCAACCACGACCCGTACGTGGGGGCATACACTTGTTAACTCCACCTAAGGACTTTCTATGATGACTATATGCAACTACATAGGACTAAATGATCCTATGAGACTCTATATGAGGGAAACTACGCAGTGCTACTAAAATTCAGCAACATAGTTGTCAAAATAAGGGAATAACAGAAAGTTACAGCAATGTAAATTGCTAACTTCCTGCTGCCAGAAATTTCAGCAGCAAATATTAGGGACTACGGTCTTCTAAATAGCTATATGTAATGAACTGGATGCATGAAGGACTTAAACAAACTAAACCCTAAATATGTGATGTATTCCCCTACAAGAACCCTAGGCTCTGAAACCAAATTTGATGCAGGACATGAAATTCAAATATGATATGTAAGATTTCAGGCTTAGATCATACTAATTCAAAAACAATAACATAAAAATTTCACATCCCACATGAAAGTCCAAACATTCAAGCTAGGGGAATCTGTGCGGGTCCAAGCCTACGCAGGCTAGGACTGGATCAGTAAAATTATGGACCGAACGATGTTCAAAGGGAAATAGAAATCATCCACACATGCACAATAACCGGTCCCTAATCCAGGGGATTCACCAATTTCAATTCAAGGAACCCCAGGGTGAGAAAAGGGGTAGAAATTGGGGATTTAGGACAATCTAGGGTTAGGGTTAGGGAAATCAAATGAGAGAGGAGTGAAAGAGAGGAGAAAAGAACTTGGAACCAACTCGCGTGCGTGGACAGCAAGGGGGGGCCTGACGCACGTAAGCTGATGGCTGGCAGCACGTGCGTGGGGCCCACGAACCCAAAAAGGGCTCTCTTGGGTCTGGTTGGCCAGACTTGGGCTTCAAAACCCCGAAATCTCACGTCGATTCGACAAACAACTTGGGCGTAGTGCTCCGCCGAAGTTCCTACCCTCCTGCAGGGCCATATTCTGGAAACTGGCTGTAGAGAGAAGATCTGCTGCAAAAACTGATGGATTTGAAGCAAGGATGGTTATAGAAGGTGAGAGATATGAATGGAAGAAGGTAGGGGTGGATTAGGATACGCGTGGCTTCGCACCATAGTAGTTAGCCCTTCGAAAAGGGAGGGCTTCGCACCCACTTGAATTTTTCCACAACTCAAAACTCAGATAGTAGAAAAAAACACGCAGGATTTTTTTTTTTTTTAATTTCTTCAATGAATCGAAAAAACTACAAGGCGTGTCTATTTATAGGAAAAACCTTATACCCCTAAACTCACGCCATGTGCGCAACCTATTACTTGACGATGAAGTAAACTAAAATAAAAATCAAACAAAGAAATCTAAAACGTTTATGATGTTCTAAATAATAACAATAAGCAAAATCCAAAATATGAAATCAATCCGACTAGTGGGCCACGACATGAGATCCCATGATCGGCTTTTCTTGACTATCGGGCCCACTCTTTGAATCAAAACTCCGTCTTCTAACTAGGAAGCTCTCCCTGGACGTCATCATCGATCCAGATCGACGGTAGGGCCCTCCTTCTGGCGTACGTGCGTAGGGGCGGCGTGCATGCGCGTGATGTCTCCATCATAGTCTCTACTTTGAAGGATTCAAGCTTTTTGAATTATTTCTTTCTTTCTTTTTTAACAGAAAACTCAAATTTTATTGAAAAGAAAAGCAAAAACTACAAAGGGGACACAAAGAGAGCGACCCAAGGGCTAGCCAAGAAACTCAAGATTACATTCCCTTAATTTAGATAGAAGCAAATTCAACAGCCAACATCCTAGCCCTATGAGTACGAGAGGTGCCCTCCACCGATTTTCTTTCATTTCTAAAGCATCTAGCATTTCTTTCTTGAGAAATAGGGTGCATGTACCTATTTATAGATGACATGGGTGGTTGTTTGAGAAATTTGGGTCAAGTTGGAGGGCTAAGGACATGTTGCATCACCTTATTTATCCATGGATACAAAGGGACACATGCCACCTCCTCATAAGGCTATTGGTTGGATTTGGGACTTCTTTCAAGGGTGAAAGCATGGGAAGTGCCACACAAGATATTCAATAAGTGGCCGTAATGGCTAGCCTTATGGCTGTTATGATATGGGCCATAGTAGCCGAAAGGATCCTACAATGGTGAAAAAAATTGAAGAAAATGTATCGACTCTGCATAGGACCATTATAGGCTCGTATCGGCCATTACAGACCATTTTTTTAGAATGGCCATCACAGCCCTGTATCACATAATGGCTCCCAATGTCACCGTTACGTAAAGGCCACATAACCGTTTTTTAATACCATGGTGCCACATGTTAATTTCCTAGAAATAGAGATAAATGGAGAGGTGGTTTACCAATCTAAAATGATAGTTATTATGGGAGGGTGGTTGTTTTTTAATACTGTCATATGCCAATTTCTTACAAATAGAGATTAATAAAGAGGTGGTTTGGGAATAAAAAATGGTAGTTATTATGGGAGGGAGGTAAAAAAAACATGCCAAAAATGAGGTCGTGTGTCGGCGGAAAGCTGATTCCCACACACTGGCCATGGACCCATCTTGGACAAATGGTTCGACACGTGGCGCCCGACACATGTAGACTATTGCACTCCTACATCATCCCAACACCTTTATTTCGGCAGGATCTGGCAGATTGGGTGGGTCCTAAGCAAGGTGTCCCAAATCGTTTTGTATCGGTCGTTACGCAATACGGAGCTGAAACGGGGAGGTTCAGAAAAAAATGAACCGCAACAGCCGTTATGGGGCCTACAAGGCATAACAGCCGTTACGGTCTCTGCAACAGTCGCTACCCACAGTAACCCTAAAAAAACACGGAAAAAAAAAAAAAAAAACATATTTTTCTTCTTTTTCTAAAACTGTTGTTATGGCTGCTGCTATGGTAACAACTCTCTCTCTCTCTCTCTCTCTCTCTCTCTCTCTCTCTCTCTCTCTCTCTCTCTCTCTCTCCTCGAAAAAACCTTCCTTTAAAATAACATTCTTACCAAAGACTGGACCGTTACACTACCATAAACATGTTCAAAATTATAAATGAATGCATATTTGGAATATTTACAATTTTCCAGATTTTTTTAGCAAAAATAAAAATCAACCGATACAAGGGCGTATCACCTGTTACACCCCCCATATCGGCCGTTACACCGATTCAGTGTATCCTTGGGCACCGTTACGCCCACCATTACCACTACGGTCCACTTTGGTCCTAAGGCTTAATTCTTGTGAGAAATGAGAGTATTGGAGTGGGCACTCGTAATCCTGTCTGGTCACAAATTTGTGGACCTTTGTGTATGGCGGTGTGTCTACAATACTGCAGGTTCCTTCCTTTGGAGCATAGAGAAGGATCATGGAGATTTAGAGTGAACCAAAAAGGACAAAAAGGTTTCAAAGTGGAACTATAGACTATATGGATTTTTTGAAACTTTGATTGGTTGTCAATAGGCAATCCTCCTGGTCTGGTACTATCACACAATTTTGCGGACCTTTGTATCGGGTGGCGTGTCTACAATATCATAGGTTCCTAGAAGTTGGGAACCTATCTTTTGAAAATAGAGAAGGATCATGGAGATTGAGACCCAGCCAAAAAAGAACAAAAAGGTTTCAAAGTGGAAATGTAGATTGCATGGATCTTTGAAACTTTTATCAGTTGTCAATAAGCAATCCAAGCCTATCGGGGTTGGGAGTGCAATTGTTGATGAGTACAGAAACATGTGGAAGATCTCAAGCTAGATGGGGTGGGAAACCTAAATGAGCTAGTTAGGGACAGAATTAGAATTTTTAGAGGTTCTGTTGGCTGGGATTCCAACCTTTATCTGATACTAGGCATTTCAATTCTTCAATGAAATTCATGACCCGTCCTCAAGTTTAAACGGTTTGTTTGAGCATGAGAGCAGAAATGTGAATGACATTGTGAATGCTATAGTTTTTTATTGGAGACTTTTTTATGTAAGGTTTCTCATTCATCAGAGGGGGAAAAACCTTGGAAGCTATGTTCAATATGATAAATAAAGTGAATGCAAGTTCTGTATAACCAATAACTTCAAGCAAGGAAAATAAACATTTGATCCATTAATTTGAATGAAGCTTTTCAGTTTTCAAGGACGTACCTCTAGAGGATGATGAAACAAGAAGAAATAATCACTATTTGTAATTAAGATAAACTATAAATCACATAAGAAATATAAATCACTCTAGACATCTCGAATATCAACAACTTACTAGCGCTTAGCAGGCCTTCGGCGTTTTAGAGGCTTGTCAGAGGAGAGGTCCTCTCCATTCTGGTTTCTTGTAGTTTCCTCAGCATCAATATTTGGTAGACTAGGGTCCGCTTTATCAAAAATATGAAGTCTGGGTGCACCTTTTCTTCTGCCCCTGGTACGCTTCTCACTGATTGGAGAACTCTCTGCTTCTCTACTGGGAGAATTACGAACATTACAGTCAGTGACAGTTTCTGTTTGCCTCTGATGCTTCACCCCACTCACACCTTGATGGCCGACTGCCATCTCTGCATTACCTTTGGTTACGGAAACACCGTCTGCCTCACCAGTTAGAGATGCCTCCACTTCTCTACATGACACATTGGCATCATTACAGTCAACTGCAGCTTTTGTCGTATGATGGTTTTCAGCTACTCTCACACAGTGATGATTGTCAATAATATCTCTGCGTTGCTGATCAGCATGAATCCTATCAGGAGAGTTGGTTCCCATGGTTCTTGCTTCCTTTGGTTTTGTTGAAACTTTTTCAGGTGGTTGTTTCTGTCGGTTCCGATGCACTGGATCCCCACCCATGAAGGCAGATAGAGCTTTCCTTGCCAGGGAAGCCTTCTGCTTGGCTTTGCGGTATGCTGCATGCGCTCGTGTATATAAACAGAAAGGGCAGTAAAAGTTGCCATCATCCTCGAAACTAACAGATGAGCCAAGGCAGCTCTCATGAACTGTTACTGGACAGCTGTTACCACTACAAATCAATAGCTCACCTCCTTCCTCACACTTTACACAAAACTTCTGTTCTGTCCAATCTGCCGCCAGAGAATCATGAGTTACTGGGCCCTGAGAGCTCAGAAACATGTGCTTCTTGGCAGCAAATGTCTCATCATTATGACTTGTATCATGACCCCCATCTCTGCTGCTTGGTGTTTCCGGCAGCACACCATTCTCACCACTTTCCGGCAGCACACCATTCTCACCACCATCTTTGGCTTGATCAACACAAATATTTTGGGGGGCAACCTGATGTGTGGTTTCCAAATCACCATTTAGAGGTAATTCAGGAGGATCTTCTTGCAAGACTTCCTTCCCATTTTCAAGAGCTGTTGCAGTAGAATTCTGTTCTAATTGTTGAATTTCGTCATTAGTGGTACTGAACTTAAGCCTCTTTGCAGTATCATTCTCATTACTGTTGTCTGCAGAAATTCTTTTCTTCATGGATGGGGCAGAGAGACGACATTCTTCAATAACTGAATCCTTCAGCTGATGGTAAAAACCAATAGATGGCGAGATAAATGGTAAAGAGAGCTGAGATATTGGTTCTTTCCCTAAAATACGGAAATTAAAGACTTTGTGATACCTTTTGTATGACATATTTCGGCAGAGCAGCTCTCTTTCGGAGAATAAACTGGCTAAGGCCTTCTTTCAACTCAGCACCACACTTCCCCAGGTCACTTGATGTCACTATCTGATGGAAGATAATATACAATTCAAATAAAATTCCTAAACCATTTCTTTTTAAATATCCAAAAGGAGAATGTAATCTACCTCCAAAATCCATATTGAAAAGAAAAGGCACAAAACCCCAATTGAAAGAAGTGGAAGAATTCCAAAAACACCAAATCATTGTTCAAACGTCGACTTGGGAATTGGCCAAAGACCCATGCAAGTCAATGTGCCCAAGTCAAAGTGGAAATAAAGGAATCAAACAAAAAGAGAGAAAAATTAGCGAGTCTTGATTTTCACCAAGTCATCTGCAAAAAGATAAGCACGGACTTGGTTAACTCAGAAATGATTTGTTGAAACTGTGAACAACACATCACAAAATTCAAAATGTGACCAGCTTTTGAACCAAGCTGTTCCCAGAATTTGGAGGCAAAGTCTTGACCAAGCTGAGTCAGATCAACTTGTTGAATTTTTAAAGTACTGCCAAACATGCTAAAGCACTAGAGCATGCTCTTCACTTGAAGATCACATAACATGATTTGCTTTCTTTTTTCTTTTTTCACTGGGTGTGGCAACTATATAATCATAACTGATTCCAATCATCTGAGAGGAGAAATATGCCATTCCTTATTTTCATATGAAAAACATGGCTATATTCAATTACACTTTTTTTTAATAGTTTCAGTTGCACCTTTCCACATCTTTCCTAAAGTGACATACTATGAAATAGAGAGCACAAAACTTCTACGGAGGCAACTTCTCAACTTCGTTTGAAGTAACCCGTGAAGGGATCAAGGCTTTAGATCAAAATAAAACTGCAAGTGGACCTATAGAGTCCATAGAGGGCCCTTGCAACCATTAGCAAAGATTTTTTTTTTTTTGAAAGATATCATGGCACTCAAACCCATGAAATCAATGTTGAAACGCACTCCATCTACCACTGAGCCATGGGTTGGAACCATTAGCAAAGATCACTGTCATGAAATGCATGCATTCTTCCTATTGCCCTTGAAGAAGAGCAATGATCCAACAATCAATTGGATGTGAAGAAAGCACATCAAATGCAGATCATCAACAAAAGTTCCTACATCTCTCCCACCTAGATTTCATTGGTTTTCATAGGCTTGTGTTGTTCCAAAACAAGATGTCCCATCTATGTGAATGAAATATGAAAGAGCCTTGCTCAGGCTACTTGAGAGTGCAGGATTTGGCGGGCACCCCTGTTAGTGAGGAAAACATGTTCAATATCTAGGCTGTTCAGCAAGTGGGTCCTACCAAATATTCACCTTGGCCCAAAATCAGGTTTGTCTGTTAATCAAGCAGGAGCCACATGTTAATCTTGAAAAACCAATACAACAAGATTCAACACACACATTTCCAGTCACCAAGCCAAGAACTTACACTCAACGAGCTAAGACCACCAGCGTAATGGTGTCTATATTGACAAAACTTATTCCAAATGGCTAGGCCAACCTTCGGGCAGGTTGGATGCGGTAGTCGGCAGACATGTTGACACTTATGCACTAGTCGGACACTTATGTAATAGCTGGACAGTAACTTATTTTCCATATAACCCTTTAAACAAAAAGCACAACACCAAGGAATAAACTCCATACGCTCACACAAGGATGAACATAGATATTATCGTATGAGAATTTTAAAAAGTATATTTTTTCTTGCTCTAAAACTCATATCCTCTACATATCCAAGTATATATAAAGCTTTTTTTTTTCTTTTTTCTTTTTAACCAGATCCTACTATAACTAAACAACTCAAATGTGGGACCCAACTCCTAGTTATCTTTTCTAATCATGATCTTAGTCTTAACATGCTTACTCTATTCACTAACCACACTCAAACCACTAAAATAGTAAACAAGAAATAAAATTGAAATTCTGGCGTGGCCCACCAGCCCACCCCCTCCAATGGACAACCGTTGATGACTCTCAAAAACACATGTAAAAGAAAATGGCCCCTAAGAAAAACTTCACGAACAGTCCACATTCAGCATCCAAGTGCAACCAACCTGACGAGCAGACTGGCCTAATTCACAGGCTAGGGCACATGCGCGGCGGGACCCGCCTGATAACCAGCCCAAAGCAGGATTCTAGTCCTACTATTCTCATGGATGGAGTTATAATCGCCATCAAAACAATTCCTCACAATCAACACCACATGATAAACGGCCGTAGGGTTGTTTAGAAAACACATGCTAAAATCCAAACCGTTCATTGAAAAAAAGGGATTCTTTGGATAATTTACCTCTTTGAGGACATCAAGGGCGTCGACATCCGAACCAAAATCCACGGATATGTTGATGTCCGAAGCATCACTGCTCGCATTTGTAGGATTAGAAACCATCCATTCCTCCAAATATCTCAAAGAAACCCTTTCTCTGGCGGTTTTGCAGGCGTTGAGGGACGACGACAAGTCCGGAACGGCATTCATCAAAGCTGGAATGAAGAAGAAGAAGAAGAAGGTGAGCGGAAGGTCTTTCCTATGCATGTATGTATGTGTGTATGCATGTATGGTACCATGGAGGAGGCCGGTGTCTGCTTCTTTGATGTCGGATAGGGTTTCAAGAACCCATGCCCATGCGAGGGATGTGGAGAGAGGAGGGGCCATGGAGATGGGGAAAAGGAAAGGGATCTGTTTTGGTTTTTCAAATCCGGCGCTCGATTGCCGTTGATCCTGTGGTCAGCAGCACGGACGGGCAAGCGTGCAATGGAAGCCTTGTCTTTTCCGGTTTTCGCTAACTTGCGCCTTGTAGCGTAACTGCATTTAAACTGCACCCTTGGCGGAACATGGAGCTTGACACAGGAGGCTGATTTCCTGCCAAGTTCCTGCGCTGAGAAGCTAGGTGGGGCTCACCGTGGTCTTTGTGATACATCCAACCCGTCCATCCGTTTTTTGATCTCATTTTAGTTCATGTTACTAAAGACGATGCAGATCCAAAACTCAATTTGGCCACACGAGATGAAACAGTGGGTATTCAATTACCACCGTTGAAACATTTGTACGGGCACAAAAGTTTTGTGCCAGGCTAATTTTTTTGGTTTCTTCGCTTCATCCCGTTGGGATGAACTTATTAATGGTTTGGATGGCATATAAACATTAACTTGGATGCAAAGAAGGTTTCAACGGTAGCCATTTGTTTCTAGCATTTCTTTACATAATTTTCTTACGACGGGCTCACTTGAGTTTTAAATTGGCTCTTTGTTTTTCTAAAGTGTCTTAAATTGGTCTTGCAAAATAGATAAATAGGTGGACTTTTCGAAAATATTATGGTGGACCCCACTTAGCATCCTAGCTCAAGGAGTGGATTAGGTGAGAACCTGGATCCACCGAGGTGGGCCCCACAGTTAGGGGTTCCATTCTGATGTATTTGACTACATCCACGCCGTCTATCTACATTGAAAAGCTCATTTTAAAGCGCCATCCAAAAATTAAAGTACATCTAAATCCCATATGAGCCATGGTATGGGAAATAATTGTGATTAACCATTGAAAACTTGTTGTGAACCATAAAGGCGTGTTTGGGAAGTGGGATTAGAAGGGATTAGGTGGGATGGGATTCAAAAAACATAATTATTAATGCCATGCTTTGTTAGTAATAAAGGTCATACATTGAATGGATATACTTATATCCAAACCGTTCATTTGTTTTGTTACCTCATTTTATGGCATGGGCCTAAAAATGAGGTAGATCCAAAACTTGTGTGGCCACACCCATTTTTCAATGGTAAGTATTCAATCCCCATTGCTTTCTATGGTGGGGTCCACTTGAGCTTTAGATTTACCTAATTTTTTGGCCCATGCTCTAAAATAATCTTGAAAAATGGGTGGATGGTGTGGATATAGCCCACACATCATTGTGGGACCTACACAACTTGCTAACATTAAGTGAAATTGGCACAGGACCTAATGCAATTCCATCTAATCTAATTCCAAGCTTTTCAATTCTTCTCAAACATGGAGCGGAATTGGCACAGGACTAGATGAATCCCATCCCACCTAATCCCTTCTAATCCCATTGCCCAAACACGCCGTAGAAGCTTTGGATCAAGATGATATTTGTGTGGTCTCTTCATCTGTGTTCATGACCTTATCAACAAGTTGGATGGAAAATATACACTCCAATGGAATTCATAAAGTTTTTAATGGTGAGGATTCAATAATTGATTGTTTCCTGTAGTGTGGTCCACCTAAGTTTTAATGTTAGAAAATAATCTGTTGGATACACCGAAAATAGAAAAAATAAAATAAAACATGAAATTTGTTTCACTAGGCTGAATCACGTAAAACGATACACTGTCCTTAAAGCGTGATTCACACCCTTATTAATCGTTGATGGGTTACAGACAAATTGTTTCCAAGATAAGACAAGTTTGTCTGGATTCGGCATGCAGCAATCACGATGGGTCCACTATGGAACGGTTTAACGCAATAGATCTGTTCTGGCAGAATCAGACAGTGGAAACGTTCACAGTATTCTAAAAAGGAGATCTGGAGTATCTGATAGGAGAGATGGTGTTGAGATGATTGATTTTGGACTGGAATGGTCCCGTTTATATAGGCACTAGGCAGTGGACCATTGCTAGATGGCTATCGATGGTCCGGAACGTTTGAAAAATGTTTATGACCGTTGACCATTAATTTCAGCCGTTTCTGGTCGTCGGATTACAAGATCTGACCGTTAGATCATCATGGCCCGTGCAAAGTGCAAAGTGCGCCAACTAGCACCACTATAGTCACTACAACCATACTGCCCACGCCCACGCTCGTGCCCATGCCCGAACTCGTGCGTAATACTGAAACATGCAACCCAAGCATCTCCATCTCCAAACCATCCAAGTAAGAATACTACCCACAAATTCACTTATAAACCCCAAAAACTTTTTTACCATTTTCGATGTGGGACTAAAAGCACACATCGCACTTTATAATTTGAAATTTTCGAAAAACCGTTTTGGCAGCAAAATCCCAAAATTTTGAAATTTTGAATATTTTTCAAAAAACCGCAAATTTCAACAATCCCCCACTGGTTTTTTAAAACAATAGAAAAATCTCTGTCAGAATAATAGTTATTACGCATAAAGAAAGATATCTTGCGATTTGAATCATTCATTAGTGTAAGTATGTTAAAGTTATTTCGAAATTTCTGGTTGTCGCAGCATTTGAACCAGTTATTCCTATAGGACATAATCGAAAATACTACACACATAATAGTTCCTGCGTTATATGTTCCTCCATATTACTCGCTAAGTATTTTTAATGGTCATGTGCTTATCCTGTTTCCTAAACGATCCCGAAATAACTCTAACTCTCATGAGAAGCGGCACCACTTTTACATTCACATTGGTGAAATCTTTCCAATGTTTCCGTTATTTAAAACACTTGTCCTATTTCACTAGATTTCATTAAGAGTTTTTAATACTCAACCTTCTTTTATAACGGCCAACACTTTCATCGTGGATGAGGTTATTTAAATTTAGTGCTGAAACTTTCCACTTATCAGTGAATTGTTGTTACCCGTTGAACTCAATCTTTAGAGATTTTCTAAATTTGGGTTAGGTTTCTTTCACTGGTGGAACTTTGATTAAAGAGTTTCAACCTCATCCCTCTTGATGTTGTCCTTACTACCTCTCTCATTAGAGATTTAGTAAAAGGATCAGCCAAGTTATTAATTGACTTCACAAATGAGATCTTAATGATTCCATTTTAAATAAATTGTCTTACATAATCATGTCTCAAACTTATGTGTCTGGACTTTCCATTATAAGTACCGCTATAGGCTCTTGTTAGAGTGGCTTCACTATCACAATGAAGTGAAACAGCCGGTGTAGGCTTCACATAGAATGTAATTTCTAACAAAAGATCCATTAACCACTAGCCTCTTTACCTGTAGCAGCCAAAGCTATGAACTCAGATTTCATAGTTGAGTGCGTTATGCAAGTTTGTTTCTTAGATCCCCAAGATACAGTTGCACCTCCTAAGGTGAATATCCACCCTGTAGTGGACTTGTTGTCACCCTGCACTCGATATCCAACTTCCATCGGTATATCCTTCCAACATTGCTGAAAATTCTGAGTAAAATAGCCATAGTTCTTTGGTTTCTTTTAGATAACCTAAAACTCTACTTATAGCTTTACAATTTTTAACACTTGAATTACTCATAAACTTGCTTAGTTTACTCACAGCATATGTTATATCCGATCTTGTGCATTGCATCACATACATAAGACTATCTATAACACTAGCATACTCTAGTTGTACAACCGCTCTTCCACTATTTTCTTTTAACTTAATACCTGGATCAAATGAGGTGTTTGCTTATTCGATTTTCAAGTGATTAAACTTTTTTAGTATTTTCTCAATATAATGAGACTGACACAATGCAAAATCCCCACTATATTTTTTTTAATAACTTTGATACCTAATATAGTATCCAATTGTCCAATATTCTTCATTTTGAAAACTGAATAGAGAAACTTCTTTGTTACAGTTACACATTCCATTTTATTACTGATTATTAATATATCATCTACATACAAGCATATGCTTACATCATAATCATTACACACTTTTGAGTATATGCATTTATCAGCAATATTATGTGCAAAACTATAAGACAACTTTAGAATCAAATTTATCATGCCACTATTTTAGTACCTGCTTTAATCCATACAAAGACTTAATAAGTATACACACTTTTCTTTCATTACCTAGCATAACAAACCCTTCTGGTTGCTCCATGTATACCTCCTCACTTAGAACACGATTCAGGAATGTTGTCTTCACGTCCATTTGATGGATATGAAGATGGTGTATGGATGCTAGAATGAATAAGATTCTAATCGATGTTATTCTAGCCACTGGTAAATAAGTGTCAAAATAATCGATTCCATCTTTCTGTCGGAAACCCTTAGCAACTAATCTTACCTTAAAGGTTTGAATTGTACCTTCAGTGTGATATTTTTTCTTAAATACCTACTTACAACCTATTGGTTTAGAACCTGTAGGTAGATCTACCAGTTCCCATGTTTGGTTAGATATAATTGAATCCATTTCATTATTAATGATCTCTTTCTAAAAAGCGGAGTCTCTTGAAGTCATAGCTTTACTAAATGTTTTAGGTTCATCTTATATAGTTAAAATCATAAGTCTTTTCCTAATGACTTTCTCTCTATCACTCTCAGTTAGGTGAAAAGAGAGTCGCTGAGAGTCTATTTGATCAGGATCAAGACTCTTCTCTACTCTTGCTCTTTGACTCCTATGAGGTTCACTTGGTATTTATACTTCTAGTTGTGTTTCTTTTATGGTTTCATTAGGAGATTGAATCATAATATTTTTTTTCTTCATGAATACAGAGTTTCAAAAAACTCTATATCTCTCGACTCTATGATTACATTGGAGTCTAAGTTTAGAAGTCTATAGGCCTTACTATGTTGTGCATATCCTACAAGGACGCACCTGATAGCTCTTGGTCCTAACTTAGTTCTTTTAGGTTCTGGAGTTCTGCAATATACAAGACACCCCCACACTCTAAGATACCCTATATTTAGTTTTCTTCCTTTCCATATTTCGTACGGAGAGGTCTTGGTTTTCTTAGATGTGATTCTTTTTAAAACATGACATGCAGCTAATAGCGCTTCTCCCCATAGGTTTAATGACAACTGTGCTTGTATTAGTATTGAGTTGACCATTTCAACTAAGGTCCTATTTTTTCTCTCTGCTACACCATTTTGTTGTGGTGTATAGGGTATTGTACACTAATGTATTATGTTGTGTTCTTCACAATAGGTAGAAAATTCATTAGAGAAATATTCTCTTCCTCGATCACTACAAAAGATTTTAATATTTTTAACTAATTGATTTTCTACTTCGGATTTATAGATTTTAAATACATTAAATGCTTCATATTTTGATTTTAACAGATATACATATACATATCTTGAACAATAATCTATAAACGTTATGAAGTACTTCTTCCCTCCATGTGTAAGAATGTCATTTAGTTCATATATGGCAGTATGCAATAGGTTTAATATTTGATATGATCTATCAATACTAGGGAATGGTTTCTTAATTATTTTAGACCGTATTCATATTTCACATTTATCTTTGTCACTATCATTGTATGATATTAGGTCGTTCTTAATCATGAATTTTATGGTACTGTAGCTAATATGGGCTAGTCTACCATGCCATAGCGTAACAGACTCAATCATGTAAGTAGAAGAATTATTTTCATTCAAAGAAAATTTGATCATCCCATTATAAGCATAACATTTACCCGCAAAGTTCTCATTCTTGGACAAGATCAGTTTGCCCGATTCAAACACAACCCTAATCTCAAAATTACTTAAGAGATCCTCTGAGACAAGATTCCTCCTTATGTCTGGGACATGCAGTACGTTGGTCAGGATTACCTTCTTTCTAAAGGTAAAGAGTAATTTCACGGTTCCTTTGCCTGTAACTTTCAATCAACCTTCATTTCCCATTTGAACCTCTTGACCATTGGTCACGTCTTCATAGGTTTTGAAGGCAAATCGATCGTTGCATACATGAACTGTGGCACCTGTATCATACCATCAAACGAGAATTTTCTCTTGAACTAAGTTCACTTCTTTGACCATTGCTACAATATCATCGTCTACTGCATTAGCCTATTTCTTAGGTTTTTTGCGGTCCCTACAGACTTGGGCGAAATGTCCGGTCTTGCCGCAGACATAGCAAGATCCCTTAGGTTTGTCGTTTTTCTTCTTTTGGATTTTCTTGAATTTCTCTTGTACTTTGTTAAGTTTAAGAGAATCAGATTTCTCATAGTTATTATTTTAGGATGGTCTTTCTACTGCATTCACCTTGGATGAGGATGTACCATTAGCGTCATCCTTCTTGTCTCGGTTACGGGATTATTCTTCAATACGAAGATGCATTTGGATTTGTTCCAGGGTGAATTATTCGGATTTATGTAGTAGCTTCTTCATGTAGTCTTTCCAGCTTGGAGGCAATTTTGTAATAATAGCTCCGACTTGAAAGGATTCAAGTAGGTCTATTTTTAAAGCCTTTATTTTGTTTACAATTAATTGTTATTCATGGATTTAGGTCAACAGCGGCAAATTGTCAATCATCATGAAGTCGAAATACCTGGCAATTAGAAATTTTTGTGTACCTTTAGCCTTGTATTTGTATTCCAACGCGCTCCAGATTTCTTTAGCTGATGTGGTCCCCGTGTACAAATCGTTCAACCAATCAGAGAAAGCGTTAAGAATATGACCACGACACAATAGTTCATCTTCTTGTCGCTTGATCCCCGTAGTGATCTGTTCTGGAGTGTCAGTGTCCTTCGCTTCAGGCAGAGGCTGGAGAGTCGGGTCCAGGATGTAGAAGATCTTCAGAGCAGTTAGCAAGAATTTCGGCTTGTCCTGCCACCTAGTGAAATTTGAACCATCGAATTGGTCTAATCGGATCAGATCCTGGCTCATCAGTTTGACTGATGCAACGCTTTCAGTGTCCACAATCACGCTTTAAGGGCCCGTTTAGCTAGGCGGATTAAATGGTATTGAATGGTTTTACAAAGGATTGCACATGTTTTAAAGGAATGATTGCAGCGTCAGTGGATTGTCGGCAAAGCCATGGGATTGCTATATCCCGGGACAAGTGCACCGAGTCTGTTTGGCACGCCCGGCCAATCCCGGGATTTTACCTTCAAATCCCTTCCAATCCGTCCAACCAAACACATCCCAGGCAAAATTGAACGGGATTAGGAGGGATTAGATGGATTTTAAGGTAATGATGGTGATGTCAGTAGATTGGTTAAGATCCATGGGATTGCTATAACCCGGGAGAGGTTCACCGAGCTTGTTTGGCACGTCCGGCCAATCCCGGGGTTTTATCTTCCTATCCCTTCCAATCCGCCCGGCCAAACGGGCCTTAAGATTGTTAGAAAATAATTTGTTGGATACACCGAAAATAGAAAAATAAAATAAAACATGAAATTTGTTTCACTAGGCTGAATCACGTAAAACGATACGCTGTCCTTAAAGCGTGATTTGCCTCCTTATCAATTACTGATGAGTTATAGGCGAATTGCTTCCAGGATAAGACAAGCCCGTCTGTATCTGTTGTGTAACAATCACGATGAGTCCACTATGGAATAGTTTAACGCAGTAGATCTGTTCTGGCAGAATCAGATAGTAAAATGTTCACAGTATTCTAAAAAGGAGATCTGAAATATCTGATGGGAGAGATGGTGTTGAGATGATTGATTTTGGACTGGAATGGTCCAATTTATATAGGCACTAGGTAGTGGACCATTGCTAGGTGGCTATCAATGGTCCAGAACGTTTGAAAAATGTTTCTGACCGTTGACCATTAATTCCAGCCGTTTCTGGTCGTCGGATCACAAGATCTGACCGTTAGATCATCATGGCCCGTCCGTTTTCGGACAGTTGTAGCTTTCAAGGCAACTAGTGATTTTCAAAAACTGCTGAACATTTCAGATTTATGATCCGACCATTCTCAGTCGCCTATAAAGCCTTGACTCATTTCAAACCCATCGCACCTAGCCTCTTACCAGACCTATCGCACCGAGATCGCACCATTTCGCATAAAGTTGCGAGGGAGTGACACGATGCGCACGTGCGAAGTGCAAAGTGAGCCAACTACAGCCACGCTGCCCACGCCCACCCCCACGTGCGTGCGCAATCCGAGCATCTCCATCTCCAAAACATCCAAGTAAGAATATTACCCACAAATCCACATATAAACCCCAAAAACTTTTATACCATTTTCGATGTGGGATTGAAAGCACACAACGCACTTTATAATTTGAAATTTTCGAAAAATCGTTTTTGCGGCAAAATCTCAAAATTTTAAAATTTTGAATATTTTTAAAAAAACCACAAATTTCAACATTTGAGTCAGCTTTATTTTTAGGATCATGCCCTTAAATGTGCCCTCAAAATGAGGGACATGGTGGATTTAAGTCACATACCTCAGTAAGAGCCCCACAGTCTAGTGTCCCACCTACATCAGTGGATCCGGGGTCTCACCTAATCCTCTCCCCCATATGCGAACTTCCGCGCCAAAGGCTTTTGTACGAAATCCGGAGCTTTCATAGGAAGTTTGTGCTGTGATGCTAGTTGGGCCTTTCTTGATATTTGTGAGAAATTCACTCTGTCCATCTATTTTTTCAAATTAATTTAGGATAAAATATAAAAAATTAGATGACCGAAAACTCAAGGAAGCTATAGGGAAGGAAATAGTGGGGATTCAATGACCACCGTTGAAACATTTATATGGACACGTGTTCCATGCCAGGCTAAATTTTTTGTGTGAAAGAAATGACTGCCGTTAAAACTTTACTGAGCTCCACATTGATGTTTATATGCCATCCAAACCGGTTATAAGGGACACAAATTAGGTACTACCCCGCCGCGTTAGGTACTACCTCGCGAGGTCGGGTAGGCACTAAGGGGCCACCATAATGTATGAATTTTATCCACATTGCCAATCCATTTTTTCATATCATTTTAAATTATAACCCCAAAAATAAATACGATCCAACATTCAAATGGACCACATAGTGGTGGTTAAATTCCCATTGTTGATAAATTCTTGGGGAATAAAGAAATTTTGAATCAAGATGATATTTGTTTTTTCAATTCACCTGGGTGTATATGACCATATCAATAGGTTGGATGGCAAATAAAATACACGATGGACTCTAAGAAGGTTTCAATGGTGGGCATCCTTAGCACCACCGCTTCCAGTGGTGTTGTCCACTTGAGCCTTGGATCTGACTTATTTATGGTCCAGTACTCTAAAATGATATGGAAAAAAATGGATTGACGGTTTGGATAAAATTCATACGTAGTGGTGGCCCTTGAGCCTCTGTAAGCTCTGAATAGGTGAAGGTGGTACCTAATCCGTGCCCCTTTAACCCGTTCGGATGACATATGAACATCAAAGTAGAGCCCAATAAGGTTTTAGCCATAACTAGTTTTTTTTTCTCAATTTTCTCTCTCTTATGGAAGCCTTGAGTTTTGGATTCACTTGACTTTTAGTATCATGTCTTAAAATGATATAGTAAAATGGATGAACAAATTTCTCAAAAACATTGTGATGGCCCAGCTAGCATCTCAGCACAGTAACTTTCTGCGAATTGGCAAGAAATCCGCATACACATTGCCTACGGACGTTGCCACTAGCCAAGTGGTTGTTGGACCATGGACTCTACCATGATGTATATATTTTACCAACGCCATCCATACACATTTTTAGGTATGGGCCACAAAAACTAGCCCAATTAAAATCTTAGGTGGACAACACTAGATGAGAATAATGGTGATTAAATGCTCATCATAAAAAACTTCTTTGGGCCCACTGTAACGTTTATTTGTCACTTAACTTGTTGATTAGGTTACAAACATAAATAGCTTTAGTGCCCCCAAGAGGTTTTAACAGTGGGTGTTGAATCACCAATGTTTTCCTATGTTATAGTACACACGAGATTTTTATATGCTTCATTTTTTAGCTCTTGCCCTAAAATGATATGAAAAAATGGATGAACTGCGTGGATAAAACACATATATTGGGGCCACCAGCATAGTCCAATCACTACTAGCTCCTGATAGTATCAGTGGCAATCCTTGTCCGGGCGGAGCTTGGAGCACGTGTCAAATCTTAACTCAAAATTAGATTGGTGGAATAATCCCAACCTTCGATTTGTGAACTGTTTTTTTTTAATGACCATTGGATATTTCTCATTTTCAATCATCCATAAACTTCCACCAATATGATGGTCAGATAATCAAATAAGCTTCATTTTGGCTCATAATTAATAAAAACTGGACCCAAAATTTGGATAGTGTAATTTTGAATTACTAAAGTGCCCACATATGCAATTTTTAGATAATGTCAAAGTGACAACATATTATCGGCCACCTTCCGTCCAAGTAGTAAGGTTCTCCTTTGATTGAAAATGGGAGAGATGTGCGGGACGACCTCGCGCTGGGTCCGAAAGATATTAAGGTGCAATCATGGCATGCTTGCCAACATGGCACGTATGCGTCCCGGTCAGTAGGTGAGGAAGGACTGTGACCATGGCTGGTGCTGATAAAATCATCAAACCGACAAACAACAGTGTGTGCTTGTGGAGACCAATTGATGAGTGGACAAGCAAGTGTTATTGCGATCATGACTTATCATACAATTACATGGCCTGAATAACTACCACACGTGTCGCATTGGCACATGCCCACAATTCACATCTTCATACTCTTTAAAGTAAATTGTAATTATAACATAATTTCATCCAAGTGGGCCCCACTCAGAATAGGGATATGTATTGCTGTAGTTATTGGTTAACTGTTTACTCATCTTGTTGTTGCACAACAATCTCTCATAAGAGAATATTTGCAAAAATCAAATTCATCTCTAATAACTGTTAAATAGCAAATTTGGATTAATATATCAGAAGAGAGAGTGATCATCAACAGAGAAGATAAGATGGAGAAAAGTTTGGGTTCCATCATATTATATGATTTACAGTGTGGATTCTTAGTAAGGAGAAGATTGATTCTTTAATTAAATATCTTCTTTCACCACTGAAGTTGCAAACATACTTTTAGCGACACGAGACGCATTCTAGAGGATCCATCAATATCTTCGTCATTTTTCATTGCCGGTAAATTGAGAGATTGCGAATAGACCATAGTCTAACAACAACAGTGAAGAGGCAGGTGATTCACAGTCCATGTGCGAGGTCAAATTTCTTGGATCATGCTTGGATTAGGCTATTCATGGATGAGGAAAATGGATTGTCATTAGTTGAAATATTTTCAACATATGCATGCAATGAACCTAATAAATAACGTCATGTGCACTAGGTTTTATTATTTTACCTTTTTAGCGAAGACATACTACTTTTATCCATGGTCATATTTTGAGGTACCCATCTTGATCTTTTAGATGTCAATGCATAAGTGAGTTTTACAAACTAAGTGCAAACGATCTATCCCATACAACCACCCATAGAGGCGCACCAAATATTAAATGATTAATTGTTGCATACTCATTCCAAGCCTGACCTTTAATTGGACCAGACTATTGTCCAATAATCGAGCCTCCATTTTTCTATCTTGACCCACCACCTAGCTGTAAATTGGCATGCAACTTAGCATAGCCTATTTTTTGTAAGACCCAAAACCTAATAGGTTTCATTTAAATCTTTTGATGGACAAATGCTTTACCAATTAATTAGTAGTGTTGTATATATTTTTCAAATTGAGAGATTCTCGGCTAGAAGAGATTAAGTGGTGGTCTAACCCTCCTCCCAAAAATAATAGGGTGATCATAGATCATCAATTTTGCACGCAAAGTGCGAAAGTGTGATGAAAATAGTCATTTGGTGAAGATATTGACAATTTAATGTTGAGAGGATACGTAGAAATGTCAAGGTCCATATGTATGACTCTCTCCCGAATGTAATAGTAATCAACTTCAACATTCTCTATTCATGCCTGAAAAAACTGGAGTTGAGGCCAACAAGATATTAGTGATATTGTCACACCTAATAGTTGGTAGAGATGGAAGAAAAATATGAAGATCTTTAAGAGTAATTTTATTTAAAAGAGCTTAACTGTGATATGAGTAATGGATTGATATTGAAATTTTGTGCTGGAGGAAGCAACATTTGGTTGTTTCTTGGAAGTCTATGAAATAATGTTATATCTTAAGTAGACAAAAATAAAAATAAAAAAAGCACTAGTGGATTTGCAATCATTAGGATTTCTCACCTAATTTGTTTTTGGGTAGGCTTGTAATTGTAACAACCCTAAGTTTAAAAAGATGAGAGATAAGAGGATCACAGTTGCAAAGTCTCCCTCATCTTAGCCAAACTTCCTTCTTAAGGGAGGATACGATGGAAATCCTCTTTTAAAAGTGAAAACCCTAAAAAGGATTCGAAAAATTAAAAAAAAAAAAAATTAAAGAGAGAGGGGATGGACCTTGGAGAAAAGCTCTTTTAGGTTAGTATCTGCATTGATTTTTTTTTTTTTATAACATGATTAAATTTACTTTAATTCATGTGATGAACAGTTTGTATTAACCATATGTCCATCATATGCATATATGTAATATGTAGGAAAATCCAAATCGTTGCACAATTGTCTTTGGCTTTTGCATAGGGAATTGGGTTTGGCCCACAATGACCCATGAAATCAGATTTACACGATCCATTTGTTTTTCAAGGTTGAAATATTAAAAAACCTCAAGAATCAGGTCAATGTGATCATCTGGTGGACCTTACAGATCAATGGTGATGGATGACGCATCATGTATTGTATATCATGTCGGTTAACCGGGCGTGTGAGATTCGATCTATATGATACATCCGAATTTTAGGATCGAACTACATTGGGATCCTGAACATCATATTGATCTAACTGTTTGGTGGACTGCACGAATTAAATAGTAATTATTATCAAATCATGTAATTTAGAATAATATGGACTGTGGAAGTTTACAGATCGAGTTGATTAATAGACCACTCTCTTAATCAATCATTAGAGGGCCAATGGTCAGTTTGGATATAACCAACATGTATAATTGGTTTTAAAAAATTGAAATGTAGAAAAATTCTTGATTTATAATGCGGCCAAAGACCGTCAATTCGACATTTAATTTGAATCGATTCGATTGATAATGTGTCGATTCGAGTCGATTCAATCGATAGGTGATGGATCAGATTTGTTCCATTCTGAATTTAAAAATCTAGATTGACGAATCAATTATACTTATAAATTCAAATATATTATGCATGTCCAAACAATTTAAATGTAGTTGGATGGTGGTTGGCCACTTTAATTTTATTTAGTGGGTTCCACATTAGGTTGTGTTGATTATAAATTGGATTTGAAGAAATTTAATGGGATAACGTGTGGACCCCAATTCGAAAATTATCAATCAAAGGTAGGGATTCACATCTTCAAAGGTAGGGTCCTACCATATGAATTTATATAATAAGTAAAATGATTTCACGTATATATTATATTATGGATTCATAATTTATTTTAATTCGATTAATATAATAGAATCAACATCACCGAGTTACAGGTGATCGCTCCTAACATGTTTCTTCTCCATTAGAATTGAGATAGCTTTGATGTATTTGTTATATTCAATTTAATATTTTGTTTTAATGTTTGATTGTTTTGATTGATTTGAAACTATTTGATTTAAGGTTTGTTGAATACTTGATTCGATTAATTTCATTTGAGAACCATCTTGTTGCTAATTTCATCAATTCGCATATAATATGTGTTGCTTTTAAACGGGAATATTAATTATATATATGTGATTAATTTGTTTACAATTGTGTAATTATAATTGAATAGTAATATATTGCTTACACATTAAGTGTCTATTCTATCTTGGGAGGCCTCTCCAAATGATTTTATAATGGTAGCTTTGCTTCCATATGCGGGCTATGCTCATGCCTATCAAACTGGTGGAAGTCTGCCCAAGTGACGGATGCAGTTTGACGATCATCCAACTAAAGCAAGTGGACGAATATCCCACTTGATGCATTCATACATGTTATGCATTTACACAACTTTGATGATTATTCGGCACACCTTATATTTATTGTGCTATTTTAATTTTAATGTGTACGAGTTATGCTAAGAATTCTCACTAGGCCTGGCCAACTTACGTTTTATTGATGAAATATTGTACAAATGTAACTAAAACCTAACAGTTGACACAAGAACACGAGGATGTGACTGAGTCAGTGAATGACCCACGTGACCGTATTTGACCGAGGAAGAAATCGTTGCATTGGATTGATTACTAATCTCTTTATTTCATTATTTAGAAATTATATTTATTTATTTTAAATTAGTTTCTATTTAATTATTGCATTTATGGAATGAATTGGGATAGATATGAATTTACCGCCCATTGAATTGATAATTTATATTTACTTTGGAATAATGACCTCAAATGAGTGAGTCTTTGAATGGTTATCATTGTTAGAATGAATAGAAGTTAGAACTAATATAACCAATGCCTCTGAATAAATTATACATTTTGTTGGGTTAAGTACTGATGTAGGACATGGAAAATTAAATATGATGTGTGAGATTTCAGGCTTAAAATCACCTTAGTTTAGAAACAATTACACAAATTTCATTTCCCACATAAAAAGTCCAAACATTCAAGTAAAAGAGAATCTAAGCGGGTCCAGGCCTACACAGGCTAAGACTGGACCAATAAAAATTATAAACTAAACGATGCTCAAAGGAAAATAGAAATCAACTACGCAAGCGTAACAAACAGTCCCTAATCCAAGGGGTTCCCCAATCTCAATTCAAGGAATCCTATGGTGAAAAAAGGGAAAAATAAAATAGGGCTAATGCAAACTAAGGTTAGGGTTTAGAAAATATGAATGAAAAGAGGAAAACCAGAGGAGAACCTGACCTGCAGAAAGCTCTTGCGTGCAGATGGTGGCCTGGAGCTGACGCACGTGCGCGGGTGGGCTGGCCGCAATTGTGATAGAAGCCCGCCTCCCTAAAGTGATACCTAGGCCTTGGTCGGCCAGGGGAGACATCCAATTCCTCTAAGTTTGACGACGATCCGACGTAAGGTCGAGGCGTAGTGCTCTGCCAAAGTTTCAGCCCTCCTACAGGTACAGATTCTGTAAACTGGCTGTAGGGGGATGAATAGTCGTAAAATGCGAAAATTCAAAGGAATAATGATGATAGAAGATGAGAGATATGGATGGAAGAGGGTATGGGCGGATGAGGATAGATGTGGCTTCGCACCACGGTAGTTAGCCCTTTGAAAAGGGAGGGCTTCGCACCCACTTTTGAATTCTTTCACAACTCACTAAGAGAGTAGAAAAATAAAGTAGGAATTTTTATTAAGCTTCAATGAATGAAAAGAACTACAAGGGGTACATATTTATAGGGAAAACTTATACCTAAAAATTCCCACCATGTCGCAACCTATTACTTGGCGATGAAGTAAACTAAAATAAAAACCAAATAAAGAAATCCAAAGCATTCACGATGTTCTAAATAATAACAATAAGCAAAACCTAAAATATAAAATCAATTCGACGAGTGGGCCACGATCATGAGATCCTATGATGGGCTTTTCTTGACTATTGAGCCCACCCTTTTGAACCAAAACTTTGTCTTCTACCTAGGAAGCCTTTCCTAGACGTCATCATAGAGTCAGATCGATGGTAGGGCCCTCCTTCTGTGTACCTACGTGCGTAGAGGGTAGTATGCGTGCGCGTGTGCGCATGATGTCCCCATCAATTCTCTTCAGCTGCGAAGATTTCGCCACTGGTGAAATAAAACTCCTGAACTGATCCAGGATGTCAGGATCAAGTCTCTGAAGCTCCTCTTCAGTGAGTCATGTGCTGTCTGAAGTTGGACGTGACTTCCGTTTAACTAAGTACTTTTGAAACCCGCCATCCGACGTTGAAACTATCTGATGGTCCAAGATATCCTCTATTTTCTCTCTGGGTGTGTGAATGTTAGGTATGAGAGGCAGATGATGGGAAGAAAGGTTAGGAAGAGTAGGTATGGGAGGTAAAGGCTGGAAAAATGGATTGGAATGGGTAGGTATGGGAGGTAGAGGCTGGAGAAAATGGGTCAGAACGGGTAGGTATGAGAGGTAAAGGCTGAGAAAATGGATCGGAAGGGTAGGTATGGGAGGTAGAGACTCGGAAAAAAAGGTCGGAAGAGTATGTATGGGAGGTAGAGGCTGGAAAAATGGGTTGGGAAGGGGTCATGGTTCAAGGGATAAATATGAAAAATCAGGATGGGTGGACAAAGGGCCGGACAAAGTATCAATGGTCCCCTGAAAAGTAGATAGATCCTGCACATCGAATGTGAAACTAATTCCCATGGAAGGTGAAAGATCTACATCATACACATTGAGACCGTTTCGTTTTATAATTTTGAAGGGGCCAGCGCTACACGCGTGTAACTTACGAACGACCCCAAGAGGGTACCGCTCGGGCCTGATGTGAATCATCACAGAGTCTCCAATATTGAATTCTTTGAAACGTTTATGCTGGTTTGCAGAAAATTTATAATGTTCATTACTAGTAGTGATCTTCTGCCTGATTTTTTGATGCCTCGAATGAATGTGATGCATAAAAGACTATGCATGCTCTGACAGCCTATGAGACAGTGACATAGGGACAAGATCAATACGTTTCTCAGGTTTATAACCAGTAACGACTTCATAAGGACTGAGACCTATGGACCTATCGACAGAACTATTAAACGCAAACTCGGCTGTAGGTATTACGGTGTCCCATGTTCTGGTGTGCTCTATATCTCTCCTAGGGGGTGACTCATCCGGTAGATCATCAGGAAAGACATCATGAAACTCATCCACTACAGGAATGACTTTAGTAGGTAACTCTACACTAGCCTCTGGTACACTTTCTCTAGCCACGAGGCCGCACATGTTGTTCCCCTCAAAATAATGGTCTTGATGTCCCTCATGGGGTGGGGATACGGGTGCGCACCCATGACTGATTCCTTGACCACCTCCATTCATTGGTCTATCCTCCTGACTACCAGCCTGAGATTGGTCATCTTCCCTAATGGTGGGGTTTGTCCTAAGGGAGACCTCTATTTGGTCAAGGTGTTGACCTATGTCTTGTTCCAAGCGCTTACCCCAAGACTCAATCTAGTGGGACAGCTTGTTTAGTGACTCTAACAGTTGTTTCATGTTTAGTGTAGGGTACTAGCCAAAACCATGACCCGTATATGTGAGCGTACAACTTACAACTCCACCTAAGGACTTTCTACGACGACTATACGGGACTAAATGATCCTATGAGACTCTATATGAGGGAAACTACACAGTGCTACTAAATGTAACATCCTGGATTTTCACTGTTTTAGATTTCCAAAAATCCTTAAAATTTATCTTTTAATTAACTTATAATATCATTTAATGACCATTAACACTCAATGTTAGTTTATAGTGGATCAGTCTAGTTAAGATGGGACAAAGTGCGGGCCGTCAAGCCAGATATTCCGTTTACACTTAACAACTGCCCGTGCGGGCCATACCGCGACCAAGGAAGGTCAGAAAATTATAAAAATTTAGGAAAGTATAGATCTCACTGGGCTTGTGGTCCAACGCGGACCACGGACCTAGTAAACGTCCAGAAGTCAATTATCCACGCCGTCCCAGTGGCACTTGCAAAGTGTGGCTCACCCCACCCCACTAGTCTAAGAATCTGACACTCTTAATTGAAACTAAGATATAAGATATTTCAGCCGTCGAATTTCTTCTAAATTTACGGTAGGGGTTAATGTATTTTTCTACCCCTGTCCGCCAAATCTGGGACCTGATCGTGGAACGGTGACCATTAATCGCGAATCAGACCCATGCGATTAACCCCCATATCCGATTGTTTCCAAATTTTGCATGGCCATTCATCGGGCCATGGAGCACCTATCCTATAAGTTTCAGGGCCAGAGGACCACCAGAACCACTCCAAACACCAGAATCAACCCCATAGGGTCATTTAAAGAATCAAAACCGTATGCTCAAACCCCATATCCGTTCATCCGTTTGTTCCCAGACTTTGCATGACCCCTCATTGGGCCATAAGACACCTACACGCCGAATTTGGTGGCCGAAGGGATGTTAGGGCCGCCCCCACACCAATAGGGAGTCCTAGCGGTCTATTTTGGAAATTTGTGGAAAATTGGAGCCAAAGGGCCCAAGCCTAGCAAATAAACTCTAACCCTTATCTCATAACTCCCACCACAACCACCATTGCCAAGGGAGTAAAGAGAGAGGAAGGAGAAGAAAGTGAGAGTGAAGGTGAGAAAGGTGGACCCTAGATCGAGGTGAGACTCAAAGAAATCAAACCCCACAACTCCCTACCTCTTCTTCAAGAAGAATCCTCCTCCACGACTGCCCATTCATCCCGTTGATCGTCTAGGTAAGATCCATCACCCATTTTTCCTTGAAACCCTTGTGATGGGAAGGGATTATATGGAGTTCTAACATACAAGTGCTTGCTTTAGGGATTTCGGCCAATTGACCTCAAAGCCCTCATTTCTAAGTCATTTTCCAAGCCTCGAACGATCCATAGGTGCGGACTATTGTTCTTAAGTGGCCTAGCACCAATTTTAGTATGAGCTTAATGATTTTGCTTACTTAGATGATGTATTTGGAGGATCTAGAGAAAACCTAGGATTTGAATGTTCACTTGGAGATTTCATGAAATTGTATGTTTTGTTTAGTTCCCATATGATGATGATTGTGCTTCTTACATGATTAGATTGTCATGGATGACTATATGTTTATGTCTTACTTGATTCCTCATATGATGTACCTTATAACATGTATGATTCATTGATTCTTGTACATTTTGGTTCTAAGGGATGTAGGAAGTGCTTAACTTCCTCACCAACCCACACCACACACACACACACCTTGTTCGTGATATTGTTAGCTTTGCTTGCTAGGAGAAATTGGAATTGTATATTGTTTATGCTAGTTGATAAATTGATGGTTGACATGTTATGGATCACCACCCAAACCTTTGGGTTGCTTAGGAATACGAGAAAGTGAAGGTGGTCCCACTGGTAGGGTTATCCTGAGACTAAACCCATGGATTTGGGCGAGGGCATGCGGGCGACAGTAGTTGGACTACATGGGTTACTTGTACCCGATGTCTCTGTCACGTACTTGCCTGACGCGTGTGGTCTAACCTATTTATTGACCAATCATGTGTGTTAACTCTGTTTGTTCACCTATGTATGGAACCTGGAACACCCTACCATTGTTGTAGCCCATTGATAATCAGATTGAAACTGGTCCACCGCCTCGTGAGCCGGGCATGGTGGAATGAGACACTGTGTCCGAGCTGTCGGCCTACGCTGGGGTGCCGCGCCTCCCCGTAGTGACTGCGAGCGATCCCTTTCTCCCGGCACTCCCCATGTGCTTAAAATCGGGGATGAGGAACCCGGTAGGATCAAGGACCATGGGGTCTCGACCTCACACGTTGGGGGGCCTTGGCCTCGCAACCAGCTCAGGATATTGATACGTGAGGTGTATCAATTTCCCTAACCTGCTGGATGAATGAAATTAATTAAGAACTTGACCAACATTATCATCACATCGCACTAGCTAGGGTGGCGACTCGGCAGTCGAGGTCGCTCTGACGGAGTGTTGGTCATGCGCGATCATTAGATGGAGTCGCTCGAGGGAGTGTTGTGGCGAGGGAATACATCATATCATCCATCATACATTCGCATTAATAAGATTAGTTAGGTGTTTATGATTGATTACTTTCATTAAATTCATATTATAACTGATGCTTGTTACAACTTAAGACTAATAGCACCCACTGAGTTGATCGCTCACTCTCACTCTGGGACGGTGTTCTAAAACACCAACCAGACTCTACTGTAGCTATAGGTGACGAGGAGTATGAGGAGCCGGACGGTGCGAGCTTAGACGAGGGGATGAGTTGTCCTACTTTCAGTTGATGGGCGGCTCTCCATCGGCCTGACGGGTGGAATTTAGATCGCTGAGTCGTGGACTCAGTCTTATATTCTTTTTGGACATAACATCCTTTTATGATTTTGTTGGGCAATGCCTCGTGCGACCCATTTTATATTCTTTTAGACTTGTATATATTCGACCTCTTACATTTCAGTAGACTAGTAGTGATTGAGTTTCATGTTCCAAGAAATTCCATGCTACGCATTTAAACCTGATTAAAAGAAAATCAGTAAAAATCAGTATAAGTGATACCCGGGAACTTGGGAGTCGAGTGTATGCTCGACCCTCAATTTTCAGGGCGTTACAAGATGGTATCAGAGCAATAGTTTGGAATCAATTGGGCCATGGGTTATGAACTCACTAACACGTCCACTGACTTGAGAGAAAACGTAATAGAAAACATGAAATGCTAGGAACCACTCCAGTCCCTGAACCGCCGATCTTAGAATATAAGGTGAGACTTCCAAGATGTTATGGTTCGGTAGCGAGAGGGAGTAGAAATGCTAGAGAAGGGGATCTGAGAGTCTTACAGTGCCTCGGCCCATTCCCAGACAAGGAATTGGGAACTTGACGGCAAGACTCGATTCGATTAACTAGAAAATTTAGCTAGTCCAATTCACCTATTTCCTAAGACCCGTTGGGCCAACTGAAATAGGTGGGGTTAGGGTGAATGAAATTGTAAGAGTAATAATAAATGCATGTGTAAGGTATTGTCCCTAGCATGAGTGTATCCCATGTTTTACAATACCCTGTTGGGATTTTCTTTCAAATTACACTTGGAATTTTCATCATCATGGGAATTGAAAATCTCATATTGCACCTTCCGACACAAGGCTCATTTTGCAAAGCCAACGAAATTAATTTTTAAATCCCGTCCTACACTCATTACAGACATGCCATTTCTAACCTTGAGTGGGGACTAGCATTGTAACCCTATTTAGTACAGCTTAAGGCCACTAGCCCAACGGGCCCTAAGCTTAAATTCCTCCTTCCTACCTATCTCCTTAAAGTCTTTGCATGCCATCACTCTGTTCTTTAATTCCCTAGTACATTGTTAGGAACGAACCGGAACAGAGTGATTTGACGGTCGAAACCATCATCCTAGACCAAATGAGCAAATATCAGGCCGAATTTGATAGTTTCAACCCATTTGGGGATAAAGAGTTAGGGGTGAATGAAAATTTACCGAAAATAGTGAAACTAGAGAAAAAATGGGTTTTGGCCACTAACCGATAGGAATTTCGTGAAATAGATAAGCCCATTACGTAGACCAGTTTTTCCTACCCCAAAATCATATATGGCACATCCCGGGAGGCCTTATCGGCGCCCAGAAAACATCAAATAAAGTGGGCCCCACCCGCAGTGCAGAGGCCCGACGGGACCTCGCCCGTAGACCCGCCCGGCCACATGACCCCGCCCACTCGACCACGTGACCCTGCCCCCTGACCCCTCCCAGCCCCCAGCCACGCGCGGGACCCCACCCGGACGTCCAGGGCCTCCGCGGGACCCCGCCCACTTGTCCAGCGACCCGGTGGGACCCCGCCCAGCCGGCGTGGCCCCCGCCCGGGATAAAAAAAAATAAAATGGGTGGCCCCCTCTCTTCTCCATGTATACACGTGTGGGGCCCATTTTTTTCTTGCTATTTGAGGATACTTAGAGCCATTCCCTCTACTCCCACTCCACTCTCACTCTCTCATCCTACTCCATCACTCTCACTCTCCCATCCTCAAACCCATCTTCTTCTCCTTCACAAAACCCATCCCCTCTCAACACCCATTCACAAAATCCATTCACAAAATCCCACACCATTCACCCACACTCTCTTTCACTCCCAAAACCCACCAAATACCCATCTCAAAACCCATTCACTAAAATCCCACTGCATTCATTCATTTACTCTCAAACCCATTCAAAACCCATTCACTCAATCACTCCAAACTCCATTCCCAATTCCCCTTTCTTCAAACCCACTCTCAAATCCCTTTCCTCCAACAAACACCCATCTCTTCCTTCTCATATCCAACCCAAATTCATCTTACTCAACATCACCTCCAACCCATTTCCAAATTTCATTTTCCAAAACCCATCTCCAATCATGGCACCTCTATGTAATATGTTCTTCAATGAGTCTTGTCATACAATTTTAACTAAAAATGTGCATTGTGTTTGATACTATTTTTGTACTAACTATTTTGTCAATATTATTTTACTAGATGAGAATCATAATGCCCTATTTGCTTATGTGTCGAAGTGTTTACTGATTAATATCATTATATATATATATATATATATATATATATATATATATATATATATATATATATATATATATATGGAAAGAAGGGTATTATGGATTCAATTTTCTTTTCAACCATGTTTGGAGAATAGTTTACTGTAAATCACGCAACCTCAAAAGAGCTCCGGTAAAATAGGTAGGATTCAAACTGTTAAAAATTTCAAGGCAATGGTGTCACTGCCTCACTTCACCTGATCGGCCAATCATGCCTTGTATATTTGTACCTATAGTCTGTTTGGATTCATTTGGTTTTTCGAGAATCTTTAGTAAAATCATCAATCAGTTTATAACATCTTTCCAGAATAAACCTTTCATAAGAACCCCATCACGAGTAAACCACTTGGTGACACTCTTTGTGAACTGAACTGGCCTTCTAGCATAAATTGGTTTCGGATCAGCATTGGCAACGGAGGGTGTATACATGTCAGAGAACCTTGGCAGCTTAAAAGAGACTACCAGCCCAGTGCTGTTGAAGGATCCTGGGAGAAGGTAAGTGAAAAGGAGGCATTAGTCTTTTCCTTTGTATAAATTCTGGAAATATACATGACAACAGTGAGCTCATGTAAATTAATCATTAGAGAAACGTGAGCATGACCAAAACTGCCCATGAAATGAGAAATGATTATTTCTAAAACACTAGCAGGGCTATTTAGATTGGTGGAAAGGTGTTGCAAGTGACTACATATATCTCTTAAATAAAGAATGTGATTGTGATTACATACCAAAAGCACACGGTCTAAGGAGTAAAGCCAACTGAGTATAAGAGTATGTCGATGCTTGGAGATTTACCCACCTAAAGATTACAAACGGAATAAGTGCACTAGGGTGTCATATACTTCTTCCTGATATATACTGAAGAAGATTTGACAAGAGTAACTGCAAGAAAGTAATACCTACTAATGTCCAGTAGAGCTGGTTCTGGGTATTGGTTTACTCAAGTGAATGGAGTGCGTGCAACCTCAACAACTCATGTTTAACATATTTCATCAGTAGCAAAATGAGCCACCAATTCGTCTTTATCCTCATCCAAATCAATACAGGTCAACAATTTGTAAAATTGATCTTATATACTTTGGCATAGATTAATCATTAGATTGTTGCAATTGAAATTTTTATATGAGGTTTGATAATAATCAAGAGACAATATTTTACTGTCCATTTTCAACTTTATTTTAGCCCAATCATTAATATTTTTCATTCCTTTCCTTTTATAGGTCAATTGGTGTTGTTGCCACCAAACGAGCACACCCTTTGAGGTTGTGGACACGGACCTTAATTTCTTTCCATTCTCCATAGCCTTCCAGATAAAGAAAGCTGCTAAGGATGCTATGTAGTCCACCTAATCAATGAGATTTAAGTTGCATCTAGGATCCAACACATCGACCTGGATGGTGTGATCTAACCCTTCAATAGCTTGGGCTAGGTATTCCATCCGATAAGTTGCCTTTGTTGTCCTGTTGGACCTGTAACAGAAGTTGAGTCTTCATTGACTTCATTAGCTCTCTCAAAATCACTCTCATCACTTTCTGAGCCTTGATTTTCTACAACAATGGGGAGGAGGCACCCCCGTCCTCGTCCGACCCAGAAGAATAGTAGCTTAACTTTAAGGAAATTAGTAGTTGTTTAATGCGTTTAGGTCTGATGCATGTACTGAAGGATAATTAGGACTTTTGTTTAGTTAGATCGTATTTTCTTTATATTTAACATGTTTAGTGAAACTTATAATCCATGCTGTAACATGTAACTGGCCATACTAATGGCATTTTGAAATCGATGTGGATGTATGGATTGAAATTCTCTTGTCACTTTGTGAATGTATGGTTACCTATAGACAAGTCATGACTTTTCATATTAAAGTTTAACATTGGGGGTCTATTTAGGAATTATTTATAATCGTGCTAGGAATCATCCCGTGATTAAATTGATTATATATATATATATATATATGCTTAAGTTGTACCCGTGAGTAGGATTGAGTTTCATAGTTTAATGCTCTGTAAGCTCGGGTTAGGGGTGGACTATAGTAAAATATATTGAGTTTTTCTATTCTCTTATGGACTCAAGGTTCAAACAACATTGAGAAGATAATATCCTTCATCTTTGCCTTCCTGCGTCCTTAGTAACGTTGTTAGCACTCCAAGCCACCAGAATACCTTAAAACTTTCGATTCTCCCTCCCCGGTTAAAATTCATGAAACCAAAGCGTGATTTTCCCATAACTCACTAACCATAGGATCAAAATGGTAATGTCGAGAGGAACCTTAAGATCCTGGAAACCTTTCTAGGATAGTCGTTTGATCATAGGCATTGCGAGAAACTCACCACCCACTAAAATATTATAAATGTGAAGCTTGAACTGTTAATGAATTTTAATGTCTTCCAAATGTTGAGAATGATCGGACTACGGAATTACGAAACCATATATTTGCGAAGTATTCGCTGCTTAACCCAATTCTCGTTCCTGGGTGAATACCAATGGACTCACTGCTTTGACCGAGCAGAAGACCAGGATCTACCAGGACTAAGAAAGGATACAACGATCTTTCTGCCCTGGTTAGAAAGAGAATCGACGTAAGGGATCAAAGCCTACCACAACTGTCTTTCCGTATTAGCCCAATCATAAAGAGAAGAATATACCACCCTTAGGTAAACTTTAGCATCAAACACTTATCACGATAATGATGATTTGACATTGTTTTCAAACCTCAAAGGTGAAAACTTTTAAGGGGGGTAGATCATAATGAGCTAGGCTAGCGTATTTAATATATATATACCCTAAGCGTATATAAACCCGAAACCAGCAAAACTTAAGCAAATGAAATGATAATATCTTTACTTATTACCCTTAGGCAATTTCAAGGACGAAATTGTTTTTAAGGGAGGTAGATTGTGACATCTTGGATTTTCACTGTTTTAGATTTTCAAAAATCCTTAAAATTTCTTTTTTAATTAACTTATAATATCACTTAATAACCATTAGCACACAATGTTAGTTTACACTGGGGTGGACCGGTCTAGTTATAATGGGACAAAATGCGGGCTGTCAAGCTAGATAGTCCGTTTACACCTAGCAACAGCCCGTGCGGGCCATACCGCGACCAAGGAAGGTCAGGAAATTATAAAAATTTAGGGAAGTATAGATCTCACTGGGCTTGTAGTCCAACGCGGACCACGGACCTAGTAAACATCCAGAAGTCAATTATCCATACCGTCCTAGCGGCACTTGCAAAGTATGGCTCACCCCAGCCCACTAGTCTAAGAATCTGGCACTCTTAATTGAAACTAAGATATAAGACATTTCAGCCATCTGATTTCTTCTAAATTTACGATGGGTGTTTAATGTATTTTTTTACGCCCGTCCGCCAAATCTGGGACCCGATCGTGGTGGTGACCGTTGATTGCTAATCGGACCCGTGCGATTAAGCCCAATATCCGATCGTTCTCAAATTTTGCATGGCCGTTCATCGGGCCATGGAGCACCTAGCGTATAAGTTTCAGGGCCAGAGGGCCACCAGAACCACTCCAATCACCAGAATGGACCCCACATGGCCATTTAAAGAATCGAAACCGTACGCTCAAACCCCATATCCGTTCATCTGTTTGTTCCCAAACTTTGAATGACCCCTCATCGGGCCATGAGACACCTACACACCGAATTTGGTGGCTGGAGGGGTGTTAGGGCCGTCCTCACACCAATAGGGAGTCCTAGCAGTTTATTTTGGGAATTTGTGGAAACTTGGGGCTAAAGGGCCCAAGCCTAGCAAATAAACCCTAACCCTTATCTCATAACTCCCACCACAACCACCATTGCCAAGAGAGTAAAGAGAGAGTAAGGAGAAGAAAGAGAGAGTGAAGGTGAGAAAGGTGGACCCTAGATCGAGGTGGGGCTCAAAGAAATTAAACCCCACAACTCCCTACCTCTTCTCCAAGAAGAATCCCTCCTCCACGACCGCCCATTCATCCCGTTGATCGTCTAGGTAAGATCTATCACCCATTTTTCCTTGAAATCCTTGTGAAGAGAAGGCATTACATGGAGTTCTAACATACAAGTGCTTGCTTTGGGGATTCCGGCCGATCGACCTCAAAGCCCTCATTCATAGGTCGTTTTTCAAGCCTCCAACGATCCATAGGTACGGACTATTGTTCTTAGGTGGCCTAACACTAATTTTAGTATGAGCTTAATGATTTTGCTTACTTTGATGATGCATTTGGAGGATCTAGAGAAAACCTAGGATTTGAATGTTCGTTTGAGGATTTCATGAAATTGTATGTTTTGTTTAATTCCCATATGATGATGATTGTGCTTTTTACATGATTAGATTGCCATGGATGACTACATGTTTATGTCTTGCTTGATTCCTCATATGATATGCCCTATAACATATATGATTCATTAATTCTTGTGCATTTTGATTCTAAGGGATGTAGGAAGTGCTTAACTTCCTCACCAACCCACACCACACACACACACCTTGTTCGTGATATTGTTAGCTTTGCTTGCTAGGAGAAATTGGAATTGTATGTTGTTTATGCTAGTCGATAAATTGATGGTTAGCATGTTATGGATCACCACCCAAACCTTTGGGTTGGTCAGGAATACGAGAAAGTGAAGGCGGTCCCGCTGGTAGGGCTTTCCTGAGGCTAAACTCATGGATTTGGGCGAGCGAGTGTGGGCGACAGTAGTTGGACTACATGGGTCACTTGTCCCCGATGTCGTTTGTCACGTGCTTGCCTGACTCATGTGGTCTAGCCTATTTACTGACCAACCTTGTGTGTTAAACCCGTTTGTTCACTTATGTATGGAACCTGGAACACCCAACCACCGTTGTAGCCCATTGATAATCAGATTGAAACTGGTTCACCGCCTTGTGAGCCGGGCATGGTCGAATGGGACACTGTGTCCGTAGTGACCGCGAGCGATCCCTTTCTCCCGGCACTCCTCATGTGCTTGAAGTCGGGGATGGGGAACCCGATGGGATCAAGGACCGCGGGGTCTCGGCCTCATACGTTGGGGGGCCTTTATAACACCCCGTACTTTTGAGTACTCGGGTAACATTTACCTCTAATCTAACATAAGGGTGGCCAGCGAAAGTAATCTTCGTTCATAATTCAGTTTCTAACCAACCGCTAAATTTAATAAATCAATAACTGAACGTTAACACCCTTGTATCGGAGCCCACTTTCAAAAATAAAATGATATTAAATATTTTGTATACATATTAAGCCATATAATATATATTCTAGCCATTAAATTTTAGATAAATGACCCCTTGGGACCATGTTGATTATTGACACCTAAACATAGAATAATCTAATCATTCAATCATAAGAACCATTAGTTAACTCACTAAAGGGATCAAGATGGCCCATTTGAGCTTTGGGTCAGCCTCAGTTTCAGTCGATTGTCCTAGATGGATCCATGAAGCCTGATAAACGGTCCAGATTTCCCAATATATCATGGTGGACCCCACCTTGTATGGTGCATGCGCACCATTGGGGTGCACCCACGGTACACCAAACTGCTGATCGGGTCAACAAGCTGTTGACCCAATGAAAATAGAGAAAAGATGAGATTTTTCTCTTTCTTGCTCCCGCCAGTAATGGCGTTTAAAAACAACCGTCCATGTGCGTTGCTTGGGGCCCACCATCAAGGGACGTTTCAATGATCTGAACCGTCCATCTTGTTGTCATGATGGGTTTGACCAAAACCCAACTCCTCCCACACGTACATGCACGTGCACACGTGTACGATCCCTTTCTCTAAGCAGGTGGGTGTGGTTGTCTTTCTAAAAATGGAAAAACTCTATTTCCCCTTCTAATTGCCAGGTTGTTTATCTGAACGAAATAAAGACATTCAATCCTAGCCGTCCACTCATGCCATCCTAGCCGTCAAAGGCTAGCTCACCTTTAGATTTTTCTCAATATCAGAGGAAGCGCGTGACAGAAGGAATCTTTTCCGTTTATTTGCTGGCACCATCTTAACCATCCGTTAGCTTCTAGAAGCCTCTTCGGATTCATTTCAGACGTCCACGTTAGGGCAGCCTAAGCTAAAGAAAATCTCGGGCGAGATCTCCTTGTAACGCAAGTCATCTCGGGCGCTGGGGGAATAACTCGTGAGATCCCTTGGGAAATCATCACAGCCTTCCAAAATATGGGTCCCATAGTATCCAGTAGCCCAATCTAAATCATCCGTGTGCAACAGATCATTAGATTAGCCATTGATCAAAGATCTACCATGGGTGGCTGGATCATCTTCCCCACTCATTTGAAAAACCCATTTCCTTTAAGTGGGTCCCATCACTCAATCCGAGACGTTAGATGCATTGGCCTGGGTTCCAAAAGTCTATTCCTACCACCCGATTACAACCACGCAATAAGGATTACCTTTCGTCATCACAAAAACGTTTTATGTAAACGATTAGAGACCGTAACTAATCCTTTGATTAGTTAGGATTCGAAGCCTCTAGAATAGGATTTGTAAGGGCTATTTAAGATCTCTTTTAGGGCATTCCTTTTGCGAAAATGGAAAGAGAGAATCAGTAAGGAGAAACGCCGTTCTTCCCAGTCGCATCAAACTGAGTCGGCTCGGTTCGGGGCACTGTAAATCAGACCGAGTCCAGGATTTTTCCCTGGTCTAGTAAGAGAAAGAGAGGGAGAGAGAGTAAGAAAGAGAGAAGGAGAGAGAGAGAGTCAGCTCTGTTCGAGTTTTGTCCTAACTCAGTAGCAAAAATCGCTGGTGCTGCATCATCTCGACTTCCTAATCCTACTGGACTCCGACCCTGCCGACGCAACCAGTCGACTCCAGCAGTGCCGATCAGTCATATCTCAGATGATACTCGTTCAAATCTCCGATTAGATCAGGCGATTATCAGGTATAAACCCCCCAACTGGGCTGTTTGCGTTTACATCTATTCTTAACTCGGTCACGAGTTGGCGCAACTCAGATATGTATTTTAGGGTGAAAACCCTGAGTTAGATCAGAGAAGGATCGGTTTGCATCAGCATAACCGCACCATCAGGTATCTCAAACCGATCTAAGTCATTGCTATGGTATTGAACTCAACTCGTTAATGAGTTGACTCTACCCAGCCAAGTCAGGCAGCGTTTTACCTCAGTGTCTGACATTTGAGACTGGCCAAGCAGGCCTTGGAGATGTCGCAAATTCCCGAGTTGAATGACCTAGTAATAGTTCGTAGATGGGCTCAATCATCTTCTCATCTTTACCATTAGTAGTTGGACTGAGTCGACCTAGTCGTGACTCACAGATGTTTAGTGACATTATATCAGGTTCAAACAGTAACTGTGTATCTTGGAAGACATATTTTCCTTCAGCAAATCCCAACCAGGTCCTTACATTCACCCTGTGGGAGCATCTCAAATCAGCAAAAGGATACATACCCTAGGTGAGGAGCATCCCCCATAGCTTCTTACTTTCACAAAATTCCCATGTGAATTAAATCTTAAATGTATGGAATTTTAGGAACTTATTAATTTCCAGCTATCTTGAATTTCTTGGAGTAGTCGTGTTAATGTCATGATTATGATTTTGTATAGTATGTATTGTTTATAAACTCCATTTCACCTTTATAATTGGTTGCCTATGAATATATCTCTGTTAGACATGTGGAGGGAAGAAAGCTTCTATGCTAGACTATTTGTGAATTGTGTAGTGAGACATTAACTTATGAATTTCCATTGTTATATAGATACCATCATGTTAATAGTTCTTATAAATTCTATTTCAATGTGAGTTGTATGAAGTATATGTATGGGTGGAGTTCTTGACAATGCAAGTGATGTAACCTCACTTAAAAACTACATGATGCTTAGTGAGCTCTCCTTTGCATGACTAGTAATTATGAAAGTTGAAATCATCTCTCTTCTATCAAAGTGAGGAATATAATGTTACGATGCATAACATCCACGCATGACATGTGAGCTTTTCCGGGTGTTCATCGTAAGTCACAGCTTGTTGGGTTGTCCAGGGTTCTACTACCTAAGTTCGACCATCAGGTTATGTGCATTTGTGCACTTTGGGCCACTCTTTCATGAGGCTTTTCCATAATTTTATACCTCCTCGGGCGTACCCCGAGTATTTTTCCAGGAGGTCGTCCTTGGGCGCACTCATCTTCATGGCCTTTTCTAGGTAGATGATCTACCGCGGGTGGTCTGCATGGTCTTTTTCGGGTGGCTAGTTCTCCTTGGGCGTACCTATGAGTATTTTTTCGGGGGACTAGTTCGTCTTGGGTGACCCCTTTATTTTGACAGCTGGATGTGCATACCCAGATTTGTGTCTTAAACATACACTCATACATTCATGCAAATGCATATGTAATAGTATTGCTCTATGAATCATATATGAATTGTTAACTCATATTGGAATAATGTGTTACGGTTGAATCTATGAGGGAAATTCCTACTGAGTTTTCACTCATCCGATTGTGCGGTTGCACCAAATAGACACAGGTATGACGGAGAGTAACGGTGCCTATGACGATACCCCTGAGGTAACTGAAGAGGAGTACGGTGAGGAAGACCAGTATGACGATGTAGTTGATCCACAGGCGCTCCACTAAATGCTTAGGAGTCACTGCTTTCATTACATGCTTTAAGTCGTTATCCTAGTTTTGTTTGCTTGCAATGTGTAATTAAAAATCCCCTGTTGAGGGATTTTGCTTTACTTCATATTTTGTTTCATGTATATTGAACTCAGTTGGCTAGTTTATACAGTGGTTATATATGGTTACTATGACTTGTGTGGATAATTAGAGGAATAGTAGACTCAATTTATGACGTAATCCTCAGGTTCTCGTACTCGAGTGATTGTCCTCGGGTTGTGAGAATCAAGGTGTTACAGCCTTGGCCTTGCAACCAGCTCAAGGCATTGATACGTGGGGTGTATCAGTTTTCCTAACCTGCTGGATGAATGGAATTAATTAAGAACTTGGCTAACATTATCATCGCATTGCACTAGCTAGGGTGGCGAATTGGCAGTCGAGGTCACTCTGAGGGAGCATTGGTCATGCGCGATCGTTAGATGGAGTCGCTCGAGGGAGTGTTGTGGTGAGAACATACATCATATCATCCATCATACATTCGCATTAATAAGATTAGTTAGGTGTTTATGATTGATTACTTTTTATTAAATTCATATTATAACTGATGCTTGTTACAACTTAAGACTAATAACACCCACTGAGTTGATCGCTCACTCCCACTCTGGGACAGTGTTTTAAAATACCAACCAGACTCTATTGTAGATACAGGTGACGAGGAGTATGAGGAGCCAGACGGCGCGAGCTTAGACGAGGAGGATGAGTTGTCCTACTTTCAGTTGATGGGCGGCTCTCCATCGATCTGACGGGTGAAATTTAGATCGCTGAGTTGTGAACTCAGTCTTATATTCTTTTTGGTCATAGCATCCTTTTGTGATTTTGTTGGGCAACGCCTTGTGCGACCCATTTTATATTCTTTTGGACTTGTATATATTCGACCTCTTCCATTTCAGTAGACTAGCAGTGATTGTGTTTCATGTTCCAAGAAATTCCATGCTGCGCATTTGAACCCGATTAAAAGAAAATCAGTAAAAATCAGTATAAGTGATACCCAGGAACTTGAGAGTCGAGTGTATACTCGACCCCCAATTTGCAAGGCGTTACACTAAAATCCAGCAATATAGTTGTTAAAATAAAGGAATAATAGAAAGTTACAGCAATGTAAATTGCTAAATTTCTGCTAACAGAAATTTCAGCAACTAATATCAGGGACTATGGACTCCTAAAAGCTACATATGATGAATTGAATGCATGATGGACTTAAACAAACTAACCTTAAACATGTAATGTATTCCCCTATAAGAACCTTAAGCTCTGATACCAAATTTGATGTAGGACATGAAAAATTAAATATGATGTGTGAGATTTCAAGCTTAAAATCACCTTAGTTCAGAAACAATTACACAAATTCCATATCCCACATAAAAAGTCCAATCATTCAAGTAAAGGGAAATCTATGCGGGTCCAGGCCTACACAGGCTAAAACTGAACCAATAAAAATTACAAACCAAACGATGCTCAAAGGAAAATAGAAATCAACCACACATGCATTGCAAACAGTCCCTAATCCAAAGGATTCCCCAATCTCAATTAAAGGAACCCTAGGGTGAAAAAATGAGCAAATAAATTAGGGCTAATGCAAATTAAGGCTGAAGTTTAGGAAATAGGAATGAAAAAAGGAAAACCAGATGAAAACTTGACCCGGAGAAAGCTCCTGCGTGCAGATGGTGGCCTGCGACTGACGCACGTGCACGGGTGTGATGAGAGCCCGCCTCCCCAAAGTGATACTTAGGCCTTGGTCGGCTAGGGGAGACTTTCAATCCCTTCAAGTTTGACGACGATCGGACGTAAGGTCGAGGCGTAGTGGTCCGCCGAAATTTCAGCCCTCCTACAGGTCCAGATTCTTGAAACTGATTGTAGGGGGATGAAACGCTGCAAAATGTGAGAAATTCAAAGCAATAATGATGATAAAAGATGAGAGATATGGATGGAAGAGGCTAGGGGCGGATGGGGATAGATGTGGCTTCGCACCACGGTAGCTAACCCTTTGAAAAGGGAGGGTTTCGCACCCACTTATGAATTCTTCCACAACTCATTAAGAGAGAAGAAAAATAAAGTAGGAATTTTTATTAAGTTTCAATGAATGAAAAGAACTACAATGGGTGCCTATTTATAGGGAAAACCTTATACCCCAAAAATTTGCACCATGTGCGCGACCTATTACTTAGCGATGAAGTAAACTAAAATAAAAATCAAATAAAGAAATCTAAAGCATTCACGAAGCTCTAAATAATAATAATAAGCAAAATCTAAAATATAAAATTAATACGAAGAGTGGGCCACGATCATGAGATCCCATGATGGGCTTTTCTTGACTATCGGCGCACCATTTTGAACCAAAACTTCATCTTCTAGCTAGGAGGCCTTTCCTGGACGTTGTCATCGAGTCAGATCGATGGTGGGTCCCTCCTTCTGCGTACGTATGTGCATAAGGGGTAGTGTGCGTGCGCGTGTGCGCATGATGTCACCATCAATTCTCCTCGGCTGCGAAGATTTCGCCATTGGCGAAATAAAACTCTTGAACTGATCCAGGATGTCAGGATCAAGTCTCTGAAGCTCCTCTTCAGTGAGCCACGTGTTGTCTGAAGCTAGACGTGACTTCCGTTTAACTAAGTACTTCTGAAACCCACCGTCCGATGTTGAAACCATTTGATGGTCTAAGATATCCTCTATTTTCTCTCTTGGTGTGTGAAGGTTAGGTATGAGAGGCAGAGGCTGGGAAGAAAGGTTAAGAAGAGTAGGTATGGGAGGTAAAAGCTGAAAAAATGGATCGGGACGGGTAGATATGAGAGGTAGAGGCTGAGAAAATGGGTCGGGAAGCTAGGTATGGGAGGTAGAGGCTGAGAAGAAAGGTCGGGAAGAGTAGGTATGAGAAGTAGAGGCTGGAAAAAATAGGTCGGGAAGGGACCATGATTCAAGGGATAAATATGGAGAATCATGATGGGTGGACGAAGGGCCGGACAAAGTATCAGTGGTCCCCTGAAAAGTAACTAGATCCTCCACTTCGAAAGTGAAACTAATTCCCATGGAAGGTAGAAGATGTATCTCACATACATTGAGACCATTTTGTTTTATAATTTTGAAGGGTCCAGTGCTACGAGCGTATAACTTACGAACTGCCCCCAGAGGGTACCGCTCGGGCCTGATGTGGACCATCACAAAGTCCCCACTATTGAATTCTTTGAAACGTTTTGCTGGTTTGTAGAAAGTTTGTAATATTCATTACTAGTAGTGATCTTTCGCCTGATTTCTTGATGCCATGAATGAATGTGATGAGCAAAAGATTCTGCAGGATCTGATGACCTATGAGACAGTGACATAGGGACAAGATCAATACGTTTCTCAGGTTTATAACTAGTAACGACTTCATAAGGACTGAGACCTGCGGACCTATCGACAAAACTATTAAATGCAAACTCGGCTGTAGATATTATGGTGTCTCATGTTCTGATGTACTCTATATCCCTCCTAGGGGGAGACTCATCCGGTAGATCATCAGGAAAGACATCATGATACTCATCCACTACCGGAATAACTTCAGTAGGTAACTCTACACTAGCCGCTGGTGCACTTTCTCTAGCCACGAGGCCGCATATGTTGTACCCTTCAAAATAATGGTCTTGAGGTCCCTCATGGGGTGGGGGTACGGGTGCACACCCATAACTGATTCCTTGGTTACCTCCATTCATTGGTCTATCCTCCTGGCTACCTGCCTGAGATTGGTCATCTTCCCTAATGGTGAGGTTTGTCCTGAGGGAGGCCTCTATTTGGTTAAAGCGTTGACCTATGTCTTGTTCCAAGTGCTTACCCCAAGACTCGATCTAGTGGGACAGCTTGTTTAGTGACTCTAGTAGCTGTTTCATGTTTAGTGTAGGGTGCTAGCCAAAACCATGACCCGTACGTGTGAGTATACAACTTGCTACTCCACCTAAGGACTTTCTGCGACGACTATATAGGACTAAATGATCATATGAGACTCTATATGAGGGAAACTACCCAGTGCTACTAAAATCCAGCAATATAGTTGTCAAAATAAAGGAATAACATAAAGTTACAGCAATGTAAATTGCTAACTTTCTACCAACAGAAATTTCAGCAACTAATATCAGGGACTATGGACTCCTAAAAGCTACTTATGATGAAATGCATGCATGATGGACTCAAATAAACTATGTAAGACCCGTATCCTAGTCCGTACTGTTCCGTCGACTTCTGCGATTATTCTCGTCGAATTCCGGAAACCTGCGACGTATAACCGACGTTTTCGATCGACCCTAAGTCATATTCTATAGGATTGAGTCGGCTTAATCCGAGACTTGTACCATTACAACTGCACCGTCGCCGCGGTTCCAACACCGCGACTCGCGCATCGATTCGATACCCAAGCCGGAAGATGTGGGCTCAATCCCATCAATCACCCCTCATGTCAAGTACAAAGCATCCCCATGCTTTCTTTCTCCACAAGTCAAGCAACCACCAAGTCAACTCTTTCTCACCTTCTCTCTTACACACCCATACCTAGTCAAGTACACATCACTCCATCACTCACATCTCCTTACAACTCTCTCTCTCTCTCTCTCTCTCATTTCCTAACACAATTCCAAGCCAAGCAAAGAGAGCTCACGTCCAAGCCCCTCTAAGAGAGAAAATGACCTTGTGTGGCCCACCTTTCTCTCCCAAAAATCCTCTATCTTAGCCATTCATTTCTCATCTCTTCCGTCAAAGTGAAGCATAAGGAGATTGGCGTTCCAACGGGCCGAGAAGATTAAACGGTGGGTGCTTATTAGGCTAGATTTTCATGGTTTTATGGTGGACCAAGTGAGGCCTACCGATCAATGGTATGGATCTCACTTTGGACCTTAAGATGTGGCCGATGGCCCACCTTGATTATCATTTGATGTATGATTGGATGCAAGGGAGGGCCCATAGTGTCGGGGTCCCTCCATCACACGTGTGTCCCACCTTCTCTCTCTCTCTCACTCTTTTTCATTTTTCTTTTCTTGTGATGATGTGATTGTGTGGCCCACTTGAATGGACCCCACCTTAAAATATGTTTTGTACATGTCATTCATCCATTTGGTGGCCCACCTAAGCAGGGCCCACCTCAATGCATGTGTCATGACCAGACATCCAGGGACGTCCCTGGACGTGGACTTGGGAAAACAAAAATATTGGCTTGGTTCTCAAGCCTTGGAGAGGGTGGTCTATGTAGACCCCACCTTGATGCAATGATCAAATCCACTCCATCCATCCTATTTACTAGCTCATTTTAGGCGTTGAGCCGAAAAATGAAGATGATCCAACTTTCTAGTGGGCCATACCTTAGTAAACACGGATTCTCACCATCTAAAGTCACCTGAATTTATCTACAAGCCAAAAGATGCCCAATATTGGGCTTGATGGATGGATTATGGGCTATGGAATCCATTGGGTGGGTCGGATTCATTTGATGCGGGCCCCACATGTGAAAAACCTCAGAAAAATGAGATTTTAAAAAAAAATAAAAAATATAAAAATAAGGTGCAGCAAGACGCTGCTGGTGTCAGCATTAAAACGGGTAGGGACCCACGGCCCCAGCCATGGGCCCCACCATGATGTATATTTGTCATCCAACCCGCTCATATGGTGGACCACTTCCACCAGTGGGCCCCCTCCAAATTCCAGCCGTATCCAATGCTCAGGTGGTCCACACCATTGGAAACAGTGTGAATTGACCACCTACCATTGAAACCCTTTTTGGGTCCACAGAATTCTGGATCAAGCTGAAATTTGTTTTTACCCTTCATATGGGTCTGCGTGACCTTATGAATGGGATGGATGGCATATAAACATAAGGGTGGGCCCCACTTGGGACCCACAATGATGTACATGTTTCGTTCCACCGTCCGCCTGGACGGTGGAGCCCTCCATGTTATGTGTGTTGTATTCCCACTGTTCAGGGACGGTGGGCGTGCGGGTGTGTGTGTGTGTGCACGTGTGCGTGTGTGTGAGTGCATGTGTGAGCGTGTGTGCTTGTGTGGGGTGGTTGTGTGTGTTGTGTGTATATATATAATATTGTATATTATATATATATATATATATATATATTATATTTTATATAATATACCTGATAGTGGGCCTCTATGGCCCCACCATGATGCTTGTATTGCATCCAAACCGTCCACCCATTTCTAAAGCTCATTTTTGGGCATGAGCTAAAGAATAAGTCAGATCTAAAGTTCAAGAGAACCCCACCGTTTTAAGTGGTGGCCAATGACGCCCACCGTTCAAAAAAATCCCAAAGGGGCCATTGTAGCTTCCGATTAAGCTAATGTTTGTTCCACTTCATCTATCCCTATGTTAACTTAGGTACAGGTTGGATGGGAAATATACGTTATGGTGGGCCTTAGGAATTTTAAATGATGGAAATCATTATCACCACTTATTTGGAGCGGCCCATTTGATATACATGGGGCCCAATTGGTGTGACCCATCTGATACACATAAGGCCCATGTTATGGGGCCCGTTCGATGTATTTGTGGCCATTATTGAGGCCCACCTTGATGTGTATTTGTGGCCATTGTTGAGGCCCACCTTGATGTACATAAGATCCATGTAATTAGGCCCATCTTGATTTATTTGTGGCCGTCCATTGAGACCCACCTTGGTATAAACATAAGGCCCATATGATTAGGCCGTCTTAATGTATTGGAGGCCCATGGGTTATGGCTCATTGCAATGTACATAAGGCCCATTGGTGCGGCCCATTGATGAATATAAGGCCCATGCGATATGACCCATTTGATGTATTTAAGGCCCAATGGGATGTCCTTAGGGTCCATTGCAATGTGTGATTCCTCCATGGTTTGTGTAATGATGTTTTATGGTGGGCCATGCCTTGGGAGCAATGTTGGTTTGACGTCCACATTGTAAGAATAATGTTGGTTAAATGTCCGCATTATGACTCTCCTTAGGGCCCATTGATAAGCCCATACTTGTTGTGTGTAGGCCGTCTAGGCCCATTTGCATTGTAAGGATAGTTCATTACTTTATAAAATGCTTAGTATAACTCCATGATTCATGCCCATACGCATCATATATATGCTTGATATGAGGAATGTTTGATCATAACATAAGCCATTGGGCTGAGACATTACGAGACTCCAAATGAGATGGAGTGCCCGACATGAGCGCGTGGTACGCGCGAGATTGCTGCATATTTATACGGTATGACTCATGCATCTCGCATATGTGTGACTTAATCACTGCACGCCCTAGCGACATCAGGGCCGTAGCCTCTACAGATACATCGTGGATGGTCATATCGGATACCAAAAATATTGAATCTAGCATTGTGGGCACTTAGGATGTCCTTGGGTGAAAATTTCAGAACCTTTTTGGTACCAGAGGATGCTCCAACGTCTAAACCGAGTAGATACACGAGCGTTCGAGTGCCGAATACCAGTAGGCCGCGTCTCCCACTGTGTCGTAGTCGGTTGGAAGGGGGTGTGGCCTTATCCGCCTGAGTGAGGGGGCTATAAGCTAAGCTGAGTTTGACCAGCTCGCAAATGTGTCTGCTATCGACGAGTCGGGTAGGTATTGGCAGACTACTGGTCGGGCGAATAGTGTGGCCTCTTCCACTTGCTTAACTGTGCAGCTAGGGAGGAGGCAGTAAGTGCGAGGTGTATTAGACCCCGGTGATATCTAGAGAGGAACTGTACTAATATGTGTACTTGATGAGTACTGACACACTTGTGTCGCATCTCGCATATGACATTTGGCTACATAGGCCTCGCATCGCATGGCCTTGCTATGGCCGATAGCATTCATGCCTTGCATTACATAGCTTTGGTATAGCTGATAGCATTCATGGACTTACCGCATATTTCTGCATTACTCTGATATTGTATACTTGACACTCGCCTTACACACACTTTCACCGCCCTCTAAGCTTTCTTTAAGCTTATGCACGATAGATGTGTGCAGGTGGTGTTAGGTTACAGCGGCGTTGAGCTCGGAGCATGCAGCAGTCTTCGGGAGCTTTTGGAGTTTTCTTTGATATCTTCATATTGTATTTCCCTTTCTGCATTGTACTCGAAGTTTTTGATATAGTGGATATGTCGTGATGTTGTTTTGTGACTTGGTTATGCTTGTGGTTATGCTCCATTACAAAAAAAAGTTCATACTGAAAATCCTCCTTGTAGGATCCGAGGATCGGAATTTGGCGTATGGGCGCTAGGAGTTGAGAATGGGGTACTACGAAGGTTGTCGGTACCGGATTTGGCGATCGGAAAATTTTGTGAGCCCAATTTTCGAGTTTGGGGCATGACAAACTAACCCTAAACATGTAATGTATTCCCCTATAAGAACCTTAAGCTCTAATACCAAATTTGATGTAGGACGTGGAAAATTAAATATGATGTGTGAGATTTCAGGCTTAAATTCACCTTAGTTCAGAAACAATTACACAAATTCCATATCCCACATAAAAAGTCCAAACATTCAAGTAAAGGGGAATCTATGCGGGTCCAGGCCTACACAGGCTAAGACTGAACCAATAAAAATTATAAACCAAACGATGCTCAAAGAGAAATAGAAATCAACTACACATACATTGCAAACAGTCCCTAATCCAAGGGATTCCCCAATCTCAATTAAAAGAACCCTTGGGTGAAAAAAGAGTAAATAAATTAGGGCTAATGCAAACTAAGGCTAGGGTTTAGGAAATAGGAATGAAAAGAGGAAAACTAGAGGAAAACCTGACCCGGAGAAAGCTCCTACGTGCAAATGGTGGCCTGGGGCTGACGCACGTGCGCGGGTGGGCTGGTTGCACGTGTGATAGAAGCTCGCCTCCCCAAAGTGATACCTAGGCCTTGGTCGACCAGGGGAGAATTTTAATCCCTCCAAGTTTGACGACGATCCGATGTAAGGTCGAGGCGTAGTGCTCCACCGAAGTTTCAGTGCTCCTACAGGTCTAGATTCTAGAAACTGGCTGTAGGGGATAAGAGATTATAGAAGATAAGAGATATGTATGGAAGAGAGTAGGGGTGGATGGGGATAAATGTGGTCTCGCACCACGGTAGTTAACCCTTTGAAAAGGGACACCACGGTAATTAGATCTTCGAAAAGGGAGGGCTTCGCACCCACTTTTGAATTCTTCCACAACTCACTAAGAGATAGAAAAATAAAGCAGAAATTTTTATTAAGCTTCAATGAATGAAAAAAACTACAAGGGGTGCCTATTTATAGGGAAAACCCTATTCCCCAAAAATTCGCACCATGTGCGCAACCTATTACTTGGCGATGAAGTAAACTAAAATAAAAACCAAATAAAGAAATCTAAAGCATTCACGATGTTCTAAATAATAATAATAAGCAAAACCAAAAATATAAAATCAATCCGACAAGTGGGCCACGATCATGAGATCCTATGATGGGCTTTTCTTGACAATTAGGCTCACTCTTTTGAACCAAAACTTCGTCTTCTACCTAGGAGACCTTCCCTGGACGTCGTCATCGAGTCAGATCAATGGTGAGGCTCTCCTTCTGCATATGTACGTGTATAAGGGGTGGTGTGCATGCGCGAGTGCATATGAAGTCCCCATCAATTCTCTCGGCTGCGAAGATTTCGCCACTTGCGAAATAAAACTCCTGAACTGATCAAGTATGTCAGGATCAAGTCTCTAAAGCTCCTCTTCAGTGATCCACGTGCTGTCTGAAGCTAGGCGTGACTTCCGTTTAACTAAGTACTTCTGAAACCCGCCGTCCGACGTTGAAACCATTTGATGGATCAGGATATCCACTATTTTCTCCCTTGGTGTGTGAAGGTTAGGTATGAGAGGTAGAGGCTGGGAAGAAAGGTTAGGAAGAGTAGGTATGAGAGGTAAAAGCTGAAAAAATAGATCTGGACGGGTAAGTATGCGAGGTAGAGGTTGGAAAAATGGGTCAGGACGGGTAGGTATGAGAGGTAGAGGCTGGGAAGAAAGGTCGGGAAGAGTAGGTATGAGAGGTTGAGGCTAGAAAAATGGGTAGGGAAGGGACCATGGTTCAAGGGATAAATATGAAAAATCAGGATGGGTGGACGAAGGGACTGACAAAGTATCAGTGGTCCCCTGAAAAGTAGCGAAATCCTTCACATCGAATGTGAAACTAATTCCCATGGAAGGTGGAAGATCTACCTCATACACATTGAGGCCGTTTCATTTTATAATTTTGAAGGGTCCAACGCTACGCGTGTGTAACTTATGAACAGCCCCGAGAGGGTACCGCTCGGGCCAGATGTGGACCATCTTAGAGTCCCCAATATTAAATTCTTTGAAACGTTTATGCTGGTTTAAAGAAAATTTGTAATGTTCACTACTAGTAGTGATCTTCCGCCTGATTTCTTGATGCCATGAATGAATGTGATGCGCAAAAGACTCTGCAGGCTCTGACGGCCTATGAGACAGTGACATAGGGACAAGATCAATACGTTTCTCAGGTTTATAACCAGTAACGACTTCATAAGGACTGAGACCTGTGGACTTATTGACAAAACTATTAAACACAAACTATGTTGTAGGTATTACGGTGTCCCATGTTCTGGTGTGCTCTATATCCCTCCTAGGGGGAGACTCATCTGGTAGATCATTAAGAAAGACATTATGAAACTCATCCACTACCGGAATGGCCTCAATAGGTAACTCTACACTAGCCTCTGGTGCACTTCTCTAGCCACGAGGCCGCACATGTTGTACCCCTCAAAATAATGGTCTTCATGTCCCTCATGGGGTGGAGGTACGGGTGCACACCCATGACTGATTCATTGGTCACCTCCATTCATTGGTCTATCCTCCTGGCTACCTGCCTGAGATTGGTCATCTTCCCTAATGGTGGGGTTTGTCCTGAGGGAGGCCTCTATTTGGTTAAGGCGTTGACCTATGTCTTGTTCCAAGTGCTTACCCCAAGACTTGATCTGGTGGGACAACTTATTTAGTGACTCTAGTAGTTATTTCATGTTTAGTGTAGGGTGTTAGCCAATACCATGACCCGTACGTGTGAGCGTATAACTTGCAACTCCACCTAAGGACTTTCTACGACGACTATACAGGACTAAATGATCCTATGGACTATATATGAGGGAACTTCACAGTGCTACTAAAATCCAGCAATATAGTTGTCAAAATAAAGGAATAACAAAAAGTTACAACAATGTAAATTGCTAACTTTCTGGTAACAGAAATTTCAGCAACTAATATCAGGGACTATGGACTCCTAAAAGCTACTTATGATGAACTGAATGCATGATGGACTCAAATAAACTAACCCTAAACATGTAATGTATTCCCCTATAAGAACCTTAAGCTCTGATACCAAATTTGATGTAGGACATGGAAAATTAAATATGATGTGTGAGATTTCAGGCTTAAAATCACCTTTGCTCAGAAACAATTACACAAATTCCATATCCCACATAAAAGGTCCAAACATTCAAGTAAAGAGGAATTTATGCGGGTCTAGGCCTACACAGGCTAAGACTGAACCAATAAAAATTATAAAACAAATGATGCTCAAAGAGAAATAGAAATCAGCCACACATGCATTGCAAACAATCCCTAATCCAAGGGATTCCCCGATCTCAATTAAAGGAACCTTAGGGTGAAAAAAAGAGCAAATAAATTAGGGCTAATGCAAACTAAGGCTAGTGTTTAGGAAATATGAATGAAAAGAGGAAAACTAGAGGAAAATCAGACCCGGAGAAAGCTCCTGTGTGCAAATGGTGGCCCGGGGCTGACGCACGTGCGCGGATGGGATGACCGCACGTATGATGAAAGCCCGCCTCCCCAAAGTGATACTTAGACCTTGGTCGGCCAAGGGAGACTTTCAATCCCTCCAAGTTTGACGACGATCCGACGAAAGGTCGAGGCGTAGTGGTCCGCCGAAGTTTCAGCCCTCCTACAGGTCCAGATTCTGGAAATTGGCTGTAGGGGGTTGAATAGCTGCAAAAGGTGGAAAATTTAAAGCAATAATTATGATTGAAGATGAGAGATATGGATGGAAGATGATAGGGTCGGATGAGGATAGATGTGGCTTCGCATCACGGTAATTAGCCCTTCGAAAAGGGAGGGCTTCGAACCCACTTTTGAATTCTTCCACAATTCACTAAGAGAGCAGAAAAATAAAGCAGAAATTTTTATTAAGCTTCAATGAATGAAAAGAACTACAAGGGGTGCCTATTTATAGGAAAAACTCTATACCCCAAAAATTCGCACTATGTGTGCAACTTATTACTTGGCGATGAAGTAAACTAAAATAAAAACCAAATAAAGAAATCTAAAGCATTCACGATGTTATAAATAATAATAAGCAAAATTTAAAATATAAAATCAATCCGACGAGTGGGCCACAATCATGAGATCCCATGATGGGCTTTTCTTGACTATCGGGCTCACCATTTTGAACCAAAACTTCGTCTTCTAGTTAGGAGGCCTTCTCTGGACGTTGTCATCTAGTCAGATCGATGGTGGGGCCCTCCTGCGTACGTACGTGCGTAAGAGGTGGTGTACATGCGCGTGTGCGAATGATGTCCCCATCAATTCTCACCGGCTGCGAAGATTTCGCCACTGGTGAAATAAAACTCCTGAACTGATCCAGGCTGTTAGGATCAAGTCTCTAAAGCTCCTCTTCAGTGAGCCACGTGCTGTCTGAAGCTGAGCGTAACTTCCGTTTAACTAAGTACTTCTGAAACCCGCCGTCCGACATTGAAACCATTTGATGGTCCAGGATATCCTATACTTTCTCTCTTAGTGTGTGAAGGTTGGTATGAGAGGCAGAGGCTATGAAGAAAGGTCAGGAAGAGTAGGTATGAGAGGTAAAAGCTGGGAAAATGGATCGGGACAGGTAGGTATGGGAGGGAGAGGCTGAGAAAATGGGTTGGGACGGGTAGGTATAAGAGGTAGAGGCTGAGAAAATGGGTTGGAAAGGGTTGGTATGGGAGGTAGAGGCTAGGAAGAAAGGTCGGAAAGAGTAGGAATGAGATGTAGAAGCTGGAAAAATAGGTCGGAAAGGGTCCATGGTTCAAGGGATAAATATGGGGAATCAGGATGGGTGGACGAAGGGTCGGACAAAGTATCAGTGGTCCCCTGAAAAGTAGCTCGATCCTCCACATCGAATGTGAAACTAATTCCCATGGAAGGTGGAAGATCTACTTCATACACATTGAGACCGTTTTGTTTTATAATTTTAAAGGGTCCCGCACTACGCGTGTGTAACTTACGAATGACCCCCAGAGGGTACCGCTCGGGCCTAATGTGGACCATCACAGAGTCCCCGATATTGAATTTTTTGAAACGTTTATGCTGTTTTGTAGAAAATTTATAATGTTCATTACTAGTAGTGATCTTCCGCCTGATTTCTTGATGCAATGAATGAATGTGATGCGTAAAAGACTCTACAGGCTCTGACGGCATATGAGACAATGACATAGGGATAAGATCAATATGTTTCTCAGGTTTATAACCAGTAACGACTTCAGAAGGACTGAAACCTTAAAACTTATTGACAGAACTATTAAACACAAACTCGGCTGTAGGTATTACGATGTCCCATGTTCTGGTGTGCTCTATATCCCTCCTAGGGAGAGACTCACCCGGCAGATCATCAGGAAAGACATCATGAAACTCATCCACTACCGAAATGACTTCAATAGGTAACTCTACAATAGCCTCTGGTGCACTTTCTCTAGCCACAAGGCCGTACATGTTGTACCCCTTAAAATAATGGTCTTGATGTCCCTCATTGGGTGGGGGTATGGGTGCACACACATGACTGATTCCTTGGCCACCTCCATTCATTGGTCTATCCTCCTGGCTACCTGCCTGAGATTGACCATCTTCCCTAATGGTGGGGTTTGTCCTGAGGGAGGCATCTATTTGGTTAAGGCGTTGACCTGTCTTGTTCCAAGCGCTTACCCTAAGACTCGATCTGCTGGGACAACTTGTTTAGTGACTCTAGCAGTTGTTTCATGTTTAGTGTAGGGTGCTAGCCTAAACCATGACCCGTACGTGTGAGTGTACAACTTGCAACTCCACCTAAGGACTTTCTACGACAACTATACGGGACTAAATGATCCTATGAGACAATATATCAGGGAAACTACGCAGTGTTACTAAAATCCAGTAATATTGTTGTCAAAATAAAGGAATAACGGAAAGTTATAGCAATGTAAATTACTAGCTTTCTGCTAACAGAAATCTCAGCAACTAATATCAGGGACTATGGACTCCTAAAAGCTACATATGATGAACTGAATGCATGATGGACTCAAACAAACTAACCCTAAACATGTAATATATTTCCCTATAAGAACCTTAAGCTCTGATACCAAATTTGATGTAGGACATGGAAAATTAAATATGATGTGTGAGATTTCAGGCTTAAAATCACCTTAGTTCAGAAATAATTACACAAATTCCATATCCTACATAAAAAGTCCAAACATTCAAGTAAAGGAGAATCTATGCTGGTCCAGGCCTACTTAGGCTAAGACTGAACCAATAAAAATTATAAACCCAACGATGATCAAAGGGAAATAGAAATCAACCACACATGCATTGCAAATAGTCCCCAATCCAAGGAATTCTCCAATCTCAATTAAAGGAACCCTAGGGGTGAAAAAAGGAGCAAATAAATTAGGGCTAATGCAAACTAAGGCTAAGGTTTAGGAAATAGGAATGAAAAGAGGAAAACCAGATGAAAACTTGACCCGGAGAAAGCTCCTGCGTGAAAATGATGGCTTGGGGCTGACACACATGTGCGAGTGGGCTGGCCGCACGTGTGATGGAAGCCCGCCTCTCCAAAATGATACCTAGGCGTTGGTCGGCCAGGGGAGACTTCCAATCCCTCCAAGTCTGACGACAATCCGATGTAAGGTCGAGGCGCAGAGGTCTGCCGAAGTTTCAGCCCTCATCCAGGTCCAGATTCTGGAAACTGGCTATAGGGGGTTGAATAACTACAAAATGTAGGAAATTCAAAGTAATAATGATGATAGAAGATGAGATATATGGATGGAAGAGGGTAGGGGCGGATGAGGATAGATATGGCTTCGCACTACGGTAGTTAGCCCTTCGAAAAGGGAGGGCTTTGCACCCACTTTTAAATTCTTCCACAACTCACTAAGAGATCAGAAAAATAAAGCAGAAATTTTTATAAAGCTTTAATGAATGAAAAAAACTACAAGGGGTGCCTATTTATAGGGAAAACCCTATACCCAAAAATCGCACCATGTGCGCAACTTAATACTTGGCGATAAAGTAAACTAAAATAAAAATCAAATAAAGAAATCTAAAGCATTCACGATGTTCTAAATAATAACAATAAGTAAAACTTAAAATATAAAATTAATCCGACGAGTAGGCCACAATCATGAGATCCCATGATGGGCTTTTCTTGACTATCGGGCCCACCTTTTTGAACTAAAACTTCATCTTCTAGTTAGGAGGCCTTCCCTAGATGTCGTCATTGAATAAGATCGATGGTGGGGTCCTTCTACGTGTGTATGTACGTGCATAAGGGGTGGTGTGCATGCGCGTATGCGCATGATGTCCCCATCAATTTTCTCCGGCTGCGAAGATTTCGCCATTGGCGAAATAAAACTCCTAAACTGATCCAGGATGTCAGGATCAAGTCTCTGAAGCTATTCTTTAGTGAGTCACGTGTTGTCTGAAGCTAGGCATGACTTCCGTTTAACTAAGTACTTCTGAAACCCGCCGTCTGACGTTGAAACTATCTGATGGTATAGGATAACCTCTATTTTCTCTCTAGGTGTTTGAAAGTTAGGTATGGGAGGCAAAGGTTGGGAAGAAAGGTCATGAAGAGTAGGTATGAGAGGTAAAGGCTGGAAAAATGGATCAGAACGGGTAAGTATAGGAGGTAAAGGCTAGAAAAATGGGTCGGGACGGGTAGGTATGAGAGGTAGAGGCTGAGAAAATGGGTCGGGAATGGTAGGTATGGGAGGTAGAGGCTGGAAAGAAAGGTCGGGAAGAGTAGGAATGAGAGGTAGAAGCTGAAAAAATGGGTCGGGAAGGGGCCATGGTTCAAGGGATAAATATAGAGAATTAGGATGGGTGGACGAAGGGCCGGACAAAGTATCAGTGGTCCCCTGAAAAGTAGCTAGATCCTCCACATCGAATGTGAAACTAATTCCCATGGAAGGTGGAAGATCTACCTCATACACATTGAGACCATTTCATTTTATAATTTTGAAGGGTCCCGAAATAGAAATCAATCACACATACATTGCAAACAGTCCCTAATCCAAGGGATTCCCCAATTTCAATTAAAGGAACCCTAGGGTGAAAAAAAGAGCAAATAAATTAGGGCTAATACAAACTAAGGCTAGAGTTTAGAAAATAGAAATGAAAAGAGGAAAAATAGAGGAAAACCTGACCCAGAGAAAGCTCCTGCGTGTAGATGGTGGCCCGGGGTTGACGCATGTGCGCGGGTGGACTGGCCGCACGTGTGATGAAAGCCCGCCTCCCCAAAGTGATACCTAGGCCTTGGTCGGCCAGGGGAGACTTTCAATCCCTCTAAGTTTGACGACGATCCGATGTAAGGTCGAGGCGTAGTGGTTCGTCTAAGTTTCAGCCCTCCTACAGGTCCAGATTCTGAAAACTGGCTGTAGGGGGTTGAATAGCTGCAAAAGGTAAGAAATTCAAAGCAATAATGATGATAGAAGATAAGAGATATGGATGGAAGAGGGTAGGGGCGGATGGGGATAGATGTGGCTTTGCACCACTGTAGTTAACTCTTCGAAAAGGGAGGGCTTCGCACACACTTTTGAATTCTTCCACAACTCACTAAGAGAGCAGAAAAATAAAGTAGAAATTTTTATTAAGCTTCAATGAATGAAAAGAATTGCAAGGGGTACCTATTTATAGGGAAAACCCTATACCCCAAAAACTCACACCATGTGCGCAACCTATTACTTAGCGATGAAATAAACTAAAATAAAACCAAACAAAGAAATCTAAAGTGTTCACGATGTTCTAAATAATAACAATAAGCAAAACCTAAAATATGAAATCAATCCGATGAGTGGGTCACGATCATGAGATCCTATGATGGGCTTTTCTTGACTATTAGACCCACCCTTTTAAACCAAAACTTCATCTTCTAGTTAGGAGGCCCTCCCTGGACGTCTTCATCGAGGCAGATCGATGGTAGGGCCCTCCTTCTGCATACGTACGTGCGTAGGGGTTGGTGTGCATGCGCGTGTGCGCATGATGTCCCCATCAAGTACACTTGGTGTATGAGTTGTGACATAGAACTCGGGTCTGAGATGCACGCTCAGTATCCAAATTTCTAGTTGTGATAGTAATGAAGATTACCAGATGAGATTGCAATACCATGAATGGTTATTCCTTTATATATCAAAATATGTGTTTCATAAGTACCAAGTATTCTTTACTTGGTTGTTGTATAAGTTTGTAAACTTGATTGACCGCCTGTAGAGATCGGGTCAAGTTCAAGTAAAATATTAAAATGTATCAACTATACCGCAAAATTCAGTTACACCATGAAGAGGTGCTACATTACCTTGTATAAGTTTCATATTTAAAATAGAAATAAGTATGATTTAGTACCAAGTATGGATGTGTGTGAAATGAGTTCCAGAATATGCTTACCTTAAGAGAGGAAAATTTCATTGTGATTTCAAAAAACTTTTAAGTCCAAGAAAAAAGTGAAAGGAATTTAGGTCATTCATTATAAATAGGTTGCTCAATGTTGAAATAAGGGATGTAATAACATATAGGTTAATGCTTGTTATGATAATGTCATAAATGTATATCAATAGAACATTTATATATGAAGTAGTGTGGCCAATAAAAAGAAATGGATCAGCTTGGGACTTGATAAAGCCCAACTCAATTAAATAGTTGGTAAAGTTTTCAAATCAGGTTTATTGAAACATGTTTGAGACCATAAATAGATTTGTGTAGGTGACACACATAATTTAGTAACCGATGATCCATGAAATCATGAAGTTGCTACATGTAATTCTCTTCTTGGAGAGTGCTATGTAAGAATGCACTATGTACATCCACTTGTTGGGATAGGCATGTGGATGGATTGTAAGATTGGTGTCGAGGTGAATGTCATGATTCATTTAGTTCAAGTTGGAGATGGAGATATGTTGCGATGTTTATCAGATTTGCGGCAAGAGTAAGTGAGTCTCACTGGATTTTGGAGGAAGAGATCATTAAATTGGAGGCTCTTTATACCATGAAATATTGCAATTATCAACATTTGAAAAGAATTTCGTAACCACACATTCTATTGACGTATTGTATTACAATTTATAGAATTTTAATAGAGGTCAAAATAATATATGCCTCCAAAATGTAAATTAACATTGAAATATTTTGACGTTAACACTCCCTCACATATACGATCATTCGTGGAAGAATATATTAGGAAGGCACATTTGTTTGCTCTAGGAATTTGAACACAAGACCTTGCTCTCTAATACTATGTCAAACAACCAGTTTCTATAAAAGCTCAAGCCATTAAAGGATGGTGTATCAATGTATATCAAGGGACTTTAACACAAACAAAAAATGCATGAGAAAATATAATTGGCATTACTACATACATTCGAAAATCGACATTGTTTGCGGGTTTACATCCACGACATTGCTTGATTCTGGTTCAATGATGAATGGATTTTTTCCCTGACAACATGATGTTTAGGTCCACTGTAATATATGCATAACATTTAATTGTCTACCTTGGCCTTTCACTGGGTCTAAATTGAGTGAACATGGAAACACTTTCATAGGTATGTGATCATATATATATATATATATATATTATATATATATATATATATATATATATATATATATAGGATTTCTTATCACTCACATTGACATTCTCACTTTCGATAACTCAAAGTGCTGTCACCAAAAGCCTTCTCTCCAAATGACAACACTACTAACACTTAAAAATGCGACTTTCAAGATCTAATTGCTTTGATGATTCACTTGAGCCCTGATATATATTCAATGCCATGGAGCTAGATTAAAAAGCCTAACCTATTAGGCTTTTTCTAAATGATATGCTTTAAAGTCCAATTTAGGTGTCTACATCATATAAAATCATACTTAAAACATGGGCTTTTTTGTGTTGGTTTTTTTATGTATTCATACATTCATTACTGCCCGTGTCTTCGGATTTACTACATTGAATTGCATTTCATGTTTCATTATATGATTTTACGAAGTGAGATAAGCAAAATTACATTCTATGTTTCATTCGATGATTTCATCATGAAGCAAAATAAGTAACAAAAATTCAAGAAACTGATATGATACATTTTTGTTCTTACCTCATGCAGGAGAAGCATTAGAGATTTATAACAATACTAAGTTGATGCAATTGAAAGGCAACTCTCCTTTAGTAGGCCATTGAAAGGGAACACAAATGAGAAGACTAGCTTAATATAGTTGCATTATCATCTCTCTTCATTGCCTACCAATGGAGAGTATCCCTTCATCTGGTTCACTTATAGGACTCAATCACCACGCTTGAAGCATATTCTCTGGTTCTTCCAAGCATTGCTGCTCGTACTATATAGGCCCAAGCATCTCGCCTAAGAGACCGGATAAATCCATGAAACATTGGCATATGCTAGAGGGTTGTACCATTAGATATTTATCTTAGCTGCTTTTGCTCTTGTCAGGCAACAATGCTTTTTCTTTCATCTTTCCTTTTCCTACCTTAACAATACCTACAAAATATCTGTGATTCTCCTTGGCATGATATTTGACATATGAAATATTTTATATTGCTTTAGTTATATATTTCTCTTCATATTTTGAGGATGGTGAGAGAGAAAAAGCAGTTGATGTTGGTGCAGTGAATATACTTTTTTGCTATGAATGGTGGCAGAGGCTTGGACCTTGGAAGAGCATATCTTTAATTATATTCTCATTTTCAAGTAGCCTTAGGGAGGAATGGGGCATGTCCTAATTCATGGCTTAGAGGAGCATAAGTCTAGTGCCATGGACTTTAGGGGTGCCAATTGGTTGGGTTCTGGTCAAGTTGGGTTAACCACAACCCAACTCACTTAATCTTGGCTTGAACTGACCCATAACCATGGTCTTAAGACTCACCATCTCTTGAAGCACCCTTGATTAGGGTGAGTCAAACCGATGCACCCTGGACTCGAACAAGTCACTACTATTTGACATTGAACAAGTCGATTCAAGTCGTCAAGTCTTAAAACCATGTACATGCCTAGCGCAATTAGTGGCATGCATCATGCATATGTGTATGCACTTTTCTTATGTTAGTTAATTTTAAGTTTTGGGGTTGGTTGTGGTTGTGTTAGGTCATCTAGCCCCACCAATTGATAGCTTGTATGGGCGAGTTGACCCAAGGCCGACCCATTTATTCAAATGGCCCAAAATTTCTAATCTAAATCCCACATGCTACCTATTTATATTGGCCCGAAGCAGCTTCGAAAGTTGGTTGGGCTAAATGTCCCACGGACCTACCCACTACAATCAGGCCATTGAGGAAAGAAAAAGGTTTGTTACTTACAATCATGATGTATTGCTATAAGATACACCATGATTACTGGATATATGATGATTTTTAATAATTCAAATTATTGATATAATGGGCTTTCTTTTGGATGGAGGATACTCATTAATTGAGAAATTTTATTATTTTAAGCGTTTAATTCTTTTACTTTTAATATGGGTCATCTGCTTAACCGTTGTCCTAGGGCCATTGATTGAGATCTCCGAATTTTAAAGATTTTTTAGGGCGAGGCCTTCATTTGTATATCTAACCACGCCAACAGTTTGGATCATTGAGCATGGCTTTAAATGTCATTTTGTACAACATTTATTTGATAATGTCTAATTATTTTGAGTCAAAGTATTGTTCGCATGACCTTTATTTGATAATAGCCAATTGTTCTAAGCCAGAGTGACATTCGAACAATCTTTATTTGATGTTGGCCGATTGTTTGGAGCTAGAGTGTCATTCGAACGACACGCATATACATATCATGCCATACATATACTTAATAAACCAGTTTAGTAAATTGCACTTAATAAACTTGTTTAAGAACATGTTTGCTTTGTTATGCCATCATTATGTGCGCTTGATTGTGTTGATAATATGTGTAACTTAGGAAAATAGCAACATCGAGTTGATCACTAACTCACACCTAGGATTGTGTTTTAAAACACCAACCAAATGATGTAATCAATGCAGACACCATTGGGGATGACGCCATATAAGAGGTCTATTTGGACTCGGTAGAGGATGTTTTGTATTTGTAGTTTTTAGATGGGCAGTCATAGACTGGCATGTCTCATCGTCATGTTGTTGTTAGAGCATTGGACGGAGACATTAGACTTTACACTTTATTTATTTCTGGACATGTATATTGGAGTCCCTAACTGAGTGGATTCTGTTGGTTTGGTTGGTTGTATGTACATTTTGGATATTGTCATGACTATACTCAATTTTGAACTTATATACACCGTTTACCTTAGGTCTTATGATTATTTTTTTAATTTCATTATAACTGTAATGAAAAATCACGCTTCTGCAAAGCAAAAATGACACTTAAAATGTTTGTGATTGAGTTTGTGCTTGACCCTTGAAATTTGGGGCATTACTTTGGCCCACATAATGGACGATCTACATCAAAGGTGTCAACGATGAATGACTCACATCTAAGGTGGGCCCGACATGATAGATGGACCCATCAAAGGTGAGGCCCACATGATCGGTCTCCATTAAAGGTGGAATCCACATGATAGGTTGTGGATATTAAAGGTGGACCCCACATGGTGGACAATAATATTGATGGTCCACATCCAAGGTAGGTCCTGCTTGATGGACCGCCCACTTTAAAGTCGGGCCCTACATGATGGATAATTTACATTAAAGATGGGCTGACATGATGGACGACCCACATCCAAGGTAGGCCCGCATGATGGACAACCAACATCGAAGGTATGCTTCACAAGGTGGATGGTCCACATTTAAGGTAGGCCCCACATGATAGACGGTTCACATTGAAGATAAGCCCAAGGTGAGTTAACATAAGGAAAGATCCACATCAAAATTTGGGCCCATATGATGGATGAGTATGATGTTGGAAACCAAACATGCTTTTCTACTTTTTGGTTGATAAGTTTGTTGTTTACCAAATATATTTATCCAATGAATAAGTAAAAAATTAAGATAAGTTATTTGAGGCATAAATAACTTATGTCAAGTAACTTAGGGGTTGTTTGTTTTTTAAATTACCACGGTAAATAACTAATAATGACTTTTAAAAGGTGTTTGAATGAGAGAAAAATACACATATAATTAAGCCTAAAAAACCACATTCAAATGCATAAAATCATACCCGGATGAGGTATCATTTGAATATGTGGATTCCACTATTATGTATGTGTGATCATGACCCTACCATTGAACCCTTCCAATGGCCCACAATGATGTTTATTTGCCATCCAACCCGTTTATAAGGTCATATAGACCTGGACAGAGGAAAATCACAAATATCAACTTAAACAAAAGTTCTGCAGCTATTATGAAGCTTTTAATGGTGGTCATTCAATCCTCACTGTGTGGCCCACTTAGGCCTTGGAGTTGGGCTCATGCTCTAAAATGATCTAACAAAATGAATTAATAGCCTAGATAAAACACATACCCATAAAGAATTCGATTATCGATTGGTGGACATTTATTGTACAATTAAAAATGAAAAATATTTAATGGTCCTCTTTTAACAAACAAAAGTCCACTAATTAGAAGTTAGAATTGTTCAACCAATGAGATTTTAGACGGTACCTTAAGGACAGTAGGTTCCACAATCCAGTCAGATTAGTTTTATTCAATGCATGACGTGCAAACAATTTCTGAGCGTCGACATATCAAGCACGGTACACAGTCAGAGTGTCAAATAACTTCATTCTCGATTAATACCATAACAAATGGATGAATCATCATCGTTCGAGATATAACTCACCTACTTCGGTAAAACAAGTTGACATGTCAGATGCATCCCGCAATACACACATACACCTCACGCACTTAAACTCAATACATGTCCCATGCTAAATATTGGCGCACTTCTTGATAGGTGGTAGATACATTGCCATCGAGAAGCTCGCATCATAAGACTTTTATGCAACTCCCCCGAAACATGCATGGCGGATACATATGGTTATAAGAGTCATTTAAATAGTGGTTCAATACGCTACCGACTGAATGTCACCATGACTAGATCAGTATACTCATCCCCTCACCATCAGTTTTTTATAGTTTAACATTAACTGACAGTTCTGTTCTGAGCTAACGTTACTTTATCGAGTCACTGATTAAACAGTTAGAGTAGTTAAGTAATCTTAATCTTAGAATATATTCTATCTACATTATATCCCGCTAGATCAACGATCTCGATCACCTTATATCTTTTCCACGTGTATGGTATGAAGGGAATTGCATGTATTCCATTGGGTAGTTGAGTATAGTTGCCTGCACCATTGAGAGCATATTAGGTGCTGCCCCGGCCTGACTTGAGCCATAGTGCCATTCGCACGACCTTTATTTGATATTAGCCGACTATTCCAAACCAAAGTATCATTCACACGACCTTTATTTGATACTGACCAATTGTTCCGAGCCAGAGTACCATTCACACAACCTTTATTTTATGCAAGACGATTCTTCTGAGCCAGATTTCCGTTCTCATGACCTTTATTTGATAATAGTCAATTGCTCCGAGCCAGAGTGCTAGTCAAACAACCTTTATTTAATGTTGGCCGATTGTTCCGAGCCATAATGTCGTTCGAACAACATGCATACACATATTATGCAATACATGGACTTAATGAACCAATTTAAGAAATTGTTTGCTTTGTTATATCATTATCCACGCTTGATTGTGTTGATAATATGTGTTACTTAGGAAAATAGTACTACTACGTTGATCATTCACTCCCACTCGAGACGGTGTTTTAAAACACCAAACGGATGATGTAATCAATGCAGGCACCACCAAAGCTGACACCTTAAAGGAGGCATATTTGGACTCGATAGACGTTTTGCATTTTCGGTTCTCCGATGGGCTGTCATAGACTAGCATGCTTCATCATCATGTTGTTGTTGGAGTGTTGGACAGTGACATTAGACTTTACACTTTATATATTTATGGACATGTATATTGAAGTCCCTAGTTGAGTGGACTCCATTGGTCTAGCTGGGTTGTATGTACATTTTGAAGATTGTCATGAGTATATTCATTTTTGAACTTATATGCATTGTTTAGCTTAAATCTTATAATTGCTTTTTATGTCATTATGGTTGTAATAAGAAATCACGCTTCTCCAGAGCAAAAGTGACACCTAAAATATCGGGGATCGAGTTTGTATTCGACCCTTAAATTTGAGGCGTTACATGGGCCCCACATAATGGACGATTTACATCAAAGGTGTCAATGACTAATGACCCACGTCCAATGTGCGCCTGGCATGATGGATGGACCCATCAAAGGTGGGGCCCACATGATGGACGGTCCCCATTAAAGGTGAAATCCACGTGATAGGCAATGGATATTAAAGGTGGGACATGGTGGGCAATAATATTGATGGTCCACATTCAAGGCAGGTCCTACTTGATGGACCGCCCACTTCAAAGTTGGGCCCTACATGATGTATTGTTCACATTATATCTGCGCCAGCATGATGGATGACCCACATCTAAGGTAGGCCCGCATGATAGACAACCCACATCGAAGGGAGGCTTTGTAAGGTGGATGATCAACATTTAAGGTAGGCCCCACATGATAGACCGTTCACATTAAAGATAGGCCCAAGGTGAGCCAACATAATGAACGATGCACATCAAAGTTTGGTTCCACATGATGGATTATGGATATAAGGGTGGACTGGCAAACTTAAGGGATTTTATGACATGTCATGATGTTGGAAACCAAACATACTTATCTACTTTTTGGCTGGTAAACTTGTTGTTTACCAAACATATTTATCCAATGAATAAGTAAAAACTAAAATAAGCTATTTGAGGCATATGTAACTTATGTCAAGTAATTTAGGGGTTGTTTGCTTTTCCAATTTCAACTGTAAATAATTAATAATGACTTTTGAAAGGTGTTTGAATAAGAGGAAAATACATATATAATTAAGCCTCGAATTGGATTAGTTATCATTAGAATATGTGGATCCCACTATGATGTGTGCGTGTGATCATGACCCCACCATTGAACCCCTCCAATCACCCTGTGATGTTTATATGACATCCAACCTATTTATAAGGTCACATAGACATGGACACAGGAATATCAGAAATATCAGTCTGGTAAAAGTTCTGGAGCTCTTGTGAAGTTTTTAATTGTGTGCGCTCAATCCTCCCTATGTAGCTCACCTGAGCATTAGAGTTAGGCTCATACCATAAAATGATACTACAAAATGAATGGATGGCCTAGATAAAACATATACCCACAGAGCATTTGATTATCAATTGGTGGACATTTATTGTATGGTTTAAAATAGAAAGTATTTAATAGTCCTATTTCAACAAACAAATGTCCACTAATTAGGAGTTAGACATGCTCAACCAATGGAATTTTCGGACTATGCCTCGGGGATAGTAAGTTTCACAATCAGTCCCAATACATTACGTGCAAACAATTTCTAAGCACATGCGTATCAAGCACCCTATGCAAACAGAGTATCAAATAACTCACCTGCTATGGCAAACCAAGCTGATGTGTCATATACATTTTGCAATGTATGACATGTCCTGCTCCACGCGTCTTGACACCGGTAAATAGATTTCCATCATGGCTTGCGTCATAAGATTTCCATGCAGCTCCCCAAAACACGTGTGGTATACACGTGTAATTATAGAAGCCGTTTATCTGGTGGTTCCATATGCTACCGGACGAAAGTCTCCATGAAAGTAATGATCTGCTCATCCCTTCACCGTCAGCTCTTGTTTTTTTTAATAGTTGAATTTCAACCAATAATTTTGTTCTGAGTAAACGTTATTTTCTCATCAAACGGCCAAAGTAGTTAAGCGACCTTAATTTTAGAATATCTTCTATCAACATCGTCTCCCACTAGATCAACGGCCCTGATCACATTATCTCTTTTCCACGTGTGTGGTATGAAGGTATTGCATATATTCCAGTGATTATTCGGGTATAGACATCTGCACACCGCGAGAGTGGATTCGCTGCAGCCCCAGCCCGACCTAAGACTGTGCTGCCCTTAATGTATGTATTCTACGACTATGCCGTCCATCATTTTTTAAGATTAATTTTCCGGCATGAAATAAAAACTGACGCAGATCAAAATCTCAGGTGGACCATACTGTAGGAAACAGTGATGATTGAATGCTCCACCATTAAAAACTTTCTAAGACCCATCTTAATGTTTATTTTCAATCCAACCTATGGTTAAGGTCAAATAAACCTGAATGAAAGAATAATATATATATATATATATATATATATATATATATATATATAAAAGATAGATTTAAAACATTGATAGCCCACAAGAAGTTTTTAATGGCCAATCACCGCTGTTTTCTACGCTATAGCTCACCTGAGATTTGGATATGTTTCATTTTTTGGGGCTTATTCCCTCCAATAATATGAAAAATTGGATATGTTTCATTTTTTGGGGCTTATTCCCTCCAATAATATGAAAAAAGAGAAGGACAGCGTGGATATGGAATAAATACATGGGCCCCAAAGTAAGGGCCGAACCGTCATAGGTGGGGCCGGTGCCGCACCTAATCTACTCCCACGATTACTATTTTGGATCAAGATAATTAGATAAAGATAGCCGTTTCCAAATCGGGAGTTATTTGATACTCCGGCTGTGTATGTTTTAATACGCAGGCACTTCAAACCGGTAGAAGTGGAATACACTAGCTCAAATTAAACCGGTGTCATGTGCAAAAATCAGATTGATTTCATGATCCTAAACTCTAATTATTGGACACTCGTTTTCTAAAATAATACCATTGAAAAAATTTTCAACCGTCCAATAAATGTCCACAAATTTGATAGTGGTATAACAAAAAAAAGTTAATTTTAATTTATTCTAAACTTGAATACATTAAATTGGAATATTTAATTTGACTTACTTGTATGCCATAAATACAATTTCTAAGTAATTTATAAGTGCCTGTGTATCATTCAACACACATCGTTAGAGTATCAGTGTTTCTCTTTTGAATTCGGATAAGGATGACGCAGGACTCGGATTTATTTTTTTTTTCTTTACAAAGAAATGAAAAGAAGGCAGCGGATTAGGTGCGGCCCGAGTTTGATCATATACGGTGCTGTCCTTACCATTGGGCCCACCTTGATGTATTTATTTTATATCCATGCCGTCCATCCGTTTTAAATATCATTTTATTTTATTAATCCAGAAAATAAGAAGATCTAAATCTCAGGTGGACCTTAATATAGGTAACGGTGGTGATCGAACGTGCTATCATTAAAAACTTCCTAGAGCCCAAAGTAATGTTTATTTTCCATCTAACCCGTTGATAATGTCACATAAACTTTGATTAAAGGGAAAAAATAAATATCATATTGATCTAAGACTTTTTTGGCTCATTAATGATCAATAAACACTATTTCCTATGGTATAGTCCACCTGAGATTTTGATCTGCTTCATTTTTCATCTCGTCACCAAAAATGATCTGAAAAAACGGATGAACAGTGTAGATATGCCCATCGTAAGGGAAGCACTGTGTTAGGTGAAACCGGGGCCGCACCTAATCCGTTCCCTAAAAAGAAGTAGTGATTTGTGCAAAACGACTGTCGCAACCGACTCTCAACCGTCCACTGTGGGCCCACCTGATGAGTGGACTGACCCCTTTTGTTCCACGTCATCTAAAGGATCAGATCGGAAACGGATTGGCTACTCCCCCTGCCATCAGCCCGGTAGATGGTGGTCGGTGCTCTGTGGGACCCACCATAATGTATCTGTTTCATCCATGCCGTTGATCCATTTTTACGTATCATTTTAATTACTTGCATAAAATGAGAGGAATATAAATCTCAGGTGGACCACACCACAGGAAAACAATAGTGATTGGAAATCCACCATTAAAATCCTCATAGGATCTACGGTACTGTTTATGTGACATCCAATCTGTTGATTAGGTCATACAGACCCAGATGAAGGGAAAAAACAAATATCAGCTTGATCCAAAACTTTTATAGCCCCCAAAATTTTTTAATGGTCTACGTTCATTCAAAACTGTTTCGTGTAATGTGGTCCACTTGAGATTGTTATATAACTCGTTTTTGGTCTCATACCATAAAATGATCTAAAAAAATATATGAATGGCATGGATGAAACACATACATCATGGTGGGGCCCACATAGCACCGACCAGGGGAGTAGCCAATCCGATTCCGATCAGATCCACCTCAGACTCGTCCACGTGTGCACAAGCACGTGAGCCATCCGTACAATCCAAATTGTGGGGACATTGTAAATGAAAAATCATCTCAAAACCATCGGGTCAGATATTCAACGGTCTGGATCGTGTATCACTCTACCATATGGATGAGTAACCACCGTCTTTTAAAACGGTGACGAACCTGCTCATGAATCCAGCCCGGAAGAAAGGAAAGAATCGTCATCGCTAAGAAGCTAATTACCGACAACATCCGGTAAAACCAGTCCAAATCGGTAACTTAGACTGCCTCCTAACTGGAAATAGCCAGTCATCCACCTCTAAACTTTCCCTTTCCAACTTCCTACTCTCCGCTATAAATAGGCGAAAGGGGTGTTTGGATGGAGACCGAGTGAGAAAGAGGGAAATGGGGAAAACGAGAGGAGGAAAGCAGTTAACGGCGTTAGAGATAGAGAAAGCTCCAGCCGATCTTATATCACCAAGCAGGTTGAGTTCCTACGCTGGGAAGCTCGACGTTATCTACGAAGAAGACAGCTGTAGCGGCTGTGATAACAGCTCTGCTCAGATATCTTGTGCGGGTTGGAACCCTTCACATCTGCTTTCTGAGTCTTGGAGGAGGCTCGTGACTTCCACTCCACAGCTGCTTAAAGACTGACTGTAGATTTTCTTTTCTTTTTCTCATTGATGGATGGGAAATCTGTAAAAGATTATTAGTTATTAGTAGTGAAAATTGTACATGAGAAAGGGCTATATTAGTTATAAATCTTTCTGTGAAGAGGAGGAAGATGATATACGGGAGAGCAGGAAGAATTTGGATCGGATGAATCTAAGGATCTGACTGGTGTTGTGATGATGAGGTCCACTAGATGAACGGATACGATCTGTGATGCGTGTTGTGCTGTATATATATTTTATTTTCTCCTGGATTGTTATTGATGGAATGGTTAGATCTAGGGGTGCACATTTAACCGGTGGAACCGTGGAACCGACCAAACGGTCCGGTTTGGTCCGGTTCTAGAGTGCACCGGTTCGGGTTCCAAAAATTAAAGAACCGGTGACATCGGTTCGGTTCTCGGTTTGGGGGTATGTAGAACCGAACCGAACCATAAACCGATTCGTAGAAAAGCCCAGAACCGTGGAACCGTGGGCTGGATTAAATGGGCTTCTGAACAAATTGGCTAGATACACAGAACCGTAGAAAAAAATAAAAGCACAGAAAACATACAATAAAAACACATCTCTAGTGAATTAAATGGGCTAGATATAAAGGACCTTCGATGTACAGTGATGCAGCTCCTTTAATCTGAAAATTTCCAACATAAAACTATCCAGCAATGCAAGCATAAGAAAAAGCACATAACCCCTGCTGTACTCGTGACACTAGGACTAGTTCTCATGGAAGGTGCAGACAAAGCTCAAGAAACACTTGCTGGAAATCTCATAAGCATATAGAGTATAAACTAATCATCAATGCCTTAATAGAAGTTCATTGAGAGGCTCGTCTGAGTAAGAAACAAACACTTTCCCAACATTTAGATCAAACAGAAGACCACAACATTGTTTTGGATTGCAATTGGGTTGGATTATAAAAAGCCCAAAACCGTGGAACCGATCCGGAACCGAACCGGTTTTAACGGTTCGGTTCCGGTTTGGTTCTAGGGTGCCAATGGTTTGGTTCCAATTCTGAATTTCCTAAAACCGTTAGGAACGGTTTGGTTCCGGTTTCACCCCAGAACCGGACCAAACCGAACCGTATGCACCCCTAGTTAGATTTTGCCATCTGAGTCATTGTTTGGATGGGGCCTACTAAAGTGCGTCCCATCCAATGAGCCGGATCTGCCACGTGTTACACGTTTTGGGCCGTGTGACTCACCTAAGGAGCCGCATGTGCCTGCTTTCACATGTTTGGGAGAAGCACCGTTATGATGGTTATGAACGTGGATGGGCCATGTCTGGAATATTCCCTGCAAAAGAAGATCCTAGCCATCCCGTGCTCTGGTCTTTGTTCTGTTTGAATCTAGATCCTCCGCTTGCAACAAACGGATGCGGATTGCAGCGGCGATGTGGCTAATGAGAGTGTTCTGTGGGTCCCGCATGATATATGTGTTTTATCCCAGCTGTACACCTATTTTTCATATCATTATATAGCATGAGCCCAAAAATGAGGAATATTCATTATAGCGCATGAACCCAAAATTGAGGGAGATCTAAATGTAGAGTTTACAAGAAAATAGTGGTGATTGAATGTCCACTGTTGATGACTAGATCTGGACGACTCTCCACTCTGATCCATGAACTCCAAGTCGCTTCAACATCTCGGTCCTGCACACTAGAGGCAAGCAAAGGAGATCCTGGCTAAGCTGGGGGACCCTCTGATGCCTAAGTCAGGTCAAAGAATCTGGATCTAAGTTGAAGAGTAGAGGGAGAGTGCAAGATGTTGCATACCTGTAGCAATGGAGTCTCATTGTATTTATACCTGATTATCGGACGGTCTGGGTTCGTTAATCTCGACACGATTTGCTCAATCAATGGGATACTGTGATCATGAAGATATGGTCCGTAATCCGGGAATCGTGTAGCGTATCGTGCGTATCTGCGGGCGGAACAATCGATCGTGTCCGCTTAAGGTGGTTTCCTAGTTTAACAACTGGAGTGTCCTCATCCTACTTCGCCTCGGCCTCAACTCGGAATCCCAGGCCGAAGAAGCCCTAACTCCAAGTATCGGACTTAGGCCAACATGCACATGAGCCTTCGCTATTGAGTTGTTAAACGAGAATTGCGTCTCGAATCCGAGCCGAGCCCTAGCTTGGACTCATGATGGACTTAGCTTACTTATTCGTTGAATATTCTGGAAATCTCCCTTCCGAGCTCGAAGGCGGGCGACGGACCGGTCCTGTCGAGTTGAGTTCTCCGCAACAGGTGACCCTGATGCGAATGATTGATTTACCCACTTCTGGTCGGATGATAGGGGATGGTCTGACGTCTTCGGTCTAAACTTCACACCAACTGTTTTGGTCTTAGATCACTCTGAATCGACTACTAACCTTGGAGGGGGAGCGCAACTGTGACCGAGTTGGGAATCTTCCTTCCCTTTAGTAGTATTTATCATTTTATGTGTCCGATCGAACTAGGGTGATGTCACTCCTCGGAATTAAATGAGTTCGGATCTTCCCATAACACCCATCATTAAAAATTTCTAAGGCTCACTGTAATGTTTATCTGTAGTACCAAAAACTTGCTAGGATTTGATGTAATGTTTATTTGTCATCCAACTTGTTGATTAGGTCACGCACATTGAGTGAATCCCACTGGTTAATTAGGTTACACATATACACTCTAATCCATAGCTCAAGTGGTAGACTGAGTGAAGGATACCTCGTTTCAACACTGGGGTCTTGGTATCGATTCCCTAGTGGGGGTGGCTAACAGTGAAGTGTGAACTGATAGTGGGGTGTACAAACAAGCTAACAAAAAAAAAAAAGGTTATCCATATATGGATGAAGAGAAAACACAAATATTAGCTTCATCCAAAACTTTTATGGTCTCTAAGAAGTTTTTAACCATGAGTGTTCAAGCACCACTCTTTCCTGTTGTGGTACATATGAGATTTGGATTTGCCTCATTTTTGAGCTCATGCCATAAATTTGTATGGAAAAACGAATGGCCAAGCACGTACAGCATGGTGGGGCCATAGAGCATAGTATGTAACCACCTCCGTGTCATAAAGCAATCTATGTCCACTACAAACATAAAATTTCTATTTATTGCAATGTAATTGGGGCACATCATCAAAGCAGTTCTGACAATGTCAGTGATGATACGGGCAGACCAATCATAATGTAAGAAAACATCAAAATTTTGTTTGTGATATACTAACTTAGAAGGCCTAAAAAATCAATTCCAATTCTATTTATGATCTCTTTTACAAGTGTATGAATAGATAGCCAAACTTTGTAATTCTTGATTATAGATGACTCATGGCCTTACTGGATATCTTAGTGCTTGGATTCAGAGATAACATGGCAGGCATCACACCTTACATATCTCGTACAAGAACAACTGAATTTTGCTTGAATTTTGAGCCAAACATTATCTGCATGCAACCCACAATACAATGGTTACAAATGTGGCGTCCAGAGATTTTTGAGGTGTAACTAACCACGGCGTGCCCATCAGAAACGTAACCTAAGACCTCCGACTATAGAGGCGTTTCAAAGTTACGGTTGGAGTATGAATCTTCCAATATGGGAGCCCACTTAAAGGCACAATCACCCAAACTACGAAGAGTGATTAAGTTGATAAGTGATCCAGACCATTGGCCTGACAACCGACTATTGATGGGCATTGATCCATAAAAAGGGAGCTGTTTAACATATATCATATGAAGCCAAACTTTGATGTAGACCATTCATTCATTATGTTGGGCCCAGTTAACACTATCTTCAATGTGAATTGTCCATTTTGTGACCTACTTTCAATACAAACCATCCCCCTTGTGAGGCCCACCTTCGATCAGGCTATTCATCATGCATGGCCCACCTTGGATGTAAGCTGTCTATCATATTGGACATTTGATGTGGATCATCCATCATGCAAAGCCCACCTTTAATGTGGACCATCCATCATGCAAGGTCGCCTTGAGTGGGTCATTCATCATTGGGGGCTGCCCTTTAATGTGGACCATCCATCTTAATGTGGGGCTCACCATCAATACATGTAGGGGTCACCTTCAATATCCACAACCCATCATGCAGAACCCACCTTTGATGTATACCGTCCATCACATGGTGCCCACCTTAATGTTGGTTCTCTCTAGAAAAAGGCAAGATTCTTTTGCTCAAGGCTCTTAAGTCATTTTAAGGTATTCAATAACTTTTAAATCACATTTATGAAACTAACTCATGTCACATAAACTACTGAGTTGCTGCTATCAATTAAATAAGTAGCTTATCCATGCATTCTCAAACACACACCACACTTGAATAGCCCATGCTGACACAAACCTATGAGAGAATAACACATACCACATACACATACAAAAGTCGCCTAGGCAGATAATCTGTCTATGGTTTGTCTAACCCATTTTATCACAGGAGCCAAGAAAAATAGGAACAATTTCTTCCCAAAAGTGGGATAAAGCAAGAGAAAAATGTTGAATAAAGATGAAAAAAAACTATCCCTTGTCGTAAGTGCTACATGTGTGATGTGCATATCAATACATCCCATGTGCTAGGGGTGTCACCATCAATCTTCAAACACCCTACATATGCCGCATGTGTCAATGTGCACGTGCCATAAGTACTAGAGCATCATAAAATTTAAATATATGAAAATTACATTTTCTAGTTTAATACTAAAGAGTACAGACCCGGCCAATGGCCGTGAGAGCTATTGCATCGGAGATTAGAAACGAGAAATCCCGTGCTTTACATTAGCCCCACATGCAATGGCCTTCAGAAGCAGTGGCAACCCATAAGTTTATGAATGCAGTGAAAAGAAATGAAAGAATCGGACCATAGAGGTGATGGGCGGATCAGACCTTTCCCTTCCCTTTCCTCATTTTCTCGAGCTCCTCTTCAGCTTCTTTCAGCTGCGACTGTAGGATAGACACTCTCTGCTCTAGCTCCTCGACTGTGCCTTTGGTGATAGATGGCTTGTATGGTGATACGAAGTGAGTGGAAAATGCTTTCAATGCTTCAGTTCCACACACCTGCAAAAACCCACTTCCCATTAATGCAAAGAGGAAAATATGCAATGTCTAATCCAGCTCTTGCTTTTGCTTGGCCGGACATAACGTACATGTGGCCCACATTTTCGTGATCTAGATCAATCACGTAGAAGATAACACCAAAGGATGATCCTAACCATCAGATTCACTCACGTTAACTGTGTATTAATAGTTGCAACTATCCCTTCACTTCAGATGAATAGGATCATCTGGTAGGGGATGCACTGACGCATGCACCATCACTACATCATGTGATGGGGCGTACCACATCAATTGCTAAACTTACTGATTGGAAGGCCCCACCTATATAGTTGTTGCATGAGAAATAACACCCATTGTTCGCTCCTTGTATAAAAGGAGTGCTCACAAACAACTTAATGTAGTGGCATTTTCACACCGAGCTCGAGTGGGATGGCATGTGGGATGCAGGGGCACACTCAAGGTGGGTGGCCCGTGTGAGGTGGGCCCCATCCGTGAGAGGCGGGTGGCTCCTGTGAGGCGAAATCCATGTGATGTGGGGCCCATGAGGGAGGTTTAGCCGAGGACCTAACACATGAGACGTGAGGCCTGGGCTATGAGATATAGGAATTGATTCACCATGCTCAATCAATTCGAGCTTTTAGAGCAAGTGGTTAGTTGTCTTCCACAAAAGTGGTATCAGACCGTAAGGTGTTGGTCTTCTACAACATGACCCGCACGATGAGAGGACTGGATGTTTGAGCACTCATCATCTAACACCTCTAATACTCTTTTAACTCAGATGTGCAGTCTCCTTATAGGTTGAAGAGATTAAAAGATCAGACAAGGATTTCAGAAAGCTGCAGTACGCTACCTCTTGTGGAAGCAATGGCAACTTAGTGATGTTGAAGTCATCATACAGAATGTAGAACTGATCAATATATTTCTTCTGCATCCGCATTCGTGCTTTCAGCAACTTCGATTCAACACCTGCACAAATTAAAAGCAAGCTCGCTGTCATGTTCGTCGTGATAGTAAAAAATCTCAAAGTGCATCCATGAAAGATGAGATTCATGCATGGATGGACCCCTTAGTATTTTGTATTCAAACATGTAATGCACCTTCTTCATCGAAAATCACTTGATTGATGATGATATTGTGAGTGTCGATGTCAAACTTCGCTAGTTCTTGGACCAACCTCTCTGTTTCATAGAGAGAAAGGAACTCTGGGATGCAAACACAGACGAACGTTGTCAAATCCTGTTCAAGAAAAACATGTTATTGTTACAGATCCATGAGGCGACCGAAAAACAGCTCAAGCACCCAAGGGAACTATAAGATTAATGAAGAGAGGTTATTTTGAAGCACGCTTGGTGTAAGTCTTATGAAATGCGATCCCCACCATACACAACCAAGGGTGGCAATGGGCCAGACAGCCTGCCTGACCCAGCTTTGGGCCGGGCTTCAACCTACTAGCTTGGTCCATGGGCCAGGCTTGGGCCTTGCATGCATGGCCCTATCAATTATCGGGTCAGGCTTGGGCTCAAGAAAAGGGGTGGTGTATGAGGTGGCCAGGCCTACATTAATGAACTGTTGCTACATTCGAACCCTCCCACATGACTCTTTGGTAAAAATGCCATGTCTGGTGCACCTACTATCGTATCATTTTCACCTGACCGGCCCAGCCCAAGTTTATGTGTGCATGTGTTAATCATAACCATCTGAACATTGTTAGTTTTGCATGTTGCTCAACTTTGAATTCACTATTCATTTGCAGCTAGTGATCAGATGGCCACCGTAGACATCCGCTTGTTTTTACAATCCACTCACATGATGGCCCTGAAATCAATGGTCCTTATCACGGAGCATGACTGCAACATAAAGATGAAGAAATTTTGGTGCACAACTCATGGAACTCCATGAAGTGGAGTCATCGTAGCACAGCTCTTTAATGAACAACACTGCAAATTAAAGTGTTGGAGCCATGTCAGGCTGAGGCATGAAAGCCACTCCATCGATACTTCTGATGAAAATTGATATCGGAAATGTGTTGGGTACATTTATAGGTTCACTTAACAGAAAGAGCATTAGGAAGGATTGAAATCTTACCGGATCCTTGAATTGCTTATTCACTTGCTCAATCACATCTTTCATGCCCTCGAGCTTTCCCAGGATCGCATCCTCACCAAATTCATCTTCGAGGCCAAAGAGACGGGTCACCTGTGAAGAATGGTTATCAACACCCACTTTCCTTCAAAACCAAGGTATTCCAAAACGGTTATGTAACGACTATTGCGGAAACAGCCCTGTAACGTCCGTCACAGGGCTGAAACATTTTTTTTATTATTTATTTATTTATTTATTTATTTTAAAAGAAAAAAAAAAAAAAAAAAAAAAACGAAATGGTAACAGTGGTGGCAGTTATGGAATTCCTTGCTCAAAACATAAAAACGATTCAAAATCACACTAACTTAAGGAATCACAAGTAAATTGGGTACTGAAGAATATAAACTAAGCACCTTGTGTTATGTTGAGTCCATATTAAATTATTAATAAATAGCATTCTCAGCAATTACTGCCCTAGAAATTTCTCGGGAGATTTTCAAATTTGAGGTTTCTCTCTGGATATTATCGAGAAAATCTCACCAAAAATAAAAATATTTCATAAAAAAATCTAAATAAATAAATTAAATATTAAATATATTTATACAACAAATTCCTTAAGTGCGATAAAAAGCATGATATTTTAAATTCTGCTGATATTTTGAAAATCTTGCAATAACATCCTGATAATATCATTTAGTGTATTTTTTCGTGACATTATTGCAAGATTTTCAGTATCTTGGTGATATTGAAATCACACAAACATTTAGCACATGGAGCTAATTAAGATGGATTGTACAACATGTCGAGTGTCATCCAAGAAACATGGTATCTTTTAGGGACCTCAATATACAGTTAAAAACTAACACCACGTGATGTTTGAAAATATTTTATCTGACTTTTTAGTTTATCCTAATTTTCCTCATGAATCTGCATGTGGATAGCTTGGCTCCATTTGACATATCTAAATTTCAAGCTGGGTTGCTGGATCAGGTTGATTAAAGACACTACTCTTATTGTTTACTCTTGCATGAAAATTCAGTGGCAGGCATGTACTTTGTTTGGACTGAAAGGTTTTTCTTCTCTCTACCACTCAAAAACTTCTAGTAAGTTCTTAATATCAGCTCTCTACTTCTTCTTCTTCTTCTTCTTCTTCTTCTTATTTTTTGTTGTTGATGATGGCGACAGGGTGTCCCTGCCCCTTTAAGGTGAGACTATTCCCTGTGGATGCACGCAATCACCCGCCTACCACATGCATCGGGTAATCCATGGGGAGGGGACTCAAACTCATGTCTGTGGGCAGCAAACCCACGACCGAAGCCATTCGCCGAAACTGTGACGGGTCCTTGCTTCTTTCATCCTATGTAATAAGGACAAGACCTTTTTGAAATTTCTCCCTCTCGACGACACACATCCTCGCTTGCATGTCCAATACTCCTGGACATAGCTCATAAAAAAAATAAATGAGAACTTTATATTAATTATTGGGATGATTTATAATGATTGGTTTTTGGTTTACTAATGTTTTCCATTGGGTTACAGTGTACTATTAAAATATACTAGTTTATTATTTTAAATAATACTATGGACAGATTGGCAACACCCTATCCGTGTCTAAAGCAGATAAACATGTCCAAGCTAAATGGCTCTCTACATATTTCAGATCTCAGATACAGGAAGCCAACCTTCTGGAGTTGGTGCAGTATCTGGTCCTTAGCTGCATGAGGCATGCAGATAAGTGGCAGTGGAAGAAACCTCTGTTTCAAATGTTAGCAAGTATAAATGATTAGGAAGTGGGATCTGGGGCTCGATGCCTGGGTAGAAGGTTCCAGCAACTAAGATCCCAAACAGGAAGTCCCTCCCTCCCCCCACCACTCTTCCTCCAGTTTCGTTGACTGGATGCATTCAAGAACTCAACTCAGTCCTAGTTTTGGAATCTAGATATTGGCATAGTTCTATATTTCTAGAAAGATAGCCATTACCGACAAGCAAAAATGCACGGTCATTTTAGAATTTAAAATGTTATTTTATATGGACGCTTGCAAGGTGGCCAAAAATTGTGAAGTGCCATTTCCAGAGTACCCTTTGTGCAACAGCAACAACATATAAACAAGAACAGGAGAAAGAAAAGATCCAGTATCATAAAGAGGCATGTATCAATAAAAGCACTTTGACATATGCAAAGCATGTTTACATGCAAAGAGGGATGCCTGACAGTAAGCTTCTAAAAGGATTAAATACCTTCAGCAGGATCATTCAATCCATCAAATAGCTTATTAGGGTTACTACATCTGGAAAACAATTAATGTGCATACCCATATTTAACAAACAATGGACAATTTCAACCGGTTCCGTCTAAACAGTCTCAGATCTCACCACCGCTAATGGAGAAGCTACATGGAAAGAAAGTCACGAATTTTGGAAAGCAAGACTCTTTACAGCATTCAAGTCAAATACCTGGCTCAATATGCCTCCAAATCTATTCTTTAAGGTCATCATTTTTGCCAGCCCCTTCTCTAATGTTGATGGGAATTGCAATAGCCGCAGTGTATGGCCAGTTGGAGCTGTATCAAACACTATAACTGAATAATCCATCGTTTGCACCAACCTACATCACAAGAAGTGCTAGTTTAAGAAAACAGCCCTTTTTTTAACCGATAGAAATAATTACGATTGGCAGCAAAACATCAGAAATATGTGATGATATCATTAAAACAAGTCATATGTGTGGAGTTGGAAGGACAGACCAAAAATATGAATGGGAAAAGCAACCAGACCATAAGGGCATGTAAGTATCTCATGCAACAGATAACTGCAGTGCACAGGTGGAACATATCCAAAAAAATTATTTTGAGAGCTAAAAAACAATAATCTGGCTATTCAGATTTTGTTTTTAACGCCGCCCCAAACATTTGGTCTTTGTTGCTAAGGGGGGAAAAGCGTACTCATACTCTGCTGTGTAAAACAAAACTCATATCTTGATATCTACAATGGCAAAGACATGTGAAACAAAGTGGCAAAAACAATCTATGAGTATGTGGAGAGAAACAGCTGCCATGGTACTCAAGACCCTTCTATTCCCATCAAAAATAGGAAGGGGTCCGACATTTCTGCCTCTCAACGAGGAACCACCATTGCAAATGTATTTGGATTTTGCCTGACATGATGAAGAGAAAAAACTCACTTGAGCATCTCAGCAAAGCTCATTGCTTCATCAATCCCAGGAATTGCATTCGCGAGCTCAGAAAGAAAGCTGTCCATCCCTTCCCCATTGGGCAATTCATCGTTCTCTACATTGGGATCCACCTCCTGCAGAAAATGGGCCATATTTCTAAGCTAATCTAAGTCGAACAGAAAGAAATATAAATGGGCAATAAAAATCAAGGTCTGATTTTAAGGTAAGTAACTAATCTAACAAGCAAAGACAGTAGTAGAGAGAGACAAAACCCTATCAAGGTACAGAGCCCTACCAATGAGATGTTCAAGACAATAGAATAATTTTATCAGTGCAGTTAAAGAAATGATAGAGTCAAATAAGACAGAATCTGTTACAACTGCTTTCTGTTATTGTCTAGGATACATACTATGAATTTCCGAATAAGAGTAACAAATTCTCAAACAACTCAAAAACAATAAATAAGGAGTAAAAAAGAAAACATTTCAGGGAGAGCCAAGGAATATGAAAATGACCACTTGGCATTCAAATCACAACATTAAAATTCAACGAAAGATAGATGCCTGTGTAAAAAGCACATCTAAATGTTCATGCAAAGTAAAAAAAACAAACCAAGAAATTATTATTATTATTATTTTAAAAAAAAAAAGAAAAAGAAAAAAAAGAAGACAATATAATCCAGGAACTGTTTTTTTTTTTTTTTTTTTGAAAGATGAGAAATTTATTAAAACACACAAGGGAATACAAACTCGAGGAAAAACAAAAGGATAGAAAAAAGAAAAAGAAGAAAAGAAGGAAAAAGGAAAAATGAGACAAAAGACTGGAAAGCCTAAAGAAACTATACAAAGATAAGACATCTATAACAACTAAAAAACCTAACGAAACAAACCTAACAAAACCTAGAAAGAGAAGAACCAAAATACAACATCCAGACCCACGACTGTATACACGGGAACTGGTAGAGAATGCCTTCATCAAAATCACAAATTACCAGAAAACTCAAGAGCATAACTGAAATCCGTATACACATGTTCAACAGACAACAAAAATAGAAAAAAAAAAATGCAAATTCAGAAAAAGGGTGCATCAAATTTTATCAAAGATACAAAATACATAGAAAAACAGAGAAACGAAATGGGCATCAGTCAAATTCATCAAAATCTCATTTTACCAAAGAAATCAAGAAAAGAACCAAAACCCATCCTTGGACATTTAACAAGCTCAAAATGCTTCAAAATAACATAAATCCAGAAAATGACCATTGACCAAATTCATCAAAGATGCAAATTTTACATTAAGGTTAAGAAGCACTCTTACGACTTAATGTAGTGCAACCCAGTTATTGAGTCAACGAGATCCCGACACCCAAATCGCAAATAAATGGACTAGAGTACACCCACAAGAATATTTGGGTAGAGAGAAATACTTAATTCATATCAAACTTCTTACACTATTTAAGAAAATATCACACTTGGAAAATTTTGGAATGCTTTTCTCCTACACCACTCCCCTTTTATAGACCCTAAATGAATCTTTTATGAGGATTCCCAACTGAAAGATTGATTTTAAATCAAGCTAATCTACCTAAGATGGTACAAGCCTAATAATAGTAAAAGCAAATCTAGAAAATAATCCTCAAAATCTTCAATCACACCTTTAAATCACTCCATATCATCTATCACATCCTCCCATATCTCCCACAAATAGTTAATTATAGCTCTTTATAATTAGGCTCCTAATCTATAAATAAAGAATCCAAAATCAGCACGGTGGGCCGTGGGCTTGCATCATTCCCCCGAGTTAGAAAAAAACTCAACTTCGGTGAGTTGGATGCTTCATACATGTAGTAGAGGTTCATATCCAATCTTTTTAATTCACCACCTGTGATCCATGTACATTCAGAATAGGGCTTGTTCTTCCATTGCACCGAGTATTGCTTGTATTGGTCTCATTGAGTTTCAGTAGTACACTAGTACTCATGCGCAACACTAGTTCAAATTCTACCTTCTTTTTCTCTAAGAGATGTTTATCCATGTCAATAATGACTTCATCTTGTATGTTAGACACCTAACCATGGTACTCAAACAAATCCACCATGTTGAAAGTTGACAAGATATCCAAGTCATCTAGCAACTCGAACTCATAGGCATCGTTACTAACTTCCTCTTAATTCAGCATTGAGCAATCTTCTCATACTTAAGCTTGTTCTAAGTTCCCTATGGAACTTTTTATTTATTTATTGAGATAAACTATAACGAAGTTACATTCCTTATATGTCCTCCCACCGATGTTCATTTGCAGCTTCCGGGTACTTAGTGTTTCTCTCTTCATTATTCTTTATTTGAGCTTGCAAATCTTAGATGTGCTTGGCGAAAGCATCATCTTCTTCACTCACTTGATCTTATACCAGTAATGTTACAAAGTCAAGTACATGATGTGGACTTCTCCCATTTATGATTTCAAATGGGGATTTTCTAGTGATACAATTTACGGAGCTATCATAGGCAAATTCAGCTCGAGGTAGAGCCGAGTCCCACTAAGATACATTGTCGCCTACAATACTCCTCAAGAGGTTACTCAAGGCTCTTGTTGACTAACTCGGTTTAGCCGTTTGTTTGAGAATGATATGCGTTAGAGAAATGAAGCTTAGTCCCCAACAACTTCCATAAAATGCGCTAGAAGTGCTCCACAAACTTCAAGTTGCAGTCCGAAGTTATTATTTTTTATATCCCGTGAAATCGCCAATTTTTGTAAAGAATATGTTGGCGATATGCACAATGTCCATCGTCCTTATGCAAGTGGGCCATCGAAAAACGGTCCACCATCCATAACAAAAATAGGATATGCTCCCCAAGGTGCGACTGGAGTGAGAAGCGAGGTATAAAGGACGACATTCTGCATGTGACCTTTGGAGACTTGGCATCGGTGACATTGCGCTACAAACCGTTCAATGTCATGGCACATATGAGACTAGTAGAATTTTTCCTCCACAGCCAATGTTTTAACTCTCCCAAAGTGTTCACCTAGTTCTCTTTCATGTAGCTCAAATAGGATCCTCTCTTGCATTGATCCATTAGAATGCAAAAAGTAAGAACCCTTGAGCAAATATCTATCATGTGAGATGAATTCACACTTTGGATCTTGGCCATCTACACATTTGTCGAGCACTTTGCTAATGGAGTCATTGTATTGTTCTTTTAATGCTTCAAACCCCACGAACTCCATGACAAGTGTTCCTAACAGAACCACCCTCCTACACAAAGCATCTGTTACTTTGTTATGACTTCAACTTTGTGATGCAAAAGGAAAGTATATTCTCGTAGGAAAATCATCGACTTCGCATGACGAACATTCAGCTTCTCTTGGGAGTTGAAATGTCTCGATGCCTTATGGTCCGAGTATAGAATGAGCTCCCAATGAATCAGGTAATGCCTCCAATGTCGTAGCGCATAAACTACAACATAGACTCGAGATCATACTTGAAGTAGTTCTTCCGTGCACATTAAGCTTCTCGCTAAAGAAAGCGATCGGCTTTCCTTCTTGACCCTATACTCCAATGCCAATATTTGAAGCATTGGTTTCCACTTTAAAAACTTGAAATCCAGAAGTGCAAGAACTGAAGCTTTGTCATCTTTCTTTCTTTTTTCTTCTTCTTCTTCTTTTTTTTTTTTTTTAAAAAAAAATTGGCACTGAAGCTTTGGTCCGTCGCTTTAGTCCATTTGAATGTGCCTCCGTGCATATAATCAGTGAAAGGTGTGATAATTGTATTAAAATTCCAGATAAATCTTCGGTATAATGTTGTCAAGCCATACAAAGAATAGACCTTCGAAAGAGTTTATGGGGTGGGCCACTTTGTAATGGCCTTGATTTTCTCCTGGTTAACCTTGATCTCTTAGCAGACAAAAATATACCTAAAAAACACAACATCATCGATAAGAAATGAGCATTTTTTTCAAGTTAACAAATAGTCACTCCTATAGTACATCAATGCTTGTCCTAAATGATCTAGGTGAATAAATGAATTGGGATTAAAGACAAGAATATCATCGAAAGAGACAAGAACTTTCCCATAAAGAGGCCGGGTACCTCTGTCCCCATCCTCATGAGAGTGCTCGGTGCATTTGAAAGGCTACATGGCATGATGAGCCCACTCTACAACTCATCTCGAGTCTTAAATGCGGTCTTCCACTCGTCCTGGGCCAAATACATATTTGATGATATCCATTCCTTAAGTAGATTTTTGAAAAGACCTTTGCTTCCTGCAGCATCTTTAGCATATTGTCCAAGCAAGGATATAGGAAAACGGTATTTGATAGTAATTTAGTTGATTACACGATTGTCCACACACATCCTCCACGGGTTAATAATATAGGCAACACATGGTAATATACTTTCCTGACTTACCCTTTTGTAGCAACTCAGTAGCCTTCTTGTGAAGCTCGGCATGTTCGATTGGACTCATTCGGTAGTACGTAAGATTCGATAGACTCGAACTTGCCATTAAATCAATGGGATGTTGAATGTTCCTCATAGAAGGAAGTCCAATTGGGAGTTTTATGGGGACTAGGTTTTTATATTCATGAAGGAGCTCTTATATAAGAGAAAACATCTGACTCTTTTGTGTCTTCTTTAACAACCAAGACATAAATGACGCTAGTCTCCTTGCTTTCCTCTTCGAACTTTTCTACACCGATCGATTTTTTAGCATCATCTTTATCAAATTTGGGTGCTAGAAGATGTTTCATTAGATGTAATGTGATATTAACGCCATCCTTAATGAAGGAATATGTGTTAATCCAAGTCAAATGAACCATATCCCGGTCCCACAACTACGGTCTTTCTAACGAAATGTGGCATGCATCCATGGGACCATGACACATCACATTTCATCCTCATTCTTAAATCCAATAGAGAAGGAAACTATGCACCTGGTGTTAACAAAAATTTCTCCCACTTTCTTGAACCAACAAATTTAGCATGAGCGTGTGTGCTTATGTTCTTTGAGTTTTAACTTATCCACCATTTTCTGTGAGACAATATTCTCACTGCCCCTATCTACCAAAATCATGCATATCTTCCTACCAGAAGTACAAGTGGTGCAGAAGATATTGTGTCATCACATCAATCACCTAATGCGTCGATAACATGGTCCATTGGATGACTAACGACTCGCCCCTATCGCCAATATGTAGTCCATCATTGTATGCATGTTCTTCATATTTTATGTTATCTTCATCTTTCATTTGCATGCAGTGAGGAGTGTCTTCAACAAATTCTTTGATGCAGGACAATTAACCATTTGCTCTAAAAGCTCGAACTGTTAGAGTATGGCAAATTAATCTCTTTATCTCATAGCCCGGGCCCCACATCGCATGGGTTTAGGACCTCGGCCTAACCCCATTCGTGGGCCCCAAATCACATGGGCCGCCCACCCTGAGTGTATCCTCGCATCCCACGGGCTACCCCACTCGAGCCTGGTGTGAAATGTGCATTAATCACCCCCAGTGAGGAATCTCGAACACAAGACCTCCTCCGTGGGCCGCACCCACCCCGAGTGTGCCCCTGCATCCCACAAGCGACCTCACTCGAGCCCGGTGTGAAAATGCCCCTGCATTATTCTTCTTCCTCGGCCAATTTTTTTAATTGTAGACTTATGTTCAAGATAGTGAAAAGAATGATGTTCCAGTTGCCCACACTTAAAGCACATGCAATGAGTGTTGTTTTGCCCCATTTCGGGCGTATTAATCCCCTATCCATAATCACCTCTCTCGGGTTAGGGTTTGGCTTCATTATTGAATGTTGGCCCATCGTCCTTCGACTTATGGGAGGTCTTTTGGTTGCCTTACATGGGAAGTTACCCATTGTTGATGATGATCCTCATGAGGCACCAAATCATCTCCAAAGTCCCCACTTAATTATCTCCTTGACTTTTAATGCAAGTGTATGTGTATCAGATATCTTAAATACATCTTTAAAAGCCAATTCATTTTTTTAATATCCAAGTTAAGATCAGTAAGATATTTTGAAATCTTTTGGTCTTCATACTCGTGAAATCATGCCCGTATTGTCAATGCATGGAACCCCCTTAGTGTAGTCATTTACCAATTTGTTCCGTGACATAGATTATGACATCTTCTATAAAAGTCATGAGCATAAGTTGCAGGTAGGAAATTCCTTTTTAGCTTCTTTTCCATCTTCTCTCCAGAATTTACTCTCCTTACCTTGACGGATTCGTTCAACTTGGAAATCGTCCCACCATGCTAACATGTGACCGAAAAACTTCATAGTTACTAACTTAACTTTCCGATTGTCCGTGATTTCCTTGTACTTGAACACCTTTTCTACCTTATTTGGCCAATTGATGCTGTCAACATGCAACCAGCCATGAAATTATGCAAAATGCGGAATCGGTAGATCATCTTCTGGTGCATTGCCCATTCATATCTCAAATCTGGCTAGATTTTTGTCAAAGGTTCAACATATCCTAGTGTCTATGTTGCTGTCTAGCTGTCTCATAGCCTTCCCTTGAAGAGCTGAGATAACAGTGTCGACACTCAGGGTTTTATTCATGCTGCACATAGTGTCCTTGAATGACTCATAGGACGCCGGGAGAGAATTCAACAACATACATGCTTGTTCTTCATCTTTCATCACTTCCTCCATATCCAGCAATTTGCAAACCAATTTATTAAAGTTGCTGATGTGAGCCTCCAGATCTCCACCCTCTGCCATCTTGAAGTTATACCACTGCCGCTTCAAGTGTAGGCGATTTTCAGAGGATTTCTTCGCATAGACATCCTCTAACTTCGCCCATAACTTAGCCGCAGTTTTCTCCCTCATGACGTTGTAGAGAACCTCATCCGTGAGACATAAACGGATCGATGATAAGGCTTTCTTATCAAGAGTATTCCAATCATCATCTTTCATGGTGGACTTCCGCTCCTCAAGAGCACCATCTTCGCCTTGCTTAATTAAAGAACTCATCATCTTGATCTTCCATAACTCAAAATATTTTTCCTGAGTACTTCTCAATCTCATACCTGGCGCTCGCCATTATTACTAATCCTCAGATTCAGATCTGTGTCCCAACCGATTGCTCTGATACCACTTGTTGGGATTTTTGTCCTGCGGAATCACACAGATCTAGATCTAGGATGGTAATCCAATAGCACCAAGCACATACACAAGAAAAGAGAACACACAGATTTAACGTGGAAAACCCTTGCAGGAAAAAACCACGGCACAAAGCGACAATCACCACTATGAAAGCATCAATTACAAAGAGAAAGGACTTGCCCGATTCGAACAACCTCGAATCTCACCCTTGCTACACCCTTTGATAACCCTAGAACCCTTTAGAATACCTTTAGGAAGTCTTAGAATCAATCATAAAAAGAATAGCCCTAGGGACCCCAATTTATAGTTTTGGCAACTTCCCTTTCGTATCCCAGTTACGAAAGGACTTGCGTCACAAAATCCGCGAAACTCCTTTCGCATCCCAGTTGCGAAAGGACTTGCGTCACAAAATCCGCGAAACTCTTTTCGCATCCCAGTTGCGAAAGGACTTGCGACACAAAATCCGCGAAACTCCTTTCGCATCCCAGTTGCGAAAGGACTTGCGACACAAAATCCGCGAAACTCCTTTCCACATCCCAGTTGCGAAAGGACTCAGATTTAAGACATCTCACAACAATCTCCACCATGTCTTCAATCTTCAGCCGTGTAGCTTCTTGACCTCTTCTCTTATTTCTGCATCACATCATAGCTCAAGATCACATTGGCCAACCAGCGCCAATCACGGATCTGATAGATACCTGCTTATACCGTCGACGCGAATATCTCTGAGAAGCCGATCTCTTCTCTCTGAGAATAACTCCTCGCTACCAACCTCGCCTTGTATCTATACTGTATCCTCTTGAAGGTCCACCTACATCCAACCGCTCACCGGCCCACTGGAAGCTCCACCCGCTCCCATATGTCGGTCTGGTACAACGAATCCATCACATCGCCCATAGTCACCTTCCACTTCTCAGCACCAGGCTCACCTAGAGCCATCAGAATAGAAGATGAATCCTCTGCGATATTAGAGTCGTCCATGTACCACGCCGATATCCTGCGATCATGCCATATGATTCTTCACACAGGTGGCTGCTCCACCTGCTCTGTATCCCTGTCCGCACGTCTCAGCCTTCCTGCCCTGCCCGCTCATGTGGCCATGCCCATCATGCCACACACGTGCAGTGGTGGAATTCGCTACATCCACTGTAGCTCCACCTTTTGAAGTGCTCCCGATCAACCTGTAAACATGATCGAGTCGTTGCGCTTTCATGACTACCCATGCCCCCTTGGATACCTTAAGAGCACCATCAATACCTGTGTACTTGCATCCCTTTGCCTCAAGCACACCAAGAGAAATCAGATTTGTTTCAAATCAGGAACGTGCCTGACATCAGTTAAAGTACGCTCCACCCCATCAAACATCCTGATGCGTACCGTACCAATAGCCACAACATTACAGGCAATGTCATTGCCCATAAATACCTGTCCACCATCGCACTCCCTATAGCTGGTGAACCAACTCCGATGAGGAGTCATGTGAAAAGATGCCCCTGTGTCTAGCATCCACTCGTCCTTACGATCATCGTATGACCGTCTGAGCGAAGACACAGACAAAACATCACCATCACATCCACTCGATTCATCTGACGTGGCAGTGTTAGCCTCCCTGCATGAAGCCTCAGAATCTTCCCTCTTAGATTTAGGATTTTCACAATCCCTTTTCACATGTCCTTCCTTCCCACAATTCCAGCACTTTACCTTTCCTTTGCCCTTGCCCTTGGATTTGGATCTAGAACCTGAAGAACCTATACTGTGTTCAGAATTCCTACCCACTGTAAACAGTGCATCAGAAGATGTCTCTATGTTGCTGTCTAGCTGTCTCATAGCCTTCCCTTGAAGAGCTGAGATAACAGTGTCGACACTCAGGGTTTTATTCATGCTGCACATAGTGTCCTTGAATGACTCAGAGGACGCCGGGAGAGAATTCAACAACATACATGCTTGTTCTTCATCTTTCATCACTTCCTCCATATCCAGCAATTTGCAAACCAATTTATTAAAGTTGCTGATGTGAGCCTCCAGATCTCCACCCTCTGCCATCTTGAAGTTATACCACTGCCGCTTCAAGTGTAGGCGATTTTCAGAGGATTTCTTCGCATAGACATCCTCTAACTTCGCCCATAACTTAGCCGCAGTTTTCTCCCTCATGACGTTGTAGAGAACCTCATCCGTGAGACATAAACGGATCGATGATAAGGCTTTCTTATCAAGAGTATTCCAATCATCATCTTTCATGGTGGACTTCCGCTCCTCAAGAGCACCATCTTCGCCTTGCTTAATTAAAGAACTCATCATCTTGATCTTCCATAACTCAAAATTATTTTTCCCTGAGTACTTCTCAATCTCATACCTGGCGCTCGCCATTATTACTAATCCCTCAGATTCAGATCTGTGTCCCAACCGATTGCTCTGATACCACTTGTTGGGATTTTTGTCCTGCGGAATCACACAGATCTAGATCTAGGATGGTAATCCAATAGCACCAAGCACATACACAAGAAAAGAGAACACACAGATTTAACGTGGAAAACCCTTGCAGGAAAAAACCACGGCACAAAGCGACAAATCACCACTATGAAAGCATCAATTACAAAGAGAAAGGACTTACCCGATTCGAACAACCTCAAATCTCACCCTTGCTACACCCTTTGATAACCCTAGAACCCTTTAGAATACCTTTAGGAAGTCTTAGAATCAATCATAAAAGAATAGCCCTAGGGACCCAATTTATAGTTTTGGCAACTTCCCTTTCGTATCCCAGTTACGAAAGGACTTGCGTCACAAAATCCGCGAAACTCCTTTCGCATCCCAGTTGCGAAAGGACTTGCGTCACAAAATCCGCGAAACTCCTTTCGCATCCCAGTTGCGAAAGGACTTGCGACACAAAATCCGCGAAACTCCTTTCGCATCCCAGTTGCGAAAGGACTTTGCGACAACAAAATCCGCGAAACTCCTTTCCACATCCAGTTGCGAAAGGACTCAGATTTAAGACATCTCACAACAAGCACTTCTCCCGTTGATTCCCATTCCCTTATTGACAATGCAACAACAGGTGAATATCAGTCTCTGGCTACAACGGCTGCAGACTTGACAGAGATACAATACTTGCTATCTGAGCTTGGCAAAAATCTCTCATCACAGCCCACTTTCTTCTGTAACAACATTAGTGTGCCCTATCTAGCCTCTCATACAACCTTCCATGCTTGCACTAAACACTCTCGAGTCTTGACAACCATTTCATATGAGAATGTCTAGCAACTTGCCTACCAAATTCCTCATTTGTTTCCTCCACTGATCAAGTTGCTGTTATATTCACCAAGAATCTCTCTTCCAAGAGATTCCAATTTATTCATGAAAAGCTCCAAAGTCTCATCAGAGCTGTTGAGCTTAAGTGAAGGAAATAAGTAAGATCATGCAAATCATCCAACTTTATTCAAATTCAAGCCTCGGAATGAAAGAAACAGGAATAAAAAACTCTATTTTAAATTCTCATAGAATTATGGAGTCCCTTATGATATCAATCCACAAACCGAATCCGAAACAAAATCGTCTACAGCAAACAAGAAATAAAAGAGACCCAAAAAGGAAATTGGGCATGGAATGGGAATCGTACCATTGCGTAGAGATTGGTGAATCCATTGACCAAGGTAGGGGTTTTGGTGAATCGCTGCTGGAACGCATCGCTGAGATTATGTGCAGGGTCAGTGGATATGATGAGAACAGAGGACCGGACTGTCGATAGAAGGATCGAAAGGATCGAACTGCATGTCGTCTTCCCGACACCGCCTTTCCCACCGACGAAAACCCATTTCAGGGTGTCCTGATCCAAGATGTTCTGCAGCGTCCCTTCCAGTAATTCGCTGTCAGTTGCCATCTAAGAGAGAGAGAGAGAGAGTTCTCTCTGTAAAATCAGACCCAATACCCAAAACCAGAAAGTTCTCCTCTCTCTGTAAATTCAGACTCGATACCCAAGACCGAAAACCGGCTCTTTAGATCTGTTATTTCTCGGAGAAAACAAGAGAAATTCTAGATTCTCTCCCCTTTTTTCTCTCAGTCTGTCTAAATTCGAATAGCAGCAGAAGCGGAATTCTACGCCTCATGCGCTACTTAGAGGGAGTTCGGAGTCGGCGGCGGTGACTTCGTGTAGAGGGAAACAGGGATCAGTGTCTTCGATCCAGAACCACGTACGTCGGCACGTGCCCATAAGATCCAGCGAAAGCCTTTCGCAGGAAGTTCCTGCGCTGGGAACCCAGGTGGGGCCCACTGTGATGTTTGTGAGAAATCGTTCCCTTCCATCCGTTTTTTGAGTTCATTTCAGGACATGATGCCAAAAATGAACCGTATCCAAAGCCCAAGTGGGCCGTATTAAAGGAAAATATGATTAGGTAAATTCTTACCGTTGAAACCTACCTGGGTTCGACGGTGATGTTTACATGCCATCCATACCGTTAATAACTTCATTCCTACTGGGATGAACTGAAATCACAAATATTAGTATGATTCAAAACTTCTGTGGCCCATGAATATTTCAACTGTGGACGTTCAATTATCACGTTTTGGGCCCACTTGAGCTCTGGAAAGGGTTCATTTTTTGGCATAATGCCCTAAAATGAATTCACAAAACAGATGGACGGGTGAGATTTCTCACAAACATCACAGTGGCCCCACATGGATTCCCTGCGCAGGAGCTTCCTGCGAAAGTCTTTCGCAGGAAATCCGCGTCCGAATACGGTGGGGGAGTGGATCAGGTGAGACACCGGATCCACAGAGGTGGGTGGGACCCCGACAGGGGGCCTCATAGTGATGTTTGTGCCTTAAATCCACGCCGTCCAACCGTTTTGAAATCTCATTTTAGTATGTGATTCCAAATTGATCCAAATCTTACGTGGACTATACCACAGGAAACAGTATTGATTGAATCCACAACATTAAAAATATCATGGGCATACCGGAATGTTTACTTTCCATCCTACCTGTTGATAATGTCAAAAACATTTGGATAAAGAGATCACACAAATATCAGCTGATCCAAAACTTTTGTGACCCACAATAAATTTTTAATGGTTGATTACCACTGTTTCCTGTACTATGGTCCACCTTGTTGATCGGATGTCTTCAATTTGTGCCGGGACAAGGGTTTCATCTGTCAAACAATTTGATTGATTGATTGAGAAAACCACCGATTGAATGTACTGGCCTTTGAATAGTTTTAAACAAGTACGAACTTGGAGACTCAATCCATCCAAATAATTTGGAAAAATCGAGATAGCTATCTAGATGATTTTGAGCATGTTCAATCCCTTGAACATGTGGCTGTTGATTGATCGATGGTCGCTTGATCGGTGTCGATCCGAGCGAGTGCATCAATCGACGATACACATGATTTTATGTAATTGCATGGTTTGTTTCCTAAATAAGATATAATTCTATATAAGAGTTTTTTAACACAAGATTAGAGTAATTGGAGACTTGTTCTAAAGAAAAAGTTAGGGTTTTGAGAGGAATTTGTCTGAAGAAACAAGGATTTTTGTATGTAAGTTGCTTCCATATCTTGTAATTCATTTTTATAGTGGTTTTGTTTGGCACTTTTGATGGGGTTTTCCTCATCAGTTCAGAAAAGATGTACTGCGGATTAGATGCCACAAATCTTGGCATTACCATGCTGTTCGACCAGTCGAGGGCACCGCTCGACCGGTTGAGTGGGTCGCTCGACCGGTTGAGGGCCCAGCTCGACCGGTTGAGTGGGTCGCTCGACCGGTTGAGGGCCCAGCTCGACTAGTCGAGGGTTGCGCAGATTCAGTCCGGATTTGGTGCGGACTGCGTAAATTTGAGGCGGTTTCGCAAGAGGTGCGGAAGGAAGTTACCTAAAGTATAAATAGGGGTCCCTAGGGCTTTTCTGGGGTATTGAGAAGGCTTTCTAAAGCTATTGTGCTAAGGGTTTTGACGGCCAAGGTGAGAGAGAGAGAGAGAGAGAGAGAGAGAGAGAGAGAGAGAGAGGAAGCTTGTGGAAGGGAAGATTCTGCTCGTAGAGGTGATCTACTTCGCAGTCAACGTCTCAGCGCTTCTACGTCCTCGTGATCGGTGAGATCTCTCCGTTTTCATTATTCTCTTAATTGTTTATCCACTCCTGCATGAGTGAAGAATGTTTGATCCAAGCAAGGTATGCTTGTGATCGGTTATAACGTTCTACTTCATAGTAGATTGATGCTCTGGACTAGGTCCCGTGGTTTTTACCTCTTCGAGGGTTTTCCACGTAAAATCTCATGTGTCGTGTGGTTTATGCTTTGATTTATTTCATTGTTTTATTGTATCTCATAATTCTGGTGTTTTATGAGCCAAAATCCTAAGGTTTTGTGCAACGCTCCCAACAAAGTGGTATTAGAACATTCAAGTTGGTTGAACGGAGTGGGATTAGTTCTGAATTATGGAAGGTGACTCATCAAGGATGATCAGTCTCAATGGTTCTAACTGAACCATATGAAAGGCTAAGATGGAGGACTTGCTTTATTGCAGGGACTTGTATGCGCCAATTCTAGGCATATCAGCAAAGACAAAGGATATGTCGGATGATGATTGGAAAAAGTTGGACCGGAAGGCGGTGGGGTTTATTCGACAATGATTGGACGATTCCGTATTCCACCATGTGTCTATGGAGACCTTAGCCGCTGGCCTATGCCTGAGATTGCAAGGGTTGTATGAGAGGAAGACAGCCGGTAATAGGATTTTTCCGATAAGACGACTTGTGAATCTCGAGTTCAAAGATGGTGGTTCTGTGGTTGAGTACATGAATGAGGTCAGGAACATATTGAACCAGCTCTCCGCTATGAAGATGATCCTGGACGATGAAGTACAGGCCTTGCTATTGTTTAACTCATTGCCTGATAATTGAGAGACATTGGTGGTGTCTCTAAGTAACTTCGTGCCAAACGGAAAGATGTCTATGGAACATGTAACTAGTTGTCTCTTCAATGAGGGGACAAAGAGGAAGTCTCAGGGGTCTACTCAACAAGAGGCCCTTGTGACACAAGAACGGGAGAGAGGAAAGAACAGAAATGACGGAAAGGCCAGAGATAAATCAAGAGGCAAGTCGAGTACCAGGAAAGATGTTGAATGTTGGAATTGTAGCAAGAAGGGCCACTACAAGCATGAATGTTGTAAGAAGAAGAATGACAAGAAAGGAAAAGGAAAGGAGAAGGAAGATGAATCAAACTTCACTGCGGTCGCTTCAGATGACGACGTTGTAGTTATTCTTTCAATAGATCATGATGTTTGTCTACGGCTACGAGTCAGGACACCGATTGGGTGATAGACTCGGGAGCCTCATTTTATGCGACCCACGCAGGGATTTCTTCACAAGCTACAAGTTAGGTGACTATGGGATTGTGAAGATGAAAAATTCTGGCATATCATAGATCGTAGGGGTCGGTGATATTTGTGTGAAGACCAATGTGGGCTGCACATTGGTTCTTAGGGATGTGAGGCACATTCCAGACCTTCACCTCAACTTGATGTCGACGGGAAGGTTGGATGATGATGGCTATGAAAGCCAATTTGTTGGTGGATACTAGAAGCTCATTAAGGGTTCGTTGATCGCAGCCAAAGGAAAGAAGTGTTGCATCATTTACAAGGCAAGTGTCAGTGTGTGCAAGGGTGGGTTGAACGCAGCGAAAAACTCAGTTACTAACATGTGACACAGTCGTCTAGGTCACATGAGTAAAAAAAGGGCTTTAGCTACTAGCGAGGAAGCGACTCCTTACAGACGTGATAGGTATACCTCTCAAAACCTGTATTGATTGTTTATCAGGGAAACAACATAGAGTTTCATTTGTTAAATTTGCTTCTCATGTTAATAAAGTACATGCATTAGATTTGATTTATTCTGATGTTTGTGGTCCTATAAGGACAAAAATCTTGGGTGGGGCATTGTATTTTGTCACTTTTATATATGATGCATATAGGAGGGTTTGGGTTTATGCTTTGAAATGCAAGGACGACGTCTTTGGTGTGTTTAAATTGTTTCATGTTATGGTCGAGAGAGATACAGGTAAATCATTAAAGTGCATCCGCACTACTGACAATGGTGGTGAATACACCGGCGACTTCCATGAGTACTGTAAGTCCCTGGGTATAAGACATGAACAGATGGTTCTCAAGCCCCCCAGCATAATGGTATGGCTGAGCGAATGAATCGCACCATTGTAAAGAGATTCGGAAGCATGTTATCCCATGCAAAGTTGCCCAAGACGTTCTGGGGAGAACCAATGCACACGGTGGCGTATTTGATAAATAGGTCTGCATCAGCCTCGTTGAATGGAGAAGTACCTGAGAAGGTGTGGACTGAACAGGATCTATCGTACAATCATCTCAGGGTGTTTGGATGCAGGGCATCCGTTCACATACCAAAGGACGAGAGGTTCAAGCTCGATATGAAGATCAGACAATGTGTATTCTTTGGGTTCGGTGATAAAAAGTTCGGCTACATATTGTGGGATCCGACCGAGAAGAAGCTCGTCAGGAGCAGAGATGTGGTTTTATTTGAAGATCAATGTCTAGAAGACATTTGTAAGCCAAAGAAGACCCAACCTTGTTCAGGTGAGCTAGATGACATGGATCCGGTTATTCCTCCTTTGGTGCCTGATGATAGGGGAGTACAGAAATGTGCAGAGGATTAAGGAGTTCCTACTAAAGATGGACTGGGGGAGCAGCCCCCACTTGATCCACCTGTTGAACCACAGGTGAGAAGGTCATCTAGAGACAGACATCCATCCAAGAGGTACTTGCCACATGAGTACATTATGCTCATTGATAGGGGAGAGCCAGAAGATTATTCTGAGGCCCTAGCCGATGAACATAAGGGGGAGTGGTTGAAAGTTATACAAGAAGAAATGGAATCCTTGCATAAGAACCACACCTATGATATCGTGAAACTGCCTAAGGGCAAGTGTTGAGGGTCAAATATTACATATTAGACCCTAGTTATTACCTGAATTACGAACATGATACTGTTTTAATGGGCTATTTTAATCGTGTTTGTGATGCAAGGTGAATTGACGAGCATGGATTGAAAAGGATGTTAAAGGCATGAATTTAACGCTCAAGCATCATAAAGGCATTGGACGGACTCCAGGGGACCAAGATTGATGGATTTACATGTCAGAGATTCGAGAAAATCAAGCCATTCACATTGAAGATGCTTGAAAGTCGTCCAAAATGCAAGATCACAGGGTCCCCACCATCCGTTTGGCTCGAAACCCCATACATGGCTTGAAGACTATAAATTAACTGTACACATCGAAGTTGAGCCCTTGGATCTCTGTGGAAGTGGCCCAACGGTCAGATCAGCCCTTAGAATCATGATTCTGGGCTCACCTGATATATGGGCATGCTTCAAGTTTGTTTTCAACGCTTAAAATGAGGTGGATAAGAAGATGGTCGGTGTGGATTTTATAAAACATCAAGGAAGGACCCACCTTATGTGAGTGGCGTACACACAGTGCATGCCCACTTGCGTTGCACCAGACCAATAACGCATTCAAATTGCGTATTGACCGACGTTCTGTTTTAAAAATCAGAAACGGAAACTTCCGTTTTATCAATGTTCGCAACTGACCATCCGTTCACAGTTGTGGGCCCCACCCATTGTCCATATGGACAATCCAAACCATCCATTAGATTCCCAGGGCCCATTCTACCAAGCCCTAGGTGACAAGATTTTTAGGAACAAAGAGGATGGGATCATAACCATTTAAGGATGGGACGGGCGGCGAAAAGGAAAGTCTGGTGGGCCACACCAAATCTGAGAAAAAACCATCCATTTCAGACCGAAATTAAGATGGGATTCTGGTGGACGGATTGGATTTCTCAAAGGATAAGGGGAGTGGGCCCCACCGAGAGTCCAGCGACAATGACTTCAAGGTCCGTTTCGCAGTCCGTGCACGCCGAGAAAATCGGCCCTTGTGGGCCATTAGGTGATTACAAACAACGTCAGATCGATGATCCAGACCGTCTAAAAGGTAGAGAGGGGGGTTTTTACCCTTCCTATGCAGTCAGAGATCGCGGAATGAAGGGCCAGTCGCTTCGGATTCAGTTCAAATGTAAGATATTTGTGTGTTGCTAGCTGCGTAAAACAGAGTGTGGTCAGTCCGTGTTTTGGGCAAACTATAGCGCGTAAAGGGAGTCCGTTCTCCGACTCTAGTAAGGCTACACAACAACCGCCCATGCCGTCTCCATAAAAGGATGAAAGAGAGGGAGATTGGGAAGGATCCGCGGTTGAGACGTGGAGTAGAGACTGTTTAGAGTTTTTTTTTATTGTTTTTTTAAATTTTTTTTTCCTTTTATTATTTTAGAGATCCAGCCCAATCATGTTGGGCTAAACCTCTTGGCTAGGGCTAAGAGGTGAAGCTTGTGGTGTGATGGGTAGTGTTCTACTGGTTTGATTCATATTACTGAACTGCTGTTGATTCTGGTTTGATCATTAAGGAATGCCTTTAGTTGTTAATGGTTTATTGTGACTGAAATTACAATGGATCTGCAATGGCTTGAGTATTTCCTTTTCCTCTTTATGATTATGAAGTCAGGAAGCTCTGTTGTTTACCATCGTCTCCTGGGCATGGTTAGATGATAGCACCCTTCCTACCGTTCATACATCTCTCAGATTGAAGTAGATCGGTTTAATTCTGTTGTTTGCTTTGTCTCATGGGCATGGTCTTGTGATGGAATCCATTCTAATTTATTTCCATCTTATTTCTCTAAAACTAGATCAAAAGACATTCAAATTTGATTTTCAGGTTATATCTTCCAACTGGATGAAGATGGGACTTGAAGTCCAGTTGAGTTCATGAATCAACCGTAGATCTCTCTAATCTCTACAAGTGGATCCTCTGAACCCCTAGTTTTCTACCTCTGAATTTCTTAAGTTTTAGATTATTATTTCACCATTATTCTTCAAAATTATTCGATTCAGATTTCATCTTATTCTAGTTCTAGTTCTGGTTACTTTCAGAATACGTACAGGTTTCAGTACTTGTGGATTCGACCTCGGTCTCACCGAGTTTATTACTACATCACAACCCTATACTTGGGGAGTGACCAACAAGAAAGCTCTGAGCAACAAGTGGGTTTTCAGAAAGAAGATTGAGCAGAAGATTCACAAATGAGGTTCAAAGGCAGACTTGTATTGAAAGGGTTCAGTCAGAGGAAAGGTATAGACTTCGATGAGATATTTTCACCAGTGGTGAAGATGACATCCATACAGGTGTTGCTTGGGTTGGCGGCTAGCATGGATATGGAGATAGAGCAATTAGATGTTAAACTGCTTTTCTCCATGGTGACTTGGACGAAGAGATCTACATGCACCAACCAGAGGGGTTCAAAGTCAAGGGCAAAGAGCATATAGTGTGTAGGCTAAGGAAGAACTTGTATGGGCTGAAACAAGCTCCAAGGTAATGGTACAAGAAGTTCGACTTGTTCATGTTAAAGCATGGATATGACAGAACGAAGTCGGACCACTGTGTGTTCACGTGCAAGTTCTCATATGGTGATTTTTTAGTTCTGCTATTATACGTTGATGACATGCTCATCATGGGTAAAGACATCAAGAAGATTGACAGACTGAAACAGCAGTTGGGTAAGTCGTTGCTATGAAAGACTTGGGCCCAGCTAAACAAATCCTAGGAATGGAGATAACTCATGACAGAAGCAGCTGAAAGTTTTGGTTGTCACAACAGCGGTATATTGAGAAAGTCCTAGAGCGGTTCAACATGAATGCAGCGAAGCCGGTCAGTACTCCATTGGATGGTCACTTCAGATTGAGCGACAGGCAGTGTCCTAAGATAAAGGTAGAGGTGGATGAGATGAAGAAGATACCCTACGCATTAGAAGTAGGAAGTTTGATTTATACTATGGTGTGTACGCGCCTAGACATAACATATGCGGTTGGTGTTATCAGCGGGTATCTTGCCAATCATGGCAAAGAACATTGGGCAGCAGTGAAATGGATACCGCGGTATCTAAGAGGCTCATCCAGGTTAAGCCTATGCTATGGTGACAAAAAACCTATGTTAGAGGGCTACATAGATGCAGTATAGCAGGTGACATAGACTCCAGGAAGTCTACGTCGGGGTTCATGTTCATGTTTACAGGGGGAGCGGTCTCTTGACAGAGCAAGCTACAGAAAGTCATAGCATTGTTGACGATAGAGGCCGATTACATTGAGGTCACAGAGGCATGTAAAGAGATGCTTTGGATAAAGAGGTTCTGTAACGCCCTGAAAATCGGGGGTCGAGTAGAAACTCAACACCCGAGTTTTAACACATCACTTATGCAACAGATTTAATGATGATTGTATGTTGTATGTATTGGTGCATAAAACATGAGTGAGATTAAGCCAAAACAGCAAACATAATCCAGGGACAGTTATAATACGTAAGTGGAAGACTGTAAAGAATATGTATAACCTTATAAACCATTCCAGGTCCCCAAAATATGTATGCATTGCCAGGTCACTAATTACAAGTACTGTTTCAAAATACAAAATGTCAAAATTGTAGTAGTTTGTTACAAGTGAAACCCTGGAGTCCTGTTGATCAGAATGGTCTAAATGAATCCTCTTGAATACTGCATATAAGAGAAGGCGTCCTCGTCATCCTTAAAGTCCAGCTCCGCCTCGTAGGCATCGCCACCACCTGCATCTAAGACAAGGTCTGGTTGGTGTGTACAACACCGTCCTATAATGTGGGAGTGAATGATCAACTCAGTGGAACAATAAAGCAAAGGTTAACATGTTATCAATTCAATCAAACGGCAATGATAAAATAGTAAATCACACATCCCTAAGTACTCTTATTAATGCAAGTATGGTATGTATGTATGATGCATACCCTCGCCTACGCTCCCTCAGCGACTCCTTCTTATGATCGCGGCATGTCACACTCCCTCAGTGCTTGACCATCAACACCAAACGCACACGTAATGCGGTGCATGAAAGTGATTACCAAGTCCCTTATTAGTTATTTTCATACAGCAGGATTGAAAAACTAAGGTACCTCCCTTATATCACTTTCCAAATAAGGATCCATTCTAGGGTCGTCAGTCTTAGTAAACTCATACGATGATACGGTACTAGGTCATTGCAAAGGGCTCGTCGCCTTATCAGTGCAGACCTAGTTATACTCTAGTTGCTACGGAAAGGCTCGTTGCCTCGCCGCAGACTCAAAGTATGCTCAAGGTCACTACAAATGGCTCGTCACCTTATCAATGTAGGTCGACAGCTCGAATACAGTGTCCCATACTACCGTATTCGGCTCACGAGTCTGGGTTACTCACTGGTCACTACGGGGAGGCTCGTCGCCCCAAAGTAGGCCGACAGCTCGACCACGGTGTCCCATACCACCATGTTCGGCTCATGAGTCTTAGCGGATCAAGGTACCAAGGTTAATAGGGATTTCACTGGTGAGTTTGGTACCCTAGGTTTAAGCAGTAGTGTCCAAACATGGTTAAAATACATCGGGCTAATCGGGTTATTTGACGGGCTCGACTAGCACGAGCGCACATCGAGCTGATCGACATGAAGCGCATAAGCACTGTGTGGCCTAATCACTGTCGCCAATCGATATACGACTCGAATTCATCAGGCGTGTCTCATGTGGCGGGACAAAGTCAGCCACTACTTCGAGGCCTATTACCGATTGCCTGGACTATAGAATAGCCCCAAACACATTCAATTACAACAATCTAGCATATGAGATACTCAAGCAGTAATGGAGCAATGATTCAAATCATACAATCAGTTGAGCATGTTATGAAGTACAACTTAAACATGAATCCACACTTATGCATTTCTAGGTAAAAGCAATGAATATGAAACAAGGCATATGGAGGAAATCGTACATATCATTAGAGTGGCTGAGAATCCTATCTCAACACCCATTTAAAGAACAGTTTACAAGTATTTATTCATACAGACATGTTTACAAATACTTAGCATACCCATTATATCATGTATGGTATGTATTTGTTAGCATACGTATTAGGGCAAGTCCTTTCGTCAAAGGATTGTTGCCTACACAACATTCGCATAGCCACGATAGTTAGTCATGGCGTACACTAACGCAAGGTTTATATTCATTTAGTCTTTTACTCAAACACTTAGGCTATGCATTGTAACATACACGACGTATGTTAATATAACATGTATTAGGCTAATCTGTTCACCCAGAAGTTGATACACATGCATCTAACATACATAGACAACAATTAATCATGGCAAGCACAAATCCAAATTTCATACATATAGGGTATTTTCTACAAATACGAGGAATACAGTATATTCAACCTAGCTAATGTATAACTGAAAAACGGAACGGACATCACTTTATGCATGTGAAATAGCATCCACGTCAGTAATATATCATTAACCGACATTGAAATCCTTGAAAACCATAACCTATACGTTTATAGTCTACACCTTACGTCGATAAACGCGTAACGGAGTCGTTTTAAACACGTAGTCTTTGTCACGGGCAGAATGACAACCTATAGCACGAACTACATTAGTTATTTCATCCTTTCACTATTTGAAACCCGAGAACGGATTAGGGTTAGGTTTTCTTACCTAAGAATAGGATCGGTATCGCCGGTAGAGCGATACAGAAGTGATGGTAAGGCACGTGGAGTAGAGGGATCGAATCCCATGAAAAAGCACCTACTCTCTCTCACTTTCTCTCTCTTTCCTTCTCTTTCTCATCTTCTCTCTCTCTTAAGGTTTAGAGAATTCGTATGGAGTGAGAGAGTGAGGGTTTTAAGCCCTTATATAGACCTAAAACTGATGGGAATGACCCCAGGGCCAAGGTATACTTATGTTATGTCCAAAGAGCATCTGTTTCAACTCAACGGAGTACTTCCGGAGCCCCCTTTTCTGCGTGCGGTTGGACTTAAGCTCACTGACCTTGGATCTAGGTCGAGTTAAGTTTTCGTTCTAGTCGGGTTTCCAGATCGCACGTGGCTGACCAGTTTCAGTTCAATGGTCACCGAAACTTGATCAGGGTTACAAGTACACTCCCATGTATGGGAAATTTCTCCTGATCCGAGGGTGTATTTGGGTCAGATTCTGACGGTCTGAATCCTTATATTCGGCCCGCAAGCGACAAGTCTCAGATTACTTTATTTCTAAAGATATCCACATTTCTCACACACTTCACTCCAGGCTCAAGCGAATAGCTTCAGAATACTATGTGGACTTGATTTCCGAGGTGGTTGTCAAGTCCAGCAAGGCGGTCTTAATTATATAATTTCGTAGTAATCGGACTTTCAACGTGCGGTCCAGATCCGATACGAAGTTTCAATGTGCTCCCGAGAGCAACTGGGTAATGAGATTGATCCTAAATTTTAGTGTAACCTAGTGTCAATGCTTCCACAAGTTTTGGGTCTTACAGATCGTATTTAAAGTGATCAGTACAGATTTCACAAGTAAACTAATTTAGCACTAGATAAACTAATTTAGCACTAATTTCTAAAGGATTTAGTCCTTAGTGATTTCTGGCTGAGAGTGGCACTCGTGTCTCAGTATAGATTTTTCTGAGACGTTACAGGTTCCTACAGGAACTTAACTTGAAGCAAGAGCAGCACGTGGTTTATTACAATAGTCAAAGTGATATACACTTGAGCAAGAATCCAAGTCAGCACTCCAAGTGTAAGCACATAGAGATTTGGTATTACTAGATCAGGGATACTTTGGAACAGAAGGTGTTACAGCTTGAAAAGGTCCACACGTACGATAATGGGTCAGACATTATGACCAAGGCATTGCTCAATGACAAGTTTGAGGTTTGTAGAAACCTAGCTGGCTTAAAGAAGGTGAATTCATCCTGAGTCGGAAAGGGGGAGATTTGATGGAGTTTTCGTCTTTAGTTCAGAGGACATGTGGTGCGTATCAGATGCCACAAATCTTGACATTACTGCGCTGCTTGACCAGTCGAGGGCACTGCTCGACCGATCGAGTGGGCGGCTTGACCAGTCGAGCGGTGCTCGACTCAAAGTTTAGCGAGCCATTTGTTTTGGAATTCCGTGGGGCTCGACTAGTCGATGGGCAGGCTCGACCAGTCGAGTGGGCTGCTCGACCAGTCGAGGGCCCGACTCGACTATTCGAGAGTTACGTAAATTCAGTCCGGATTTGGTTTGGACTGCGTAAATTTGAGGCAGTTTCGCAAGAGGTGCAGAAGGAAGTTGCCTAAACTATAAATAGGGGTCCCTAGGACTTTTCTAGGGTATTGAGAAGGCTTTCTAAAGCTATTCTGCTAAGGGTTTTGATGACCAAGGTGAGAGAGAGAGAGAGAAAGGGTTTTAATGACCAAGGTGAGAGAGAGAGAGAGAAAAGAGAGAGAGGAAGTTTGTGGAAGGGAAGATTCTGCTCGTAGAGGTGATCTACTTGGCAGTCAACATATCAACGCTTCTACGTCCTCCTGATCGGTAAGATCTCTCCGTTTTCATTATTCTCTTAATTGTTTATCCACTCCTACGTGAGTGAAGAAGGTTTGATCCAAGCAAGGTGTTCTTGTGATCGGTTGTAACGTTCTACTTCATAGTGGATTGATGCTCTGGACTAGATCCCATGATTTTTACCTCTTCGAGGGTTTTCCACGTAAAATCTCTTGTGTCGTGTGGTTTATGCTTTGAATTATTTCATTTCTTTATTATATCTCATAATTCTGGTGTTTTGGGAGGCGAGATCCTAAGGTTTTTGTGCAACGCTCCCAGCAGCTTTATGTAGTGGTTTTTTCTTTGGCAAAGGTTTTTCACTTAAAAGTGTGTGTTCTCTGTGGTTGCTCGTATTCTTTCACTTCCTCTTGCTTTATATGATCTTATATGAGGTTGCTTTTGCGTTGAATGAGTTGCATAAGGGCTTGCTCAGTTTTCCCAATAAGTGGTATCAGAGCGTAAGTTGGGTTTTTAGATTAGAACTAAGATTGAGACATGATGATGAAGGGATTAAACGTGAAGTATGAGATAGAGAAGTTTACCAAAAAAAAAACTTTAAACTGTGGAAGGTAAAGATGAGAGACCTTCTAGTTTAACTGGGCTTGCAACAGGCACTCACCGGTAAAGCGAAGCATCCTAAAACTATGAGTGAAGATAAATGAAAAGAACTTGATCAGATGATGATTATTTCGATCCAATTATGTTTGGCGGATGATGTCCTTTATAATGTCATTGATTAGACAACCACAACAAGGCTATGGATGAAGTTGGAAAGTTTGTATATGACGAAATCTCTCCCAAACCATTTATATTTGAAGAGGCAACTATATAATTTGAAGATGGCGGAGGGGACGGATCTCGATGAGCACAACAATGCCTTAAACAAACTAATTTGCAAACTTACAAACATGAAAGTGAAGATCGACTAAGAAGATAAAGCCCCAATCCTATTGTCACCCCTTTCGGATTCCGACGAGAATCTGGTGAATACTTTGTACTATGGTAGAGATAGTTTGGACTTTGACATCGCTATCTCATCGCTTCAGTCGAAGCAATTAAGAAGGAAGAATGGTGGAAAAGGTTCATCTACGGGAGCACTGGTTGCAAGGGGAAGAACATTTGAGCAAGAGAAAGGAAAATCGTGATTGAGGTCCAAGATGAAGGGTAAGGTGAAATTGAAGTGCTGGAATTGTGGTAGACATGGACATATGAAGAACTGTCAGTTCCCTAAAGCTCAGAAAGATGAGAATTCAGAAATTTTTATAAAGGACGCCAATTCAACAAAATTTGGAGAGGGGGCTAGTGAATACGATGTGTTGTCGATGTCCAAATCAAGTCACTTCTATCAGGAGTGGATTTTAGATACAGGAGCTTCCTTTTACATGACTCCCTATCGGAGTTAGTTTACTACGTACAATGAGTATTATAGAGGCCTGGTTCTTATGGGCAATGACCATGCTTGTAAGATTGTTGGAATTTGATCTGTGCATATCAAGATGTTTGATGGAGTGGAGCTACTCTGGAAGATGTGTAACATCCTGGATTTTCACTGTTTTATATTTCCAAAAATCCTGGGGTGGACCAGTCTAGTTATGATGGGGCAAAGTGCGGGCCGTCAAGCCAGATAGCCCGTTTACACCTAGCAACAGCTCGTATGGGCCACCAAGCGATCGAGGAGGGTCAGAAAAATCTAAAAATTTAGGGAACTGAAGATCTTACTGGGCTTGTAGTCCAACGCGGACCACGGACCCAGTGGACACCCAGAGTTGGAATCTGACACTTGCCAAATGCACCCCACCAATGCCAGATTGGAATCTAGCACTTGCAAATAAAACCGAGATATCAGACTTTTCAGCCGGTGGATTTCTTCCAAATTTATGGTGAAGGTTTAATGTATTTTTCTACGCTCGCCCACAAAATCTGGGTCCCAATCGTGGCACAGTGATCGTTGATCGCAAATCGGGCCTGTACAATCAAACCCCATATCCGATCGTTTGTAAATTTTGCATGGCCCTTCATCAGGCCATGAACCACTTATCCTATAAGTTTAATGGCCAGGGGGCCACCAGAACTGCCCCAATCACCGAAATGGTCCCCGAAGGGCCATTTGAAGATTGGAACCGTATGATCAAACCCCACTTTCGTTGATCCGTTTGTCCCCAAACTTTGCATGACCCCTCATCGGGTCATGAGACACTTACATACCAAATTTGGTGGCCTAGGGGGTGTGGGGTCGGCCCCAAAGCCAAGATGGAGTCCTAGAGGGCTATTTTAGAAATTTAAGGAAACTTAAGGCCAAAGGGCCCAAGTCTAGGAAATAAACCCTAGTTCTCTCCCTCATATCTCCCACCATTCTCCAACAACAACAAATCCCTCTCCCTCATATCCTTCTCCATTCTCCAACAACAAATCCCTCTCCCTCATATCTTCCTCCATTCTCTAACAACAAACCCTTCTCATAACTCTCACCACAACTACCACCCCCAAAAGAGTAAAGAGAGAGCAAAGAGAGATTGAAGTTAAGCTATGGTGGACCTTAGATCGAGGTGGGGCCCAAGGGAATCAAACCCCACAACTCCCTACATCTTCTCCAAGAAGAATTCCTTATCCACGACCGCCCTTTTCACTCCGTTGATCATCTAGGTAAGATCCTTCACCCTCTTTTCTTGAAACCCATATATTGAGAGGGATTTGACATGGATTTCTAACATGCAAACATTGCTCTAGGGATTCCGGCCGTCCGACCCCAAAAGCCCTCATTCCTAGGTCGTTTTCCAAGTCTCCAACGAATCCGAAGGTGCAGACTATTAATCTTAGGTGGCCTAGCACCAATTATATCATGAGTCTAATGATTTTGCTTGTTTGGATGAGGCATTTGTAGAATCTAGAGAGACCCTAGGATTTGGGTGTTTGTTTGGGAGATGTATGGAATTGTATGTTTGTTTAGTTTTTCTTATGACCGTGTTTGTGCCTCTTATATGCTCAAGTTTTAGTAGATGATTATTTACTCATGTGTTGCGTGATTTTCACATATGTTGTTGCTTATGACATGTATGATGTTTTGCCCTTATGCATTTTGATCCCTTGATGTGTAGGATGTGCCTAACTTCCTCCCTAATCCACACCACTCACATGCACCTTGTTTATGTTGTTGTAGCATGCTCGTTAGGAATAATTAAATAGTATATTATGCATGTAAACATGATACTATTATTTTAATTGGTAATCTTGATGGTTAGTACGCTACGAATTAACATTGGACTCTTGGGTTGGTCGGGAATATGAGGAGAGACGGTAGTCCCATCGGTAGGACTATGCTAGGGCTAAACCCGTGGGTTTGGGCGAGTGTGTACGGGCGGCAGTAGTTCGACTACATGAGTCCCTTGTACCCGATGTCGTTTGTCGCATATTTGCCAGATTCGTACGGTCTAGCCTACTTACCGACCAACCCTATTTGTTAACCCTGTTTGCTCACATATGTATGGAATCTGGAACACCCTACCACCGTTGCAGTCCACCGATAACCACTTGAAGTTGATTAACCACCTCTTGAGCCGGGCATGGCGGAATGGGACACTGTGTCCGAGCTGTCAGCCTACGCTGCCGCGCCTCCCCGTAGTGACTGCGAACGATCCCTTCCTCTCGGCACTCCCCATGTGCTTGGAGTCGGAGATGGGGAACCCGACGGGATCAAGGATCGCGATGTCTCGGCTTCACACGTTGGGGGGCCTTGGCCTCGCAACCAGGTTAGAGCATTGATACGTGAGGTGTACCAGATTCCCAAACCTGCTGGATGAATGGACTTAACTAAGAACTCGGCTAACATGATCGCATTACATCGCACTAGTTAGGGTGGTGACTCGGCAATCAAGGTCACTCTGAGAGAGTGTAGACATACGCGATTGTTAGATGGAGTCGCTCGAGGGAGTGTTGTGGCGAGGGCATGTATCATATCATCCATCATGCATATGCATTTCCAAGATTAGCTTAGTCACTGTGGATGAATATTTTTCATTAAATTCTTAATATAACTGTTGCTTGTACAACTTAAGACTAATAGCACCTACTGAGTTGATCACTTACTCCCACTCTGGGACGGTGTTTTAAAACACCAACCAGACTCTTCCATAGTCGTAGGTGACAATGAGCACGAGGGACCTGGCAATGCAAGCCTTGATGAGAAGGACGAGCTCTCCTATTTCCAGCTGATGAGCTGGACCTCATCGGAGCAGTAGATGGGCCGTTGGATCGCTGAGTAGCAGACTCAGCCCTATTCTTTTGGACATGATATTTTTATGATTTTTGTTGGGCAACGCCCAAGGCGACCCTTTTATATTTTTTTGGATCTGTGTGTGTGTGTGTGTGTGTGTGTGTGTGTGTGTGTGTGTGTGTATCTTCCATTCTAGTAGATTAGTTGTGGTTGTGCTTCATGTTTCAAGTAATTCCAGGCTGCGCATTTAAACCTGATTAATCGCATATTAATGAAAGAAAAAATCGGTCATAAGTGACCCCGGGAACTCGGGAATCGAGTGTATACCCGACCCCCGATTTCCAGGGCGTTACAAGATGGTATCAAAGCAACAGTTTGGAATCCCTTGGGCCATGGGTCATGAACCTGCTAACGCGTCCGTTGACATGAGAGCAAATGTAACAGAGACTTAGAACGCTAGGAGCCATCCTAGACCCTGAACCAACAATTGTAGACGGAGGGTAGGACTTCCAAAGAGTTAGGAATGGGTAGCGAGAGACGGAATAGTAACGCCAGAGAGGGGGATTCGAGAGTCTTACAATGCCACGACCCATTCCCGGGCAAGAAATTGGGAACCTGGCGGCAAGACTCGATTCAATTGACTAGGAGATTTAGCTAGTTTAGTCTATCAAATTCCTAGGGCCCGTTGGGCCAATTGAAATAAGTGGGATTAGGGTGTGATGAATTTTATAGTAACGATAAATGCAAGTGTAAGGTATTGTCCCTGGGATGAGTGCATCCCATGTTCTATAATGCCCTGTTGGAATGTATTCAATTAAGGGTAAATCCCGGGTCTTCCTTCTCAATCATACGTAGAAATTCATCCTCCTGGGATTTGGAAATCCCACATTACACCATCCAACGCTAGGCTCATTTAGCAAAGCCTGTGAAATGAATTTGAGTCCCATCGCACACTCCTTTCAAACATGCCATTCCCAGATCTTGAGTTAGGGGTGGCATTGGAACCCCATTCAATACAACTAGACGCCCGTAGCCAGCCAAGCCTAAGTCAAAATTCCTCTTCCCTACGTATCTCCTCAAATATTCACCTGACATCGCTTTATTCTTAAACTCCCCTAATACATTGGTAGGACAAGTTGGAAATTGAAAGATTTGACGATCGGAGCCATCGTCCTAGTCCAAATGAGCTAATACGGGCCAAACTTGATAGTACATTGGTAGGACAAGTTGGAAATGTCAAGTTTGACGACGGTTCCTTGTTTCGTAAGGATAAATACAATGAAACTAAAAAGTCAACAGTGATTGATATTGAAATTGACAAGGGTGAGACACGGGTAGAAGATGAACCGTACGTTGTTGAAATTGACAAGGGTGAGACACGCTTGGAAGCGTAAGTGCTAGTTGCCTTAATTAGCTTTAAATTTGTAAATTGTTTAAATAGGCAATTATGTTTTAATTGTAGAATTTTTAATTGGTCCTAATCAACCCCTTCAAGATCATGGGTTTGAGAAATACGACAGCCTTGTACATCTTATGCCTAGGGCTGTCAATGGGTGGGGCCTAGGGCTTTTGATGTGCATCAAGGTGGCAATGGGTTGGCCTCAAGTTGGAGCGGGGTTAGCCTGAGCCTTACTAAATTGGACAAGAATTCTTACCCAAATCAAACTCACAGTCCATGACCCTGTGGCCGCCTAACTCATTCAAAATTCTTGAAGCCCAAGCATGGCTTGGATGGACCCATTTAATTGTAATTCGATTAGGCTGATACATGTTAATAGGATTGCACTTGGATCTAAGAATGGAATATGGGGCTAAAAGTATACTCAACCCCACACAATTTGTAGATGCCTACATACATACATATGTTATATGCATTTGTCCATATATAAACTATAAACTTGTTTTAGATTTTTGGTTGGGTCATATTGGGTTAACTAGTCAAACCCATTGATAAAGTATGTGGGCATTTCAAATTGAATAGGGTTTAGCCTAGAGCCTAACCCATTTATTTAAATAGGCTACATATTTGTTTCCCTTTAAATGAAGGGAAAAACAATTAGCCCTTATGGAGCATCCTTGAACAAGAATTTTCTATTTGCACCTGTCTGACACAATCCATGTTACTTAGGGAGAAGCTGCCAGGTGTTTACACATATGTATGAATGATGGGAGTAAATCATACCCACAACAAGAGAGATTAGCAATCCTAATCTCTTAATGACAAGTAGCCTTGCTAAACATATCCCACTCAAAGTCATATGTACGTCTATACCAAAAAAAGGAGCATCACTCGTAGGGCACATGACCGACATATGCACAACACATGTGACCTCTAGTGTATGTAGTAAAATTTCAAAGTCCTATCAATGTCGAATTCTTCGCTATCTAATATATGCACGACATGACCATCTCCAAATCAACCCAAAAAGAGAAATTTCTCAGGGATGATCAATATTTTTTCGGAGGTAGTAAGAAACTAAGAGCAAGTAACAGAAAGTCTATTACATGAAGGTACCATACAAGAAGGATTTTAGATCCCTAGGACATGACCGTTACGAAAATTCACGTAGAAACTATGATGCCACCACTGCTTCCTAGAAGCTTATAAAAGCAATACTTGAAGAACAGTTCCAAGCCCTTACCATAACAATAACAATCAATCTTTCTACAACACAACGCTGCCTATCTTTTTAGTTTTTAGCTTCTTAGTTTTAAACATTCCACTTTCATCCAACCATGCTACAACAAGTCTGGAGCAATTAGATTAGTTTAGATTCACTACTATCCAATGCTATTACTGCAGTACACCATAAGAGTAGGTTAAATATCCACAACCACCGTAATTAGATTCTAGATTATTGAATTCCTACTTGATATATCCCTAGTCACATCATATTGACTCCATACCAGGATTGTCTCTCGCTTGGAGCTTTCCACCACAATTTTACCAACAAAAGCCATCATAAATATGTTATCTTTTTCTCTACTTAGTTTATTTACTTCTTCATTGATTATACTACCCTTACATTCAAATTAATAAAATTGGCAAGCAATCTTATTTTTATTTTATCCAACTATTATTGAGTCACCGAAAAACCTGATACACTACCACTATTGAAAGAAAAATCCTTAATTCAATGTAGAAAAATTCCATTTTAAAGGACTAACCTTTCCCTTCTAAAATCGCCCCATCACTGTAAAAATTGGTGGCTAAATGGTTAAGCATTTTTTTTTTTGTTAACTTGTTAGTACACTACACTGTCAGTTCACACTTCACTGTTAGCCAACCCCACTAGGGATTGATACCAAGACCTTAGTGTTGAAACGAGGTATCTTTCACTCAGTTTGCCACTTGTGCTAGCTTACCTTCACAAGTCTACTCCTAATCCGGCTAGTTTAACACTTTGGGTCATAAGTGCTCGATCAATTCATATTGAATATTACTCTAGCATTACTAACACTATTTCCAATTGTACACATTTTACCAAATTCATACCCTTTTTTACACATGTGACCACATGTTCAAATTAAACAGCAACAAATTCAAACGAATATATTAACAAATTCTCACGTGGTCCAAGGAAAAAAATACTTTTACCATTCATCTTGATCCAATTTTAATATTAGAATAGCTGATGCATTCATGATTCAATGGCTTAGATACCAAGTCAGATTCAGCCATTTCAAGAGTTTGTTAAGTTTCCTGTGGATCCCTAGCGGGGGTGGCTAACATGGAGTGTGTGTACAGACGTGGACATGGGTGTGTACTAACAAGCTAACCCCAAAAAAAAAAAAAAAAAAAAAAAAAGGTTTCCTGTGGATCGATGTCAATGCCTTTTTGTGTATATCATTGTCAATAGGGCCAGTCACATCTTGCTACCTAGCCAAAATTTTCTACGCTTCTACCAAATTCTCGAATCTTCTCTCTCCCTTGTTATTTCCGTGAGGGTCCCTAGTAACTATCACCTTGAAAATCCTAATGGAATAAGGATTGCAAACTCTCCCCACAAAAGCCTATAACTATTCCCTACTCACCCAACATTGACACCACCTTAGGGAAGATTCATACTCCATAAAATTCTTAGGTTGCCAGTCTTTCTAATTACCTTTTTTTTTTTTTTTTTTTTTTTTTTTTCTTTCTTTCTGGTCATTCATCATTCTAGGTATGGGTCTTAATTTTAGGCCTAAATCTATAGTGGGCCCATTTTATTGGCCTGACAAAGAAAATTGATTATAGCCAAGCCCCCATATAGTAACTTTCTATTCTAACCATAGCCATTGTGGACTTTCTGGTTGAAATGGAGCTTGGATGGTGATGTAGAACGTGTCATAGATACGTTCTTAGCGTGGTTGGGCCAAAAGAAGATGGATCGTAAATTGACCATAACTTTTGATCCGGGTATCGTTATGGGGCGCACAACCTATCAATCATTACTGAAACGGGCCATCCGAGGTGAACCGACCCACCAAGTGGGTCGCGTCTGTCCGTTTCGTCAGAAAACGCGCGCTTTCAGCTCAAAAACGAATTTTTAGGAAAATTTTACTATTTTTAGTAATTCCGAATTTTTAAAATATTTTTAGAGTTTTAGATTTTCTTTACTTTTGGAAATAACTTTTAGTTATACTAGGACTCTTCTAGAGAAAGTTTATTTGCAATTTTTATTTTTAGAAACTAGGCCTTAGAAGAGTTTTATTAGAATTAGGATTTTTATTAGAGTTAGAATTTTGCTATTTTTGGTAATTACGAATTTTAGTTTATTTTTTTCTTTATTAATGGTGTAAAGAGACGCATTAGAGGATGATCAATTATGAATTAAGCTATTTCGAATTTATTTAGAATTTATTTCTATTTTCTACTCTCTTTTCTCGTGGATTCGAGAAGTCTCTGTGAGGAGTCCAGAGAAGTTCCGTGGATTCGGAATAGTTATCCTCTTGAGGAAGACGGTGCTCGACCTCACGTCCTCCCCTGCGTCAGTTTGGTATCAAAGCGAGGTTTCTCCTCGAATCGATGGCTTCTAACGACGGGTCGGGCAACAATCCCATGGGCGGTGCTCCAGGGAATTTACCTTTAACAGCGGCAACTTTTGAAGTAGCGCGACAAGAGAATCGGCAAGCCATGCAAGGGCTGCAGGCTTCCATCAACAGTATAGCGGATCTCTTGACGGAACACCTAAGGCAACTCCGTGTTCATGGTGGTGATCCACCACCAGCAATTGCTGGAATTCGTAATTATACTGATCGTAGGGCGATGCTATCAATGAACCAAAGGATAATTCAAGAATTTAAGATGAAAGTCGATCTTCCTAATTTTAATGACCAACTCTACTTCCAAGACTTCCTCGATTGGTTGCTTGAAGTCGAACGTTTCTTCGACTACATGAACATCGTAGAAGAGAAGAAAGTTAAACTCGTGGCCTACAAGTTGATGGGCAGAGCTTCAGATTGGTGGGAACAACTTCAACTCGAGCGAATGAGACAGATGAAGGCGCCAATCCGCACATGGTCGCGGATGAAGAAGTTATTGTGCATGCGATTCCTCCCTCGAGATTACGATTAGGTATTATTCCAACAAAACCAAAATTATTATCAGGATAGTCGATCAGTAAAAGGTTATGCAGAAAAATCCTATTATTGGTCCGCGAGAAACGACTTCATCAAAACGGAGTTGCAACAGACCACAGGATTCATCAGTGGCGAACATGTGACCTCTATAGGAATGGAGAACCAACCCAAGACTTCTAAAGTGGAGGGACAATATCTCATCACTGAACAGGCCTTTGTTAAACAATATGAGGAAACGGAAAATATATATCCATTAGTTGAAAAGAAAAAATATGTGGAGCCTGTGAATATCTTAGAGGATTTGGAACCAATATCGCAGGAGTTCAAGAGGGTTGTGCTCGATGAACTCTCTAATAAATTACCTTCCATACGAGATATACAAAATCACGTTGATCCCGTCTCAGGGGCAAGTCTGCCTAATTGCCCACGTTATTAGAAAAAATATAAAATCTTGAAGGCAGATGTGAAGGAACTAATCGATATTAGTCAAGTCAAGGAAAGCATGAGTACATATATTGTGTCAACTCAAGAGCTTAATGCCAAGTACATAAAAAGAGCTAATGAACATCGACGTCGGAAGTTATCTCAGACTCATGTGCCAAGTCTCTTGCGTAACTCGAGGACGAGTTTTTTTCAAGTGGAGGAGTCTGATGTAGAACGTGTCACAGATACGTTCCTAGCATGGTTGGGCCAAAAGAAGATGGATCGTAAATTGACCATAACTTTTGATCCGGGTATCGTTATGGGGCGCACAACCTATCAATCTTTACTGAAACGGGCCATCCGAGGTGAACCGACCCACGAAGTGGGTCGCGTCTGTCCGTTTCGTCAGAAAACGCGCGCTTTCAGCTCAAAAACGAATTTTTAGGAAAATTTTACTATTTTTAGTAATTCCGAATTTTTAAAATATTTTTAGAGTTTTAGATTTTCTTTCCTTTTGGAAATAACTTTTAGTTATATTAGGACTCTTCTAGAGAAATTTTATTTGCAATTTTTATTTTTAGAAACTAGGCCTTAGAAGAGTTTTATTAGAATTAGGATTTTTATTAGAGTTAGAATTTTGCTATTTTTGGTAATTACGAATTTTAGTTTATTTTTTTCTTTATTAATGGTGTAAAGAGACGCATTAGAGGATGATCAATTATGAATTAAGCTATTTCGAATTTATTTAGAATTTATTTCTATTTTCTACTCTCTTTTCTCGTGGATTCGAGAAGTCTCTGTGAGGAGTCCAGAGAAGTTCCGTGGATTCGGAATAGTTATCCTCTTGAGGAAGACGGTGCTCGACCTCACGTCCTCCCCTGCGTCAGATGGCCAAACCAACTTGGACCCAACCTACTTTGGGCTGGTTCGGTCTGAACCCACACACCCTTGGGTGGGCTTGTGCATGACTTTTAAGCCCAATTACTAATTGGGTGGCAACAGTATGAGTATTCTTAAAAGCCCAACCGGTTGGTCAATCTAGCCCATGGTTAAAAGATTGCCCAAGTCAGTTCTGGGTTGGGCTTGGCTCATCACCAGATCAGGTCTGACCCAGTCAGAGACGACTCAGACAAGTTTCATCAGTAACCATGACCTGGCCTGACTTGTTTAATACAGTTGACTACTTAGCTTGAGCATTTCGCAGCTGGGCTTCAACCCAAGTCCTTAGTTCACCCATGGGGCTTAAAAATGGTTCGACTGGGCCCGATGCAACCCCGTGGGTCTGGGTCTTATTTCAAGCCCAATAATAAATTGCATGGGCCCAAATATCGGTGTTCTAAATCTTGAAGCACATGTGATCCAAGCTGTACATGAGTCAAGTTAGTTCAGTCAGCTCGCTCGACTTGATTTGGAAAAGCTCAAATTGCCTCGGCTCAAAATTGGATTTGAACGGAAACAAGTTGGTTTTTAGAGCTTGAAAAAATTCAAGCCAAGTCAGAGCTTGCCTGAGTTCAACTCGTCTCGGATTGAACCTCAACTTGAATCCACTCGGATTGAATCGGCTCAGTGACTCTTATTTTGATATTTATGTTGCTTGCCCAGTGTTTGATGAAATGACTCAATGCAGTGTTTTTTCAGGTGCATATACATTCTCTGCGGGATCGATTAGTAGTGAGGAATGAATGGATACAAAATAAATCACTAAAAAGAAAAACTTCACATTATAGATCTGTCCACAAATCGTGTTTTTGATGTTGCTCGCGAGTGTTTGGTGAAATACATGTAAAATATTGTTACTGTTTTACATTCTTTGAAATATTGAAGATATACTTTGTGTTTTCAAAAATATTGCACCGGGTCGGACCGGCCTAGCCTAAACTGCTGATCGAATTGGGCCAAGCTGGGGTTAGCTACTGGCTGAGTCGAGCTGAGCCGTGCCATGCTAGGTAGACTCGTGTACAGGTCTGCGTGTGATGCATGCTAGATCCAGGCCGTTCATTGTGCGGTCCCATATCAGCTCTAGTTTGAACCGTTCTATAAACATTAGCTCAATATGTTGTCAACAGATGGACGGTTAAAATTTTTTTTTAAAAAAACTACAACTATCTATATTCAACTCATTTGGGACCTCCCAACCTGACATGATCCTCGGGAATAGTCCATCCGCGTTGGAACATATCAAACCAACGGCGTGGATTGTTCTGTTTTGGGCTTCTAATGAGTTGTACGTTTGATTTAAAAAATTACGTAAAATGTCAAATTGCATGCATGTAGAAATCCTGTATCTCAGCTATGCACATGGAATAGTTGTATGGAAATCCAGTCCGTCCAAATCTCTACTTCAAACATGGATGGACTATAACCCAAAAATTTGGACGCCTCACTAAGTTTCTCTTAACCATCCATTTGATAGCCTTTAATTGGATGGTTACGATTGCTTGATCAATGTGATTTTCGAGATGTGCTCCCATCCCCACAATTTGGATGATCTGTATACGTGTGCATCAGTGCCCACCATTTTTAAAATTGCGTTCGACCTTACCCGTATTGATGCGTACACATCTAAGCCGTACAATCCGGTGTATCCCACCATGTAGAAAAGAGAGGCCGAAATTAAGTGGATCGGAAACTCAGGTGGGCCACATCGTCCAAACATTAAAAAGCCCAAAATGTCAAAATTCAAGTGGAGTGGGCCTAGGTAAGTTTTAGATGCCCTAATCTTTCAGGCATCGCTGCAATCTTGTTGGACGCACCATGCCGGAAGCGGATTGGCTGGTGTACTACACACCACCGATCTGGCAGGTGTGTTGACGTCACCAAGTTCTGTGGGTCCCATCATGAGGTATGTGTTTTATCCAAACCGTCCGTCCATTTGGTGAAATCGTTGTAAATCTTTAGCCTAAAAATAAGACAGATCGAAAGATCAAGTGGACGGTGAGAATCATCGTCCCCACTTCTATTTGTGGTGTGGTCCACTTGAACTTTGGATATGAATCATTTTTGGGCTCATGCTCTAAAATGATCTGGGAAAATAGATGAACGATGTGGATATAATAAATACATCAGTGTGAGGTCCATGTTACTTAGATCTCCTTTGGACCGTTGGTACAACTCGGTCCAAATCAAACCTCAAGTGGGCCTGAAACATAATTTGAATATTACATGGAAGGCGTTCTCTCTATTGTGGCCCACCTGAGGTTTGATTTGGACCGAGTTTTGGGCTCAGGGCCCAACATCAGAGTTGCTCTGGAATATGGATGGACGTGATGTATGTGAAACAGACTTTAAGGTGGGTACCACATAGCCATCATCCAATCAGCCCTTTATTTCTTTATTTCTTTAGGGTGAGAAACATTACGATTTCAGTGCATCCATCCAACCAATAAATAAAAACGTCAACAACATTCATTATATAATATTAATCCAATCGTATACAACACTCACAAAACAATCATATATATATATATAACTAGATCGAAAACTTCTAATCCAGACCGTTCATTCCAAGCCTTTCGTTCCGGATCTTAATTCCCATGTACCTGCATCACCAACATCAGAGAGTCAAAAAAAACAAGGTGTGGTCATGATAAAGTGGGGCCCATGAACATAAAATGGTTGAGATAATGATTATGAAGAAATTACCTTCCAAGCATCATGACCGTTGCTTGTGGATTGGTCCCAGGTGAGTAAGTAAAAGTAGAGCCGTCGATCACTCTAAGACCGTCCACACCGAGTACCCGATAATCATGATCGACGACTTTGCCAACCTGGCACCCTCCATGGTAGTGCCATATGGTCATGACGGTATCCTTACAGTACTGTTCCAGCGACGTAGAATCATTGGCGTGTCTCGGCCGTAGATTCACCGGGAAATTAACGGTCATGTTGATGAGGGCCTTCAATGGGATGAATGGGTACCTGAAATTTGTGAACGGTTTGGATTGGATCACACGTTCGATCGTCTTGATGCCGTCCACGCACCTTTTTAGATCCAGTGGTTCTTTGAAGTAGTTGAAAGTGACTGAGGGGTTGTCGTTGGCGTTCCGATTTCTAAGCTCGAGATGGCCTGATGAAAGTGGGCCCATGATCTTCTCGATGATGAATCCGCCTCGGAAAGCGTCATCATCTAGGCCGTTCATTGCTTCCACGGCCCTGGCTATGGCATCTGCTGTCCTTTGTTTGGGTGGGACAGTTGAAAGCTGGCCAGTCTACAATAGACGATTATATCAGTATTAGAATTCATAGTCTTTCGATTTCACATCAGTGGGGTCCACTGTGATGTGTGTACCAGATCCACCCCTCCATACAGTGCGCCCTTCGATGTTAGACCGTTCGGATTAAAATCAACCCCATCAGAAACAGGGAACAGTTTGGAGGGGATCTCAACCATTAAAACCTCCCATAGCTTTTGTGGGGCCCAGCGTGTAGTGTTTATGTCATCCAATCCATTCATCAGATTACCCCGTGATGATGAAATGAAAACAAAAAACGTAAGGGCTTTCAAAAACACAGATGGGCCACATCGACTGGATTTAGATGTTTAGGCATGATTTTCAATATTCCATCTAGTGTGGCCCACATGACTGTCTGACGAGCCTGAATTTTGGGACCCACGATGAAAATGAGGCGATGCACCTGATGCATGGAACGGATTTAATGTTGGCCTCTCGTGGAAGTGTCAGCACTGTTATAATTCCCTATTCATAAATGCAAATGCACGTAGGTACATGTGTTTGCAGCGTGGTTGCATGTGTATGGCGTGCCATGATATGAACCGTCCATCCATCGCATGGGCTCACCCATTGTTTGGACACTGATCAACCTCAATGGGCCCAGCCTGGTCGAGTTCATTTCGCCCTCTGCGACTCAGGACCAGCATGTGTTGTGTGGGGTCCACATGCTAAATGTTCCATTGATTGGAACCGTTAGTTTCTGGATCCCAAGCTATACGAAACTGACGCCGATACCTACGATTGTGGGCCAGTACATGAATTAATAACATTGAAAAAAGAAAATTTTCAACGGATCACGTTAATCTCTAAAAATCAACGGTCGCGATCATCACTAAGTGTGCTCATGAGACCATAGCTTGTATATGGCAGCACCAAGCACATGAACGGTTCAAATCATTTACCAATCTCAAATTGTGGGCCCCAACTCCTTCTCAATGAATATGGGCCATTGCTAACATATGATCCTCTATTATCCATTCGTCCCACTAATTCAACGGTCGTGAATAACATTGTCAGATCAATGTAGTTTTTGGTCTATGGCCCATTCATAGACTGCCCCCCCTGAATGAACGGTCCAAATCATATCCACGCACACACATAAGTTGGGACCCGGGTCATTAGGTAACTGCCACACGTGCGTGTTTACACACACGTGTGCACCAAAGTAATGGAAGAAGTACCTGAGGTGAAAACATGCCGAAGTTTCTTTGAGGACCGTTGGAAGAAGGAGCAGAAGCGAAGTTAGAGCCGCTAGCGGCTTCGATGTAGCTTCCGAATCTGGTAATGCCTACAACTTGTATGAGAGAGATTTCAACGGGAGAAGGAGATGGGATGTAGATGGCATTCATGGGGTTATCAGACATGCCCTGGCCCACCATGGGCTGGTCTACTAGCACTTGGATGCCATGGGATCTGAGGTGGGCAGCTGGCCCAATACCGTTAAGCATCAACAGCTGTGGGCTGCCAATGGCACCAGCTGAGATGATGATCTCGTTCTTGGAGCCAGGCCTTAGGTAGGCCTTGTGCTTGATCCCAGCAGCATCCCTGAAGACTACACCATGTGCCACTGGCTTTGTTTTTCCTGTAAATAGGTTGAACAAGGCTCTTGTCAGTATTTCCATATATCCATCACCATCATGCTCTCTCACATTAGCATGCATGCATGTTGCCGATCTATGTCAGATGAAAATATGGCTGACACATACATAGACCCACATGAATGGTTGGACGTATAAGCTGTGCATGAATTGAATTAGCTCGGATAGCTCGCTCAACTCGACTCAGAAAAGCACGACTCGACTAGGCTCAAAATTGGAATCGAGCTCAGTTGAGCTGATTTTTTGAACTTGAAAAAAATTCGAGCTGAGTACAAGATAGACTGAACTCGACTCGACTCGACGCAGCTCGGAACTTGACTCGGTTTGAATTGATTCAACTCGGATCAGGTTCACTCAGTATAAATATTTTGTATATATTTATATATTTAAATAAAATATATATTATATATTATTTATATTATAATATATATTACATATTATATATATTAAAAACTATAAAACTTAAATTGGAATACAGCTTATAGGCTCAAACTTGGCTTGAAAGATAGAGCTCAAGCCCGAATCAAACTTGGCTTGAGTTGGCCCAAGCTGCTGACTGAGCCAAGCTGAGCTGGGCCAAGCTCGACTCGGTTCAACTCGTTTACAGACCTGCGTATATGTATGTGTACGTAGGAAATGGTACTACTTCTCATGAGGTCGAGCTCTGTGTGCTCCACCATGATGTGCTATGGATATCCACACCATGCATTTGGTGGATCTAATCTAGGTTATGGGATGTGCAAAAAATCAGCCATATTTGGAACTCAGGTGCACCACAGCATCTGAAATCATGCCTGAAACATTTAAAAGAACTGGTGGGGCTCACCTGAGTTTTGGGATAGCCTAAAACTAGGTGTGACCCCTCATCCAAGTGGGACACACACAATTAATGGGCTAGATGTCTAAACCATATCTCACTGGACCCTATATACAATTATCAAGGGTTCAATGGGTGGGCATCCACTCTCCACTACTATCTATGGTGTGGCCCACCTAAGTCATGGATGGGCCTATTTTTAGGCCTATGGGTCACCATAAAAGGGTGCATATGATAAATGGAATGTGTGTGTACTAAGTAGCCATTCCTCTCAGAGCCCTTGTAGAAGAAGCTTATTGTACAAGTGACGGGCGTGGCCCACTAAGATGTGTGGTGTGGCATCCAACCTGTGCAGATAGAAGAGCCAATGCTACAAAAAGTAGGCCCAGGTCCAACCTTTATGTGAGTGACCACGTGAATCTTAAAGGTTTCTGTTGTCCATCACTTTCTTTGGTGGGCCATGCTATCTAACTCACTTTACGTCAGCCCTTCCACGGTGATGAGATGCTCAGGAATCAGGCATGAATCAGGCATGTACGAATATTGGGTGAGCCAGATTATAGAAAACTACATGCAACCCTTTCAAAAAGCTCCAAATTCACGTGGTGGAGGATGGAAGCTTCCCATGAGGTTGAGCTCTGCGTGCCCCACCATAATGTGTGATGGACATCCACACCATGCATTTACTAGATCCACTCTAGGTTATGCAATCTGCAAAATTTCAGCCATATTCAGAACTTAAGTGGACCACACCATCCGAAATAATGCCTAAAACACCTAAAAGCACTTGTGGGGCCCACCTGATTTTTGGAATGACTTAGAATTTGGTGGGAGCCCTCATCCAAGTGAAACACACATAATGGATGGGATGAATGTATAAACCACATCTCACTGGGCTCTGTATACAATTAGGAAGTTTTCAATGAGTGGGCATCTACTGTCTACTTTTATATGTGGTGTGCCCACCTAAGTCATGGATTAGCCTATTTTTAGGCCCATGGCTCACCATAAAAGGGTGCAGCTGATTAATGAGATGTGTGTACTAAATGGCCATCCCTTTCTAAGTCCTTGCAGGATAAGCTTATTCTACAAGCGTTGGGCGTGGCCTATCAACCCGTGCATATGCAAGAGCCCACTCGCGCGAGTTGGATGCCACAAAAAGTAGGCCCACGTCCAAACTTCATGCAAATGATCACGTGAATCTGGAGGGTTTTTAGATGGTAGTCCATCATTTTCTTTGGTGGGCTCCATGTTATCTAACCCACGTTACATCAGCCATTTCATGGTGATGAGATGTCTGAAAATCAGCCTGTAGAATATTAGGTGAGCCAGATCACAGAAAACGATAGACAACCTTCAAAAAGCTCTAAATTCACGTGATGGTCTGCATGATAATGAAGCTTGGAACATTCAACTTTCATGATGGGGAGAACGGATTGGTTAGTGGTCGGTGCTATGTCGGCCCCACCATGATGTATGTGTTTCATCCATGCTGTCCATCTATTTTTCTAGATCATTTTATAGTATGAGCTGAAAAATGAGATATATCCCAATCTCAAGTAGACCACATTAAAGGAAACAGTGTTGATTGAACGTCGACCATTAAAAACTTTTCGTGGGCCGTAAAAGTTTTATATCAAGCTGATCTTTGTTTTTTCCCTTCATCTAGGTCTGTATGACCTAATCAACAGATTAGATGTCAAATAAACAGTACACTGGCCGGCCTTAGGAGGATTTTAATGGTGGATATCCAATCACTATTGTTTTCCTGTGGTGTGGTCTATCTGAGATTTATATCCCTCCCATTTTTGGTATCAAGCCCTAAAATCATCTGTAAAAATGGATGTACGGCATGGATAAAATACATACTTTATAGCGGGGCCCACAGAGCACCGATAGTAGCCAATCCGTTTCGGTGGTGGGTGATTTTGAAGGACAGATTAACTGTCCAAGTGCAAAAAATAAAAATAAATAAATAATCTAGGACCACTTGCACAGCAACGGACCTCCCTGTGTTTGTGGGTCTGGGCCACTCAATGGTTAGCCCAACTAGAAAAGAAAAATCAGCCGAGTCTGATCATCAGGTGGGCCACTGTCGAATAAAAAATAACTGCTAACAGTCCACATTTGATGAATTATCATGTGTGGTCCACCTTACAATCACCACACAGACTAATTCACGATCTGACCCACCTAATGAACAGCCCAGATCACAAAATCAGCATGCATCATAAATACTCATTACCTTTCGTCCTAAACATGACCCTATGCACAGTCGCACGTAGAAGAACAGTAAGGCCTGTGGGGTTTGCATACTCAAGCAAATCAGCCGCCGTATGCCGATGTCCATCACGATCGAAGATAGTCCCACCAACCTTCGTCCCATACAAATGATCATACGTGAATCCGTTATTAGGCAACACCCCTACTTCAAGCAGCCCATCTCGCACCGCTGTCTGCCACTGTAGCATCGGTGGCTCGAACGCTACCAGCTTCTCGACCCACTGATAGGATTCGATAGCCAAGCTCTCATTCCACCCCGCCGACCGTACATACTCCATGGCCGCACGTGTGTAGAAACCAGCATTCAAACAGCTCCCGCCGCCTAAAACTCTTGCACGTGCGTTGATGACGCCGTCTTCGGAAATGAACCGTTGGGAGGCTGACGTGGGTGAGAGATCGCCGAGGGTGTCGGCGAAGGAGGCTAGGTTGGTGATGTTGGGATTGCCGTAGGGAGAGCCACCTCTCTCTAAGAGCAATACATTGAAATTCTGTGAGAGTGTAGCTGCAAGAGGGCACCCTGCGGTGCCACCACCTATGATGATGTAATCGTAGTATGAAATGGACGGTGCTGATGTTGCTTCATGGACGAACGTGTAGTTCGGAGCTGCAGGAATAACAGGGCCAATGAGATTTTCTCCAAAGATTAGGGTCCGATGGACCCGACCCGATTTTATGGACCCAGGTGGTATTTGGAGCTAGTTAAAATGGGTCTAGTTGGGTTTTGGCTTATTAAACCATATGCACGTGTGAGAGGTCATTTATACACCACACACGTGTAAAGTTGCATATGAATGTGCACAATCTATACATACCCTTATTTGACCTGAGCCAATTTGAAAATAAGACCTGACCCGACCAAACAAGGTATGGGTAGGGGTATACACGGGTCGGGCCGAGTTCGAGCCAGTTTCGAACCTTCGAGTTCGGGCCAGTTTCGAACCTTACAGCAAATTCATGGGAAGGGCTTTGGCAGGTAACCCGCATATCATTACAAGGCCCTCGATCAACGGTTTAGATAGTTGAACTATAGACTCCACAAAAAATCTAACTAGTCAGGACATTTACATACATTTACATACATTTGACAAAGCATAAAATAAAATATTTTATACAAATTAAATATAGTCATACACGAGTCGGGCCGGGCCGGGTCGGGTCGGGCCGAACTGGGAGGTCTCCGAACTCGGCTTGAACTCACTTTCGGGCCTAGAAAATTGGCCCGTCCTGACCCGAACTCAATTCCGGATCAGGCCGAGTCGAACTTTTTCGGGCCGGGTCGAGCGATCTAACCGGACTAGCCCAGTTTGTGTACACCCCTAGGTATGGGTAATCCTAAGAGCAGACCCAAAAGGACATACATTGGCTAGTGAACCTGCCACCAGCCAATGGCTAATGGTCGTTGCTCTGTGGGCGCCACCATGATGTATGTGCTTCATCCAAGCTGTTCATCCATTTTTCCATATCATTTTATGGTATGAGCCCAAAAGTGAGTTAGATCAACATCTCAAGTAGACCACGTCACGGGAAACAATGTTGATTGAATGCTCGCCATTAAAAGCTTCTAGCTACAGAAGTCTTAGATCAAGCTGGTATTTGTTTTTTCCCTTTATCTAGGTCTGTATGACCTAGTCAACGGGTTGGATGTCAAATAAGCATTATAATGGGCCCTAGGAGATTTTTAATGGTGGACATTCAATCACTACTGTTTTTCTATGGTATGGTTCACCTGAGATTTAGATCTGCCTTATTTTTGGGTTCAAAACCCAAAATGATTTGGGAAAATGGACGGACAGCTTGGATAAAACTTCTGTGGCCCTTAGAAAGGTTTCAACGGTGAGAGTCATTATCACTGCAGATTTCTTTGATGTGGTCCACTGGAGGTGTGGATCTGCTTAATGTTTTATCATAAAACTTAAAATGGTCTGAAAAAAGCGATAAACGGCGTGGATACTTACATTACTTTGGGCCCCACAGAGCCCTGCCCGGACGGATCACCGTCCGGGCGGGGGTAGGACGCAATCCGCGTCCTGAGAGATGGGACTTAAGGACCATTCGCTACGATTGGTAAGCAGTGGAGTTTTCCACCATTTCTTCAATGTGGCATGCACGGTCAATCAAGACGGTCCAATTTGGGGAGTCTGATTGTGGAAGGATCATATCTGTACGTATGAACGTAATATTCGGTTTGTAACCATCGAATGGGCCGTTGAAATGAAAATGATCAGCAGTCCAAACTGAGTGGCTAATGGTAGACGGTTAGGATCTTCCAATCAGTTTGATTTCTTATGGGATATGCGCTGTAGGATATGTGACCACAATTTGGATGGTCTTCGTTGACCCACAAGTACGGCGTTGGGAACTTCCACACTCGTGTGGGAGACTTTCACGCTGGCACGTGGGCTTATGCCTTAATGCGACACGTGCGAGTTCTGAGCTTTACCGCATTTCACACCTCAGGTGGACCACAGCACATTAAAACAAATAAATGCTTAGAAAAAATAAATCTTAACCGCTGTATCTGATTTTTAGGCAGAGCATTATTTCCAAAGTCATGGAAAGATCAGATCTCACACACGTGTTTCACATTTGCACGTGTGGCCGCTTGTGAAAGGAAGGGCCTGGGCTATGGGTTTTTTGGTTGTGAAAAGACAATTTTACCCTGCACTAGTGCAAAAATGTCGGAAGCGGATTGCGTAGTGAGTAACTACGCTCAGCGTACTGAGTAAAATCTGTGAGGTCCACCATGATTTATGTAACTGATCCGCTCCGTTCATCACTTTTATCAGATAATTTTAGGGATTAATGTAAAAAATGAAGCATATAAAATATTCAAATGGACCACACCACATGATAAAGTTGAATTGAACGTCTACCGTTGAAAAATTCTTGAGGAAAATATATTTGTGTTTTCCCTTCATCTTTATTTGTGTTTTCCCTTCATCTATGTCTGTATGATCTTTATGAAAGGTTGGATGACAAGTAAACATCGCTGTGGGGCCTAGAAAGGTTTCAACGGTGGAAATCATTATCCTTACTGTTTCCTGTGGTATGATCCACTTGATCTTTGGATATGCTTCAATTTTGAGTTCACCCCTTAAAATAGATGAAAAAATGGATGGACGGTGAAGATAGAAAACATATATTCAAGGTGGGCCTAACTGATTTTACTCAGTACGATAAGAGCGTACTGAGTAACTCAGTACGCAATCCGATTTAAAAAATGTCCAGAACTACGTAAAAAACAATAGTGGCAAAATAGGAATTTACTTAAACTCAAAGCGTAAATCTAGAAATCTTCATTCCATAGGCAAGATCCTGTGTATAGAAAGCGGATTGCGTACTGAGTAATTCCGTGTTGCCCACCATGGAAATATACGTCTTATCCATGCCGTCCATTCATTTTTATAGATCATTTTAGATCACGATCAGAAAATTGAAGCAGATCCATATCTCAAGTGGACCACACCACAGGAAACAGTGGGAATAATGAAGTCCACCGTTGAAACCTTCCTAGGGCTCACAGTAATGTTTATTTTTCATCCAACCTGTTCATAAGATCACAAAGATATGGATGAAGGAAAAAAAATCAGCTTGATCTCAAACTTCTGTGGCCCCAAGAATTTTTCAACGGTTGTTGTTCAAGTCACACTATTTCCTGTCGTGTGGTCCACTTGAGATTTAGATATTGTTCAATTTAGAATTCAAATACTACAATTATCTGGTAAAACGGATGGACGGAGTGGATAAAATAAATAAATCACAGTGGGCCCCACAGATTTACTGAGTACGCTATCCGCTTCCCTGTGCATGAGCTAAGAAATGGAACCTAAGCTTTTTTTTTTTAATGACAATTTTGCCCCTGAACAAAAGGGTAAATCTGTCATATAATACTTGCTAAAGTCCGATTCGAATGGGAAGAGATTGTGCGAGCTCTGTTTGCAAGCAGAGCCTACGCGCACACTTCTCCTACCATCCAACAACCGTAGGCGTGAATTTCAACACACGTTTCGGAAATGACTTATGAAAGTACGAATTTCGAAGTGCGCATGGATTCCCGCCAACCGTGAATTGAACGGTTGCTTGACTTGGGAAGAAGAATGTTATACCAAAAGAGAAAAACCAAGGAAATTACTATTACCTCGTTCAGAGTAACAGAAGCCATGAAAGCAGAGAATACCAGCAAGAGCAGCTAAAATCAAATTCGACCATCCAAACGCCATCCTTTCTGACCGAGAAATGAATAGAATATCAAAGGGTAGAGATTTCACGATTTGGGTTTTGAAGATGAGTCCGATGACTCCTTATATAGCCAAAAATCCCAACGATTTGGACCGCAATTCGTTGCTACGATGCAAAGATCCCCTGTTTGGTTTGTCGCCGATAAAAACCGTTTACTAAAGAATATCAAAACACCCCCATAAAAAGATTTTAGCCCTGAAAGATTGTCGACACGAACAATGCATGAGAGAGAGAGAGAGAGAGAGAGAGCTCTGTCCGACAAGGTCGATGCAGGCAGACAATATCGCACTGTGGTTTCTTACATTGCAGAATTTATAGAAGGGTTCTGTTTAGCTACTCGCGCGAGTAGTATCATGCTAGACTTTTGAATCTATCAGCTGGGGCATACTTTCTGTGTGTCCCAGCTATGATCAGAACCTTCAGATCATCAGTTGGGGAGCACGTGTGTACCACGTGTGGATTATCAATGCATGTTTTTAAGGAGTACGGCTTCCGTGGATAGTCGGATACGGCGAGGTGGGAGGATGCCTGACTGTGGGGTGCACCGTGATGTATGTGAGTTACATCCAACCCGTCCATCTGTTTTAAAACTCATTTTCGTGTAGGTGACCAAAATGAATCAGATCAAGGTCTAAGGTGGACTACACCACAGGAAACAGTGGTGATTTAATATTAAAAGCTTCTTGTGGGTCACGAAAGTTTTCAATCAAGGTGATATTTGTGTGGTCTCTTCATCAATGTCTTTTTGACCTTATCAATAGGTTGGATGGAAAATAAACATTCCTGTGGCTACCAAGATGCTTTTAATGATGAGTATTCAATCACCACTGTTTCCTCTAGCGTGGTCCAACTAAGATTTATATTTACTTTATTTTCCGTATCCTGAAATAAAATGTGCTTTAAAAACGGATGGACGGAGTGGATGTACGTAAAATACATCATGGTGGGCCCCACAGTCAGGAATCGACCAAAGCCGCACCCTTTTTTTTACGAGGCGGGATATACTACAAAGCTTTGTTTGGTCTAACATACAATGTGATTTGTGTGGTCTACCGTAATGTTTTACTGACATCCAATCCGTCCATTATGTGGGACCCCTTATTTAATCGTTGTAGATAAAATTCAGACCGGTCAAATTTTCATTTTGGCCGCACCATGTAAAATCATGCCTAAAATCTCTAAATCAGGTCAGGTGTAGCCCACCGGAAATTTTGAATGGCCTAATTTTTGGGTGTCATCACTATCGTAGTGATGTGCATCTTATGAATGGATTTGATGGAATATAGAAAACACTACGGGCCGGTACAAAATCTGAAAGTTTTTAACGGTGGGCATCCCATCCCAGCTGTTCTTTCTGGTGTGGGCCACCTGAGATTAGGATCAGGAACGTTTTTGGCGACAAGGAGAAAATGAGAGATTACATGATGATGGATGGATTAGACGTCATGAAAACAGCACGATCGGGTCCACACATCCAGACCTCGGTTAAGGTTCTACCTAAAACGGCCCGCAGTGTATCCGACTACTTTTGTCCGGGCACAGGAAGTTCCTGTAGATTTGGAAGCTGTGTAGGGCCCACAAAGATTCCCGTGACAAATCTTCTCCATCCATCAATTTTAAAAGTTCATAATAAGACAGGATTCTAGAAATCAGGCATATCCAAGACTTACCTAGGCCACACCACATCAAAAGGTGTGAACGAAAGAGTCCACTGTCGAAACCTTCCTGGAGCCAACCATGATGTTTATATGCTATCCAAACCGTTCATAGTGTTATTAATACTCATATAAACAGTAGGCATGAGTATCATCTTGATAATAATTAAAAAAAAAACCTTCTGTGGTCCTCACAAAGTTTCCAATGGTGGACGTTCAATCCTTATGTTTCGTTGAGTGTGCCCCAAAGAGTTTTTGATTTTCAAAATCCTGTCATATTGCTGTCTTGTAAACTGATGAACGGAGTAGATTTGTCACAGGAATATCTGTGGCCCCCAACAGCTTCCAACTAACTTCCTGTGCTGCGTCCTTTTTTACGCAACTGTGGCCTATTATTAAGGGATGCCCACGCGGTACTTGTTCACTGGCTGAAGGAAGCGCTGCTGGACACAATATACGTCCGTCCGTGAAATGCATCTTCAAAGGCCAGCATTTATTGGTTGATTACCAAACGAGGAGGGCAGTTGGATATTTAATTTAGCCAGCACGGACGGGTGCGATTTACCTGCCACTCTTCCGTCGAAAGCTACGTACCGCCACTTTCATGTTTCTGAGACATCTATCTGTCTGTTTATCATTTTTGTCAGCTCATATTAAGACGTTAGATAAAAAATGAGGGAGATCTTAAACTCATGTGGGCCACGCAATTAAAAACAGTGGGGATTGAATGTACACCGTTGAAATATTCGTACGGTTATAAAAGTTTTGTACCCGGCTAACATATAGTTTTAAAAAATTTATTTTCAGTACATTCTTGTGGTACTGACCTTACGAAGGGTTTGGATGGCACGTAAACATCAAGGTGGACCTGGGAGGGCTTCGACGGTGGACGTTTCCCTCCAATTTTCTTTCTTTCTTTTATATATATTATATATATATATATATATATATTATATATATATATATATATATATCCGCATGGTACCCTTGAGTTTCGGATCCACCTACTTTTGAGCTCACCTTCTTGAGAGCGGATTAGGCAAGACCCCGGTCTCACCCAAAACGGTGCAGCACAGTTACTTTGGGGCCTACCTTGATGTATGTATTATGTATCCACGCCGTCCATCCGTTTTTCCATATCATTTTAGTGCATAAAAAAAATTAAGTAAATAAAATTATCAGGTGGACCATTCCATAAGAAATAGTGGTGATTGACCATTAATGGGCCATGAAAGTTTTGGGTCAAGCTGATATTTGTTTTTTTTTTTTCGCTTCATCCAGTGTTATGTGACCTTATCAACTGATTGGATGGTAAAAAACGCTAATATAGCATTAAGGTGTGCCCTAAGAAGTTTTTAATGGCAGGACGGTCAATCACCACTGTTTCTTATGGTATGGTCCACCTGATAATTGGATCTGCTTCATTTTTGGGATAATGCCCTAAAATGGTGTGGAAAAACGGATGGACGGCGTGGATACTTAATTCATACATCAAGGTGGGCCTCACTGTAACCCCACGGGTTTTGGGTGAGGCCGGGATCTCACCTAATCGGCTCCCCACGTCTTACATGAGCTGTAAAAACGGATGTACGAGATGGACCTCTCACAGAGCTTCCAACCGCAGGCTGAAGGAATTGTCCAGTCTGCCGCGGCCCACTCAGGCTCACTTGCTGAGTGGTCTTGTGATCAGAACCGTCCAGGTTGTGGAATCTATGTTGTGGGCTCAACTTGAGGAAGATTAACCTGAAAGGATGGGATGATTGTGATCATCAGATCACGATCTGTAGATGATTTAGAAAAATGAAAAGAAAGTTTCCAGTGGCTAGCATTAACTTTAAAACTCAGAGGCTAGGATCACCACTAAAGCATTATTGGATAATAGTTTAGTCATGATAGTAATGAGAATATGGACGGTTTAAAATCATTGGACCATCTCATACGGCGACAGACGCTCGATCCTCAGTCGCAACGTAGGCAAAACGAACAAGAAGCTAGCATTGCCCTCTGTTTCTCGTGGCCGTGGAAAACGGGAGTCAGATTTACGGAAACGGATTGGCTACTCCCCCTGCCACCAGCCATTCGCTGGTGGTCGGTGCTCTGTGGACCCTACCATGATTTATATTTTTCATCCATGCCATCCATCCGTTTTTCTAGATCATTTGTTTTGGACCACGCTGATATTTGTTTTTTCCCTTCATCTGGGTCTATATGACCTATCTCAATTGGACCACATTACAGAAACAGCGTTGAATGAACGTCGACCATTAAAAACTTTTTAGGGGCCATAAAGGTTTTGGATCACACTGATATTTGTTTTTTCCCTTCAACTGGGTCTGTATGACCTAATCAACATATCGGATGTCAAATAAACAGTACAGTGGGCCGTAGGAGCATTTAAATGGTGGATATCCAATCACTATTGTTTTCCTGTGGTGTGGTCCAAATGAGGTTTATATCCTTCTCATTTTCGGGTAAAAGCCGTAAAATGATCTATAAAAAGGGATGAACGGAATGGATGAAATACATACATCATGGTGGGGTCCACAGAGCACCGAACATCAGCCACGGGGATGGTGGCAGGGGGAGTAGCCAATCCGTTTCCCAGATTTGCGTGTTGCCCGGGTAACACGTTAACAGGTATTGCCCCTTTCCCTTCATATAGGTCTATGTGACCTTATGAACCGGTTGGATGGCATTTAACGATCAAGGCGTGCCGTAGGAAGGTTTCAACGGTGGTTGTCATTATCACCACCGTCTACTGTGGTGTGGTTTACTTGATCCTTTGATTTGACTCATTTTGGGACTCATACCCTTTTTTTTTTTAAAAATTATTTTTATTATTATTATTTTTTTTAAAACACACGTACACACACCCCCACACACTCACGCTAGTGGAATTTCACCCTAAAATGATATGGAAAAATGGATAGACGGTTTGGATAAAATCGATCCATATTTCAAGGTGGACCCTCAGTGCCCCTGTACATTCCTAGTGAGGGACAGGGCAGGCAGTACCCAATCAGCGTCCCATTTTTCTGGTCGGGTGTAACGCCCCGAAAAATTGGGGGTCGTGCATAGACTCGACTCCCGAGTTCCTAAGTGTCACTTATCATACATTTATGGTTTTTATGATTAATCAAATTTAACTGCGCAATTTGGAATTACCTGAGGCACGAAGCACAATCACACCAGTCTACTGAAATGAAGGATATCTCATATATATACAGGTCCAAAAATAATAAAGGGTAGCCTAAGGCGTTACCCAACAGAACAACAAAAGAAGGCTATGTCCAAAAAGAATAAAGCTGAGCCCGCGGCTCAGCAAATCCAAATCCAGCCCGATCAAGCCGATGGAGAGCCGCCCATCAGCTCAAATCTGATACTTTGATTGTCCGCCTGACCAAGGCAGACAACTCGTTGTATCCCTTCTGAATCCTGATGGATTCTGGTCTTCTGCTCGGTCAAAATAGTGAGTCCGTTGGTAGTCGCTCAGGATTAAGAATTGGGTCAAGCCGCGAATACTTCGCAAGTGTATAGTCCCGTAATTTCATAGTCCGATTAATTTAAATGTTTAAGGAATATCTCATATCATTGAAAAATTAAAATCTCTCATTTATTTATTTATTATTATTTTATTTTTTTTAGGTTGTCATTCGGGTCTTTGTCAAATGGAGTTCTCGTTTTAATTCATGTCCAAATTTGTGATTAATAAATCTTTCACTATGCCTATGGTTAAACGATTATCCCAGAAAAGTTTTTAAAGACACAAATTTGTATATGAATTACCATTTCAATCCTATGGCTAGTGGGTTAATCGCAGACTAAACTTTGGTTTCATAAATTTCAAGAATGAAGGAATAGTCGAGGTTCTAAGGTATTTGAGAGGTTTGGAGTGCGAATAACGCTAATAAGGACGCAGTAAGACAATCATACATACAAGCATTCACAAAGTGACAAGAAAATTCCAAAACAATCCATACATTCATATTGAATTCAAAATGCCATTAGTATGGCCAGTTATATCCTACAGTATGGATTTACATGTATTACTAGATACTCTAAACATAAAGAAAAAAAAAAAGCAGACAAATCAAGCAGGAGTTCTAACTGTCTTCAATACATGGTAGTAGTCCTAACTAACTATAAACAACTACTAATTTCCGTAAAGTTAAGCTATTATTCTTCTGGGTCGGACGAGGATGGGGGTGCCTCTTCCCCTTGAGGGAAAGGATCACCGGAATGACGAAGAAAGAGGTAACGGTTGCCAAGAATGCCATATCCCTTGGCTAGGATGGATTGGGTGTGAGAAGTATAGGTGGGTAGTTGGAGGGAAGATTTTTAGGGGGGTTTGAGAGTGAATGAGTGAATGGAGTGAGATTTGAGAATGAAGTGTGATGTTGGGTATTGGGAATGTATGTTGGAAATGGGTTGGGGTTGGGTATGAGAAAAATAAAAAATAAAAATGGGAGTTAGTTGGAGAGAGTAGGTTTGATGTTGGCTTTGTGAATGGGATTCTGTGGATGGACTTGAGAACGGGGTTGAGAAAAAGAAAATGGTTCCGAAAGGGTTTGGGAGGTGGTTTGAAGGTGAGGAAGGGAGATGGGGAGTTTTAGGAGGAGGAGATGGATTTTGAAGAGATGGGTTTGAGTATGGGAGAGTGAAGATGATGGAGTGGGGTAGAGGGAAATGAGCTCTATTTCTTGTAAAGTTTCTTGTGCTTTTGGTAACTAATTATTTTTAAAAATTTTTATAATATTTTATTATTGAGTTTAAAGACATCTCACAAAATTTCATCTCATTTGGAGTTGTAAATAAATTATTAAAATTCTAGGAGCAACAACTATCCGAAATTAAAAAATTTTAGACAGTTGACAGAACAGCTTAGTTTTAGCTATATTAAAATTTTTATTTTTTTATTTTTCTTATTTTTATATAAAACTAGACTCATTAAGCTTCAATCTGGCTTTTGAATCACCTAAATAGGATTTATATCGAAGGAGATATGAATTTGAAAGTTGACCCAAATTTGTAGGATTTTCGGCGCCGGGGATGGGCGCTGCGGCGCGGGGCTTTGGACAGCGGGCGCCGGCAGCGCCGGGGATGGGTGCTACGGCACCAGGGCTCTGGACAGCGGGCGCCGGCAGCGCCGGTCGAGCGCTGTGGCGCCGGTCCTCTGGAGGGTCGCCTTGCGATGACTACAACTCACACACCAAGATGAGTTACGTGATGTACCATATATGAATTTGGGGTAGGAGAAGCCGATCTACGCAATGAGCCTAGTGGTTTTGTGATATTCCTCCCGGTTAGTAGTCAAAACCTGATTTTTCCTACAGTTTCACTATTTTCAGTAAATTCTCATTCATCCCTACGTATTTATCCCTAAATGGATCAGAACTATTACGTTTGGCCCGGTATTAGCTCATTTGGTCTAGGACGATAGGTTCGTCTGCCTAATCTTTCAATTTCTGGTTCGCTCCTAACAATGTACTGAGGAGATTAAGGAACAGAGCGATGACAGGTGAAGATTTTAATGAGAAAGATGAGAGAGAGGAAATTTAGACTTTGGCCCGTTTGGCTAGTGGCATTAAGTGGTACCAAGGGGATTTAAGTGGTACCAAGGGGATTGCAATGTTAATTCCAACTCCAGATTGGGAGTGGCACGTCTGAAATGATCGTGGGATGGGATTTAAAATTTATTTCATAGGCTTTGCAAAGTGAACCTTGTGTTGGAAGATGTAATATGGGATTTCTAAATCCCATAATGATGAATTTCTAAGTATAATCTGAAAGAAAATCTTGGAATTTACCTTTAATTGCAAGCATTCCAAACAGGGTATTGTAAGACATGGGATACACTCGTTCCAGGGACGAGACTTTACACATGTATTTATCGTTACTCTCACAGTTCCATTTACCTTAATCTCACCTATTCTAGTTGGCCCAACAATCCCTTAGGGATTTGGTGGACTGGGTTAGCTAAATTTCCTAGTTAGAAGTTCCCAAATTCTTGTCTGGGAACGGGTCGAGGCACTACTCCCTCTTGCTACCGAACCCTAACACCTTGGAAGTCTCACCTTCTGTCTAAGACTGTCGGTTCAAGGACTGGGATGGTTCCTAGTATTTCGTGTTTTCTATTGCGTTTCTTTTTAAGTCAGCGGACGCGTTAGTGAGTTCATGACCCATGACCCAATGGATTCCAAACTATTGCTTTGATACCATCTGTAATGCCCCAAAAAATCGGGAGTCGTGCATAGACTCGACTCTCGAGTTCCCGAGTGTCACTTCTCATGCATTTATGGTTTTTATGATTAATCAAATTTAACTGCGCAATTTAGAATTACCTGAGGCATGAAGCACAATCACACCAGTCTACTGAAATGAAGGATATCTCACATATATACAGGTCCAAAAATAATAAAGGGTCGCCCAAGGCGTTGCCCAACAGAACAACAAAAGAAGGCTATGTCCAAAAAGAATAAAGCTGAGCCCGCGGCTTAGCAAATCCAAATCCAGCCCGATCAAGCCGATGGAGAGCCGCCCATCAGCTGCAAGTAGGAGAGCCCGTCCTCCTCGTCCAAGCTCGCCTCGCCAGGCTCCTCATGCCCTGAGTCACCTGCATCTATGAATGGGTCTGGTTGGTGTTTTAAAACACCGTCCCAGAGTGGGAGTGAGTGATCAACTCAGTGTGAACTATTGGTTTCAAGTTACAACAGACATCAATTGTAATATGAACTTAATGAAAAACAGACAATCATCAACACCTAATAACTTTTATTTAAAATGCATGCATGCGGGATGATATAATGCATGCCCTCGCCACAACACTCTCTCAAGCGACTCCATCTAACGATCGCATATGACAACACTCCCTCAGAGCGACCTCGACTTTCGAGTCGCCACCCTAACTAATGCGTGCAATGCGATCATGTTAGCCGAATTATTAGTTAAGTCCATTCATCCGGCAGGTTGGGGATTCTGATTCACCCTACGTATCAATGCCCTAAGCTGGTTGCGAGGCCAAGACCCCATCAACGTGTGAGGCCGAGACCTCGCGGTCCGTGATCCCGTCGGGTTCCTCATCCCCGACACCAAGCACATGAGGAGTGCCGAAAGGAAGGAATTGCTCGCGGTCACTACGAGGAGGCGCGGTACCCCCAGTGTAGGCCGACAGCTCGGACATAGTGTCCCATTCCACCATGCCCGGCTCACGAGGCTGCATGTGGACCAGTTTCAAGTGAATTTTTGATGGGCTACAAGGTTGTAGGGTGATTCAGGTTCCATACATATGTGAGCAAACATGGTTAACATATAGGGTTGGTCAGACAGTAGGCTAGATCGCACGAGTCAAGCGAGCGTGAGACGAGTGACCTCGGGCACAAAAGACCCATGTAATCGAACTATAACCACCCGAACACACCCGCCCAAACCCAAGGGTTTAGCCTGAGGGTAGTCCCACCAATGGGACAACCATCTCTCCTCATGATTCCTGACCAACCAAATAGGATGAAGGTTATTCATAACAAGCCAACTATACAGATTCTCAACTAGCGTAACAACCACATGTTCTCATGCATTTCAAACATACATATGAATACTCCTACAAGCAACCAAGCATTATCAAGAATAAAATGCATGTGAGTGTGTGGGTTAGTGAGGAAGTTGAGTACTTCCTCCATATTACAAAATCATACGAAAAGAATAATGACATCCTACGTACTATAAGCAACAAAACATGGAAAATCAATCAAGCATGAGCATGTGATCATCCATACACAAACCATGTAAGAAACAAGATCCAAATTATGAAAGAATCAAGCAAGCATGTCAATACAATCCAATAGCTACAATTTCTAGGGTCTCTTTAGACGTTCAAACACAACATCCAAGCAATCAAAATCATTAAGCTCATGCTAAAATTGGTGCTAGGCCACCTAAGAACAATAATCCGCACCTTCGGATTCGTTGAAGGCTCGGGAACGCCCTAAGAGGGTGGATTTCGGGGGTTGATCGGTTGGAATCCCTAAAGCAACATTTGCATGTTAGAATCTCAAGCAAAACCCTTCTTATCATAAGGTTTCAAGGAGAATGAGTGTTGGATCTTACCTAGGCGATCAACGAAATGAAAAGGGTGGTTGCGGATGAGATTTCTTCTTGGAGATGAGGTAGGGAGATTGAGGTTTGATTTTCGTGGGCCCCACCTCGATTTAGGGTCCACTATAGCTCTCCTTGGTCGTTGGATAATGTGGTGGCTATGAGGGAGATATTTGTTGTTGGGAGATGGAGAAGTTATAAGGAAGAGAGATGGGTTGTAGGGGAATTGAGGATTTATGAGGGAGAGAGGTTTGGTGGTGGGAGATTTGGGGAAGTTTGAGGGAGAGGAGGAAGAAGTTGTTGTTGGAGAATGGAGTTATGAAAGAGAGCTAGGGTTTATTCCCTAGAGTTGGCTCCCTTGGCCTTATGTTTCCAAGCTTTCCCAAAATAACCCTATAGGACACCCTATTTGATGCTGAGGCGGCCCTATCACCCCTCCGGCCACCAAATTCGGGGTGTAGGTGTCTCATGTCCCGATAAGGGGCCATGCAAAATCTGAGATCAAACGGATGAACGGATATATGATCTGAGTAAGCATTTCCGACCTTTAAGTGGCCCTGTGGGGCCCATTTCGGTGATTGGAACGGTTTTGGTGGCCCTCTGGCCATGAAATTTATAGGATAAGTGCTTCATGGCCCGATGAAGGGCCATAAAAAAATTTTAGGGACGATCAGATATGGGGTTTGGGGGTCCGCATTTTGCGATCAACGGTCACCGCTCCAAGATCGGGTCCCAGATTTGGTGGACGGGCGTAGAAAAATACATTAGACCCTCACCGTAAACGTAGAAGAGATCCGATGGTTGGAAAACCCAGAGTCTCAATTCTATTTCCAAGTGTTAAATTCCAATGCTGGCATTGGCGGGGCGCATTGGGCAAGCGCCAGATGGCACTTCTATGTGTCCACTGGGTTCGCGGCCCGCGATGGACCACAAGCCTAGTGAGCCCAAAGGTCTTCCCAAGTTTTAGATTTTTCTGACCATTCTCGGTTGCTGTAAGGCCCGCACGACCCGTCTTTAAGTGTAAACAGCCATCTGGCTTGGCGGCCCGCACTAGGCCCTATCACGGCCTGTCTGGTCTATTAAATTGGGTTAATCTTTGATTAATTAACTCGTGTATGAGCTAATGTTGAGTGCTAATGGTCAGTATGTGATAATAAAAGTTAATTAAAAAAATTCAATGATTTTGAAAATCCAAAACAGTGAAAATTCGGGATGTTACACCGGGAGACTCGCCCATTGTCAGACTTACGTGTGGCCCACTGTAACATCCTGGATTTTCACTATTTTGGATTTCCAAAAATCCTTGAATTTTTATTTTTATTTTTATTTATTAATTAACTTATAATATCACTTAACGACCATTAGCACTCAATGATAATTTGAACATGGATGGAACCAGTAAAGAACCGCACCAGTCCGTTTAATCAATCGTAGGAAGCCAACAAATCCACCCGAATCTTGGCTAATAGACCAAATGAACCCTGTTACTCTTATTGCCTAAAATCGACGGTTTAAAATAATCATGACCAAATCTCTACTTTCACTAGTTATAAATAGGCCACACTATGAACATAGTTAATCCAAATCCTAATCAGTGCCCACGAGAAATCTCACTACCAAATTCATTTCAGAAATGTCCCGATTTTCCAAACAAGCTCTAGACCGCTCATTGGTGGGCCACTAGTTCCAAAATTATAGAGTAATGTCCGTCTTACTGGGCTCGACGTCCATCGCGGGAGTCAGACCTGGGTAGTATCTAGAACCGCTCAACTTGAGCCAAAGGACGAGTGCATGAGAAGTGCAAATATCCTAAAGAAATGAGCTGAAACTTAAGTGAATTGAGTTGTCTACTCTTATGCAAAGTTGAGAATTTCAGACCGTCGGTTTGCGACCAAACTTCACTCATGGAGTAAGGATATTTCTCTGCTCATATCCGTATAGCTGCGGCCCCGATCGACTATCGGTGACCGTTGAACAAACTTTTAATTATATCTGTCGATTGGCTCGTCCAAATGGCAGGCTGATTGTTTCTGTGCGTAGATCATCATTAGGGTCAACTGTAACGTCCTGAATTTTCACTGTTTTGGATTTCCAAAAATCCTTAAAATTTTATTTATTTATTTAATTTATAATATCATTTAATGACCACTAGCACTCAATGTTAGTTTATTCAGGAGTGGAACTAGTAAAGAACCGCACAAGTCCGTTTAATCAACCGTAGGAAGCTGACGAATTCGACCGATCATTTAAACATCAAGTTTAACCCCATGATTTACTCATGTAGGGCCCAAATCTAACCGACCATTCGCTAACTAATCAGGACAAGCATATCTAAATTAAAGATCTAACCGAAGCCGAGTCAGATAAGGCCCGGATCTTAAATACTAGACCAAATCAACCCTGTTACTCTTTTAGCCTAAAACTGACGGTTTAGAGTAATCATGACCAAATCTCCACTTTCACTAGTTATAAATAGGTCACACTATGAACATAGTTAATCCAAACCCTGATCATTGCCCACGAGAAATCTCATTACCAAATTCATTCCAGAAATGCTCCGATTTTTCGAACAAGCTCTAGACCGCTCGTTGGTGGGCCACTAGTCCCAAAATTATAGAGTAATGTTCGTCTTATTGGGCTCGACGTCCATCGTGAGAGTCGGACCTGGGTGCTGTCCAGAACCGCTCAACTTGAGCTAAAGGATGAGTGTATGAGAAGTGCAAATACTCTAAAAGTATGAACTGAAACTTAAGTGAATTGGGTCGTCCACTCTTATGCAAAGTTGAGGATTTTGGACCGTTGGTTTACGACCAAACTTCACACATAGAGTAAGGATATTCCCTGCTCATATCCGTATAGTCGCGGCCTCGATCGACCATCGGTGACCAATAAATAGACTTCTAATCATATCCATTGATTGACACATCCAAATGGTGGGCCGATCATATCCATACGTAGATCATCATTAGGGCTAACTATCATACGATGGATATCAACTTGTACACCCCATAGTAGGCCCCAAAGGCTAGAAAAACCCTCCCATAGGGTTAGTATAGTAAAAACCCAACACCTGGGGCCATTTGCACCAAATCTGGCATTATAAAATGGGCTTCTTTTGGGCACCCCTCTCCCCATACGAATTTGCCCTACGGAAGGAAAGAGAGAAGAGAGAAAAAGGAGAAAGAAGAAAGGAGCAAGAGAGGGAGGGAGAGTGAAGGAGAGTGGAGGTGGACCGTAGGTAAGGTGGGGCCCAAGGGAGTTCAATCTTGCACCTCCCTACCTCTTCTTTAAGGAAGAACCTCCACCACGACCGGAAGAACCCCTCTCCGCCGATTTAATAGGTAAATCTCTCATCTTCTTGGAAATCCCTCATGTTGAGGGAGGATTTGCATGAGATTCTAACATGCAATGCTTTGCTTTAGGGATTTTAGCCAATCGACCCAAAATCCGTGCACTCCTAGGTCGTTTCTCAAGAACTCAACGATCCATTGGTGCAGACTATTGTTTTTAGGTGGCCTAATACCAATTTTAGTATGAGCTTAATGATTTTGCTTGCTTGGATGATGCATTTGGAGGATCTAGAGAAAACCTAGGATTTGAATGTTCGTTTGGGGATTTCATGAAATTGTATGTTTGTTTAGTTCCCATATGATGTTTATTGTGTTTCTTAAATGATTAGGTTGTCATGGATGACTACATGTTTGTCTTGCTTGATTCCTCATATGATGTGCCATATAACATGTATGATTCATTGATTCATGTGCATTTTGGTTCTAAGGGATGTAAGAAGTGCTTAACTTCCTCACCAACCCACACCACACGCACACACCTTGTTCATGATATTGTTAGCCTTGCTTGTTAGGAGAAATTGGAATTGTATGTTGAGAAAAATGAGAACATGATGTTGTCTATGCTAGTTGATAAATTGATAGTTGGCATGTTATGGATCACCATCCAAATCTTTGGGTTGGTCAAGAATATGAGGAAGTGAAGTTGGTCCCACTAGTAGGGCTAGCCTGAGGCTAAACCTATAGATTTCGGCGAGGGCGTGCGGGCGACAGTAGTTAGACTACATGGGGGGCTTGTACCTGATGTCGTCTGTTACGTTCTTGCGTGACTCGTGTGGTCTTGCCTATTTACTGATCCACCTTGTTTGTTAACCTTATTTGCTCATCTATGTATGGAACCTGGAACACCCCACTACCAGGGTAGCCCATTGATAATTACATTGAAACTGGTCCACCACCTCGTGAGCTGGACATGGTGGAATAGGACATTGTGTCCGAGCTGTCGGCCTACGCTGGGGTGTCGCGCCTCCCCGTAGTGATTGTAAGCGATCCTTTTCTCTCAACACTTCTCATGTGCTTGAAGTCGGGGATGGGGAACCAAACAGGGTCAAGGACCGCGGGGTCTCGGCCTCACACATTGGGGGGCCTTGGCCTCACAACTAGTTCAGGACATTGATGCGTGGGGTGTATCAAATTCTCCAACCTGCTGGATGAATGGACTTAACTAAGAACTTGACTAACATTATCATCGCATCGCACTAGATAGGTTGGCGACTTGGCAGTCGAGGTCGCTCTGAGGGAGTGTTGGTCATACGCGATTGTTAGATGGAGTCGTTCGAGAGAGTGTTGTGGCGAGGGCATGCATCATATCATCCATCATGCACACGCATTAAGAAGATTTGTTAGGTGCTTATGAATGTATTGCCTTTCATTAAATCTATAATTTAATTGATGTCTGTTGTAACTTAAGACTAATAGCACCCACTGAGTTGATCACTCACTCCCATTCTGTAATGGTGTTTTAAAACACCAACCAGACTCTTCAGTAGATGTAGGTGACACAGAGTATGAGGAGCATGACGTCGCGAGTCTGGATGTAGAGGACGAGCTGTCCTATTTCCAGTTGATGGCGGTTCGTCGTATAGTTCACGGGCGAACCTGGATCTCCGAGAAGGGGTTCAGCGCACCATTCTTTGGACATAGTATTTTTATATTTTTGTTGGGCAATGCCTTGAGCGACCCATTTACATCCTTTTGGATTTGTATATATTTAACCTCTTTCAATTCAGTAGACTTGTTGTGATTGTGATTCATGCTTCAAGTAATTCCTTACTGCGCATTTAAACCTGATTAGACACAAAACAGTGAAAAATTGGTTATAAGTGATGCCCGGGAACTTGAGAGTCGAGTATATGCACGACCCCCAATTTTTAGGGCATTACACCAACTATCCAACGGTAGGTGTCGACTCCTACACCCCATAGTGGGCCCTAGAGGCTAGAAAAACCCTACCATAGAGTTAGTATAGTAAAAACCCAACACTTGAGGCCATTGGCACCAAATCTGGCATTATAAAAGGGCCTCATTTGGGGCACCCCTCTCCCCATACGAATTTTCCCTAGAAGGGAAAGAGAGAAGAGTGAAAAGGGAGAAAGGGAGAAGAGAAAGAAAAAGAAGAAAGGAAGAAGAGAGGAAGGAAGAGTGAGGAAGGCAGAGGAAGTGGGTCATACCTAAAGTGGGGTCCAAGGGAGTTCAATCTCGCAAGTCCTACCTCTTCTTCAAGAAAACCTCCATTAAACACACCCATGCCAAAAAGCGAAGGTAAGAATGGTATATTTTCCCTTCAATAGAGTAACATAGTGTAGATTTCTAGGCATTAATGTTGTCTTTCTTATTTTTTATTTAGGAAATGGTGGTTTTACCTAAATCCCCAAACCCTAAGATCTCAAAGAATGAAAATCTCATCTTAAGGTGCGAACTATTATTCTTAGGTGGCTTAACACCAATTTCATTAAGAGACTAATTGCTTGGATGATGCATTTGGAGAATCTAGAGAAACCCTAAGAATTGCTTGGTTTATTTGAAATTGTATGTCTTGTTTGATTTCCTTCATATGATGTTGTTCTTGCTTCTCACATGATTTGGTGCAATGGATGATTGCATGCTATGTCTTGTTTGAATTTCTATATGGTATCGACTTATTGTTTGTATGATCCATTGACTATTGTGCAATTTAATTCTATGAGACATAGGAAATGTTTAGCATCCTCACTAACCCACACATCACACATGCACCTTATTTTATTACGTTGTTAGCTTGCTTGTGGAAAAATCTAAATTGTATGTGGAAAACACGGATGCATGATATCGCCTATGCTAGTTGGTAGTGTAGATTTTTAGCATGGTATGGAGGATCATCAACCCTTGGGTTGGTCAGGAAAATGAGTAGAGTGAGGGTGGTCCCGTTGGTAAGACTACCCTAGGCTAAACCCATAGGTTTGGGCTAGTGCGGGTGGGCGACAGTAGTTAGACTACATGAGTCGTTCATACTCGATGTCGTCTGTCACGTAATTGCCTGGACTTGTGCTGTATAGCCTATTACTGACCAATCTTGTTTGTTAACCTTGATTGCTCACATATGTATGAAACCTGGAATACCTTATAACCGTTGTAGCCCATCGATAACCACTTGAAGCTGGTCTACCGTCTCATGAGCCGAACATGGTGGAATGAGACACTGTGTCCAAGCTGTCGGCCTACGCTGGGGTGACGAATCTCCCCATAGTGACCGCGAGCGATCCCAGTTCTCAGCACTCCCCATGTGCTTGAAGTTGGGGATGAGGAACCAGACGGGATCAAGGATCACGATGACTTGGCCTCGCACGTTGAGGGGCCTTTGCATCGCAACTAGTTGAGGGCATTGATACGTAGGGTGTATCAGTTTCCCTAACCTACTGGATGAATGGAATTAACTAAGAACTTGGCTAACATTATCATCGCATAGCACTAGTTCGGTTGGCGACTCGGCAGTTGAGATTGCTTTGAGGGAGTGTTAGTCATACGCGATCGTAGATGGAGTCGCTCGAGGGAGTGTTGTGGCGAGGGCATGCATCATATCATCTTTCATGCATATGCATTAACAAGATTAGTTATGTGTCTATGAATGATTGCATTTTATTAAGTTCATAATATAATTGATGCATGTTACAACTTAAGACTAATAGCACCCACTGAGTTGATCACTCACTCTCACTCTGGGACGGTGTTTTAAAACACCAACTAGACTCTTCAGTAGTTGCAGGTGATACTGAATACGAAGAGCCTTGCGACGCGAGCCTGGATGGGGAGGACGAGCTGTTCTACTTCCAGGTGATGGGCGATTCTCCATAGGTTTAGTAGACGGACTTTGGATTGCTGGGTGTTGGACTCGGCTCATCATTCTTTTGGACATAACCTTTGTTGTATTTTGTTGGGCAACGCCTTGCGCGACCCACTGATATTATTTCGGACTTGTATGCATTTAGCCACTTTCAATTCAGTAGACTTGTTGTGATTGTGATTCATGTTTCAAGTAATTCCATACTGCGCATTTAAACCTAATTAAATGCAAAACAGTGAAAAATTTGGTTATAAATGATACCCGAGAACTTGGGAGTCGAGTGTATGCACGACCCCCAATTTCCAGGGCGTTACACCCACCTAAGTTGTTTATGGGGCTTGATTTTTTGCACCCACGACCTAAGAATTGATGGTTTGGATGGACTCGGATTTCCTAGTGTAGCGCACATCAACGTGGCGGTGTGTGCTACTAGAAATGCTATATGGTACATGTTATCCATTTATTCTGCTACATTATTTTTGGACTCGTTGCACCCTAATTCCGCCCAAGTCAAAAAAAAAAGTGTCATTATATGAAAAAGAAATAGTGTGTACAAGATCTTTAAAAATATTTAGAGTGCTTTTTACAGAAATACAATTAGCGTTGAATGATATATTGTCTGATGATGAGGCGTGACTAACAAGCCTATAAGCAAAAAGTAGTCAAGTAAAAAAATTGAAAAACTTACATGGCAACGATGAACTATTGAGATAAAGAAGAGAAATGCGAAGAGAAATTGCAACTTAGATCTATACATTGCAAGAAATTCAGTAGAACAAGTTGTCTCATATCAATCTAATAAATTAATCAAATTATTTTTATCTTTACTTATCATAACCTAACTTTATCTTAAGAGTAATAATAATCTTGTAGCGGTAATTGTTAGCTATAACCCCAGATTATGCTCATATGTCACGTTGGAATATATCTATTTTCAATGCAAGTTCAACTTTCAGAAATACTTACTGCAGTTGCTCATTATGATTGACGGTGAGTATCGCACTTTTATTTTTGTTTAATTGCACTGTTATATTGAAGTTTTTAATTTTTTTTTTTTGCAATAAGCAACTCATCATCAGAGGAAAAACTCCCACTTTTTAGAAAACTCCAACTTTTTAAATATTGCTTGATCATCTTATAAATTCATCACAAGTGATTGATTAGGCGACCAATCTTCTCAATACCCAGTTATATACCAATTTAGGCATTGGGTCAAGTTGTTTGGTTTGAATTGAGCAGCACAATTGGTAATCAAGCAACACAATTGGTTCAGGTGCGCCTGAAAACACGACAAAGCTCGTTGCAAAAAAATGAGGCATATCCAAATCTTAGGTGGACCACATCACAAGAAACAATAATGATTTAATGCCTACCATTTAAAAACTAAATAAGGCCCACCGTAATATTTATTTGCCATCTAAAATGTTGAAGAGGCCACTCGGACTTTGATAAAGGGAAAAGATACATTTGGGCTGGATCAATGACTATTCTCCCTCAAAAAGTGTTAGATGATCAGCGTTGTTTGCCAGCTCATGCACCAAGATGAGCTGGCAAAATGGATGGACAGCATGGCAAAGAGCCTTTCCAAGGGCACAAAGTACCCACGTTCGGGCTCGGGGTGTTACCCTTATTGTACGGCCCACCTTGATGATGCGTCATATATCCATGTCGTCTATCTGTTTCTCCAGCTCATTTTAAGTACATGGGTCCCAAAAATTAAACAGATCCAAATCTAAGATGGACCACACTACAGGAAACAGTGATGTTTGAATGCCTTACCATTAAAAATTCTAAAAGGCGGTACTAAGGTTTTCGTGATGTTTATTTGCCATCCAATCTGTTGATAATGTCAAGAAGAGATGGATGAAGGATAAAAAAAAAAAATAATAATAATAAATACAAAGATCAGACTAATCCAGAACTTGTGTGGCCCATAAAAAGTTTTTAATGGTCATTTGCCACTATTTCTAGTGGCGTAGTCCACTTGAAATTTTAATCTTCTTAAGATTTAGGATCTCATCCTAGAAATGAGTTGAAACAACAGACGGACGGCCCCTGAATATACAACAAATACATCAAGGTAGGCCCCACACGGTTACGGTGACAGCTAATCCACTCCCCCCTTGCACTGCCCAATCCGAGTTTGGTCTGAACCATGTGGATGGGCTACTTCCCCCATCCGTCCCTATTTGTGATTTGTGGATTTTATCCACACATTCATTTTTCCATATCGTTCATCCAAGGTTCGAGTGGGCCACGCCACACGAAGTAGTGGTGATAATGACACGCCGCTGTGGAGGGGAGTGTGAGAGTGATTTGTGCGTTTATTGTTGGTAAGATCATGTCTATTAATAACTATATACGGCCCACTATAATGTTTTTTTGCTATCCAAACCGTTGAAGAGGTCACACAAACATGGATAAAGGAAAAACAATGATATTGGCTTGATTCAAAACTTTTGTATCCCCCAGTAAGTTTTAGATGGTGGGTGTTCAATCACCACTATTTCCTATAATGTGATCCATTAAAGTTTTGGATCTTACTCATTGAAGATTTGGATTCCCCGATGAGCTTGGATGAGTAAGATTTAGATCTTACTCATTGAAGCTAATGCACTAAAATGAGCTAGCAAAATGGTTAAACGGCATGGATAAAACGCATACATCATGTTGGGTAAAGAGCTTTTTCAATGGCAGAAAGTATCCACGTTGCTACTCTACCTTACACTACTCAATCAGACTTCCGTTGGAGCTAAAGCTGGATAGGAACCGAGCTAGCTGGGTTAACTGGATCGGCTTGGATAAGCTCCACTCCAAAGTTAGGTTTGAGCCATGCTAAGTCGATTTTTTAAGCGGGAAAGAATTTCGAGCCAAGTTCGAAGTAGCCAGAGTTTGACTCAACTTGGCTTGAAGCTCCACGTCAACTTGATTTGGTTCAACTCCGCTCAACTCAACTCGGGTAATAACTTAATTATATATAAAAAAGGACTGCCTGAATAAAAACTAAAAAGAAAATGTTGAACTCGAACTCGGCTCAATACTTGAACTCGAACTTGGCTTGATCTTGAATGGAGTTGACCGAAGCTATTGATGCTGAGATCTAGTCGTATCTGCTAGACCGTCGTGTACCTACAAAACTAAGCGACAATGGAGGCCCTGGTTGTAGCTGGGACCTTCTGATGCCTAAGTTAGAAAAAGCACGCTTTAGGTTTAGTCGAATTAGGGTAATATTGCATACAAATTTCTGGAGGTTTAAGTTCTTATTTATAATCTCTTGGTACCTTTTACATATATGGCAATGCCTCCACTAGGCAAATACGTATCACAGAAGGGATCACCTTTTGGATATGTCGTGATTATTTGAGCGGGATCCTCAACGAAAATCTTGGGGAGGTAATCCTTTCCGTATATGAATGAGATCTCTTATTGATTGGTATCCAAGGAAGTCAAAGTTGACAGTAGGCCGACCTCTAAGTCATTGGTCGAGGTCTTTTTGACCAAGGTCGATGACCAATGTCCGAATCTTGAGGTCGGGACCCTCGGTGGTCATTTCATGAGGTCGGGTCCAATAGTTGCTCTTTGGTTGAGACAGTGAGATGTCAACTAGGCGGCCAAAGTCACCACCCAAGGTTGACGCTTGAATTGGTTGCGGGAGTAGTGATCGGCATAAGTGGCCGAGCTTGTTCACAACTTCTCATCTGAGCTATATGGCCTTGTATCGCTTTCATCTAATTGTTTGGCCAGTCCAGTTTCAACCATAACAGGAGCTATTGACCGAACTAAGCCAAGTTTGCCAATCAAGTTCAAAGATCAAGTGGAGCTGAACTTGAGCTGAATAGATGGCTAGTTATGTTGTATTTGATGTCTTAAATCTAATAAGATTCTGTGCAGATTTTTTCGTAAAACTGTGAAATTGCGGGATTTGTTTCCGATTTCGTTTAGGATTCTTCCCAAGGATATATATATATGGGTGTAAATAGGATTGTAATCCATTCCAAGGGTTTCTAAATAATTCTAAGTTTTTAAAGGGGTGTAGCAAGAGTGAGATTCAAGTTTGTTCGAATCGGGTAAGCCTTTTCTCTTTGTAATTTCTGCTTTCATAGTGAATTTCTGTTGCTTTGTGTCGTAGTTTTTTCCCGAGAGGGTTTTCCGCGTTAAATCGTTGTGTTCTCCTTCCTTTTTGCTTAGTGCTTTTGGATTGCTATCGTAAATTAATCTCTGTGTGATTTCGTCGTGTCTCTAATAAGTGGTATTAGAGAAATCGTTGGGGCGCAAGCTTGAATCTGCGGGATTTGCAATAATGAGAAACACTAGGTATGATATTAAGAAGTACTCAAGTAAAAATAACTTTCAGTTATGGAAGATCAAGATGATCAGTTCCTTAACCAAGAAAGGTAAAGATGGTGTTCTCGAGGAGCGAAAGTCAATTATGAGTGATGATGATTGGAATACGCTTGATAAAAAGGCCTTATCCTCGATCCGTTTGTGTCTTACGAATGAGGTTCTCTATAATGTTTTGAGGGAGAAAAGTGCAACTGGTTTATGGGCGAAGTTAGAGGATATTTATGCGAAAAAATTCACTGAAAATCGCCTACACTTGAAGCTACAGTTGTTCACCTTAAAGATGGCAGAAGGTGGAGATGTGGAGGCCCACATTAGTTACTTTAATAAATTGATTTGCAAGTTGCTGGATATTGAGGAAGTGATCAAAGATGAAGATCAGGCATTGTGACGCCCCGTCCAAAAAGGGAACAGTGTCCTGTGGCGCTCACGTGTGAACTGACCCAGGACCAGATGAATCGATCGCACGCGTAGGTGTAATATGGATTAATTAATTCCAAATTAAGCCATTGACACGAATAAATCAAATTGTGACCTGGCCGAGCACAGGCCGTAGAGCCAAATGGCCCCACCATACCTGGCAATTGCTCGTACAGGCTGTATATCGCCTAATGAAGGACCAAAAATCCCGAAACTTTGTTAGGCCCTTCGACTCGTTGGGCTTGTGGTCCCACGATGATACCAGGCTCAGAAGATGCCCAGAAATGGATGAACCATGCTGCCCTACCGGCACTTGCCAAGCGCAACTCACCCCAGCCTTAACCCAAACACTAGAATTTTAATCTGGCACTTTTAATTAAAATTGAGATATTAGGCTTTGCAGTCGTTAGATCTCTTCTACACTTACGGTGGAGGCCTAAAGTATTCTTCTACGCCCGTCTATAAAATCTGGAACTCGATCGTGAAACAGTGGCCGTTGATCGCAAATCAGACCCATAAGGTAAAACCTCACGTTCATTTGCCTTCAAATTTTGCACGGCCCTTCATTGGGCCAAGGAGCACCTATCCTATAAATTTCATGGCCAGGGGCCATCAAAACCGCTCCAACAGCCAGAATGGACCCCACATGGCCATTTAAAGATTGGAACCGTATGATAAAACCCCGGGTCTGTTTGTCTTCAAATTTTGTACAGCCCCTCATCGGGTCATGAGACACCTACACACCAAATTCGGTGGCCAGAGGGGTGTCAGGGCAGCCTCAGAGCTAAAAAGGGGGTCCTAGAGAACCGTTGAAGGAAATTGTTAGAACTTAAGGCCGTTTGGCCTAAACCTAGGGAATAAAGCCCTAAAGCTCTCTCTCTCACACTCACTCCCACAAAAAAATTTCAGCAACAAAGGAGATGAGAGAGTAGAGAGAGATAGAGAGAGAGAGAGAGGCGAGAGAAGGTGGGTCATAGTTGAAGTTGGGGCCCGAGGGAGTTTGAGTCTTGCAACTCCTTACCTCTTCCTCAAGAAATCCCTCACCTACAATCGCAAGAACCACTCTCCGCCGATTGGGTAGGTAGTCCCTTATCTTTTTAGAAACCCCTTATATTGAGAGAGGATTTGCATGAAATCCTAACATGCAAATGCATTGCCTCAGGATTTCGGCCAATCGACCCCGAGTTCGACACTTCTAGGTCGTTTCTCAAGATCTCAACGATCCATAGGTGCAGACTATGATTCTTAGGTGGCCTAGCACCAATTTTAGTATGTATTTAATGATTATGAATGTTTGGGTGATGTGCTTGAGAAATCTAGAGAGAACCTAGCCAAGACCCTACATGATAGGTCCTCCCAAATTCCATGATATGATTGAGTGTTGTTTATTGTTCTTCAACATGATTAGGCTTGATTTGGTATGGTATGTTCATCTCATATGCGATCCTAGTATAACCTTTCTTGTGGCATGCTTGATTGCATAAATCCTTGTTGTATGTTTGTCCTATGAATGATGTAAGCTCTTGTTCCCGTCGTTAACCCCACACAACACACATACACATTTATTTTATATTATTGTTAGTAGTTGCAATTGTAGAAAAATCTGAATTTGTATGTTTAATGTATGAGTGTATGACATCACTTGTGTTAGATGATGAATTTTGATTTGTTGGAGTGTTATTGAATACCATCAAATCACTAGGTTGGTCAGGAAACTGAGGTGAGAGAAGGTGGTCCCGTTGGTAGGATTATCCTGAGGCTAAACTAGCGGATTTGGGGGGATGCGAATGGGCGACAGTAGTTGGACTACATGAGTCGCTTGTACTCAATGTCGTCCGTCACGCACTCGCTTGAACTCGCACGGTCTAGTTCACTTACTGACCAACCATGTTTGCTCAAGCCTGTATGGAACATGGAACACCCTTCAACCGCTGAAGCTTATTGATAACCATTTGAAACCGATCCACTGACTCGAGAGCCGGGAATGATGGAATGGGACATTGTGTCCGAGTTGTCAGCCTACGCTCGGGTGGTGAGCCTCCCCGTAGTGACCGCGAGCGATCCCTCTTCTCAGCACTCCCTATGTGCTTGAAATCGGGGATGGGGAACCAGATGGGATCAAGGATCGTGGGGTTCGGGCCTCACACGTTGAGGAGTCTTGCCCTCGCAACCAGTTGAGGGCAATGATACGAGGGGTGTACTAGTTTCCCCAATCTGCTGAATGAACAGAATTAATTAAAAACTCGGTTAACACTATCATGATCGCATCACAATAGTTAGGTTGGCGACTCGGCAGTTGAGGTCGCATTGAGGGAGTGTTGGACATGTACGATCGTTAGATGAAGTCGCTCGAGGGAGTGTTGTTGCGAGGTCATACATCATGTCATATTCCATGCATATGCATTTACAAGATTAGTTAGGAATTTATGAATATCTGCCTTTTATTAAATTCAATATAGAATTGATGCTTGTTGTAGGCTAATAGTACTCACTAGGTTGATCACTCACTCCCACTCTGGGACGGTGTTTTAAAACACCAACCAGACTCTTCAGTAGCTGCAGGTGATGCTGAGTTCGAGGAGCCGTACGGTGTAAGCATTGACGAGGAGGATGAGCTGTCCTACTTCCAGCTGATGGGCGGCTTACCATAGATTTAGCAGACGATTTTGGATCGCTGAGTAGTGGACTCAGCGCACTATTATTTTGGACATATCATATTTTTTATATTTTTACTGGGTGACACCTGGTGCGACCCATTGATATATTTTTGGACTTGTATACATTTAGCCACTTCTATTTTAGTAGACTAGTTGCGATTGTGATTCATGTTTCAAGTAATTCCATACAACTCATTAAACCGGATTAAACACAAAACAGTAAAATTGGTTATAAGTGATACCCGAGAACTTGGGAGTCGAGTGTATACACGACCCCCAATTTTCAGGGCGTTATAGGCATACATGTTGTTGAATTCTCTTCCGGCATTGTATGAGTCATTCAAGAACTCATTGTGCATAACAAGTAAATCCCTAAGTGTGGACATCGTTATCTCAGCCCTTCAAGGGAAGGCCATGAAAAAGATAAATGTTGGTGTAGGGACATCTTCTGATGCACGATTTACTAAAGGTAGGAATACTGAGTGAGGTACAAGATCTTCAAGACTTAGATCTAAATCAAAGGGCAAGGGCAAAGGCAAATTAAAATGCTAGAACTGTGGGATGACCGGACACAAGAAGAAGGATTGTACAAATCCTAAATCGAAGAAAGAAAACTCAGAGGCTTCTTCCAAGGAGGCCAATGTTGTTACATCTAATGAAGAGACAAGTGGAGATGATGTTCTGTCTGTGTCCATAATCGGACACTTGCACGAAATCATAGAGACGAGTGGATCTTTGACACAGGAGCGTCATATCATATGACTTCTCATCGAGTTAGTTCGCCAGTTACAGAAAATGTAATGGTGGACAAGTCTTTATGGGAAATGACAATGCCGGTAATGTTGTAGCTATTGGTACGGTGAGTATCAAGATGTTTGATGGGATGAAGTGTACCCTGACTGATGTTAGGCACGTTCTTAATATGAAAAAAAGTCTGATTTCTCTCGGTGCACTCAAGGCTATAGGGTGCAAGTTCACTGGTCTTAAAGGTGCCCTTAAAGTTTCAAAAAGGGCACTCGTGGTTTTGAGAGCGCAAAGGCACGGAAACCTTTATAGGTTGATCTCGAGGGTACTTCTAAAGGTGGAGCGGCAATGGTTGTTGCAGATTCCACGTCTGTATATATGTGGCATGCCCGTCTAGGCCACAAGAGCGAGCGGGGCATGAAGGTACTATCTGATCGTTATTTGATTCCAACTTTTAAAAATTCTGATTTAGAGATATGCGAGCATTGTATATATGGTAAATAATCTAGATTATTTTTTAAATCTGAAAAATATGTATGTAAGGAAGTTCTTGATTATGTGCACTCTGACGTATTGGAGCCATCGCCAGAAGTTTTCATAAGGGGGTCGTCATGGTTTGTTTCATTCATTGACGATTACTCTTGGAAGGCAATTGTGGAAAATCAGTCATGGCGAAAAATAAAGGTTTTAAGGACTGACAATGGTGAAGAATTTACTTCTACTGATTTTAATGAATATTGTAAAGATGAAGGGATCATTAGGCACAACACAGTGCGCCACATGCTCGAACAAAATGGTGTGGCTGATCGGATGAATTAGACTCTCTTGGAGAGGGCCTGATGCATGTTAAGTAATGCTGCGTTAGGCAAAGACTTATAGACTAAGGCCATTAACACGGCTTGCTACTTGGTGAACCAATCCCTGTCTACGACAATTGAATGTAAAATCTCAAAGGAAGTATGGAGTGGTCATACGATGGACAACTCAGATTTGCGCATATTTAGTTGTGAGGCTTACTCTTATGTACCGTCAATTGAGAGAGATAAGCTAGACCATAGCCAAAAAGTACATCTTTGTTGGCTATGGTATTAGTGTGAAAGGTTACAGGTTATTTGATAAGGTCACACGTAAGGTTATCACTAGCCGTAATGTCAGATTTGATGACAGCTCCATGTTCCATAAGAACGATCAAGATGAGCAAGAGGAACTAGAAAGGTTGATCGTAGACGTCTAGATTGACACAGATGATACTCAGGCAGAGACAGATGCGCAGACAGAGGTGCAGAAGAAGGTGGAGTAACCACCTGTAAGAAGAAACACACCGCGTAATCACAAGTTACTGGTAAAATATAAGGATGGCTCTAATATTTTATATGCCCTTATTACAGATGAAGGAAACCCGTCTACTATTCAGGAGGCTCTTAATGAGTCTAATGCAGAAAAGTGGAAGGCGGCTATGGACGATGAGATGGACTCGTTGCACAAAAAAACACATGGGAGCTAGTGGAGCTTCTAGTGGGCTAAAAAATGATTGAATGTAAGTGATTATTCAAAAGAAAACAGGACAGATATAAAGAGAGGCTGGTAGCGAATAGGTATTCTTGGAGAGAAGAAATCAACTTCATAGAGATATTCGCGTCGGTGGTTAAGCAAGTATTTATCAGATTCGTGTTGGCGCTGGTTGCCCAATACGATCTCGAGCTGGAATAGATGAATGTCAAAACTGCATTTCTGTATGGGAAGTTGGAAAAACAGATCTACATGAAGCAACCAGAGGGCTACAAAGTTAAAGGGGCAGAGAAAAAAGTTTGCAGGTAAATGAGGTCGTTATACAGCCTGAAACAGTCGCCTAGGTAGTGGTATAAAAAAAATTGATTATTTCATGATGAGTCAGAAATTTATTCGGAGTGAATACGATCACTATGTTTATTACAAGACACTAAGTGATGGCAAATTTATCATCTAGTATTGTATGTAGATGATATGTTGATCGCTAGTCATGATATGCCTGAAATCAACGTACTGAAGACTCGGTTATCAAGGACATTCGAGATAAAAGATCTGGGAGCTACAAAGAGGGTTCTTGGCATAGATATTCATAGAGACAGGAAAAGGAGCAGACTTTGGTTATCACAGATAGAATACCTTGAAAATGTGCTGATCAAGTATGAGATGGATCAAGCAAAGTCGGTGAGCGTTTCCCACGCGGCTTACTACAAGCTTTCCTCAGAACAATGTCTTAAATCAAATGAGGAAAAGCAAGTTATGTCTTATGTGCCTTATTCGGATGCAGTTGGCAGTTTAATATATGTCATGGTTTGTACGAGACCAAATATTTCACAGGCAGTCAGTGTCGTGAGCTGATACATGTCAAACCCCGGCAAACAATATTGGGAAGCGGTGAAATGACTACTTCGATACATTAGAGGTACAAAAGACTACATCTTAACTTTTGAGAAGATAGGGGTAAAGTTGGTAGGCTATGTGGATTCAGACTACGCAGGCAATGTGGATTCTAGAAAGTCAATTGTGGGATACTCGTTTGTTCAGCGGGTGGAGTAATTTGTAAGACCCGTATCCTAGCCCGTACCGTTCCGTAGGCCTCTGCGGTCATCCCGGTCGAATTCCGGCTTCCCGCTATCTGTTATCACGTTTGCGCTTGATCTTGAGTTGTGTCGCGTATATCAGAGTCGGCTCGACTCGAAACTTGTACCCTTACGACTGCGCTGTCGTTGCGATTCCGACGCCGCGTCTCGCGAGCCCAGGCGATACCCGGGCCAGGAGATGTGGGACCGTATTTAGTTCGAGAAAAACACCGCGCTTTTACAAACCCAAGACAATCTTTCAAATCAATCACATCACATCCCATCAATAAAATACACATCAAAGGTCAAGTACATATCCCATCACTCCCTTACCAAAGCAACCCCAAAGTCAGAGCAACCCATCCCTTACATGTCAAGTACACATCACACCCCATCTCTCTCTCTCTCTCTTCTCTCTCTCTCTCTCTCTCTCTCTCTCTCTCTCTCTCATTCTCCAAGCAACCTAACTGTCCAAGCTCTCCATGAGAAGAGTTTGGTGTGGCCCATCTTCCTACCCCATATCTTTCATCCTAACCCTCCAAACTTCATCATCCTCCGTCAAAGTCGAAGCCGAGGAGCTAAGGATTCCATCGGACCAAGAAGATAGAATGGTGGGTGATTTTATGATTTCCGCCATTGTTTTTATTATGATTTGAGGGCCCACATATGATGGGACCCATCTTGATGTATGCATTGTATACGGAGGGCCCATAGTGACGGGGTCCCTCCCATTTCCACCGTTTTCTCTCTTTTTCTCTATTTCTCTCTCTCTTTTGCCTTTTTGTACTATGTGTGTTTGTGTGGCCCACTATGATGAGTTTGATCCACACCGTCTGATTGCGGGACACACCTCGCTGCCCGTCCATTTAGACAGGCCTGGATGAAGTAAAAATATAAATATCAGTTGATCCAAGCGGTGGTGGGCCACCACGTGGACCCACCTTGATGTATGCCTTTCTCCACACCGTCCAGAACGTCTAGATGGTGTTGGACTGTTTGGATGGTGCGTGGCCACACTGATGTATATGTTTTATACCCACGTTGTCCATCTGTTTCATCCAGACCGTCCAGTGGTCTGGAAGTGGTTGTGGGCCACCATGATGTATGTTTTAGCCACACGTGCGGCCCACCTTAATGCTGTGGATTCTCCAGCCGTCCATCACGTGGGTTGCACCGTGATGCATGTGTTGTTGTATCAAGACTGTCCATCTGCTGCTGGATTGCTGTCAGCAAGCGTGGGGCCCACATGAGATATGTGTTATATCCCAACCGTACATTGTGGGGCCCGCTGGAATGTATGTGCACACCCACATGTCGGGCCAGCAACGATCCTGACCGTCCATCCGTGCAGGACTCCATCAGCATGAGGTAAGTGTTATATTCAACCGTCCATCCATTAGCATGTGGGGCCACCTTGATGACGTGTGCACCCTGCACATGGGGCCATCCTTAATGTATGTGTTTTATCTACAACGTCCACTTGGACGGTGTGGCCCACCAGGATGTACGTGCTTCATATCCAGGCCGACCGTCCAGGTGGCCTGGACGCTGGGTTTTTATAAAATAAAACATATATATAAATAATATGCTAATAATATAATATATATAATATATATATATATATATATATAATAATATATATATATTATAAAATAATGTTATATGGTGGGCCCCACGTGGGACCCACCGGATGTGTCTGCTGTCCATAGGTGGACATCACGTGAGTTACGTGCCTCATCCACGCTGTGCATCCATGAGCCCACCACGATTTGTGTTATCTGTTTTATCCCAGTCGTCCATCATCTGGACGATGGGTGGCCACCTGAGGTATGTGAGACATACTCACACCGTCCAAACATTAAAAGATGTTTTCTTTTTATTATTTTATTATTATTTTCTCTCATGGTATTACAGGGAGAATGGGATAGATCTAAATTTCACGTGGGACCCACCACATGTACGTGGATGTATTTTTTATATAATATATATATACACCACACATATATATAGTATTATATTATGGTGGCCCCATGTGGGACCCACCTTGATTTATTTATTATAATCCACACCGTCCAGATTATGTTGGACGGTGCTGGACAATGTTTGGACGATGCTGTCCAATGGTTGATTTACCTGGACAATGTTTGGACAATGCTGTCTAATGGTTGAACGGTGCTGATTTACCTGGACAATGTTTGGACGATGCTGTCCAATGGTTGAACGGTGCTGATTTACCTGGACAATGTTTGGACAGTGCTAATCATTGTTAGTGGGCCATGTGTCCCATGGAACGATAGTGTATAGTGATACACATGTTACACCTACAACTATTGAAATGATTTTTGGTGTGGCCCAAGCCCACTTAAGGCCCACTGGTGCGGCCCATCCATGAGGCCCATCATGATGTATATTCGAGGCCTATGAGCAAGGCCCATTATGATGTATTCGTGGCCTATGGGTAAGGCCCATTGTGATATGTATTAGGCCCACATTGGTGTGGCCCATTTGATGTATTTGAGGCCCACATGATGCGGCCCATTTGATGTATTTGAGGTCCACATGATGTGGCCCATTTGATGTATATGGGGCCCATTGGTGCGGCCCGTTGATGCAGTTCACTTGATGTATATGGGCCCATTGGTGCGGCCCATATGATGTGGCCCATTTGATGCATGTTGGCCCATTGGAGCGGCCCACTTGATGTATATGAGACCCATTGAGACGTATTTGAGGCCCATGGGCTGAAGCCCAATGTAATGTATATAAGGACCATGAGTGGGCCCAATGAGACGTATGTGAGGCCTTTGTGTGGGCCGAATGTGATGTATATGAGGCTCATTACGATGTGAGATTCCACCATGATGTATGTAATGATGTTTATAGCGGCCACTGCTTGGGAGCGATGTTGGTTAAATGTTCACATTGATGGGTGATGATAATTAAATGTCCACATTGTGACCTTCCCTTAGGCCCTTTGTTAGGCCGATTATTGATTCTGATTGCCGAGGCTGATTCCGATTCCCGAGGCCGATTCTGATTGTCGAGGCCGATTGTTGAGGCCGATTCTGATTCCGATTGTCGAGGTCGATTGTCGAGGCCGATTCCGATTGTCGAGACCGATTTCGATTATCGAAGCCGATTCCGATTGTCGAGGCTGATTCCGATTTCGATTGTCGAGGCCAATTCCGATTCCGATTGTCAAGACCAATTATCAGTGCCGATTCCAATTGTCGAGGCCGATTGTTGAGGCCGATTCCGATTCCGATTGTCGAGGCCGATTCCGATTGTCAATACCGATTCCGATTGTTGAGGCTGATTCCGATTCTGATTTCGATTCCGATTGTCGAGGCCGATTCAGATTGTCGATACCGATTTCGATTGTCGAGGCCCAATGAGATGCATATGCGGCCCGTATTTGAAGCTCATTGTGATGTGCATTCAGTCCGTGTTTGAGGCCCAATGTGATGTCTATGCGGCCCGTATTTGAGGCCCGTCGTGATGTGTATTCAGCCTGTGTTTAAGGCCCAATGTGATGTATATGAGGCCTATGTGATGAGGCCCATTGTGATGCATTTGAGGACCAGGCGATGGAGCCCATTGTGATGTATGTTAGGCCCATGTGAAAGACTCATCGTGATGTGTATTAAGCTCTTGAGTGAGGCCCATGGTGTTGTATATTTGGACCTTGTGTGAGGTCATGGGTCCACTGTATGTTAGGCTCTATATGGGTCATTCCTTGGGGGCAATGTTGGTTAAATATCCACATTGTCGAGGTCGATTGTCGATGCCGGTTATTGATACCGATTATGAGTATGTGACAACATAACATCATGATACATGCCCATACGCATCATCTGCATGTGTTGTTATGAGATATGATTGACCATTACATATGCCATAGTGTCGGTTGTTATGAGACTCCCTGATAGGTGGAGATTGTCTCACATGAGCGCACGGTATGCGTAGGATTGATGCATGACTGGATTGTATGACTCATGCATCTTGCATTGTGTGCTGTGATTACTGTATACCCTAGCGACATCAGGGTAGTAGCCTTCACCGGCATATTGTGGATGGCTAGATGGGACACTGGAAATCTGTTCTACATGGGGTGCTATACATATCCCTGGGTGAAAGTCCCAGAACCCTCTTGGTTCCAGAGGTTGCTCCAACGTCTAAACTGAGTGAATGCATGAGAGCATGAGGGCCGTATACCGTTAGGCCACGTCTCCAACTGTGTCGTGGTCGGTTGGAAGAGGGTACGACCTTACCTGCCCGAGAGGAGGGGGCAATGTTAGGCTGAGTCTGATCAGCTCGAGGAATGGGTCCGCTATTGACGAGCCGGGCCCGATATTAGCAGGCGGATAGTGAGGTCTCTTCCACTCACTTTGTTGACGCGATGGGGCGGCAATCTGGTTTGGAGTGTAATAGACCCCGGTGATTTCCCAGAGAGGAACCGTACTGATACGTGGACTTATTGAGTAGAAGTTGCATACTCATGCATTCATTTTATTCACTATCCACTTGGATTGATGGTGTGCAACTAATTGTTATGTACCTTTGCATGGCTAGGATTTTGGTTGGGCGCGCGACTAACCTGAGATCAGGAGTCTACCACATTGACTCTGACTATTCAAATTTAGGTATGAGACTGGTTTGGATAGAAGTCCTTTGTGATGGACATTATAGCATGCGATACTACGTATTATCATCCCGACTTCACACTCCAGCTTAGTCATTCCATTCACACCGCATATTGCATTGCATCATCGGCATCTGATATTGGCTTATTATGTTTTTGCATCGCATAGCCTTGATATGGTCGTTAGCATTCATGCCTTGCATTGCGTAGCCTTGGTACGGCTAATAGCACTCATGGACTTACCAGTATATTTCTGCTTACTCTGATATCGTATGATTCATGATCTTGTCAGTATTTCCGCTTACTCTGATATTGCTTACTTAGCACTTACGTTGTGCACACACTTTCACCACCCACTAAGTTTTCTATAAGCTTATGCACGATAAATGCGTGTAGGTGGCGTTAGGTTGCAACAACGTTAAGCTTAGAGCATGTAGTAGACCTCTGGAGCTTTGATTTTCGATATATGTATTTTCCTTTCAGCATTGTATTCAAATGATTATATTAGTGGATATGTGATGATGATGTTGCCTTTGTGATTTGGGTAAACTTGTGGTTATGCTTCTTATGAGATAAATGTACTTTAGAAAATTCTCCTTGTAGGATCCCAGGATTGGAATCTGGTGCATGGGCGCTGGGAGCCAAGAATGAGGTACTATGGAGATTCGGCGATCGGGATTCCTGTGAGTCTGGTCTCCAGGTTTGGGGTGTGACACAATTAGTTGGATGTCGAAGCTTCAGTCCATAGTGGCTTTTTTCACGACCGAAGCAGAGTATATGGCAGTGACAGAAGGGTTTAAGGAAGATGTTTGGTTGAGAGGCATGATAAATCAATTGAGGCTTCTGTAGGAAGCCGTGCTGGTTAATCGTGACAGCGAAAACACTAAAAATTCTGTTTATTACTCTCGTACTAAACACATTAACGTTCGTCACCACTTTATCTGACAGACGTTTGAAGAAGGAGGCGTAACTCTGGAGAAGATTCACACCAGCGTGAATCCGACATACATGTTCACCAAGGTTGTTCATATAGAGAAGTTCAAGTTCTATGCAACTTTTTTGGGCTTGGCGATGGCGTAAAAGGAAGACGGAGTGTGCACGAGAAGCATTGATGAAGTTATGATACGAGGCAAAGATAAGAGAATGGGACGAGGAGCTACACATTTGAAGATTGAAGACATGGTGAAGATTGTTGTATTTGATGTCTTAAATCTAATCAGATTTTGCGCAGATTTTTTCACAAAATTGTGAAATTGCGGGATTTGTTTTCAATTTCATTTAGGATTCTTCCCAAGGCTATATATATGGGTGTAAACAGGATTGAGATGCATTCTAAGGGTTTCTAAATAATTCTAGGGTTTCAAAGGGGTGTAGTAAGGGTGAAATTCGAGGCTGTTCGAATCGGGTAAGCCTTCTCTCTTTGTAATTTCTGCTTTCATAGTGAATTTTTGTCGCTTTGTGCCGTGATTTTTTCCTGAAAGGGTTTTCCATGTTAAATCGTTGTGTTCTCCTTCCTTGTTGCTTAGTGTTTTTGGATTACCATCTTAGATTCATCTCCATGTGATTCCGCTAAACTAAGCCAAGCTATGCCAAGCTCGGCCAGGTTCGGTATATGAACTATGTGGATGGGTTACAACCCACTCATCCCTAACAAGGAAAGTACATGGGCTTTTAGGGGCCACCGTGGCTGACGAGTTTTATTTGCATCATTCATGCATTTTTCCGTATCATTCTAGGGTAAAAGCCATAAATTAAGACAGATCCAAGGATCAAGTAGACCACGCAATGATAATGACACACCGGTGTGTAGGTGTGTTTGTGAGTGCTTTGTGCACTTATTGTCGAGAGGATCATGTGCACACGCGAGCGCACGTGTCCTTGTGTGTGAAGTTTGCTACAAAATGGTACGGACCAAAGCAATCGCCGTGTACTTTTGACAAGTGTCTCTCTAAAAAATTCAATTGCTTTGAAACTATCGAAGCGTGTGAGAGAGGGAGAAAGAGAAAACACGTGTGGATGAGTGAGTGAGAGTGTGAGCGAGCCAGAGGCAAAGGAGGAAGTGAGTGAAAGAGACGAAAAGTTAGAAATTATGAGATTATGATTGAAATGAGAATGATAGAATAAAAGCCAACGACTCTGTTAGATGGCAGTTCAACTGACTTGCCTTCTTTAATTTATACATTTATGTAAGAGATGGGAAGGAGGAGGGGTTGTCCCCCTCCTACCACTAGTTTAACCAATGGCTGTAAATTCTTCATCATATTCAAGTGGGCCCTGCTCACTCTACCAAATCAGGTCATCTATTCGGTGGACCATTGTTTCATACGTGTGGATGAATCATCTCTGATCCAGACCGTTCATCAGTCACCACATTAGAAATGTTGTGTTCTTGATGTTACCAAGTTTTGTGGGCCCTAACGTGATGTATGTTTTATATCCACACCATCCATTCATTTTTTGAGATTATTATATATAGATTATGGGCCAAAAACATGAGACATCCAAAGCTCAAATGGACCCCACCATAGAAAGCCGTAGGGACGATGATTCCACTGTTGAAAACTTCCTATGGCCCACCGTGATGTTTATTTATCATCCAATCTGTTCATAAGATCACAAATACTTGGATGAAAGAAAAATAAATAAATATCAGATTCATATAAAACTTATGTGGCATGGATGAAAGAAAAAATAAATAAATATCATATTCATCTAAAACTCTTGTGCCCCTATAAGTTTTCAGTGGTAGAAGTTCAATCCCCACTGCTTTCTTTAGTGTGGTCTGCTTGGCTTAGATATTTCTTATTTTCAAGCTATGCCCTAAAACTATCTTGTAAAATGGATGGATGGTAGAAGACCATAGAGCTTTGCGATGTCAACACACCATGGAGTTACACAAATAATCTGTTTTCCAAATTCAAAGAAATGCATAATTACATTTTTCGACTGAGAGGCGGTATCAACGGCGCCGCTTTGATGGATTCCCGAATCCATCACGTGGGTGGGGATCCTTGACCTTGGAGCCCACTATGATGTATGTGACTTATATTCATGCTGCCCATCCTTTTTAAAAACTTATCTTGGGTGGACCATAAAATAGAAATCGATGGCAATTGGTCATTAAAACCTTCTCAAGGGCCATAGAGGTTTTACATCAAGCTGATATTTGTATGGTCTCTTTATCTCTCTCTTTGTGACCTTATCAACAAGTTCTATTGCAAATAAAGATTCCTGTGGTCCCATAAATTTTTTAGCGGTGGGATTCAATCATTATTGTTTCCTGTATTATATGGTCCACCTGAGATATGAACTTGCTTCATTTTTTGATCATGACTAAAAATAATCTTTCAAAATGGATGGACGATGCAAGTAAGGCACACGCATCACCGAGGGGCCCGACAATTAGGGATCCACGTAAACCGGGCCCAATTTCAACAGTCAAATGCAGCCATCTTTCATCCGACGCTGCGTTGGGTAAATGCATGGTCTTCATCTCTTCATAATTACAGAAGTTAAATATCGAATTTCATACCAAACTAGACATATATAGGATCTGTCAAATGGAGAGGATGTTCTTGTAATTACATAAAAACTAAACGACTTCAAAAGTAATATTTTTCAGGTATTCAATGTCATGGCAAAGTAATTTACTATTTGGTAATTAGGTGGGATTAGACGGTATAGAATTGCATTTGGTCTCATGCAAAGTACATCCACCGTCTGGAAACTAAAGAATTGGATTAATGTAGGCACCATTTCATCATGTAGATTTTGAATTCCACTACATCCAAAGGCTCTACGTTAATGCATATATTTTATCCATGCTATCCATTATATGCCTTATGTATTTACTTTTGACATTTGAATTGCATATGTTTGAGAACCAGTCCTGCAAAAATAATTTGAATTGAAACAAATAAGAGAATAAAAATTTAAGTAATCACATAAAAAACATACAATTTTTATATGGAAAATCTTTTCAAAAAAAAAAAAAACTACAAATCGACAATCAATCTACTATTAAGGTAATATTATATGGATGAAGAGAACTTACAGTAAAAAAAATAAAAAATAAAATCTAATTCTATTACCTCGAAGGCTCTTAAAACATCATAAACAATAAATAAAAAATAAAAAAATAAAAAAATAAAAAAATCTTAATCCTAACATAAATTATCCTAAAAAACCATTCTTTTAAAAGAAAAATGTCAAAAATAATATTCCAATGGTTCACTGATACTACGACTTTATTAACACGTGAAACATAAGTTATATTAGCTCATAAAAGTAAATAAACCCATGGTAATTTTGGTGTAACAATTTTAACAGCACATACACATAAGTGCATAGGTGATTAACATGAGCTGTGAATCTTATCCATTGATTACAATTCCAAAGTCTACCAAATCCAAGTTTTACTTAATATAGATTTTTTATTTTTTTTTTGAAAGGAAGAATTTAATTCCAAAAACATGAGATTGGATCTTAAAATATCATGGTATTTTCCTACACAAAATCATTATGAAATATTAATGTTAATTCCATGCAATTAAATACCATTTAATCGCCGAAACCAAACAGACCATTGTCCTAATTAAGTGACAAGATCAGTGAACTGTATAGGCGGTGGAATGAAAATGTAAGATGGAATAATGACTAATGAGTTGGACAGTGGGGCCCACAGAGCCAAGGTGTCCCAATTATAGATCAATGTGCCACTTGTCTAATTTGGCAGCGTATGAGATAAGAGAGTTATTGCACCGTTCTCTTAAATAGACTTTTACTGCTGGAAAATGGACTGCTGTCGACTGCTTCGCACAGGCCAGTCCAGCGTCTGACTTTCGCTGACTGAACTCTTCGTGGGATCAATATACATCAGATCCACACCGTCCATCAGGTGATCCGCTACATTTTCACTATGGATGCAAAATATAATCAGATACAAGACTTAGGTGGGCCACACCGTAGGTAACAATGTCACATAAGTCTTAGAATGTCTTGATTTTTGGGGATTCCGTTCATCCTGATGTGGACATAAAGATGAATGGATTTGATGGCATATACACATCATGGCGGACTCCAGGACGATTTTATTGGTGGGACATCACATTTAAAACTGTTTCATATGGACGGTGTTCTGTGGGCCCCACCATGATGTATATGTTTCATCCATTCCGTTCATACATTTTTACAGATCATTTTAGGGCTTGATCTAAAAAATGAGATGGATATAAATCTCATGTGGACCACACCACAGGAAAACAATATTGATTGGATATCCACCATTAAAATCCTTTTAAGGCCCACTGTACTGTTTATTTGACATCCAATCTGTTGATTAGATCATACAGACCCAGATGAAGGGAAAAAACAAACATCAGCTAGATCCAAAACTTTTATGGCCCCCAAAAAGTTTTAAATGGTCGACGTCCATTCAACACTGTTTCCTGTAATGTGGTCCACTTGAAATTGGGATATACCTCATTTTTGGTCTCATATCATAAAACGATCTTAAAAAAATAGATGGACAGCATGGATGAAACACATTCGCCCATCCGCTCTCATAAATCACGGCTCCAGAAAAAAAAATAAAAAAATAAAAAATAAAAAAATAAAAAAAATCAGCTAGGACCCACCACATGGAGCAATATCGTGCAATCACTCCTAAGGCACACACATATTCACTTTTTGTGGCCCATCAAAATTTTGGAATAACTTGAATTTCATTGTGCCCCTTCATCCTACTGGGCCTCAACTAATTACCGGTTTAGATGACATAAACACAACATGGTGGACCCCACATTTCATCTGTAAGTTTCTATAGTGGGCGTCCTCGTCCCCAATGGATATTTTTAATGTAGCCCACCTGTGTAATGATTTAGGCTGGAATTTAGGATATACACATAATGCTTGAGGTATATCTAATGGACAGATTAGATGGCTCTCATACTGTCATACGTCACGGTGGGCCCCATAGCTGGAAACGCATGTGATCATTTCCTTGTGAAAAAAAGTCACTGATCCTACTGTAATGAGCAAAAGTCACTGATCCCACTACATAACCAACTGGTGGACGGTCTGGATCTCATATAGGTGGGCCACATAAGTAGTTTTTTTTACTTTCCTAATGAGATTGGCAAATGTGATCTATATGCCAGCCTTGGCTTATTGTTTTAGTATATGTGGGGACTGTAACCGTTGGATCTGGGTCCAAATTTCAATGATCCAAACCGTTGATCTAATGAGATAGGAACCAATATTGTTTACCTAAAAAATCTTCAAGATTAATTTAAAGATCTAACCTTAGCCTACAAAATAATGGATAAGTAGATAAGTGGACGACACATATTCAAAGAAAAAGAGTAAATGAACAAAGGGTTGAAATATATCATTTCCTTTTATTTTTATGACATCTCCAAGTAGGAAGAATTTCATTATATCAACTATTTTGATTAGTCAAACATGACCTTGAATCCAACGGGTATAGTCCAACCTACATATCTTGTAAGAACATTAATTGGGGTGTGTTTGCCCATGGAATTGAATAGTATTGAATTGTATTAGATGGGATTAATATCGTTATTGCACAATGATTGTATGTATGGAAATACCATGGTATTGTAGTCATCCAATCACATATTTGGGATACAAATTTTGCTACACTGGATCAAGTAAAAACATGTTTGGAGGACCATGAAATTGTAATTAACAGACTAAATTCACAACGGATGTCGTTCAGTTGTACACATATATAACCAGAATGTCACGTGTAAACGGCGTATATGAATGGATGACATGGATAAACCCATGCATCAATGTGGGGCCCACATGCAATTGATTTCAAAATCCACGGAAATCCTGCATGCGCATAAAATGCAATTCCATCTCACTTAATCCCAACATCTCTCATCCTCTCCAAATGCTACATGGAATTGCATGGTACCAAATGCAATTCTATCCCACCTAATCCCGTCTAACACCCTGTGTCATGCGTTCTCTTGGATTGGAACTTGTGGTACCAAACCTATACCAATACAAGAGTTTCTTTATTCATTTCTTTTATTTTTATTTTTAATTTTTTTTTACATCTCATTATATCAAATATTTTGATTATTCAAACATGACCTTAGATCCAAGGGGTATAGTCCAACCTACATCTTGTAAGAACATTAGGTCGGACCTTGTCATAGCAAACCTCCTGGTTCCCAAACCATTATGGTTGAATTCCAAAGATAAGCACAACCATCTTCAAATGGCACAAGTACATACGTAGAAGGTGTTCTTGTGGGGTCCAATATGGTTAGGTCATGGCCCAAACTAAGAGTGATGATAAGACGATCCTATTCATTTATGAAATAAAAAGTTACAAGCAAGACTCGAAAGTTATAGGTCCACGTGTCTACAACTAATAGAATATTCAATTCCTCATAGACAACGGTGTTAATAGACAGTTGGTGAGAATCTACAACAAATGTATAAAAGAGGGGAAGTATCTATAAAAAGTGAAAATGGTGGGGATGTGTTTACGTGGGGAGGAGTGGATTAGATGCGGCCACCACCTCACCCAAGACACTACGCCCTTAACCGTGACGCCGACCTTGATGTATGTATTCCATATCTATGTGGTACGTCCATCCGTTCTCGACGGATCATTTTAGGGCATGAGCCCAAGAATGAAGTAGATTCAATTCTCAGGTGGATCATATCATAGAAACCGTGGTGATTGGCCATTATTAGGCTACAAAGGTTTTGGATCAAGCTGATATCAGGTTTTTTTTTTTCCTTTGTCTATATTTATGTGAACTTATCAAGTTTTAAGTTTTTAATAAGAAAGCATTCATCATCATTGTTTCCTATAATGGGGGTGTCCACTTGAGATTTAGATATTCTTCATTTTTGAGTTCATGTCCTAAAATGATATGGAAAAATGAATAGACAACATAGATATAGAATAAGACAATCATACACACAATAACATTGGCACTCAAACTCATGACTTTAGTGTTAGATCGCACTCTATTTATCATGGGCTAGACAATCATCCACAATAACATGAGCACTCGAACCCATGACTTCGGTGTTAAATTGCACTCTATTTATCATGGGCTACTCATAATCACAGTAGTGAAAAGCTTTCCTCAGCATAATGCAATTATGAAAGCTTTGGGAAAAAACTTAGAAGGCCACTACTTGCAATTACAAGGGGGAAAGTGCAGCTTTAGTGTAGCGAATCCAACGTGGAGGTGTGGGGCCTACCAGAATCAGGATTAAACTTAATCCCGATTATGCTGGATCCCCTACTCAAATAGACCCTTAAAATTATTTTTGTGGGGGTCTATGGAATATTAATTCGTCGGTGTACATTATCTGATGAAAGGTCCGGATCTTTTAATGTGCTAATCTAACAGTTGTAATAAGGTCTTCATGGTAGCTGTGGTGCGGGCCATCTCAATCAATGTCTCACGTTCTCTGGTCTGGTGTGATAAATGGAAGCAGATTGCGTACTGAGTAACTCAGTACGCGTACTGGGTAAACTTTGTGGGGTCCACTGTGATTTATGTATTTTATCCGGTCTGTCCATCCATTTTACAAGATAATTTTAGGGCCTTACAGTAAAACCGAAAGATATATAAGGCTAAAATGGACCACACCACAGGAAAGAGTGTGAATTGAAGTTATACCGTTGAAAATTTCTTAGGGACTACAGAAGTTTTGGATCAATATTATATTTGTTTTTTCCCTTCATCCATGTTTGTTTGATCTTATTAACCCTTCCGATGACAAATAAACATCACTGTGAGGCATATAAAGGTTTCAACGGTAGAAATCATTATTTCCACTGTTTCCTGTGGTATGGTCCACTTGAGATTTGTATAAGTTTCAATTTTGGGCTCAACGCCTAAAATGAGATGAAAAAACGGATGGAAGGTGTGGATAAACCACATAAACTCACGGTGGGCTAAACTGAGTTTACTCAGTACGATAAGAGCGTACTGAGTAACTCGGTACGTAATCCGATTTCGTGATAAATGCCCCAGTAGTCGCACAAAAGATAATCCAATCTTTTTCATTATTTATTTATTTATTTATTTTACACACGCAAACACACCCCCACACACTCACGCTATTGGAATTTCACTTCCTATATGGATATTCGAACCCTTGACCGGGTGTTGAAACTCCTGAGAGTCTACCACCCGAGCAAGAGTAAGGATCCAATCTTTTTCAATCTCTCACTCTCCCACGGCAAAGGTTCGGGGGAGGGGAGGGGAGTCGATTAGGTGCGAACTAGGTCTCACCCAAGAGGGTACGGTTCTTACTGTGGGGCCCACCTTGATCTATATTTTCTAAATCGATGCCATTCATCTGTTTTTCTAGATCATTTTATGGCAGGAGCCCAAGAATGATGCAGATCCAAATATTAGGTGGACCATTCCATAGGAAACAGTGGTGATTTACCATTAAAAACTTATTGTAGCTCACAAAAGTTTTGGATCAACGGATTGGATGGCAAATTAACATTACCAAAACATTAATACGGTAGAGTCTAGGAAGTCTTTAATGGTGATGCGATTCTTATAATATCATCCGGGGAGTCACATTCCATCACCACTGTTTCCTATATTATGGTCCCCTGACATATGGATCTACATCATTTTTGGGTTCACACCATGAAATGATTTGGAAAAACAGATGGACGGCGTGGATTTAGAATACAAGCATCAACGTGAGCCCTATGGTAAGGGCTGCATCGTCTTGGGTGACGCTAGTGCAGACACCCCAAACAAAATAAAAACTTGGTGGGGCCCACCTTGATATATGTATTGTATATTTTACACCGTCCATCTGTTTTTCTAATTCATTTTAGAGCTCAATTTCAGGTGGATCACACCATAGGAAATTCTGGTGATTGATCATTAAAAACTTCATGTGGGCCACAAAAGTTTTGTATAAGCTGATATTTGATTTTTCCCTTCATTCAGGTTTATCACACCTAGGAAGTTTTTAATGGTAGGCATTTAATAACCACTGTTTCCTATGATGTGGCCACTTGAGATTTTTGTCTGCTTCATTTTTTGGATCATGCCCTAAAATGAACTCGAAAAATGATGTGCCGTGGATTTACAAAATATATATCAAGGTGGGGCCATGTTGGGTGAGGCCTCCCCAGGTCTAGAGGTGTGAAAATTGCACTTTGTTTTGGCACACTTGCTTCTTAAACGTGCTAACATGGCACACGTGTATGCAATCCGAACTGCTCATGCAAACCCTTTTTGTAAAATGCCTTTAACCATTAAGTGGGTCACATGTAACAACCCATTTTTTAAGGGGAAGTAACTCTACCGTCCGCTTCTGTGTGGCCCACCTGAGTTTTGGATCAGCCTCATTTTTAGCCTTACGTCTTCTTTTGGCCAGGCCAAGATGATGGACGGAGTAGATTATACTATTACTAGTGGGACCCACCAGATCTAAAGAAATAAAAATAAAATGAATTATATCTTTCGCACGCCGACTAAACCACGTTCCCATTCTCCTTCCTTTTCGTACGGTAATGGGCGCCGAAACCTCCCACTAAACGAAACCGCTCATAATCCATACCTCCATTTTCATTACGCATCCGTTTATAAAGAGAGAGAGAGAGAGAGAGAGAGAGAGAGAGAGAGAGAGAGAGAGAGAGAATCGAAGGAATTAATCAAAAAAATATATATAGAGAGAGAGAGAGAGAGCTCTGTAGATCAAGAGAGAGATTAAAGCGGGGCCGGTCATCAGATTTTTTTTAAGGTAGGTGATCTTATCTTGAAATTTATTATTTTCAGCTATTTAATTATGTTTATTTAATCCAACATTTTTATAAGAATAATGTTTTTGATTATTATGTATGGAATTCTATTTATTTAGGAATTTCTATATTTCTCATATTTAATATAAGTTTTTTTTAAAAAAAAAAAATTAATAATAAATAAATAAATAAAAATTTATCTAAAGTTATAATTTAATTTATAAAAGTATTTGTATTATCATATGCCACAATTACAATTTTAGAGTGCCTGCGTGTCAACCGTCATACTCTGCCAGAGTATCAAATAACTCCTCATGAGAAGTCAGAGGATGCACCGTGAGAAATTACTTTAATGGAGAAAGTTTCTAGTCCATCAAGCTGGACCGTAAGTTACGGTCCACCCACCAATAGATTTATGACTTAGTAAGTTCATACAAAATCCAACCATTCCAATACATCTAAAACAACTTGAAGATCACTTATATGAAAACTTATTCCTATATACTAGTCAGGATATCCTCAAAAATAGAAAATAAGTTATAACTGTTGATAAATAGTATTATCCATTAATGAGTGAATGTAAGTATATTTTTTTTTTTGTAAGTGATCCTAATTGTTTAATAAACTTAGTAAATGGGTTAGATTTTTCATATATATTAAAGGTTAGAAGTTTTTTAATTGATGGGTCGTAATGTTGTTCAAATCTGTTGTACTGGAGATCTTCTTATTATAATGGGACTCTGTTAATACGAGATATACCAGTATGACTATAATTTTACTCGTCTCTACATGTGGAATATAGCACACGTGTGTAAGTCTGAGAAATCTACTATGAAATCCACATCTTTGACGTGCCCAAATAGAAAAAAATAAAATTATATATATATATATATAATATTAAATAAAAAGAGCACAGTCTGTCTATTTTTCTTAGGCACCATGAATGAATGAAAGCTAACAATGTTCATATTCAACTTACAAGTATGGTCCACCTAATTAGTTTAACTGTCAAATTTTCAGAAAAGTGAACATAGAAAATATGACCTCTCAGATGAACGGAATAGATTTCACACACGTGGCTCGTGTGGCACGTGACACACAAGTAGGATTCAAATCCTACTTGCGAGTAGCGAGTAGCTTTCCCATTTTTCATGAAGAATTGAATGGTGGGGCATTGAAGTTGCTGTATGGATTCTAAAATGAACCAAAGGCTCTGGATTGGATTGTGTAAAGGGTCATAACCTCTCAGGTTCTGTAGTGTATAGATTCACCATATACCTGCATTTTTAAATTATTACCTTGAGTTGTACCATTTACTCGGTTTGTTGTATGAATTTATTTCCACACTCTACCTCTTTGTTAAATAACACTATTATGTTAGTCTATTGCCATTTGAAATATGGTGGTGACTCCTCAACCGTCCATCATGAAATGCTTGTATGACAATCAGACCGTCCAAATTGCTGAACCAACTTTTGATATTGGACCACTAGAAATTGAGCTGAGAATGTGAAAGTAACCATGGATTTTGGTAGGCCTCAGCCACTCAATGTGAGATTTATTGCTCAAGGGTGGAGCTCATGTAGAATCTGATATTTTAACAAATTTATGCACCTTGTTCAGAACTTGCATTATAGTGTAGAGAAATTGGATTGATTAAATTATTAATCATTTATTTTGTGATATTAAAATTGTTCATGTTATTCATGTTTATCTATAGATTATTTAATTGTTAAAAAAAAATGTATATAAATTAGCAAGTAGGGCAATCGTGTCCCTTGGGTGAGAGACCCTAAAGCCAACAAGTAGGGCAATTGTGTCCCTTGGGTGAAAGACCCTAGAACCCACTGGATCCTTTGGAGTCTCCTTTGTGTACGGCGTATGAGTACAATTGTGTGCGTGGACATACGTCAGAGGTACAACTGGAGCAGTGGTCTGACCAGCTAATGTGTAAATGGGTCCCTCACCATGAGGTACCAGTGCGTGGGCGTTAATGCAACGTGACCATCCACTTAGGTACGGTGTTGTAAGAAATAATTTAAATGTTACAAGTATTCATAGAAATATTACATGCATTGCATTTTCTTTTATTACATTCCGTTATCTGTATTCTATTTCCTTCATTGTTATAAAATTGATATTATCTGAACATATTAAATTTTGGGTAAGAAATGACCCTACTGGGCTGTTATGCTCATCCTACTAAAACAAATGCACAGGTGCAGAGCTGGAATACTATGAGCAGGCGGGCCTCTACTATTAGCTTTACTTTTGAAATTAGGATTAGTTTTAATTTAATTAAGTATTTTTTTTTTGTTATTTAGGTTAGTTTATGTTCAAGTTCGATGTAGAGAGGACAACTTTCAAAATATTTGAATTTAATAAACATTTCAGGTGTATTTTCTTATTAGATGACGTTGAGTATTTACTGAATTCGATTGAATCAACTGGATTGTAATAAATGTCATCATATCATAATTCACACCTTGGGATTCGGGTCCTAAATACCTTATTTAGGTATCCGAATTTTGGGGCGTGACAGTTTGGTATCAGAGCCAGGATAGATTAAAAATTGTGGACCTAGGGTTGTCTTTAGAATTAGTGAACCAAACATAAATCTTTTTGCTTTTATGATAGAAAAAATAGAAATATAAATTTAGGGATCATTGTATTATGTTGACATCATATATAATCTTATTTAGACTTGACATTGAACTAATAATCCAAATCTGGACTTTAAGGAATTTTTAAGAATTTTTAGCATACTACACTAAATTGGACAGCAATAGTAAGCAGAAAATACTTAACTTGTAAAAGTCATAACTAATTAATTGAAACTCCTTTTAAGTTGATTCAAAATCTCAGTCGTAGGTTAACAAGTGTAGTTTCAGTAAAAAATAATTAAAAAATGTAAATATAGGTTTATCCTTTACCAAGATTAAGTTATGTGTATACTAGTCAGAAATTGTTTGTTTCTGTACAGACCTAATTATCCGAATTTTAGAAAAAAAAATTTAGACCTTGTATTAGGCTAAAATTTTACAGAATTATAGTAGACTCATATATGTATCCTCATAAAAATTTTTAGATCAATTTAACACTTATAAGTATCAGAAACATTAGCGAGAATAGTATCCTAAGAATCTGAATTTTCTGCACTACAATTTTGATACATGTCACTGCCTGAATTCTCTTAATCTTCATATGTTATTCTTTTAGATCATCAAATATTCTTGCAATTCAATAAATTTTTCATGCTTCTATAGACCTTAAGTAGTATGCACTCCATTAATGATATTTAGAATTCAATTTAGTTATTATAACCTACCTTGGTTGTTATACATTAAGCTTACATGTTTAAATTAATCATAGATTATGGCGGATCAAAACATAGATGTCGGAGCCACATCAGGAGCTCCTAGTCCTGATACCACTGAAAACGGGTCACTTATGGGTGGAATTCTTAGGGCCATAAGTGATCTTACGGCTCTTGTGGGCTATCAGATAAGACAGACTCAAGCGGAAGGACAAGCTCAAGCGCAAGGTCAAACCCAAACTGTTCACGTAGCTAATGTAGGGATATGAACTTTATTGGAAAGGTTTAAAAGACAAAGGCCGTCTGTATTTAAGGGTGGACCTGACCTATCTGAGGCCGAGGTATGGAAGAAACAGATTGATAAGATATTCACAGTTATGAAGTGTGATGAATACCAGAAAGAAGAATTGGCTATTTACATGCTAGAAGGGGAGGCGGATCATTGGTGGGACTCGGTTGTTAGGATGAACCCGAGTGTTGAAGTCTGGACCTGGGCCCAGTTTTGTGAGAAATTTGATGATAAATACTTTCCCTTGTATGTGAAAAATCAAAAGGCAGGAGAATTTATGAAATTGGAGCAAGGTGATATGACGGTGCGCCAGTATGATGCTAAGTTTACGGAGCTATCACGATTTGCAACTTTTCTGGTGTCTGATGAAACCCGTAAGGCACAAAAATTTGAGGAGGGTCTGAGAGCATCTATCTTCGTAGCCGATTAGCCCCTTTCGTACAGAAGACCTATGCCGAAGTGTTGGAGCGTGCCCTAGCAGTGAGGAGAAAGACATCAACGAATATTGGAAGAATCGTGATCAGAGGAAGGACGTAAAGAGTGGTGCTAGAACTGCTACACATATATCTACGGCCCAGCATGATGCAGTTAAGAGGCAGAGAACAACATCGACATCGATGGCCAGACCGACGACATCACTTCCTGCACCACGATTTTCGGGATTTTGTTATAATTGTGGACTCGAGGGCCACACTTCTCATTTTTGTTCCAGACCACAACGCACTCAATATCCACAAAGGGCAGGACCTTCACATCAGTCTTTCAGGCCTCCCCAGCAACATGCGCCGCCGTTTATATCACAACGACCTCCATTACATCCTTCCGCATCACAGCCTTCCTCGAGACCACCTCAGCCATATCCACAGAGGCCACTACAGTCATACTCGAGGCCACCACAGCAAGGACCTTCATCGGTATATCAGAGACCACCTCAGCAGCCGCCGCCACAGGTTAAACCTCAGCAGTACCAGCAGTCCAGGCATGGAGTTCAGGCACCACGACCACAAGCTCAAGGCCGAGTCTATGCCCTAGTACAGTCAGGAGATGACACAGTGCAACCGTACGAGAACTTGGCGCAACAATACGAAGGCTCAATTCAAAGTTATGATGTTCCAGCACAGTTTGAGAATGGAGCGACCCAGACTTATGATGATGCCACACCCTTATATGAGGATCCAGCACCGCCAACAGATGACATTATTCAGCCTGACATCGAGGCTAGCAGTGATGTAGTCGAAGGTACCATCGTCATTTATTCATCCTTAGCTAGAGTGTTATTTGACTCTGGAGCATCGCATTCATTTATTTCTTACTGCCTTTTATGCTCGATTGGGTTATCTCCTACTCCCTTAGATAAAAAGTTAACAGTAGCAAACCCCCTTGGTAATTCAGTGGACCTAAGTCAAATTTGTAAATCCTGTCCGATTATGATCGAGAACGTAAATTTACCAGCCAATCTCATAGTTATGCCGATGCGAGAATACAATATTATATTGGGGATGGATTGGTTATCTTTATATCGGGCAAAAATCGATTGTTTTAAGAAGATGGTCATATTAAATATCGATGGGCGAGCACCGTTACAATTCCATGGGACACGAAGGAAGGGAGCACCGATTAGTTTGTCAGCCATCTCGGAAGTTGAACCTCAAGGAGTGGAACAAATTTCGATTGTTAATGAATTTTCAGAAGTATTTCAAGATATTCCTGGATTACCGCCAAGGAGAGATGTAGATTTCACAATCGATCTGGTACCTGGGACTGCACCAATCTCCAGAGCACCATACCGTATGGCACCTGTTGAATTGAGAGAATTAAGGGAGCAACTTCAGCAGCTCCAAGACCAAGGCTTCATTAGGGCTAGTACGTCGCCGTGGGGTGCACCGGTATTATTTGTAAGAAAGAAGGATGGGTCTTTAAGGCTATGCATCGATTACCGTCAACTTAATAAAGCGACCATCAAGAACAAGTACCCGCTGCCGAGGATAAATGATTTATTCGATCAGTTGAAGGGAGCTAAATATTTTTCAAAGATAGACCTACGGTCTGGATATCATCAGTTGAGGATTAGAGATGAAGATGTACCCAAGACTGCCTTTAGGACTCAGTATGGCCATTATGAATTTCTAGTGATGCCCTTCGGACTAACGAATGCTCCAGCAGTATTTATGGATCTCATGAACAGGGTCTTTAAACCGTATTTAGACCGATTCGTGATAGTGTTCATAAATGATATTTTAATTTACTCCAAGACGCAAGAGGATCATGCTGAACACCTTCGAATAGCTCTTCAGACTCTAAAGGACAATCAGTTGTATGCCAAAGCTTCAAAATGTGACTTTTGGAAGAATGAAGTAAAGTTTTTGGGGCACGTGATATCGGAAAAAGGAGTGTCGGTAGATCCATCGAAAGTCGAAGCAGTGTTAAATTGGGAGCAGCCCACCAATGTGACAGAAGTGCGCAATTTTCTCGGATTAGCTGGTTATTATAGAAGATTCATTGAGGGATTCTCTAAATTAGCAAGGCCGTTGACTAACTTGACCAAGAAGGGCACTTCTTTTAAATGGAATGAAAATTGCGAGCAGGCTTTCTCTGAATTGAAGAAGCGATTAATGGAAGCCCCAGTGCTTTCCTTACCAGCAGAAGGGGAAAGATTTGTGGTATATACTGATGCATCTTATCAAGGGTTGGGATGCGTGCTGATGCAAAGCGGTAAAGCAATAGCATTCGCGTCAAGGCAGTTGAAACCTCATGAGCAGAATTATCTCACTCACGATTTAGAGCTTGCAGCTGTAGTGTTTGCCTTAAAAATTTGGAGGCATTATCTTTATGGTGAGCAGTTTGAACTGTATTCGGATCACAAGAGCTTAAAGTATCTTTTTGATCAAAAGGACTTAAATATGCGGCAAAGGAGATGGATGGAATTCTTGAAGGATTATCATTTCGACATCTGCTATCATCCAGGTAAGGCAAACGTCGTAGCCGACGCGTTAAGCAGGAAGACGCGCAAGCTGGTGGCGAGCTTAATGATTAAAGAATGGGAGATGCTTGATATAGTTAAAGATTTTGAAGTTAGACTTCGTATCGATGAACCTCGAGCTTATATCAGTAATTTAGTGGTGCAACCCACTCTGCTAAGAAATTTCTTAATTATCCATTTAGATTATCCTTTAATTCGTATATTAGGCTGTAGTTATTTAGAATTTTCTTTTCTAGGTGCGACGAATAATAGAAGCGCAGAAGAATGATGCATGGTTACAAGAGAAAATAACGGAAGAAGCGGGAAAGGACGACTCGGAGTGGCGAGTAAGCTCTGATGGTGGGGTCAGATTTCAAGGGAGGTTATGTGTTCCAGACATATCTGAATTGAAGCAAGAAGTCTTAAATGAGGCACACCGCACAAAATTCACCATCCACCCAGGAGGAACTAAGATGTACCGTGATGTACGACGTCAATATTGGTGGAGTAATATGAAGAGGGAGATAGCCAGCTACGTTGCAATGTGTCTTACTTGTCAGCAGGTTAAAGTGGAGCATCAGAAGCCGTCGGGACTTTTACAACCATTACAGGTCACAGAGTGGAAATGGGAGCATATATCGATGGATTTTATTGTCGGACTACCGAAAACAAGCCGTCATCATGATGCGATATGGGTGATCGTGGATCGGCTAACAAAGTCAGCACACTTTCTTCCTATACGTATTTCTTCATCCCTAGATGACTTAAGCAAGCAATATATCAAGGAGATTGTTAGACTTCATGGCATTCCTGTATCCATTGTATCCGATCGAGACCCCAGGTTTACATCATGCTTTTGGATGAGTCTTCAGAAGGCATTGGGAACGACGCTAAACTACAGCATGGCTTTTCATCCGCAGACTGACGGACAAACGGAGCGGGTAAATCAAATCCTAGAAGACATGCTTCGCAGCTGCATTCTTGACTTCAAGAAAAATTGGGACGACCACCTCTATTTAATAGAATTCGCCTACAACAATAGTTTCCAGTCTAGTATTGGCATGGCGCCATTTGAAGCTTTATACGGAAGACCCTGCAGATCATCAAGTTGTTGGACCGAAGTGGGGGAAAGAACATTATTGGGACCGGAACTAGTGCAAGAGACATCCGAGAAGATCGGCGTCATCAAAGAACGTCTACGTACCGCTCAGAGTCGCCAGAAGAGCTACGCCGACAATCGTCGAAAGAACTTGGAGTTCGCCATAGGAGATCATGTGTTCCTGAAGGTATCCCCGATGAAAGGAGTTATGCGATTTGGAAAGAAAGAAAAATTGGCACCACGCTACATTGGACCATTCGAGATCTTGCAGAGAGTAGGCCTCGTAGCCTACAGACTAGCCTTACCTCCTCAACTTTTTGGTGTCCACGACGTATTTTATGTATCTATGCTTCGGAAATACGAGAGAGATGCATCACATATCATTGACTGGGAGCCGCTGAAAATTCGGGAGGACGTTTCATACATAGAGCAACCGATCCGCATCCTCGACAGGAAGGAGCAAGTACTTCGAACAAGATCGATACCACTTGTGAAGTTCAGTGGGGGCATCATGGCGAGGACGAAGCTTCATGGGAGCGAGAGGATGACATCCGAGAGAAGTAACCTCATCTCTTCATATGATAGGTATGTTAAATTACGGGGACAAAATTTTTATTAAGGGGGGTAGAATGTAACAACCCATTTTTTAAGGGGAAGTAACTCCACCGTTCGCTTCTGTGTAGCCCACCTGAGTTTTGGATCAGCCTCATTTTTGGCCTTACGTCTTCTTTTGGCCAGGCCAAGATGATGGACGGAGTAGATTATACTATTACTAGTGGGACCCACCAGATCTAAAGAAATAAAAATAAAATGAATTATATCTTTCGCACGCTGACTAAACCACGTTCCCATTCTCCTTCCTTTTTGTACGGTAATGGGCGCCGAAACCTCCCACTAAACGAAACCGCCCATAATCCATACCTCCATTTTCATTACGCATCCGTTTATAAAAGAGAGAGAGAGAGAGAGAGAGAGAAAGAATCGAAGGAATTAATCAAAATATATATATATATATATAGAGGGCGCTCTGTAGATCAAGAGAGAGATTAAAGCGGGGCCGGTCATCAGATTTTTTTTAAGGTAGGTGATCTTATCCTGAAATTTATTATTTTCAGCTATTTAATTATGTTTATTTAATCCAACATTTTTATAAGAATAATGTTTTTGATTATTATGTATGGAATTCTATTTATTTAGGAATTTCTATATTTCTCATATTTAATATAAGTTTTTTTTAAAAAAATTAATAATAAATAATAAATAAAAATTTATCTAAAGTTATAATTTAATTTATAAAAGTATTTGTATTATCATATGCCACAATTACAATTTTAGAGTGCCTGCGTGTCAACCGTCATACTCTGCCAGAGTATCAAATAATTCCTCATGAGAAGTCAGAGGATGCACCGTGAGAAATACTTTAATGGAGAAAGTTTCTAGTCCATCAAGCTGGACCGTAAGTTACGGTCCACCCACCAATAGATTTATGACTTAGTAAGTTCATACAAAATCCAACCATTCCAATACATCTAAAACAACATGAAGATCACTTATATGAAAACTTATTCCTATATACTAGTCAGGATATCCTCAAAAATAGAAAATAAGTTATAACTGTTGATAAATAGTATTATCCATTAATGAGTGAATGTAAGTATATTTTTTTTTGTAAGTGATCCTAATTGTTTAATAAACTTAGTAAATGGGTTAGATTTTTCATATATATTAAAGGTTAGAAGTTATTTAATTGATGGGTCGTAATGTTTCAAATCTGTTGTACTGGAGATCTTCTTATTATAATGGGACTCTGTTAATACGAGATATACCAGTATGACTATAATTTTACTCGTCTCTACATGTGGAATATAGCACACGTGTGTAAGTCTGAGAAATCTACTATGAAATCCACATCTTTGACGTGCCCAAATAGAAAAAAATAAAATAATATATATATATAATAATATTAAATAAAAAGAGCACAGTCTGTCTATTTTTCTTAGGCACCATGAATGAATGAAAGCTAACAATGTTCTTATTCAACTTACAAGTATGGTCCACCTAATTAGTTTAACTGTCAAATTTTTAAAAAAGTGAACATAGAAAATATGACCTCTCAGATGAACGAAATAGATTTCACACACGTGGCTCGTGTGGCACGTGACACACAAGTAGGATTCAAATCCTACTTGCGCGAGTAGCTTTCCCATTTTTCATGAAGAATTGAATGGTGGGGCATTGAAGTTGCTGTATGGATTCTATAAATGAACCAAAGGCTCTGGATTGTGTAAAGGGTCATAACCTCTCAGGTTCTGTAGTGTATAGATTCACCATATACCTGCATTTTTAAATTATTACCTTGAGTTGTACCATTTACTCGGTTTGTTGTATGAATTTATTTCCACACTCTACCTCTTTGTTAAATAACACTATTATGTTAGTCTATTGCCATTTGAAATATGGTGGTGACTCCTCAACCGTCAATCATGAAATGCTTGTATGACAATCAGACCGTCCAAATTGCTGAACCAACTTTTGATATTGGACCACTAGAAATTGAGCTGAGAATGTGAAAGTAACCATGGATTTTGGTAGGCCTCAGCCACTCAATGTGAGATTTATTGCTCAAGGGTGGAGCTCATGTAGAATATGATATTTTAACAAATTTATGCACCTTGTTCAGAACTTGCATTATAGTGTAGAAATTGGATTGATTAAATTATTAATCATTTATTTTGTGATATTAAAATTGTTCATGTTATTCATGTTTATCTATAGATTTTAATTGTTAAAAAAATGTGTATAAATTAGCAAGTAGGGCAATCGTGTCCTTGGGTGAGAGACCCTAAAGCCAACAAGTAGGGCAATCGTGTCCCTTGGGTGAAAGACCCTAGAACCCACTGGATCCTTTGGAGTCTCCTTTGTGTACGGTGTATGAGTACAATTGTGTGCGTGGACATACGTCAGAGGTACAACTGGAGCAGTAGTCTGACTAGCTAACGTGTAAATGGGTCCCTCACCATGAGGTACCAGTGCGTGGGCGTTAATGCAACGTGACCATCCACTTAGGTACAGTGTTGTAAGAAATAATTTAAATGTTACAAGTATTTATGAAAATATTACATGCATTGCATTTTCTTTTATTACATTCCGTTATCTGTATTCTATTTCCTTCATTGTTATAAAATTGATATTATCTGAACATATTAAATTTTGGGTAAGAAATGACCCTACCGGGCTGTTATGCTCATCCTACTAAAATAAATGCACAGGTGCAGAGCTGGAATACTATGAGCAGGCGGGCCTCTACTATTAGCTTTACTTTTGAAAATTAGGATTAGTTTTAATTTAATTAAGTATTTTTTTTTGTTGTTATTTAGGTTAGTTTATGTTCAAGTTCGATGTAGAGAGGACAACTTTCAAAATATTTGAATTTAATAAACATTTCAGGTGTATTTTCTTATTAGATGACGTTGAGTATTTACTGAACTCGATTGAATCAACTGGATTGTAATAAATGTCATCATATCATAATTCACACCTTGGGATTCGGGTCCTAAATACCTTATTTAGGTACCCGAATTTTGGGGCGTGACATCACATGTATACTTTGAATGTGGATGGTTGGCTAATTCCTCCCAACTCTTCATTTATTATGTATAAATGGACTGCTTGATAATCACATGAACTTACTTTTCTTTATTCTAGAGAAGACAGGTAGCTGCGGCCAAGATTTTCGGCGAATTAGATCATATACAAGGTTACAACACATGGCTCAGTAGTAGACAGAGACCCTTTCAACACTGAAGTCATGGGTTCAAGTGTCCATGTGGGGATTGTGTGTGTGTGCGTGCGTAAAAAGCATCGAAACCTTTTCCTTATACTAAGGACATGGGAAGGTTTTTAGGAGGCTTCATGAAGATGTTCAATGGACCAAATTCAGCAAGCAAATGCTTATTAATCAAGTAGGACCCTGCCTGTACATTTGTGCTCTTGTCAATAGAGTTTTTTGTTTTTGTTTTTTTTTTTTTTGTTTGTTTGTTTTTTTAATCAGTTGACCAAATTATTGAAAAAACTTAGTTTATTTGAGTTGGATCTCAATCCTTTAAATGCACAATAAGCAGATAATTATTTAATTGGAAATAGATAAAAATCAGCCAAGAAGTTATGAAGGAAAGAGTGTTCTTCGTAAGCAATGCACTAGGTGTACTGAGAAAAAGGCAAGGGTTGATTAGGGTGTCCCCAAAAGCAATGCACCCTAACAGCATGCATTGTTATGAGAAGTAGGCAAGGGTTCTAATGTCGTTTTGGATATATGTGGGTAAAAAAGCTAGTTTAGGAAAATAAGATTCGTATAGTCATATAGAATATATGAATATTAAAAGATTAGACTATGGAGTTAATGGATATGATGAAAGAAAGGAGACTTAACATATCTCATATTTAGGAGACCAAGTGGAAATGGGCAGAAAGAATTGATAAATAAAAGATTCAATATATAAGAAAAGACAATAATAATAGAAATGAGGTAGGGATATTAGTGGATAAAGATTTGAAGGATAAATTTATAGCCATTAAAAGAGCAAGTGGTATGATTTTATTAATAAGATAAGAGAGAAGATAATCAATGTTATTAGTGCATATATGCCGCAAATAGGGTTAGAAGATAGAATTAAGGATAATTTTGAGAGGATATGGATGGACTAATGGAATAAAATTTGAACGGACATGAGATATTTCTAAGAGGAGATGTAAATTTTGTAGGAAAAGAAAGTTGAAGATATGAAAGAATATAGTTTTGCAAAGAAAATAACATGTGAGAAGCTATCCTCGGTTTCAAGGTAATATACAATCTATCTTTAACAAACACATACTTTAAAAAGAGAGATGGAGATTTAATAAACTTTTAAAAGTGGATCATATACAAGCCAAGTAGATTTCTTTCTACTTAGGGAGACAAAAAGATTAACATGTAAGGAGTGCACAGTGATACTGTAAACGTCTCACCTCATGCTAACAAGCTAATTAGAGTACCCATTCAAACCCCCATCCAAACCTAGTCAAGCTCAGTTGACTTGGTCGAATCCAGTCAACCTAGTCAAATCCAGTCAACCCAATCGAACCCAATCAACCTGGTTAAATATAAAATCAGCCCAAAACCAAGCCAATTCCAGGCCGAAATCTAAACCCACAACATTTATGACAACAATAAAGCAAATCCAAGTGAACTAGGGGGTAAATACCACCCCAGGAACACCCCTACAAAATTTGGGGTCGATCCATGATCTAAACGACGCCCAGGGTGTCGCCTGCCATGTGGAATCTCTTCAAATTTTGCAAGGAGGTTAAGCGGGACGATGATGTCACCCCTGCAAAATTTGGCATGCTTCCATGTGTTGGGCAACACCCAAGGAGCCACCCGCCATGTGGAGCATTCCTGCTTCAGCAGGAGAGGTCCACACTAGGTGGAGAGGCCTCTGTTCAGCCTTTAATCATGCGAGATCAAGGGAAAAAATCCAAAGCCCTCCCTTTGGTCCAAAATTACCATTTTGCCACCTAATCCAATCGTCAAGATTTCACCATGTGGCAATCTCAAATCTCAGTCTTTAAACCCCTTTTCAACCCTAGAGTACCCAACAATTACTAAAAAAAAAATGGTCCCAATAGTTATAAATAGCCCCCTCCTCTCTCATTTCAATTCATCCACAAACTCCATTTCTCTTGGTAATCCTCCACACACCACCTTCCACATCTCCCCTTTCATCACTCCACCAAGGAGAAGAAGAGTAGTAGGAAAGGAGTTCTAGCCCAGTTCACTTAGTCAAGCTTAGCCCTCAACCACCTAAGTCACCAAAGGCCAATCCAACCACTTAAGTTTATCCTTGCAAAAAACTCGTTCATCCTACCATCCAACCTTTATCAGCTTTGTTTATTCTTGCATTGGCATCAAGAAACATCCATTCCCTTTTCAAACCCCTTGGTCATCATCTCTATCAACATTGTATAACATTTCCACCCAGTCGACTCAAGTATGTACTCTATGGCTTGTCGAGTTATCGGATCATACCTATCAAAAGCTCGAATCCATTAGTTATTATTCCTATTCAACAAGTGAGTGAATCAAGGTAGATTTACCTAACTTGGACTACTGCTTGGCAACGATAGTGCATTAACACGACATTCCACCACTCGCGCATCCTTTAGTATACAAGAGTTAGCTTTAATCTCTAATAGTTTGTTTAAATCCCGTGAAGTAGAGATTGTAGGTATATAATGGCAGAGAGTGTGCTTAACACCTTCCCTTTTTGTATCAAGGAGTCATTTCATGATAGAGAACCTTCGAGTTCTCCCTCTTAATGCTTTTATAGGGTTTAGCTGACTGCAGAATCAGAGTAACTGGCTAGTGACAACTCCATTCAAATATAATACCCTCACATTTCAATCAGATTACACATGCCTCAAAAAAAGGTACATGTGAGTGTGACCCATTCCCGCCCTCACGGTCTAGTGTCCACAGACACATAGAAAGAGTTTGACTATACAGGTTCATGGTTATGCATATTTACATTAACCACTTGCTTGATTTGGGGGTAAACTAGAGAAAGAGTAAGGGAAAGCAAAATTAGGACATAAGCGGATGATAAATTGACATAAGTATTAAAGGAAGGAAATTTTTTGCATTTGTTTATGTTGCTAGAGGAATTGTGAAGGAAAGTGCTTTCCCTTTGCATTTTTCATTGTTTAGTTTTTAATTTTCAAAAGAAACCTATTTTCCTCTAATAGTTTTTTTTTTTTTTTTTTTTTTTTTGGACTTTTTGAAAAAAGTTTTACTCCCTTGTTGAGAAAAGCAAATGAATTTTCTTATCTTTTTATGTAATATAAAGAACCATAAATGTCTAATCAGGAACCCTACAAAGAACCATAAATGTCTAATCAAGAACCCCCCCCCCCCCCCCCCTTGAGGGTTCCTCAGTCAAAACACGCTTTACAAAAGAAATGAAATGAAATTAATAGGTGACAAAAAATTAGATGGTGTTATTTAATTTAGAATTAAATTGATGGAAGAAAAAAGATAGAATGTTGAATAAGAAGTAAAAGTTATGCGGAATGAGATAGTTTTGTGCTTTAGCAACAAAAAATGCCTTGAGAGCATTTAGAGAGAAAAGCCAATCATATATGGAAGCTTAGTAGTGGAATGATGATATATAAAAACTATTAACAAGAAACATGCATGTTTCAAAGCTTGGCAATAGAATAGAAATAATGAAAATCTTAAACAATATATAAATGCCGAAAATATTGTTAAGAAAATAGTAAGTGGAGAAAAATTAAGATTTATAAATTATCTTTATAATAGATTGAGGACAAGAAAATGTGAGAAAATTATCTTCAAACTTACAAAAATGAGATAGAGGAAGAGTGGAGACCTACATTGTGTTAGATGCATTATGAGTGATGACCATGACTTTGAGAGCATAAAGATAGAAACAACCATAAACTTAAATAATGTTGGAGTCCATAGATACTTTTGGGATTAGGATATCCCAAGTGAAAGAAACTTTGGTAAAGATGAAATTAGGAAGGCCCTTGGACTAGAGTATAGGAGATACTGGGTTATTTTGGTTGAGCAAATTATTCAACAACATTATAAGATTGATGAAGATGCCAAAAAAAATGGAGATAAAATACTTCAATATGTATTTAAAAAATTAAAGGAAATATATACAATCGCACTAACTATTATGGAATTAAACTTATGAGTCATACTATGAAACTTTGAAAAAGAATAATTTAGCGAAGATTAAGGCTTGAGACGAATGCATCGAAAAGCTAACGATATGGTCCATAAAGTGCTAATTTGGTGGGGTGTTAGTAGAGAAATGAGTTTCTAGCTGATAAATTGACAAGATTAATAATATGTATTAGGGAGCAGTAACAATTGTGAGGACCACCGGTGGGGAGATAAGTGAGTTCCCAATCACTATAGGCTTGCACCAGAAGTTGGCATTGAGCCCATACCTTTTTAGCATTGATTATAGACGAGTTAACAAGGCATTTATAAGAAGAGATCCCATAGTATATGTTCTTTGCAGATGATATAGTTTTGATTGAAAAGATGATGGAGGATATAAGTACAACGCTAGATTTATGGAGAAGTTCTTTAGGAGTCGTTTGGCGCCATGGATTTGGGAGGATTTGAGGGGATTTCAAATCCCCTAGTTGTTTAGCACCATAAAGTAACCGGGGGTTTCAAATCCCCTCAGACAGGGGGTTCGAAATCCACAGTGAGAGCTTGGCTTACATCTAAAATCCTTCCAAGAGTTGCATGGGTAACATGTGTGTCATCAAACTATTACTCTATTGAGCACATAACCCATTAATGATATCTCAAAACAATTAGATTATCAATTGCATCACTATAATTACTTTAATATGATGAGCAGCATCGTCCAAATATTGTCCATGTAAATCAATGGTTAAAAATCGTTGGTTAGTCACTCAGACATGATCTTGTGCTTGTGGCCCATCCGATACTTGAAATTTCATTATTTTTAGGCCAAGCATATATTTCAGTGGGCTTGTTACAACCTTTGTGTCAAACATTACATACGTCACTAATTAGAGATATTAAAGTAGATTTAGTAATTAAATTCAAACCCTTTAAATATACCATGCATAGCTACTTTTGGATTAAAGTTGATTCCGAATCCAGGATGCCAATAGAAGGATTTCAAATCCAGGGAGTTCTAAATCCACGCTCCCAAACAGGCCATTAGAATCTAAAGGATTTAAAATTATTCAAATTAAAAAAGAGCATATAAAGTGCAATTTCAGTAACAATAGAGGTGGAAATAAAGAATTATAAAATATTGCTAACAAAAGAGTTTCCCAAAATTACCCACCTTTGATAGTGTGGGTTGATAATTCATGAGAGTTGAGAGATTAAAAATGTTGTTGCCCATAGAATTCAAATGGAATAGGAGAAATGGAGATGTGTCTTTGGAGTCTTATATAATTGTCGTGTACAACTCAAACTAAAGGGAAAATTTTGTAAGATGGTTATAAGACTAACCATGCTTTATGGAATGTAACGTTGGGCAATTAAGAAATAACACATCCATAGGATAAGTATAGCCTAAATGAGAATGTTGACATTGATGAGTGACAAGACGAGGATAGCATTAAAAATTATAGCAATCGAGGGAATTTAAAAGTAGCACCAATAGGTAACAAGAATATAGAAAGTATACTTGCATGATTTGGTCATGTGCAAGAAAGCCTTGGACTACGTGGGTTAGGAGTTCTTACAAGTTGAAGGCTCTAAAAGATTAAAAGGAAGACTCAAAAGGACGTGTGTAAAGATAGTAAGAAAAGACTAGATGACCTGGGTAGAAGTTATGGCCCTTGATAGAGTAGAGTGGCGAAAAAGGATACATGTAGTGGACCCAAATTAGTTAGAATAAGGCTCAAAAGATGATGATTTTCATAAATATGGTTAATGGGAATTATCATGGTCCTATCTGAATCGAGAGTGAAAATCTCATTTGTGAAACGAAGGCCACAACATATCTTGTGCTAGAGAAATAGACTATAAATAAGAATGGTTGTTGTACAAAATTTGTGACCTATCCAAACATGGTGAAACATGCCTTTATTGTCCAAACATGAGAAAAGTGCTTAATTTTCATTTCACTTCTTACCCACTATCCAAACAGCCAATTAACTTGCGTGTGCTAGATTTATGAGCTTATTGCTAACAGAACTAGAACTAGGATTGTGATACTTGAGAATTGATCACTTCTACCGTAACGACCCGCCCCACCATTGTGAGATTGTTTACTTTGCCGAAGCTCACGGATTTAAAACGTGTCACACCGGTTAAGGGAGAGCCTCCACATATAACCACCACAACTTTAGACATATCACAATGGTGGGGCAGGTCGTTACAAATGGTATCAGAGCCGAGGACGACTCTGCCCTCGGTGGGGGATATTGTGACGCCCCGTCACTGTGTGGTCACATGTGGGCGGACGCTGATGTGGGCGGGGCCTAAACGGGCCTGGGCGAGCTACCGATGGTTAGCAGGCTACTGTACCCATAGTGAAGGCGGAACCTTGTCCCACATTGGAAGTGCAGTCTAAAGTTGTGGTGATTATAGGTGGAGGCTCTCCCTTAACAGGTGTGACGCGTTTTAAATCCGTGAGCTTCAGCAAAGCAGACAATATCACAATGGTGGGGCGGGTCGTTACAAATGGTATCAGAACCGAGGACGGCTTTGCCCTTGGTGGGGGATATTGTGACACAATACTGTGGCACATAGGGGCGGACGCTGAGTGGGCGGGGTCTGAAAAAAAGGGACATGGCTGAGCTACCAGTGGTTGGCAGGCTACTGTGCTGGCAGTGGGGTGGAACCTTGTCCCACATCGGAAAGCGCCGTCTAAAGTTGTGGTGGTTATATGTGGAGGCTGTCCCTTAACCGGTGTGACTCGTTTTAAATCCGTGAGCTTCGGCAAAGCGGACAATATCACAATGGTGGGGCGGGTCGTTACAAATAGTATCAGAGCCGAGGACGGCTTTGCCCTCGGTGGGGGATATTGTAACACAATACTGTGGCACATGTGGGCGGACGTTGAGTGGGCAGGGTCTGAAAGGACCTGGGCGAGCTACCAGTGGTTGGCAGACTACTGTGCTGGCAGTGGGGTGAAACCTCGTCCCACATCGAAAGCGCCATCTCAAGTTGTGGTGGTTATATGTGGAGGGTCTTCCTTAACCGGTGTGATGCGTTTTAAATCCGTGAGCTTCGGCAAAGCGGACAATATCACAATGGAGGGGCGGGTCGTTACAAATGGTATCAGAGCTGAGGACGGCTCTGCCCTCGGCGAAGGATATTATGACACAATACTGTGGCACATGTGGGTAGACGCTGAGTGGACGAGGTCTGAAAAATGGACCTGGGCGAGCTACCAGTGGTTGGCAGGATACTGTGCTGGAAGTGGGGTGGAACCTTGTCTCACATCGGAAGCGTCGTCTAAAGTAATGGTGTTTATATGTGGAAGCTCTCTCTTAACCAGTGTGACGCATTTTAAATCCGTGAACTTCGGCAAAGCGGACAATATCACAATGGTGAGGCGGGTCGTTACAACTACCGTACCAACAAACTATTTAGATATTACAGATAAGCAGGTTGCTCTACAACATCGGTACTCTACAACTGTGCACGACTAGGGAAAACTTATTCACACAACACTTCAGGTGGTCCCCACCATGCTATATATGCCATTCAACCCGGCCATAAAGTGAGCCCATCATGATTATGAAATGCCACAAAAAGCAGAGCTATCCAATCATCAAGTGGGCCACACCATAGAAAACAACCGACAACCACCCAAAACCATACAGATTCACATGATGGTTGGATAGCTTGATTTTAGCTATACCACTTTCCTAGTGGGCAACCCTAATGGATGGGTTGGATGCCAAAAACAGTGCCCCACATGAAAGTTTTGTAACATAAGCTTATTCGAGATCGTGGCGGAGGAACTAGACTCTTTTTAGGAAGGCTTTCAGTCCACTGCTACAGTATAAAGTATCAACGGTTAAGTTACCTACAACAGGTTGCAAATGATAAGTTCTCCTCAACTTGGACATGCAAATGGGCCCGGCATTTCTGTGAACCAAACTTTATCTAGTTGGCCCCATCATGGAAGCACCATAAGCCTCACTCGGTGGACGAGCAACCATCTAAAATGGCTGCCCTCAAAGCTCATAATTGCAAAGGAAAGTGAAAGCCATTTCACAAATAAAGAAAGCAAGTTAGCCAAAAAAAAAAAAAAAAAGAGCAGCATCAAGTTGCCCCAAGCCTAGTTGATGGAAGACTTTGTTATATTTAGTTCTTGCTCCTTGTAACTAATAAGAAAAGTTTAAATTGTTTTATTTTCCGATTAGGCTGACCATAGTGCTCAGATCCTAGTTGTGTTATCAAGTCATCACGATTTTGGAACATTAACCTATGTATGGAACTTTGAAGCTTTGGTGTTGTTTTAATTCAGTTGAATTACATCCATTCAAAACTCCTAAAATCAAATCAATAGCTTTGGTTCATAAGTTTTGCATTTGATTTTCTCATTCTCACAATTCATCTCCCTGTGGGATCGACCCTATATTCAAGGGATATTACTTACAAACCTCTGCACTTGGAGGGAAGCAATCAAGTTTTTGGCACCGTTGCCGGGGAGAGACTGAGATAGATTAGATTTGTGCAAGATAGCTAAGGTTAAGTGTTTTTCTAAGGTAAGTTCTATTCTAAACCCTCCAAATTTTCTGTAGATTTTCTTCTTTTTTTTTCTTTGAAAGTAAATTCAGTTGGGTCTTTCAAGCACTAACTATGACATAAGGTTGCCCTACTTAGGATTTTATCACCCAAGTGTTATGGTTGTCCTACAGTTGTTGTTTGATCACAAAGATTATCCGCTGAATCTATTTTCCATGTTAACATAGTTTAATTTCTGCATTAGTTTTACTTTTGTTGATTTATTTTTTATTTTTGCTTTGTGGTTTGAATTCTCATTGGTCGGCCCTGTCGCCTGGGTTATTGATTTATTTTTGCTATGTGGACTGAACCCTCATGATCGGCCCTGCCGCCTGGGTTGTTGATTTATTTTGCTTTGTGGATTGAACCCTCATGGTCAGCCCTGCCGCCTGGGTTGTTGGTTAAGTTTTTGTTTTTATTTTAAGTATCATATTTGCTATTTGAATTAGTGGTATTTGTTGTGTGGAGTAGATGGTTTATGTCCCATTGGAATAGGGATAAAACAATTGACTCTCCTCTGAATGCAGACTAGTTTCAGGCCTTGATCATTCACTTAGAAGAGGCACTCAACATCACTTAGATTCTCAACAATCGCCCGATTTGCTGGCCTGCCACTCCAACAGATGCATGGCAGCATAGGGTGTGAAATCATTCATCTAGTGGACTCAGTTTGGATGGCCCACATAAAAGAGTAGCATCCTACAGAAGTTCCTAACCATCTGATTGGTTGGCCCAAATATGGACAGCCAAAAACAGAGGCCAATGGTTTATATTGAACAGAAAAATCCATTGAAAATCCAGTGATAGAGCATCGGTCAGGTAATTACTGATGCAAAACGTCCCTTATCATCAGAAACAGCAACATATAGATCATCTTGCTTACCTAATTCCCAATCTGCAGAAACACCTCAGCAGCATCCACAATAGTACAATGACACATTTCTTCGCATCTTATTAAGAAAAAAAAATTTTAAAAAAAAAAAGTAAAAAAAAAAATCCAAGGATACATCTACATGCTCTACTACACTAAACTACATAGCCAAAGCTAGAGAAACCAATACAAAATAATTAGGAATGAGTCAATCAATGACCTAGTTTCTTCTATCAATCAATGACCTAGTTTCTTCTATGCTATACAACATAAGATGGTGGAGGGGAAAAAACTGAAGGAATTGCAGGTGGGGGCATTGCAATACAACAGAGGATTATTAAAAGAGAGAATTATAGGTGACAAAGGTGGCAGCAATGGAGCCTATGCAGATTAAGAGAGAGGGCAGAAGGGTGACATTCAGGAGCTTGTCCTCACCCAAATAGCCAGCCAATGTTATCGTGCCATCTGCCACCACCCGAGCCAAGGTTCCAGCTTCCGTTGATAGCAGTCCACCATTATAGGTTCCACGGGCAAGCCTGGATGACATAACCCGAGATAAGAGCGATAGGTTGACACCTGCATCCATCAAGGGAATGGCAATCAAGTAAGTAACCAGCAGGTCGAAGACCCCACATGCCTAATTGAAGATGATTGGAACCCAAATTCTTAAATTTCTCAAGTTGACTCGGTGAAACTTCGATGAGTCTGAGTCAACTGGGTTGAATTTCAGCTAAATTCAACTTTTTGAGACTGAGTCACTTTCCTGACTCAGTTTTAACTGATTTAAATGGAAAAAAAGGTGGTCAATTCTCAAACTTCTTTTAAAGATGACCAACTTTTACATGTATGTAGAGGTATCATACAATGCTCGTACACACAGTCTGTAGTTTTGTACAGAATGCTCAGGTTTTCAGTTTCTGCGAGTGGTGCCCATGGTGATAAAAACCAGTGGAATATCCTAACAACATAAATTTTCACTTCTTTTTTTTCTAGTTGAATGTTGACTGTTGCTGTAATTCCTTTCTTAACCATATATTTTCCAGCCGCCAATTGAACAGTTAGGACTTTACAATCTGGGGGATTTTTTGTGCCTGAGCAGTCCATGGTGAGGCATGTCATATCAACAGTCTGATCTCTGAACCATGAGTGCCACTTATACAAACTGAAAACCAAGCGACCTATACAAACTACTGGCCTGAGGACCATATAGTAAACAATTAAGCAAAACATCTCCCAAGTTTTGACATATTCATATTAGTACATGAATTATGTACATATAATATCCTAAAATGCAATTTTATGCCAACCAATATTTTCCAATCAATTAGTTGTACCCATAGCACATACATGGTCCCATATTCAGTTCATGTCTACTGGTGGACATCATGGTTTTGTAATCCAAACACCTTAGCATACTGAAAATGAAAACATAAACTGGGGGCAGTTTTGACATTTCAGGAACAACAGGGTTCTTTGCTCGCTGCAACATGCAAAGGGACTGACATTTTAAGGATGAACAAGATCAATACCTCCTACAAACATATCTCGGTTACTTAGAAATGGCATTAGGAAATCTGATAAACTAATATTTGTTTAAATCTTTTTTCTTTCTTAAATAAAGATGAAGATTACCTTCAAGGACTTGGGCAGATACAAACGTGATGAGTGCTGAGCAGACGTATTGTGGCACAGTGTATGGGCTTATGACATGGAAGCTGAAGAGAATGCCTATGAATACCATAATTTCAGACGCCAGTAATATTTGCCTGCAAAATCATCAATGAGAAAAATGCATCACCACACTTTTATCTGGAAAAGGCTTATAGGCATATTTGGATATGTGGAATCCAAGGGAAAAGAAAGGAAAAAATAATAAATATGCAATGATGATTTCCATAAGAACTATTGAAACATGGAATCCAATTTTGAGTTCTTGTTTGGACAGCAAGTGGAAATCTCACATTCCTTTCACAATACTTGGCTAGTTTCTTGTGCCAAGAATCCAAAATATGGAAAAGTGTAATGATTGTTTGGTGGAATACACCATTTTCTTTGTTATCAAAACAACACAAATTATTGCATCAAAGGAAAACTCTTTTCCTTTTCCATTGTTTGGCAATGGTTCCAATCATGGCCTACAGGTCAGAAGCCTGGATGCATGGAAGTAAAATGCATCAAAATGTGTGTGTGTGTGTGCGCGCGCGCACTTCACCAAAGAAATTGAATTTCGTCTTTCTTATCAGTTCCAAGGAGCAAGAACTGAATATAACAAAGTCTTCCATCAATATTTCCATAAAAATGAATTAGAAATTACACACTTGTTGACAAGAGTTTGGTGTGGATCCACTGAATTTTGCAAGCGGAAAGACCTTGATATTGTCTCTATACACAGTGAGTAGAAGTCTACAGATTCAAAACACAGACTACAATCTTTCGATGAAAAAATGAATCGGACAAGATTTTTTATGGATCACTAAAAAGGTGAGTTGATGTCATGACTCAGATTTGAAATTTCGAACACAGCATATATCCTTAAGCATGCAATATGGGTGATGGTGGTATATAGATACCATATCATTTGTAGAGTCAATAATACCCATTATCATGTAAATGTACCATATCAACTATAAAAACAATGGCCAGAACTTCGATTCCTTGAGCCGACACACTAATTAGATATCGGAATACTGCCCATAATTTGCCAACTATAAACAAATGCTCCTTGAAATGTAGAGATAATATCACTCATTGCTACTGACTCTCTTTGCAAGAACCTTACCCAAAATTTATAACGAGCTTCCCATGCTAATTGGACAATAACCCAGCACCTCCACAGCTTACTTAGGGATTGGAAAAATAAATGAGGCATTGGCTCCTTTGGAGACACGCTTTCTAAACAAAAAATCATTGAACATCAAGATCAAATCACCTTGGATAAGGTCCCAACACTTGAAGTAAAAGGCCATGGTGAACCCATTTGTTCCTGGAGCTTTATCCCCTTCCATGGCCATGACCACTGGTTTGACTTCATTAGCACTGAATTCTCTCTCCAACCAAGCACCTTTTTCGACAGGAATAGACTCAGAAGTCATACCATCTAAGAAAAGGCCTTAAGTCCTTTTTCACGTAAAGGCCTCAAAAGACTCCACAGACATTTATGTAAGGTATTTATTACTTACAACAAAAGGTTTTTATTCTAACGCAAGTTATTTATTAAGGTTTGTCTTATGATTTTATGTTTTTTTAATACCAACCATCATGAATATTATATTTTGCTTTTTGATTCATGGGTTTGAAGATATCAACAAAACTGACCTTGTCAACCATGCCATATCTTGTAAATCCTACATTGTACCAAGAAACCACATAATATGTGAATGAGATTTTTGCACAAGATATTCATGAAGAGCTCACCAAGCAATCATGAGATAAAGACAACTAGGAAAGTCTATGATGATGATAATATTGCACACATAAACATCTGAGCACGGTAGTTTCCAACCAAATACAAAAACTGCAGAAAACATGTAATTGTAACACAGAATACTACAATATTCATTGAACCTGCTGTTTGATAATAAATTCACTAGAAACGTTGTTGTTTCTTGAATGTTTTACCTGTCTTCAAACAAGTTGGTAATGTAGCTTCCAACAACGATGTTTACTGGAAGAACTGTTATCCCAAGGCATCCAAGGAAAATTGCCACAGTGGTCGTTGACCAGCTAAAGTAGTATGTGGTAATGACGCTCGACTCAGAAAGTAATATCTCCATAGCATATTTGAGCATGAAATAAATCAGTAACTGGACCTGCAAGATATTGAGAGGGAGAAACAGCCAAAGTGAGAGATCATGTATAACTTAAATAGTACACACGCATGCTACGCAGCCACACGACACGACCATGTGCAAGCACAAAAGCCCACACGCTTGCGTGCGTGCATGCGCATGCACAACAATGCACAAGCACTCACGTGAGTGCGTACAGACACCCACACCCATACACATGTAGAGAGGTTTAGTCATGTGGAGTATGTTTTATCTTTTCACTGTATAGTGTGTGCAATCATGCAGAGTACCATATGGATGATGTCAGCATTATACAGATAGGGGTCCCATTGAGGCCACTTTCTGGTAGATCATGATTTTAGAGTAACTATTGTGATTTTTTGAAGAATTTTTGGTAAAGTTTTACTTGTGTTTTCTTAGATTGAAGAATTTTTTTTAGAAAAATCTATTTTGTGGTTTCTCCCTTGGCACTGATTTTGTGGGGGATTTTTGGAGGATTCTTGATGCATCAATTTGATGCATATGATATTTCCAAACTCCAGGAAGTTTTATCTTACAGATTTGTTAGGATTTGAGTGTTTGGTGATGTTTCTTATGCTATAATGTTGATGCCCCGCCTATTCAGACGCTATTTTGGGTTATGGACCTCTCAAATATTGGCCGTTTTGATATAGTTGTCCATTTTTTATGTGACATATATGATGTGTTCCTCAGGAGTCATAAGTGAAATATGATTGGGCCTACCAATAGATGTTTTGAGATTGATGGGACAACTCGATCTTGACTGTCCATTTCATGCCATTGATTGAATGGACATTTAGTGGCATCAGAAATGTTCATTGAATCATCATCATTTTTGCACCATGGCCTCCTCATAGTGGCATGGATGAATGGACAATCCAGATCAAGGTTTGAATTATTGTCTGAAACCAGTACATATCGCCCAATATGGACATGTTTCGTCCATAAACAATATGAGTGTTGATGCAGGAGAACTAACCACTTACTCTAAAAGCTTGAACTGATAGAGCGTGGCAAATCAATCCCTTTATCTCATAGCCCAAGCCCCACATCCCATGGGTTAGGTCCTCGGCCGAACCCGCCTCGTGGGGGCCTACATCACATGGGTTCCGTCTCACACGGGTGGGGCCAGCATCACATGGGCCACCCGCCTCGAGTGTGCCCCTGCATCCCACAAGCTACCCCGCTTGAGCCCAGTGTGAAAATGCCCATACATTAACTGAATCATCCCCAAGTGTTCCAATATGGGGTGATACGACCAGTTTCAGAGGTGACCAATACTGTAAATCGAAACCAATTTTCAATCCTTGGTCCAGATTGATGATTAGCTGTGCCACTTCATGGGGCACACATGTACAAAAACATATATTAAGGAATTGTAACTTTTGCATATCTTTAGCATCCAGTTCTCTTTGCTGATTTGAGGTAACCAAATGGCTAGTTCGGAAATGATGTATTTATAAAGAATGCTAGTGTATTTTATTGTGTATTGTGTGTGGTTAGTGGGCCCTTTTAGTGTAAGTGCATGTGCACACTTCCCTATTCTCCTGCGGTGTACTATATGCTTTATCATAAAAAAATATTATGTGTTAGGGCAAGAAAGCCTAACACACAATCTTTCCCAAACTCTCCTCCTTCTTCTTCTCTCTCAATATTCTCATCTCTTCTTCACATTATCCTCATCAAATCATTCTCTACTTGGTATCAGAGCAAAGATCCAGGCATTCCGTATCCAACAGTTGAGAGGCGACACGTCACCTTGCTGACGTCAGCAGCCGTACGGCTGATGTCAGCGTCGTACGGACGCATAGACTCCGTTTGAGCTAAAAGTTTAGGATTTGATAGATCTTGATTTTAGAAGATTTGTCATGATTTTTTCAGAATTTATTGGACCTCATTTCATGGTATTTTGGGTGAAATAGAGATTCGAAAATCAGTCCCAGATTCCGTTTTTCTTCGATCTAACCTCAAATCGGTAAGCTTTTCTTTGGTTTCTTTGCTCAAGATGGACCGAAATCTTCCTTCCAAGCTATCCATGGTGGATTTTTTACTTAAGATCAATGTTTGAGAGGTTTTTAACCTCAAATGGGCGTGCGGCTGGGCCGTTTTTCACTCGGTCAAGCCCTATTTGACTGCGTTTCATGGTATTTTGGATGATTGATATTTGTTTGAGGTTTATCTCTTGTTATCTTGAATGATTGAGTAAGATAGAGTTGTTCGAATCAATCTTTCTTGGCATAAGGGCCCTCATCTCTTGGTATAGGGTCTCTTGAATCAAACCCCTTGCAGATTACCTCCATTAAGTTGAATGGTAACAACTATCTTCAATGGGCACAATCTGTAAAAGTATTTTAGGAGCCCGTGACAAGTTGTCGTATATTTTGGATGATTCCCCAAGCTCTACAGATGTTACCTACAAGTCTTGGACAAAAGAGAATTATCAAGTTATTGCATGGTTGTTGAATAGTATGGATTCCTCGATTAGCCACTCAATGATGTTTTTATCCTCGGCTAAAGGCATTTGGGATACGCTTCATGATATGTTCTCGGAATCTCAGAATTTTTCACGGGTATTCCAGCTTATTCAAGAAATTGGTCGGTTTCAACAAAACTCCAGATCCTTAAAAGACTACTATTCGACGCTTCGGGGTATGTGGGATGAGTTGGATATGTATTAGCCTCTTCCTTCCAAATGTAAAGAGGATCATGAACATGTTCATAAGCAACGGGATGATACTCGTATCATGCAGTTCCTCGCTGGGTTGAGTTCTGATTATCTTCACGTTCGCGATCAGGTTGTTATGGAGGATCCTCTTTCCCCATTGACGACAGTCTATGCCATGTGTCAGCGTACTATGGTCTCTACTCTTCCTTCTCATTCATTTGTGTCACCCGAGCGTTCGACACATCTTGCTGGCGATCAGTCTCCCTTGGTCTTCGGGTACCATCCTTGAGCTCAGGGCGCATTTCTGGTTTTGGTGGTCGTGGTAGAGGCCGCGAGGGAGATCGCAGTCTCGGCGGCCGTAGTCTTCGTGGTTGTGGTGGACGTGGACGAGGATGTGATGGTTCCCGCATTTGTTCACATTGCGGTGGAACTAATCACACTGTTGATTATTGCTGGCAGCTACATGGTCGTCCTACGTATGCCGCTGCTTCTATCGCTTCCGCTGTTGTTTCTGAGATACAGTCTTCCACCCCGATAGCTGAGCAGTCTACTTCAGAGGAGTCTCTTATCATTTCTCGGGCGGCATATGATGCCCTTATACGGCTTCACATTCGGAATATTCCTGAGCCTTCTCACGCAGCTTCGGCCCAGTCAGGTACTGCCCTTCTTGTGTCATCCTCTCCTACCTCCTGAGTCGACTCTGGAGCTTCCTCCCATATGACTAGTAAGTTGCAATTCTTTCTTCTTATTCTCCTTATTCTCCCACTCAGTATGTCACAGTCGTAGATGGAACCCAATCTCCCATCTCTGGGATTGGTTTCATCCCTCTCTCTTCTTCCTTGTCTTTGTCCTCCGTATTGCATGTGCCTCGTTTTGCATTAAACTTATTGTCTGTTAGCTCTCTTACTAAATCACTCAATTGTTCCATCACCTTCTTTCCTTCTTATTGTTTGTTTCAGGACCTACAGACGAAAAGAGTGATTGGTGGGAGGCATGAGCGAGGAGGCGTTTATCTTCTCGATGATACACATGTTGCCGCTTCTAGTACCCTTTCTCTATATCGAGAGTCCATGACTCAGTGGAATTGCCGCTTAGGTCACCCATCCATTGCTAGATTGAGACTTTTGTTTCTCTCATTATCTGTCACTAAATCATTATGCTGTGATATTTGTGAATTGTCTAAACATCATCGTGCTACGTTTCCTCCTAGCTCTTCTGGAAGGAAATCTCAACCTTTTTTTTTTATTTACTCGGATGTCTGGGGGCCAGCTCCGGTTACCTCGACTTTTGAATTTAGATATTTTGTTACCTTTATTGATGATTATTCCCACATGACTTGGATTTATCTTTTGAAATCTAAAAGTGAAGTGTTTGATGTGTTTAAAGTGTTTTATCATGAAGTGTGCACTCAATTTCATTGTTCCATCAAATCCCTCCATTCTGATAATGGGGGAGAATACATGTCTACTGCCTTTCTGTCCTTTTTGCAGAAACGTAGTATTTTGTCTAGGACGTCACGTGCTCGCACTCTTCAACAAAATGGTATTGCAGAACGTAAGAATCGTCATCTTCTTGAAGTTGCTCGCACCCTTTCTGCTTGGTATGCATCTACCCAAACATTTTTGGGGTGATGCTCTTTTAACTGCTACTTTTCTTATTAATCGTATACCCTTACGTATTCTATCTTACAAATCTTCATTTACTATATTGTATCCTCATGATAATCCATTTCCTCTACCACCTAAAGTTTTTGGTTGTACATGCTTTGTTCAAATTTTAGATGGGAGTAATGATAAACTTAGTCCCAGGGCGATTAAATGTGTCTTTATAGGAAATACTCGGAGTCAAAAAGGGTATAAATGCTTTGACCCATTGACTCGCAAGAATATATCTCTGCCGATGTCACCTTCTTTGAGGATCTTTCTTTTTTCTCCTCTCCAGGCCGATCCCTCTGTGATCCTCTTGCGAGTCAGGGGGAGTATGACTCTTATCCTCTTTCCACTAGTGATCATGGGAAAACTCCTCTCCCCTCTATTCAGCATCCTGTTGGTGATATGGGTGAGCCTAAGCCTCTGCGGGTGTATCATCGTCGAGATAAATCTTCACAAGCTCAGCCATCCACCCTTCCGCTCACTTTGGATGTTGGTTCAGGTGACTCTCCTAACTCAAGTTTAGATCTTCCCATTGCCTTGCGCAAAGGGTCACGATCTTCTACTCAACACCTCCATTAGTAATTTCGTTTCATATGATCATTTTTCACCGTCTTTTCAGTCGTTTGTAACTTCCCTTTCATCACAAACTATTCCTAGATCTCTCTCACATACTCTTCAGAGTCCTGATTAGACGAAGGTGATGATGGAAGAAATGTCTGCTCTTGAGAAGAATCATACTTGGGATCTTGTGTCACTTCCTGTAGGCCATAAACATGTTGGTTGTCGATGGGTTTATATAATCAAGTTTCTTCCAGATGGCTCAATTGATCGCTATAAAACCCATCTTGTTGCTAAAGGTTACACACAGACTCATGGTGTGGATTACTTCGAGACATTCTCTCCGGTGGCTAAGCTTAATTCAATTCGTGTTGTGCTCTCCTTAGCCGTTAATTTATCATGGCCCTTGTTTCAGCTTGATGTTAAGAATGCATTTCTCCATGGGGATCTTACAGTGGAAGTTTACATGCATCAACCTCCTAGCTTTGTTGCTTCTCACAACCCTGCACTTGTATGTCGGTTGAAGAAGGCTCTTTATGGACTCAAACAATCTCCACGTGCATGGTTCAAAAAATTTAGTCAGGCTCTCTTGGAGTTTGGCTTTGTTCGTAGTCATGCCGATCATTCTCTCTTTATATGTCGTCGATTGACGGGCATCATGGATCTCATTGTCTCTGTGGATGATATTGTTTTGTCCAGTAGTGATTCTGCTGGAATGAGGGAGGTCAACGATTTTTTGAAGACCAAGTTTGAGATCAAGGATCTTGGTCCTCTTCGCTACTTCCTCGAAATTGAAGTTGCTCGCTCATCATCCAAATTGGTCTTGTCACAACGAAAAAATGCGCTCGATCTTCTCATGGAGACCGGCATGTTAGGGTGCAAGCCTGCTACCACTTCCATGGATACTTCACAGAAGCTTCGACCAGATGATGGTGCTCTCCTTACTGATCCCGAGATGTGTCGACGACTTGTAGGCCGGCTTATTTACCTGACTATTACTCGCCCAGATCTCTCATTTACGGTAGGGGTTGTTAGCCAATTCATACAAGCTCCCCGTACTTCTCATCTCACGGTTGTCTACCACATACTTCGGTATTTAAAATCAGTCCTGGGTCTTGGCCTCCGCTTTCAGTTGCATGGTCATCCTCATCTTTCTGGCTATTCCGATGCTGATTGTGCAGGTAGTACTTTTGATCACCGCTCTACATCCGGCTTCTATACCTTCTTAGGTGGCAATCTTATAACCTGGAAGAGCAAAAAGTAGCCAGTTGTTGCCCGGTCCTCGACTGAAGCAGAATATCGCGTTATGGCTCATGCGACGTGTGAACTCGTGTGGCTTCGCAATCTTCTTAAAGAACTTGGTTATCCTCCTTCGGATCCTATTCCTCTTCACTGTGACAATCAAGCGGCCATCCATATTGTTCGTAACCCAGTTTTCCACGAGCGAACCAAGCATATTGAGGTCGACTGTCACTTTATTCGGGAGAAAGTCACTTCTAAGGAAATCGTCACTCCTTTTGTTTGATCTGGGGATCAACTTGCTGATGTTCTTACAAAGTCCTTGAGTCAAGATGCTCTTCATCGTGTTCGTGACAAGTTGGGCATAATCAACATCTATGCTCCAACTTGAGGGGGAGTATAGAGAATGTTAGTGTATTTTATTGTGTATTGTGTGTGGTTAGTGGGCCCTTTTAGTGTAAGTGCATGTGCACACTTCTCTATTCTCCTGCGGTGTACTATATGCTTTATCATAATAAAATATTATGTGTTAGGGCAAGAAAGCCTTACACACAATCTCTCCCAAACTCTCCTCCTTCTTCTTCTTTTCTCTCAATATTCTCATCTCTTCTTCACATTATCCTCATCAAATCATTCTCTACTGTATTTGACTCATTAAGGTGTTAGGCATTCAATCATAAATCACAACCTTTAATGTGTAAATCAAATGAAATATTTATGTGCTCCACTTTTTTAAATGCATTCCAAAAAAAATTAAGAGATTCAAGCTACCTGTATAATAAATTGTTCATATCATTAATATAAATTTTATCCAAAAAAAAAAAAGCCAAAAGAAACAATATAGAAGTGGTAGCAGCTATAGAAATATGTGTTAGGTATCAAGTTATCAACACATGAGCTCGAAGATTTGATAACTGTTGCCCTTCAAATGTCCGCAGCAATTGTGATCCTTGTCAAAGCAGTCAACTTTCTGAAATGGCTATTGCCATGCTGATAGTTCATAGTTATGATCAGAGATTCAAATGAGAACAGGCAAGTTTACAAGCCAAAAAAAAAAAAAATGAAAGGCGATTAAGCTGCATTAGCATACACATGACAGTCTCACCAATTAACAATGATAAATATACACATACTGATTATTATTTTTCAAACATATTATCAAATAGATAATGCTCAGAGGGAAACTCCACACCTTAACAGATGGCGTAAGTAATCTATATGCTGATGCGATTGAATTAGCAGGCTTGTGTGAATGTTCTAAAGATTCTTCACTGCCATCACATTCTTGGCTTTCATCTTCATCGGTTTCCTTTTCTTCAGAACTTAAGAGCAAAGGTTGTGCAAGGCCTTTTTCCAGTTCCTCACTTTGTACTGGTCCTGTCAGAAATAAGAACCAAAGTTCACATATTATTACATATCGTGCCACTAGCCATTAAGAACATATCTGAATTAGATACTATCTCAGAAGACCACAAACTCGGCAATAAAAATGAGAAGATGCCCTGAACCAGATGGCGATTGTTGAAGTTGTCGTCGTCGTCATCATCACCATCATCTAAGCCTTATCCCAACTAAGTGGGTTTGGCTACATGAATCCTATTCCCGCCAATTCCGAGATTCATGATAAATAGGAACTTTGATGGAAGAAGTGTATTACTAACAAATTATAGACTAGTGAACACGAGAATGGTTCTAAACATCTTCCAATGAGATATGTATATGTTTCTTGACTGTTAAGTTAGGAATTGTTTTCGAGTATAACAAGGACACTTATGAATCTGGGTCAGCGAATCTACAAGAGTGATAAAAAAACGCATCCCTACCATTAGTTTGGCAGATCATATGTCAGACCATCAGATTGTAAATCAGGACCTAATCAGACCTATCCGACGGTCCTGATCACAGCTATAATATATTCCACCATCTAGATTGAAGATCTTGACCACTTTTTATGATGATAGGATGTCCCCAGCCCCTTTTGAGGCAAGACTAATCCCTGCGGATGCATGTAATCACCCGCAAACCACGTGCATCGGTTGAAGATCTTGACCATTTGACAGTCCAAATTGACAATCAGGACCACCCGACTATCCATATTGTTAACCTGTTGACCTGGATTACATCAATGGTCCATACCGTTCAGATCAGGTATCAGGACAGATCGAGGGTCTGAAGATCAAAGTTCTGATATCAAGTTTGGACCATATATGATGGTCCAATTGGACCGTGGGGCACATTGATCCAGTCTGGTGGTCCATCAAATGTCAGATTGATCCCAGGGCCCACAAGACACATTAATTGTCCATGTGCACAACTGGCCAACATGTATTGATGTCAGCTATCATATGCATGAGAAGGGTTATACATCACCCACACTGCCAATCAAGGCCATTTGCAATCAGATTATGGTCATTTGATATCAGATAGCTATTTTTACTGATCCGATATACTGGTTCTATACTCCTAATGTATATTAAGTTGTAATGTAAATTTACATTATTTTTACCGACCCAAAATAATGGTTCTATACTCCTAATGTAGATTAAGTTGTAATGTAAGGGCTTGTTTGGATTTGTGGAAAGAGTGGGAAAGAAAACATTGTTTCTTGGGAAACCTTGTTTCTAGGAAATTGCGGTAAAAGGAAACTTCGTTTTCCACATTTGTTTTTAAATAAGATCTTCCTAGAAAATTTAAGGCATGTTTCCCAATTTATTGTTTGGTCAAATTAAAAAAATAAAAATAAAAAAAATTGATGGTGGTTATTGGCATGCGCCAAATTAACATGTGACACTATGGAACGCTCAAAGATATATGGCACTTCTAGGTGCTTAAGCTTGATGGTGTCACACATACACATGAGGGGTGCTTGAAATTGTATGATGACACATGTGACACATTAACACATTTGGGCACTTTAAGGTAGATGATGCCATAGGCACATAGGCACATGTGGCATGTTCTCGCATGTAGCAGATATAGAGCGATTGAAAATGGACAATCGCATATGGCATGGTGGCACATGTGGGGCACAAGTGAAAGATGGATGGTAGCACATGTACGACACAACAGAAGATGGACAATGGAAAGTTGGCACATGCGAGGCGCTTTGTACATGTGAGGCCCAAGTGAAGATGGATAATGGCACATGTAATAAAATAGAAGATGGACAGCGGAATATTTGCATATGTGATGCATGTGATGCGATTGGAGATGGGCGGTGGCACATATGTGTTCAACTCTTGAGAAATTCATTTTCCTTCAACCATGGAAAAATGCCTTTCTTAGGGAGAGGTGGGAAAACAAATTTGTTGGTTTTCCAACAAAAAGAGGATGTGAGAAATGATGTTTCCCACCAATTCTCACAAAAAAAGTCTTCACAAACAATAGAAAAATGTGTTTCGTGGGAAACGGTGTTTCCTTTCCCCTCCTTTCCATGAATCCAAACCCAAAAGTTACATATGGAACCTGGAGATTTATACTTTGATGTATGCAATAGCAAATGCATGCACTATTCCCACCATCCAACAATGGTAGGCAGTGATGTGGATATCAGTGGTGCACCCTTTAGAGTGTACCAGAGGAGTAGGCGTCGCTGATAGAGTTCTGAAGCGAAAGAGTTGATGTGGAAGGACAGCGGGTCCATCAAACCCATCTTCTAGCGCGCTACGAGTGCAGGAGTGGCATGACTGCACCCTAACTGCAGGCCCATGGGACGGATATCATACCTTGTCGCGCAGGTGTTTTAGTTTTAAGCATCTTTTTGTTTTTTTACTTGTTTTCAGGGGCTTTAGTGCACTTTTTATTTTTCCTTAGCTTATATATATATTGTCAGGAATTCTATTTTATTATTGAATGAATGAGAATTTGTATGCTTTCTTCTTCTTTTACCAAAGAGATTAGGGTTTCAGGATTGACCCTTGGGTGTTGAGGATTCCACCCCGATTTTAGATTTTCCTTCTTTTTAGATCTTCAAGGTGTAGGAAAATGTAAGAATCAGCCGTCTTCTTTTTTTATGCGCTAAAATCTATACTCTCTTTCATCTTAAACCCATCTCTTCTTCATCTCTTTCGTACCTATCTATATATTCCCTTTTTGGTTTGAACGGAAGAGAGGGATGGTTAGTCAGGAGAATCGGATCCAAACTTGATTGTGGGCTGGCTTATGCTAGATCTGTGATATCCTCATATCCCGAGGTCCTCCCTTTTTTACTATTTACGTGATTTTATGCTAAGGGGCATGATTCTGACGGAATAATTTCATCTCTGTGTTGAGATTTGCTTAATCCCCTTAATTGAAAACAATTAATTAATTTTATTATTTGAATCTCTTCAACCTTGATTATTTATGCATCTAGGGTTAGGCCATCACATGTCCTTGTATCGAGCGGGAATCTTAAAAAAACATTGCAAAATGAGCATTAGAATTTGCATTTTAAAATGCTTGCTCAATTCCTGCCTACCATCTTTTTAATGGAGACCAATAATGTGCACAATATGCCTATTGCTTACATTTAAGGTTTTCTCTTTCTTCTATCTTTGTATTTTAGCATAATTTAGCTACTATTTAGAATTCAAGTTAGCTCAAGCATTTATGAACTAAGATTCACATATATCGAAAAATATCCATAAGTGTTAAATTTTGCATAAGATGCACAAGAAAGAAGAACATCAAATGAGAGGAAAAGGAGACCCATATGCATAATGATACCCTCGCCACCCTCAAATATCTAATGAACTAAGATATAGATAATATACATTAATCGAAGTCATTATATAAACTTGTTGAACTTGTTGATTGTAATCAACCTATGTAATATGACTATTAGATAGTGCTTGATTGCAAACAACCTATGTACTAGCCTATTACATTGCGCCTATGGGGGTTTTATGCTCTCATCGCCAGTCCCCAGCCTGGATAAAGGCGGGTTGCCTCAGGCTGGCGTCCGGCATCAAATTATGGCATAACATTCCAAACTCATGCTTGGGCATTTGAAGTTATGGCCATTGATAGAGTGGAATAGCAGAAAAGGATTCATGCCGCCAACCCCAATTAGTTGGACTAAGACTAAGATGATGATGATATTGATGACCTGAAGTCAATATATAAACATATGAAAGGACATTTCAACTTGTCAGGTTTTCTCAGGGTCCCTATGTCTATCAACTCATGTCCACGTGATGCAGCAGGAAGTGGTTGGGACTTGGGATTAATCTGGGTCCATATAAGCCACAGATTTGGATCCAGATTCAAACAGACCATTTCCAGTAGCATCATTTTGACATTAGAACAAGTATTGAACCGTTGGAATTCTTGTTTTTTTGGATTCCTGCACCAGATTTCTGGTTGTTAGCTTTCCTACACAGATATGGTCACTGGAATTCCAGATCTGCTGCAATCTCCCATTCTTTTTTTCCTTTTTTTTTTTTTTCTCCCTTTTTTCTTCTTCTTCTCCTTCTTTATCTTCTTTCACTCTTCATTTGAACTCTGATCTGTACCCCTTATCCTAACCCAAAGATTTAACCCTATATCCCAACCGTAGTTACCTGTAACCTTAAATGGCTCTCAAATCCCATTCCACAAACCAAATGAAGTTTCTATACACCAAAGAACTGACAGCCTTCTTAATCCTTACCCTAACTGCAGAACACAAATCCCTGATTAATCAAATCCAGCCTCTTTTCTTTTTCAACACATACAAACCACAATGGGTACCCTCGAACCCATGACCTCTGTGTTGAAACTCCTGTGAATCTACCACTGAGCCATGAGTAGGGACCCCAAATCCAGCCTTATTTACCTAAACCATATGTCTCGTTCCATTCCAAACTATAACAATAACCTTTCCACACTAATAACAACCCAACGGCGGCAGGGAGGGGTTGATCATGCTGAGATGCTATTGGGTTGAACCACAGTCCAATACTTTCTATTTCAATGCGAGTATGGTGTCATAAAGATTTAGGGTTTCGAATCTGCTATGACAAAATTCAGATTCAGACCATTCCAATTCCTGCTTCTGCATGTGGATTTCTGGTGGGATTTAAATCCAGAAGCATAAGCCCAAATCTAGTCTGTTGTGTACCAAAACCAGATCTGCAACATCCTGTTGTATTAGATGCCATACTTCCTAAAGGATTCTTGTCTCAGATCTGCTGCACAAAAATCCAGATTTCTAGTTGCCATTTTCTGCTGCTGAGCGTAAGCTTGAGATTCTGAATTTTGCAACTTTGTGTAAGTTTTGGATCCATGTTTGAAATTTACTGATCTAGAAACAGAACCTGCAATCTGGTTGCATCACCATGTCCAAGTTGCATGGGCATCTTCAAATTTATTACTCTGAAGTCTCAAGGAATAAATTGGTAAAGAAATCACACATGTAAAGATGATAGATTGTGTATCACCCAGTACATACCAAGACATCATGGTTTTGGAGCACAAGATTGGTAATTAGAACATTATACAAAAGGCATGAAGTGGGACGGTGATTATTAGAAAAAGCTATAATATTAATAATCAGCGTCAGAAGGAAGATCTCTCAAATAAGACCTAGCTGAACCTCATCCAAGAAATATTTAAATACTTCGAAGGTTATTCATTCAGCAGCTACCTAATTCTGGCTAAATCTTGAAGAATGTGAAAGAAAATTTGACAAGCTACAATATGCATATGGAATTCACAATGTGTAGAAGACCAGATTGTTTCTTCAAAACATTAAAAAAGTAGTGAGAGAAACAAAGTTGAGTTACCAGAATTTGCTTCCTGCGGTTGATGGCTGTCTTCAGTGTCACGAACAGGCTCTTTAAACGAAATCAACAACCAAATTAAATAGATGAGCCATGCCACAGCCATAACCCAACCTGGTAAGGTGTCTGCATTGATTGTGATTATGAAAATCTTAAAATTAGTTTGAAGAAAACTGGAAAGTGCAGGACCAATTGCCATCCCAAGGGCACCAGCAGTAACAAAAGCTGCAGAAGCTTGCATCCGTATGTTAAGTGGTACACAATCACTGATGTAACGTCGGTTAACAGCTCTTGCAGAGCCCAATCTGCAATCATCATAAATGTCTTCATGTCAAGGATATAAACTAATCAAATAAAGCACTAGCCACTAGCGACTTGCGAATCATCAAACTAGTCTTCATTATAAAGCAGAAACAAGCAAAAATGTTGCTTGGGAAACAGAAACAATGGACCCAAGTGAATGTTGAAGACTCTGAGGAAGTCAAATGCTCAACCTTACATGAACCCTTAAAGTTGACTCTTTCATTACCATGTAAATGTACAAATCTCATACAAGGCAATAATGGGAATAGGTGTTTGTGTTCAGGCAATAGGAATCCACAATACAACTCTTCAGGCATTAAATCAGGTGACTGAGACAAGCAACCAAAGGAAAGAAGAGGAGAGAAAAAACAGAAGAAAACATTTTCATGCAGCTGAGGCAATAATTATGACAACAACAATAACATGGAAATGAGAAAAGAAACTTTTAGATATGAATATGGACAAAGTCACAAGAAAAGGAAAAAGGTCACTTACCCACAGAACAGGCGACCAATTAGAAGAACGGCTATTGAATCAAGATCATAGGCCAAAGCATACAACACATTGCCCACAAAGAGAACTACACTGCTAAAAATAAGAGGTCTGAAGTATGATTTATTTGACCATGCACTAAAATACACTGAAGAAAACACCTGGGCAACAGCCATTGACCCAATTATAACACCACAAACTGTTGCTGCAGCTCCAAGACTCAGTGCATAGTTGTCTGCCGTGGGGACGATGATGTACGTGTTAACCATATAAAGGAAAGTATTCACCAAGTTCAAGGCAAGAGACATGAAATGGTATTTCTGTTCATCAATACGATCCTCCGCTGGAGATGGCAACTCTTCTTGCATAATGAGTGCATGTTGTCCTAAGAAGTGTAGGAAGCTTGTTGAGTGTGTCAGCCTGTCTACAGCCGCTTTTATGGAATCAATAACAGGGTCCTGCAGTGCCCATAACACAAGTAACTACAATAAGATGGTGGATACGTGTAAAAGAAAAAATTGGGAGATGATATTCAAATGAGCCTGTGGCTAAGTGAAACAAAACTACAATAAAACCTGCAGAGTAATAGATGGCTGATCATAAATTGACCAATAGCTTCCCTGGCGGTCTTGGAGATCTGCAAGATTGCGAGACAATGCTCCAACAACAGCCCCTATTCCCTGCATATACCATTATTAGTCAAGACAACGGCTCCACAATAAGTGTACTATACATGAAATAAACAGTCCTTTCTACTCAAGTCTACTTTTGATCGGTAAATCTTTTATGTTGATAATTGTTGAATAAAACCTTCATCAAAGACTAAAGAAAAATGGATAATAGTAGAGACAAATATTTTGCATATTCTTTCAAAGGTCACAGAAGATATGAACTCTGAAATGGAATTATTACCACATGCTTGAACACTTGCTGCAGCTGGGAATATGGATGATTTGCACGAGTGGTTACATAATAATCTGTGAATCTATAGCCAAAGCGTTTATCGAACTTCTTTAATATCTTTCTCAGGCCAATAGCATTGATCTCAACAAAAAAGAGCAACCTTAGAAGGTCCTGTCCCACCGCTCTATATTCTTCACGTAATTCAGATATCTGTGATATAACTGGATGCTGCTGGAGAAGCACATGCCGTTCTCCTAGCTTTTCTATCCTGCTTGCAAGAAGCCCTTGTTGTTCTAACAGAAACAGGACAGTCTTTTCGATCTGAAACCAGAAAGCACACATACTTGTACATAAAATAAATCACATGATAAGCATAAAACCTTCTTGTAAGCCTTTAAATCAGCTATTATGACTAAGATTCCAGTAATCCATGATGAATATATACCTAAGAAATTAAGGAGAAATATCAATACTATTCAGCACGAATACTGCAATGAAGTAGCATGAAGCTCTAGTTCCAAAAGAGCAGAGTTCTTTTCAACAAGGAACTCTAAAGAAGAAACACTTATGTGAGCTCACCAAATACGTTAGGTTAGATTCACATTTTGTACCTAGCTAGGTCTCTGTGGACACCATTTGAACACCTTGTCTCAGAAGTTTTTTTTTTTTTTTTTTTTTGAAAGGAAAAAGAAAATCAGATAGTAGATGCTAAGGAAGCCTTTAGTAGGGATGAGTTTCAGCCTATGTTACTCAAGTATGGGTACAGGTATGACAAACTGCAAGGATCAGGCAGCAGTGGATCCTCTAAACCCCAAATTATCAGGACATTTATTGGTTATAGCTAACAACCCATACATAAAATCATGTTAAATATTTCTCAACAACATGCACTAGTCATGCTTGAACCCAATTGGCATGGTTAATCTAAATTCTAATAATTAGCAGGTCTAGACTTCGGAACCTGTGTAGAAAGAACTATAGTAGCAGTCTTTGTTCATCCTTATTACCTGATCAAGTTACTCCTGTATTTTGACCAATCCAGGTATCATACTTGCGACTTTTCTTGAGCATAACTGAGAATGACTGATCTACATTCTCCACCTCAAGGGTCAGTTGTAAAATTAATACCTAATCCAATACTTTTCCTTTATTTATTATGGGTTCAATATCATTATGAAGGAATCATTTTATTCTTTTTGTTGTACGCTTCACCCGAAGGTATTTCAGCCTATCAAATTGCAATCAAAGTGGGCCCAAATATATCTAAAAATTAATAAACTTTTCACATTCCCTCATCTCCCAACTCTTTTCAGAGGTCCCCATGACTGACAAAACCATTGTGAAGTGGCAACAGAATGAGCTCTCTCTCAATGTACTAAATGCTCATGATTCTGATGGCTCTCTTCAAAATTTTAAGACAGACCAGACTGTTGTTCTTTCTCTGGTTCATACATCGATTGGAGGGTACAAATGAAGCAGGAATTGAACATTCCCCACACAACGCTATTTGAAATTCCTAGATATGCTAGCTTCCAACAGTATTAATCATCGTATGTTGTTTCCTGACCTTTCAAACGAAAGCGTATCTGAGACAATAGTTGATTTAGTTTTTGCCTTCCAAAAGGGGCTATGAGATTTTCAGTAAGCAAAACACGGAAACATATGCATCTTCATGACTTTAAAGATGTGTACACGTGGATGGCTGCAAGAGTTATTATATGTCCACACAATTTCACATACCTGGTTATCTAGCATTCTTGAGAACTCTTTGAGAACATGGCGTCGATCTTGAACCCCTTCTTGGATTTGTTGAGCATATTGCTTTACTTTCTTCTTCATTAACTTGTAGTTAATGTAGTACCTGGGAGTCATTAGAATGTCAACAAGGATAATCCCCAAAGCCAGACATTGGGCAAAGTGCAACATTTACATGAGATTGATATAGAATAGCTCAACTTCCAAAAAACATTTCGTTTTAGTAACATATAACATGAGGAACACAACACTATCAAGAAAATCAAACATGTGGATCCCAATCATGTAGACCACTTAAATCAAACATGTGGATCCCAATCATGTAGACCACTTAAATCAGAAGACGGGTTATCATCTACACCGTGGACATAAATGAAGAAGTTGAGGGGTTTGATTTCCACCACCAGGTACTTCTAACAACCAATAAAAATAAAAAAATCTAAAAATATTTTGATAAAACAATTCAAATTTCCAGTGTAGAACAGGACATATTAAAGGCACAATTGATGTGTCGCATTTCACATTATGTATGCATTGAGAGCTGGTCGGTTGTAAAATCATTCACATTCACGTTCAAAATTTAGTAGGTGTGAGTATAGAGATACTCTATGAATATGTAACTATTTGTTCCACTGCAAAGAAATACAATAACTGAGGAGGGCACTGAAAGAAATATAAAAAGAATGAAAGTAATTTTTAAGTTTTAACATCACTCTTACAAAGCTAGGATATCACTTGATTTGCTATTGGCTCCCAATAAGAGGAAAAAGTCTTAGTAATTCGTTTAAGCACTATATGGAAAAAAAGGGTATATTACTGTACTGGGATGGTCCATATTAAAAGGACAGCTAAAAATGAATTATTAATCGACCACAGATTTATTAATTTCTAAGATGAGGGAATGGAAGAGTGCACACAATAGATGTTTTAAGACCTTTCAGGCCTAGCAATTTTTATTAGAATAAAACCTTTGTAAGAAACATACCCTTGCCATTCTGGAATTTGCCGTTCCTTCAACTTCTTCCCAAATGCAACCATCTTGTGCTAAAATGAATGACACTATATGAAGAAACAATGAAATATTAGTTAGAAAGTGAGATCGAAAATAGAAAGGAGCATTTTATAAATATAATACATTTATCAAAAGAAGAAGAAAAGAACTGATAGAATGTTCATTAAACACATCATTGTGTCTCTGCCAAAAGGGACTTAATAAAAGAAACTAAGACTAGAATCTGCAGTTCCCTTTTCATGTGATTTTGCAAAAACACAAGTTGTGTACATGCAGACAATGGTTTTGCGAGATCTTGCGAGCATCCCCTTGAATAAATCCAGTGCACTTATATTGTTTCTAATGAAGAAAGCGACCGTGAGAAGAGTTATATAGGAAATATGCTAATCTTTGTCAATCAGCCCATTTCAAGGTCACTTACTTGGGAGTATTAACAAAATAGCCAACGAACACACAAAGATCCTCGATTTTGACAATCATGTTGTGGTTGCCATGGACATCCCTTTACCCAAATAATCTGACATGCTAGATAAATGAGAGATGTGGACTGTTCATCAGGCAGTATCCACCACATATGTACCCTGTCCTAAAATGAGGCTGATCTGCTCCACGCGGTGATACATGTATGCCAAATGGACGGTTTAAAACAATCTGGCCAATCGTCCACATTCCGCATGCAGGTGTGACCCACCTGATGAGCAAAGCAACCCCATTTCTAGGCGGTCGGCCAGACTGATAAATAGCCAGATCTCGCACAAGTCAGAAATGTCTGGACATGTATCGACCAGCACTTTAGCATGAACAAAAATGGAAATATGCTGGGTTCCATGTTCATATACATACATTTGCAACGTTTCTCGTACATAGTTTCCATTTTAATGAATCTCAATTCAAAACGAACCTCGAAAGAAATCGTTTGCAGACAGAAGAAAAATATATATGAACTAACAAAGATCGAGCAATACGATCAGACACAGTTTCCAATCCCTCATCAGACAAAGTAAGATCAAATTCATCCTGAAAAGCTACTAAAAACGTAAGATGGCACAGAAGAGAACACCGCATATTCTAACTGAGAGCAAAAAAGCATTACCGAATAGAAATCCAAACCAACTTAGATGACCATCAACAAACAACAAATCGGATCGAAAGGTATCGATTGATCCCGTTCCAAACAACTGCAATTCAAATCCTCTGTCGCTAAAAGATCGGATCTCCAACGCGGAAAGAGAAGGCCGTAGGATCGGGAATCGATCTTCTGAAGGTGATTTCTAAGGGATATGAGCAAGAAATCACCTCTTGAGATTCAGCTGGTGAGGATTTTTCTTCTTTAGGTCTGGAGAGAAATCTCAGATAATCTAAATGCATTCAAAGAAGAGGTGAAGGTGAGTTGCAGCTTGAAGACTCTTCAAGCGAAATTCAGGAAAGTGGAATCGACTGAAATTTTAGAAGGAGCTTTCCATCACAAGCATATGATGATATTGCAGAGAGAGAGAGAGAGAGAGAGAGAGAGAGAGAGAGAGAGAGAGAGTTCTGCTCTGATCTGAAGAAGCGGATACGAGGACGGGGCTCTCGTATGAAGGATTCGTGTTTTTTCGTTTTCTAATGAAGGGCAGTGGAAATTTTATTTTGAGTCTGTCAAACAAGAGGATACGTATTCAATTTTATAATGTTCTGCGGGAGCTGGACCGACGCGCGAGATTTTGTTTCAGGGACCAAAGAGGGCGTGTGGGGCCCGCATGATATCTATGTTACATCCTGCCCATCCATCAGTTCAGCAAGCTAATCTACGGCGTGAATTCAAATATTATGCAGATCTAAAAATCAATGGTTGATACATAGGAAAGAGAGGGGATGGGACCCCGTTCGGTAAAGATAAGAAAATTTCTGAAGCTGATTGCGTGGTGTGCTACACACCACTGATCTCGGTGGTGTGTTGACGTCACCAGGTTCCTGGACCTGACCCTGGTGCATGTGTTATATCCAAACCGTTCGTCCATTTTGTGAAATCGTTTTAGGGGTTGAATTTAAAACTGAGATAGATTCGAATTTCAAGTGGACCACACTACAGAAAGTAGTGGGGATTGCACGTCTACTATTATGGGTGGTCACGGGAGTTTTGGATCAATCTGATATTTTTATTTTACCTTCTTACAGGTCTGTATGACCTTACGAACAATTTAGATGGAAAGTAAATATAATTGTGGGCCCTAAAAAGATTTCAGCGGTAGGAATCGTTGTCCCACTGCTTTCTTTGGAATGGTCGACTTCGGCTTTTATCTGCCTCTTTTTTCAGTCATGCCCTAGAATGATATCGCAAAATGGATAGATGGTGTATATATCACACATTCATCATGATACGCCCACAGGAATCAGTAACGTCAACCGACCACCGATGTCGGCGGTTTGCGGCATACCAAGCAATCCGCTTGGAAAATTTCGGCTACCCAAACTAGACGTGGATTAGATACTGATAGGTTGAGTAGCGAGTCCTGAAGTGACATCACCAAGTTCCATGGACCCACTGTGATAAATGTCTGGTATCACACCGGCTTTTGAGATATCTTTTTAGGGCGTGTTTGGACGGGCCCATCCCATGCGATTAGATTGTATTAGGGTGGATGGCAGGTAATGATAGCTGCGACGGTGGATTGCTAGCAATCCCATGGGATTTGCTATATCAAGGAATCTACCACCGAGTATGTTTGGCCCGCCTGGCCAATCCCGGTATTACCCCCAGCCAATCTCTTCCAATCCTGTCCACCCAAACATGTCCCAGGCATAGTAGATGAGATTAGGATGGATTGGGTGGATTTCAAGGTAATGATAGTAATGTCATTGGAGGATTGCTCCAATCCATGCTTAAGTTCAGGTGCCTGTTTGGCATGCCCGGCCAATCCCGTGATTGCTCCTTCCAATAAAATCTAATCCCATCAAGTCTGCCCGGCCAAACAGGCCCGTATGAGCCAAATAATGAGGTCTAGATAAAAAGCTATAGTGGACCCCACCACAGGAAACAATGGAGAGAGTGATTCCCACCGCTGAAACCATCCTAAGGCCCACCATAATGCTTATTTGAAATCCAACCTGTCAAAGAATTAAAAAAGACATGAAAGTAGGAAAACACAAATATCAGCTTGATTTAAAACTTTAGTGGCATTTATAAGTTTTTAACGGTGGGCTCCAATGTTCCCACTATTTTCTATGCTGTGTCCACTAGAGTTTTGAATTTTGCTCATTCTTTTGATGGTGGCCTAAAATGATCTCTATAGATGGATGGTGGACGTCAATACCCCCACTGTTTTTTGTGCTGGGTCCACTAGAGTTTTGGATTTAACTCATTCTTTTGATAGTGCCCTAAAATGATCTCTATGGATGGACGGAAGGCGATGGATACAAAACATACATCATGGTGGGCCCACAGAACACTCGGTGACATCACTTCAGTAGCTAATGTAGTCTGGCTACTCAACCTGTCAATATCTAATCCGCGCCCACACTACCGTTAAAACCTTAGGCCCACCTCAATAATCGAGTCCCGACGGGTTGGAGAGGAAAAACCAGTTCAGTCAGGCTGTGACTGTGGGCCCACCTTGATGTATGGGCCTAATATCCATGCCGTTCATCACTGTTTTCAGCACATTTTATGATATGAGGCCAAAAATGATGCAGATCTAAATCTATGGTGGATTACACTACAGGAAACAGTGGTGATTGAACGTGCACCATTAAAAACTTCTTGATGCATACGGTAATATTTATTTACCATCCAACCTTTTGATAAGTTCACGGAGACTTGGACAGAGGGAAACACAAATGTCAGCTTTATCCAAAGATTTTACGGCCCATAAGAAGTTTTTAATGGTCAATCACTACTATTTCATGTGATTTGGTCCACATGAGACTTTTATATGCTTTGTTTTTGGTCCCGTGCCCTGAAATGACCTTGGAAAACGGATAAACGGCGTAGATTTACAATAAACTCATCAAAGTTCTCCTTACGGTCACGGCCTGACCGAACCCGGTGTTACCCCGACCGGACCGAATCTACTCTCAATTGCATTGCATGTACCGCGTGGCTTACAGGAAATTCCAGTTGGCGGAAGCCATGTGGAGCCCACAGTAATCTTCCTTTGACATCCACTCCATCCATCAGTTGGGCCAGCTCATGTTACATCAAAAATCGAAAATTGAAGGCAGATCCAAAGCTCAAATGGGGCACGCCACAAGAAAATGTAGGGATTAAACTCCTACCATTGAAAACTCTATTGTGCTTGGATCAAGCTAATATTCTTGTTTTGAGCTCATCCGTATGTAAATAACCTGATGAACGGTTTTCATGGCATATAAAAACATCAGGGTAGGCCTGTAATAGTGTCAACCGTGATCAGGCCATTCCCAACTGTTTCCTACTGGGTGGTCCACTTGACCTTTGGATATCCCTCATTTTTTATATAACATGATAATCTGAGCTGGAGAAACATATGGACGGAGTAGATTTCCAACCGACATCACGATGGGCCCCACAGAGCTTCCATATATGAGGCTCCCGGAAAATGGGGCCTGTGTAGGGCGCGTAGTCGCACACGTACGTTGTGACATGTACGTGTAAGATCAAGTGGATTCGATCGTGTGGGACACAGGGAAAATGTGACCTTGTCTGAAAATCGGGATCGAAGATCAGGTGGGCCACACTGCCGTAGGAAACTAGGAATAACACTGGCATTCCGTGCGTACTTATGAAGTTCCACACCATTGCTGGCAACCCTTCAACCGTACGGTAGCAGAGTTTTACAAAAATCCATACCGTCGAAATAGCTGGCCGTATTCTGGAAAGAGCATGGTCCGAAATTAAACCAAAAGGATTATTTATTTTTGCCCACCAGGAATTTGGACAGCTCTCTGTTTTACTATTTACTGTCCATTTGATATCTGACGGTTAAGATTGCTTGATGAGTTTTGATTTTATAGATATGATCGATTTGCAATGTCTCCCACTATTTGGATGGTATGGATAGCCGTACAGGGGCGCCACATGGGAGGACCATGAATCGCCACAACTGGTGGCCCACCTAATGCATCGACCTGCCTTTTTTGTTTTTACACGTGTTAGGTTAACGGTGGGAGATGAATGGCCAGGATTTCGCACGTGCGAGGTGATGCCCCCTTTTTCATTCACTCGTGCGGGTGGGGTGGGCCGAGTCCTCCGTTCGGGAGATTGTAACGGGGAATTTCTCGTGGCTGACCGGGCCGGAATAGTGGTGAGATTAGATCCGGGATCTCGGTGGATCCAGTCAGGCCCACTGTGATGTCTGTCTTAAATCCACACCGTACATGCGTTTATCCAGATCATTTTAGGGAATTATCTCAAACGTGCATCAGATCCAAATCTCAGGTGGACCACATCACAAGAAACAGTGGCGATTGACCGTTAAAAACTTTTTATGGGTCACAGAAGTTTTACATCAAACTGATATTTGTGTTATCCCTTCATCCATGTCTTTGTGACCTTATGAATAGGATGGATGGAAAATAAACATACAAATGGCCCCCAAGAAATTTTTAATGGTGGTTGTTAAATCACCATTGTTTCCTATGGTGTGGCCCAGATGAGATTTGGATACTGCTTTAATTTTACCTTTCTGTTCTAAAATGATCTGAAAAAACGTATGGACGGTGTGGATATAATACATATACATCATGGTGGCCCCACAGGTATTCACTTACTTTGGATCGAAAGAAAACGTATACGCTTGTGATTATCCTCTATTCCTCTTATTAGTTTGTTTTTATCGTGTTTCACGTTCTCATAAAATATACGAATTATTCGATGCTGTGGAAGAGTAGGAACATTCATATGAACGCGCCTTATCTCTGTACACGTGTCCTGAAATCCGAACCATCCTAATCGTGGCCGTCAATGTATTGGACGCGGATTGTGGGCTGCAGGGACATATGTGGGCCCACCGTGATGTATGTCTTATACTCACCGTCCATCCGTTTCGACAGCTCATTGTAAGACATTAGGTCGAACATGAGTGGGAACTAAATCTAAGTGGACCACACCACATACATTTGAAACCTTGGTAGGGCCCACCGTGACCTTTATACGCCTTTTCAACTCTTTCATCATCAGGTGATTACGACATGAATGAAGGGAAAACGAAAGATATGAGGTTTATTTAAAACTTCCTGTAGTCCCAATAGATTGGCTAGTGGACGATGCTCTGTGGGGCGCACCATAATGTATATGTTTTATCCCCGCAGTCCATGCATTTTTCGGATCATTTATGACATGAGCCCAAAAACAATGGAGATCCAAATCTCATGTGGACCACACCACAGGAAACATGGTGATTAAACGGCCATCGTTAAAATTTCCCAAGGGATAAAAAAGCGCATAATCAACAAGTTGGATGGAAAATCAAAAATACATGGGCCATAGGAAGTTTTTAATAGTGAGCATTCAATTACCATTATTTTGCTGTGTTGTTGAAGTGATAAAAGTCCCTTGATATGCATTGATACACCCCACTTTGAAAGCTTGAGCTTTTGGAGTTAATGGTTGTTTGACATGGTATCAAAGCGAAAGATCCTATGTTCAAATTTCGAGAGCAGCAAAAATATACCTCTCTAAAATATTATTCTCCCACGGGGGGATCAAGAAATTCAGGTCCAGCTCTGGGACATGTACAGTATTTTTCTTAAAAGAAGAATATGATACCAAACTTGTGATTGGACAGTCAAAATAGCATAGTACTTTTAGTTATATAATTATCATTTAATAATGATGTTAATTCCACCTAATGTAATTCAATACCATTTAATCCTACATTCAAAGTAGGTTGTTTTAAAGATTGGATCTACCCTCATGTTTGGACTTTGAACTAATTAATATGAGCTGACAAAGTGGATGAGCGGATATAAAGCATACATCATAGTGGGCCCCACGGCAAACACAAGCACCCCATGCCTGCGGATGTGGCACCATGTGCACCGCAATGAATACCATTTTTTTTATTATTGAAAATTGAAGAAGAAGAAAAGAAAAACAAATGAAAAAGACAACAAAAACGAGAAGAAAAAAATAATAATAATAAATACAATGTCAGGTACCCATCTAGATAAATAGCTTGTCCATGTTTTGTCTAATCTAAAAATTAATCTGAACTAAATGACAATCCTAACCATTCATTCGGCAATGACTAAATAACTATTTGAATGGAAATATGTGGAAGGTTTATATTTAAGAAAATATCCGTTAATTAGAGGATGAGTGTTGAGGAAGAGCATATTTTGAATTAGGACCCACAATGTGGATGATTTAGATCCACGTACACGTGTGGAACGTGTATCTCCAGTGTGAAAAGGTATAGAAAATAGCTTTTGAGGTTATTTAATTAATGCAAGATGATGGTGCCTTAAAAGTTCATGTGTTTGGAACCCATGTTTGGATGGTTCACATGTTTGGATGGTTCACTAGTTTGTGGGTCTAACAGTCTAACGACTTTTTGGAATTGAAACTAACCATTTGACCTGAATGGTTCGGCTTAAACCATCAAAGGCTCTCTTTTTTTTTCTTTTTCTTTTTTTTTAATCTAAATGTTTAGCATTTTTAATTCATTCTGAATTTGAGTACCAGCTTGGATGATGAACACATACATCATGTGTATCATTGTCATTGCTTTATGCAAGACAGTGTTTCTCCATGCTCCACTGTATCTTTCAACTCCACTCTCCTGTACAATTATATTTGGATGGATGAGGAAATGCTTTTATGAAATATTGTAATGAGTTTGGATCATCTACTTGCTATAAATAAAAAAATTTTGGTTTATTGCGATGTAATTTGGCTACATCATCACACATCGCATTTAACACAGGACTTCTGACAACGTGTGTGGAAAAAACAGACATTTCGATGAGGAATCTAAATTCTATAAAAACGATAAGAAAAAGAATAACCATATACATATTATATTATAAAGAAATTTGTGAGAATCATTATTAAAGCACTCATTACTTATATATTAAATAAGTAATTAGTTGACTTAGGAGACATGCTATGACCGATGTGCTCTTTTCTCTTACGAGAGAAAGTAAAGGATAATAGGAACATACTAGTAAGAAATTCATCCAAGATAAACGTCGTTGGCAAGGAAAAGCACTTATGACCCATTTGGCGGGGGTATTGGAAGGGATTGGAAGGTATTGGAAGGGATTGGAAGTTAAATCTCGAGATTGGTTGGGCATGCCAAAGACTGGGTGATCTAATCCAGGGATATAGCAATCCCATGGATCTTAAGACAATCTACTGACAACACCATTATTACCTTTAAATCCCATCCTAATCCGTTCAAATTTGCCTGGGACGTGTTTGGTTCAAGGGATTGGAAGGGATGGGAAAGTTTAATCTCGAGATTGGCCGGGCGTGCCAAACAGACTCGATATAGCAATCCCATGGATCTTAAGACAATCTACTAACAACACCATCATTACCTTGAAATCCATGCCATCCACCCTAATACCATTCAATCCCTTCCAATCCACCCAGACAAACGGGCCTTAATGATCCATTTGCTTGCATACCCACGTAAAGCAGTTACAAAAATGTAAGGAAAGGCAATGGAATGATAATTATAGGAACTAATGAGATAGTTATTTTAAAGCCTTTTCTAAAAAGAGTACGGAGATGTAAATTTCTTATTAATAAAATAGTTTTTTTTTTTTTTCTGTAAAATTCTAATTAGAGGAATTATAAGGCTCCCATGCATCACTACCCTAGTAACTCTTGGACCATAATGGATGGATATCACCCAAAAATTCGTCTAGATTATTGGCCCTATCTATCCATCTATGACAACTATTACCCAACCGTTTGTGTCTTTTTACCTGCCCGTTTAATTTTACCCAAACTAATCAATGGGTTAGGATTTTCTGATCTGCTATGTTTTGTGAATTCATTCAGATCACTGGCTTAGATCACCGATCTGTTAATCCTATGCATACAAACAGTTGCATCAGTACACTATTCTCCATGCAATCATGATAAAATATAGGCACTTAATAATTCCTCTTTTTGAATGACTGAGATGATGGGTGGTGGGAGTGGAGTCCAAGTTGCATGATTGGGTCGGTTCTGTAATTTCCTCCTTCCTTTCAAGAAAGATAGATGTCATTGAGTCCACGAAACAAAACGTAATTAATGAAAATAGACGTTTAGGACCGCGGATTTCCTGCGAAAGTCTTTCACAGAAATTATTTTGTTGGAATGTAGGTGGGGTCGACTGTGATCTTCATGAGAAATCCACACCGTTCATGAGATTTTTTTTTGGGGGAATTTCTCACCGACGTGGAGACAAAAAAAAAACAAAAAATTCAGGTGAATTTAAAACTCGAGCGGCATATCTCAACTTTAGCAGGAAATCCGCGTCCTAACCGTGAGCACGACAGGTATGAATCACTCGAAATCGCATACAGGCATACAGCCCTTTTTTACGCGCTGCCCAAGCTTTTGAAGCCCACCAAGTTGTATATATAAAATCCACTCCGTCCATCAGATTCTACCCTCTATTCTAAGATAAGGTGCAATATATCAGCATTATACACAGCTTGGATGGAACACACCAAAGGGAACAGTAGGCATAGGATGCCAGTTGTAGGTTTGTGCGTGAGGTCACCGCCAATCTTTCATCACCCGTTAATAAGGTGTAACACCACCAGGATGAAATGAAAATACAACAATCAGGCACGCCCAAATATTAAGCTGGCCCCTACGTGTGCACTAAATGGTTTTAGGAGCAATTTTACGCTGTTTCCGTTTTTTGGCCGATAAAAGTGTTTTATCAGTCAGATACTTTTCATATACGGTTAAAATAACGGTTCCCACCCGATGGATGGACTGGATTCATAAATAAAATATGATGGACTATACAGAGTATGGGTGTTTTACGCAGCTGCGTACAAGTGTTGTAGACCACTCCGGTCCAATCGCAGTCGCATTTGGTGGTTGCGTGCTGAACCACGGAACGAGAGACAGGAGATTACGGGCCCATCGAGGCACTCCATTGCAATTTTCGTGCCTCCACGTCATTCTCAGCACGTGTAAAAGATGGGTTGGATAACCGTCCATCTCGTGCTTACGGCAGTGACGGATAGGGGTGTACACGACTCGGTTAGATCGCTGGACTCTAATCGAAAAAGCTCGATTCAACTCGGTTTGAAGCTAAGTTCGAGCCTGGCCGAGTTGATTTTTTGAGCTCCGAAATGAGTTCGAGCTCGACTCAACTCAACTCGACTCCGATCGAATCCAGCTCGAATCGAACAAGCTATTTGGTGATTCAGTTACTTTGTCATTGATGTTGCTCACCAACTGTTTGATAAAATGATTTAACGAAATGTGGCAGGTGGCAAGGAAGGTTTGTACATTAAATAAATATCTCTTTTTTTTCTTTTTCTTTTTTTGTTACTTAAAAGGTGTTTGATAAGACATTTATAAAACCATTGCCTTTGTCTATAAAATAGTGAGTTTTTTAAGGCGCAGTTCAGGTGTTTGTGGAAATGCCTTAATGGTGAACTCGGCTCGAACTCGGTCGGTGCTGTTGACCAAATCGAGCCGAGCTGGCCAGTCAGGCTCGAAGACCGAGCCGAGTTTGAGCTAAGGTCAGCTAGTGTTCAAGCCGAGTCGAGCTAAGGCCAGCTCGACTCGATTCGACTCAATGTACACCCCTAGTGACAAACGCTGATTAGATACTTACAGGTTGAGCAGCGAGACTCGCTACTGAAGTGACGTCACCAAGTTCTGTGGGCCCCACCATGATTTATGTGTTGTATCCTCATTGTCCATCCATTTGGAGAGATCATTTTAGGGCATGATCAAAATAATGAGGCAGATCCAACCCGTTCATAAGTAAACACAAATATTAAAGAAGTGAAAACACAAATATCAGCTTGATCGAAAACTTTTGTGGCCCTTGAGAGTTTTCAATGGTGGGCATAACTCTCTCCACTGTTTTCTGCGGTGGAGTCCACTCAAACTTTGGATCTTATTCATTCCCTTGCTCATGCCCTAAAATGATGGGAACGGATTGGCTACTCGATAGCTGGTGGTCGGTGCTCTGTGGGCCCCTCCATGATGTATGTGTTTCATCCATTCCGTTCATCCATTTTTATAGATCATGTTAGGGCTTAATACCAAAAATGAGAGGGATATAAATCTCAGGTGGACCACACGACAGGAAAACAATAGCGATTGGATATTCACCATTAAAATCCTTCTAAGGCCCACCGTACTGTTTATTTGATATCCAATCTATTGATTAGGTCATATAGGCCCAATGAAGGGAAAAAAACAAAGTTCATCTTGATCCAAAACTTTTATAGCCCCCAAAAGTAGGGGTGTACACAGGTCGATCCGAGTCGAACTGAGCTAAACCCGCCCGGCCTGGTCACCAGCCAAACCCAGTGCTGTCACCAGCCAAACCCAGCCCGAACCCGCCCGGCCCGATCACCGGGCCAACACGTCCAGCCGAACTCGGCCCGGTCACCAACCAAACCCAGCCCGAACCCGGCCCAGCCCGGTCACCGGGCCAACACGTCCAGCCCGAACCCGGCCCGATCAACAATCGGGCGAGTTAGAGCTGAGTTCGGGCCAGCTTTGGACCTTATTGTCACTTCAAAGATGGGCGGTGAACTATCCTAGAAGGGTAAAGGGAAAAGGGACGGGTAGGGTTTTGAATATATTATATATATATATATATATGTATATATGTATATATATGTATATATGTATATAGTATATATGTATATATAATATATATATGTGTATATATATATATAATCATATATTATTATATATATATATATATATATATATATATATATTATACACCCACACTACTTGACCGAGTCGAGCCAGGTCGAGTCGGGTTTCAGGACGAACGGGCCGAACTGGGACATATCCAAACTCGGCCCAAACTCAGTTTCGAGCCGAAGAAAATGGCCCGTCCCGACCCGAACTCAGTTTTGGATTAGGCCGAGTCGAGCGAGTTAACCGGGCTAGCCCGGTTCATGTACAACCCTACCCAAAAAAATTTCAATGGTCGAGACATATTCAACACGGTTTCCTGTAATGTGGTCTACATGAGATTGGGATACACCTCATTTTTTGTCTCCTTCCATAAAATGATCTAGAAAAATAGATCGACGGTGGGTCCCACGGAGCACCGACCACCAGCCATTGGCTGGTGGCAGGGGGAGTAGCCAATCCGTTTCCTAAAATGATATCTCCAGCTGGCTGGACAGCACGGATACAAAACATACATCATCGTGGGATCCACCTGATTAGGTGACGTCACTTGAGTAGCCCGTCTTGCTACTCAACGCGTCAGTAGCCAATCCGCGCCCCATAGTGATAGGCAGGCGCGGATTACCCGCGGAAAGCCTTCCGCATGAAGTTTCTACCTGTGATATGTTTTGGGCCCACCTTGATGTTTTACGAAAATCCACCCCGTCCATCCGTCTTGAGAGCTCATTTTAGATAATTCTTTAAAAAAATTGAGATGGATCCAAAACTCAAATGGGTCACACGAGAGAAAACTGTGGGGAAAGAAATGCCTACCGTTGAAACCTTCGAAGGCTCTGCCTTGATGTTGATATTCCATCCAAACCGTTTATAAGGTCACTCTCACTTGGATGAATTGAAAACACACAAAAAAAATCCTGTCCTAATGCAAAGCTCTTATGACCATTGATCATTGAATCACCATTGTTTCCTCTCGTCTGGCTAACTTGAGCTTTGTATACGCTAATTTTTCATGACATATCCTAAAATGATATTTAAAAATGGATGGACGGGTGGATTTCGCACAAACATCACGGTGGGCCTCACCTAGAATCCCGGTGCAGCTGTAATAGCCCACGCCCACACTGTATGATAGTGTCCGCTCTGGGCACAGTCCGCACGGTTTTGTTCTCGGGGAGCTCTCCCAAAAGGCCTCATACAGTATAGGATGACAACTCTACATATAACTACCATAACTTCAGACAGCACTTCCGATGTGGGACAAAGCTTCACCTTCACTGTGTGCACAGTAGTCTGCCAGTACAGTAGCCTGCTAGCCACACAGTAGCCAGTCAGCCATCTTGGGGCCCGCCCACATATGCGCCTGCCCACATGTGACCACAGTGACAGGGCGTCACAATATCCCTCACTGAGGGCAGAGCTGTCCTCGGCTCTGATACCATTTGTAACAGCCCACGCCCACACTGTATGATATTGTCAGCTCTGGGCACAACCCGCACAGTTTTGTTCTCGGGGAACTCCCCCAAAAGGCCTCATACAGTATAGGATGACAACTCTACATATAACTACCACAACTTCAGACAGCACTTCCGATGTGGGACAAAGCTTCACCTTCACTGTGTGCACAGTAGCCTGCCAGCCACACAGTAGCCTGCCAACCATCTTGGGGCCCGCCCACATATGCGCTCGCCCACGTGTGCCCGCCCACATGTGACCACAGTGACGGGGCGTCACAGCAGCAACTTCCTTCACAGGCTTTATCAGGAAATCCACGTCCGAATGAACAGTAATCAGTGAGAAAAGAGCATTTATCAGAGGGTTAAGATGGTAAAATAATACTTTATTTAGTAGTTTATAGAAAGCTGAGTCCATAAGATGTCCGGTTCAGATCGTCATACACATGTGCCACGTGTGTGGTATCAATCTGGAGCCTGAAAATGCGGTTCTCTATAGAGTGGACAATCGGTTCTCGGGAAATAATAATTGCTCGGGCTTATTGAATGCTCAGACAAAATGTTTTACGGTCTGGAATGAATGGTAATAAATGGTCAAAGCAAAACGTAGGGATGTTAAGATGATGTAAATGGACTGGTTCACGTGTTTTGAAATCCTTGGATTACCATCAATCATCACCGTTGTTAGTGGTAAAATCAAGTTAATTTGATTTTAAGAATTAGTGGGCCCACTAAGAAGTTTAAGTGAAATCCACTTGGATCACCAGGTTTGTCAGCCCATTTTAGCCATGGGGTCTAAAAAACAACTCGATCTTGATTCAATGAACCATACAAAGAGAAATGACATGGTAGAGGAATGATTATGTGAAATCTACTCCCTATTAGACCTAAAGCTAAAATTTAGGCTTCATAACTAAAAATCAAGCCAATTGTTAATTTAGGTAGGTCACATAAAAGTAAATAGTTTAAAGATTTAGTGTTATTGTTTCTTGTTATGGATAAAATACACCTACCTACCATCAACAGGTGAGGTCAAGCACTCTGATAGCAACAAGTGTGACCCAACGGTCCAACACTCACATCTCGACCGACCAGGAAGAAAGCTCTATCTCAGCTTCAGGCCAAGCTCGACCTCAGTGGATAGGTCATGCCCAACCTCGGTGAATAGGTTGCGTCCAACCCCAACGATAGGTCGAGCACGACCTCAATAGGCCAGAGCCTGACTTAGGAGTTTAACTCTTCAACATCAAGTCGAGCTCGACCCCAACGCTAGGCCGAGCCCGACCATGGCCGTTCAGGCGTCAGACCACGATTCGTGCCGAAGATCGCGAGAACCATCTCCGACACGGTGCTCCTCGCCAAAGATCCAGAAGGATCCCCACTACGCACAAACCCAAAATCCTACTAAGATTTTGTTGCCGCCAAAACGGGGGCAATTGTCCTTTACGCTAGGGGTGCACACGGGTTGGTTCGGTCCGATTTTGGGGTGAAACCAGAACCGAACCGCTCCTAACGGTTCTCTGAATGTTGGAACCAGAACCGGACTGTTAGCATCCTAGAACCGGACCATAACCAAACCGTGAAGAGCGGTTCAGTCCTGGATTGGATCCACGGTTCTGGGCTTCTAGAGCCATGGTTAGCCACGGAAGGAGGCATTCCAAAAATTGACTCCATCTCCTGAAAACAAGATTCAAGTCGGGAGCAGTGAGGAGTGAAAGTCGAATTGGGGTTGTGAGAGTACTTTGCAAAATCGCGGGATTATTGATTCTGGCTGATGTGGGTTTCATGCAAATCAAAGATTAGTTGAGAACCAATCCCTGCCATCATCATTTCTTCCCAACCAACAAACAATCTTGCCAACAGAATTACAGTCATCCACACTTCCATTCGCCTGCCAGCTGAGAGCACATTGCGACATGAGAAAACAACAAATTCGCATGCACTCAAACTGACATAAACGGAAAAGAGTAGAGCGCTGCAGAATTGAGTTGGCGTCCGCCATTATTTCATAAGAAAGAGGATGAGATGGTTATGAAACCAAGCCTTCAACCATGAAAATTCCCAGAACCTGCTGTGTTTAGATGCATTGCATTGAAAGTGAAGTAATTACAATTTGGAGCCCAGACCCACTCAATATGAATGCTAAGAAGTTACAATTCGGTGATGCTAGCCTTACTGGGGTGATAATCAAATTGCAATTCGATAGTTCATCCAAACACGTCATGCAAGGCTCTAACCAAACAAGCTGTGAAGGCACCAAATCTAGAGAAATATCAGGCACCACGTCTAGAGAAATATCTCTTGAAGCATAACAGATTCATCTCGATTCAGGAATGGATGAGTCTCTGAAACCAGCTCTCCACATGTTGTACATGTGATCTAGGCCATTCATCGGGTGGACCAGGGAGTGCGGTGCGAGAAAGAGGGCAGGGGCAGGGACTTATGCATGTTAAGGTTTTTTTTTTTCTGGTTTTAAATATGGATTGACGGTTCGAATCCACGGTTCCTGTCAGGGATCGGTTCTACAGTTTGGATATACGGTTCGGATCAACAGTTCGGTTAATGGTTCGGATCAACGGTTCAGATCGGTTCTACAGGACCCTAAACCGGAACTGATCCGTAATCAACAGTTTTCAAAATTTTGGAATCAGAACCGGACCGTTAGCACCCTGGAACCAGACCAAACCGGACCGATCCAACGGTTCTGGTCCGGTTACACGGTTCCAACGGTTAAATGTGCACCCCTACTTTACGCCACCGCCCCTTCTCACCTATAAATAAGAAGATCCCCAGAGGGGAGAGGTACGCACAATCTCTAACCCTAACCCTTCTACACCCAACTAGACCCAGACCCCTTCTTTGGCATCGGATGGTCCCTAGCACTAGCCAGGGTCTTCTTTATTCATTCTTTGTGCAGATTCACCAGCTAGGGAGGGCTACCCGAATTTCTACATCAACATTTCCCTTCTTACAATCTACCTTAATCACGAATTGTACTAATTTTTTAGTCCACATGTGAGAAATTTTTAGGCACTAACTCGGGCACAAAAATGGCTAAATTTAACTTAGAAAACTAGTGAGCCCTATAGTGATGTTTAAGTGAAATCCACCTTAATCATTAGGTGTGTCATTCCATTTTAGCCATAGTGTCAAAAAATCAACTTGACCGCACTTCAGGTAAACCATATGAAAGGAAATAGTTGGAAGAGAGACGCCTCGTATATTGTTTCCAATTATATGGTTCACTTAAATTATAAACCGAGCTGATTTTTAAACCCTACAACTACAATGGAGTGACAGACATAGTGATTAAGCCATATTTTATATAAATATCGCAGTGGGTATCACTTATGACAATTATTTAGACATGCGCATGAGTTGACATTGATAACTTTTGCATGAAAATTACCCCAATTTAACTTTAAGAAATAGTGGACCTCTCATAATGTTTAAGCGAAATCCACCACCAATCACTACGTGCATCACTTCATTTTAATCATCAAGTCTGTAATTCAGGTGGGCCATACAAAAGAAAATAATTAGAAGGGGGATGCCCTATATACTATTTTCAATCAACTTGTCCATCCAAATCATAGATCATGCTAATTTTTGGGCCATTAGACTAAAATTGGGTGGTGAACATAGTGACTGAGGTAGATTTCACATAAACATCACACTAGATCATGTATGAGAATTTGTAGAATCCATCTCAACAGGAATCCATCTTCATACTGTCAAACACATCTATAATTCCAATTCACATGAATTCAATGGCAATCATGACCTGGATTACAAATCATACTGAATCCATGCTGCGAAATGACTTTTAATGTTATATCACCCTAGATTTTTGAGGTCCAGCATATTATGTGATTAAGGCATCAGATCATTGCATTCAATTCTTACTTTCCTGTCCACCTTAAAGACCAAAACTAAGCCCAATCCAAAACAAATGTGGGCCACATCTTGGTGAACAACTTAAACTCACTCCGAAAACATCCCATGATCATATTGCATGAAATTCACACAGCATGGAGGGCCTTACTTGCAGATCTACCGTTATCGACCCTTCTCAAATGTTCCCCATGGCGTGGCCCATCTGATTCATTAAATCAGATGATTTTTTGCCCCCAAACTTACGATCCAGGGGCGCACCTGATAAACGGAGTGGATGTGACACACAACATATATACAGTGGGCCCCACAGAGCTCAGGCGTTGTGCCCGCTGCATTTTACTATCCAGGGGGTGCACCTGAGGATGCCAAGCGTACTCTCACTCTCATGGCTTCGCATGCACGTCCATCTGGTGTGGCCTACCATAAAACATACCTTTGGCAGACCCGGTAGGATGGGCAGTTGCATGAGTTTGGATTGAGCGAAAAGTACACCATGTGTATTATTGCGCATTGCATGAGAAGGCTGCGCCATAATGCACTGTATCTCTCACACATGGCAGTCAATAATCATGCTTGGCTGTATTAGGAAATATCATTTTAAAACAATGTAAATAAAGTTAACTGCGACACAGAATCTTTGTTTGTATTCATATCTGTGCAGTGGCTTTATTTATTAGAGTATAAAATGCTCATCAGAAATATAGTTGGTTGCATGGGGTAGGATATATAAACTATAATGAGGGTCCATGAACTCGCCTCACTCCCTTCTTTTAATATGTGTAGCTGGTAGATAATCTCTTATATTCTTTGTCAGGGAACCATGGAAGCACATAGAGACAAAGCAAACAAGGTACACGCAATCGCACAACCAAGTCTATACAAGAATTATCTGAATTTTACGTGAAAAAATTATTTCGAAAAAAATAATCACCACAAAAAGCGACGAGTAATACACTATAAAAGTAGGAATTACAATAGATCAAGTCTTACCGATTCAAACAAGCTTCGAATCTTCGTCACAAGCCCTAGAAATGATTTAGAAAGCTCTAGAACACCTCTCTCTCTCTCTCTCTCTCTCTCTCTCTCTCTCTCTCCCAAATCCTGATTACACCCCGATATATAAAGTATCATAGTCGGAGTAGGAAACAAATCTCACACTTACACAACTCTGCGCATCCGCTCGATGGGACCTTTGATGGTATCGACCATCCATCAAAGACCTTGATGGCATCAAACTTACTTTAATGACATCGAGTAGCTACACCAAAATGTTCCAGCAACCAATATGTATTTTTCAAATTTTTTCGATGGCGTCGATGGCATTGATTGGTCTGTCAATGACAGACCCTGTTATTGACAGATTTAAGACATCAACAACATTCTCTGTGTGTAATATATACCAAGGGCTTGTTTAAAAAGATCATCGGCAAAGGCTTTATAGGGTTCGTCTTGATGATGATGTGTCATCCACTCAATGCATCTATTACATCAGTTCATGAAGGGACATCAAACAACAATTAAGTAGATTATAAGGTCGATTGAACATAAGGAAAACATGGATATCAGCGCATAATATCCTCCACCCGTCTCTCTCTCCCCTTTAACTCATTTCCCTCCTCTCTCCACAGGCACTGCATGTGCCATACTACTACTAAGGTCAGCATGCATGGGTGTTTTGAAACAAATAACTCCATCTGAAGCCCTCTTATACCTTATACACTTGAGGAAGTGCAATGGTGATATTCAAGTACTAAAAATATATACTTGTGTGACTCAAATCAAGCTGTCCAAAACATAGGCAGTAAATTGAATTGATCATAAACCAAAATCCACACTATTTGTTGGGCATTCATTGGATGATTTTAATAAAAATTGTGAACTGACTAATTCCACAAATAAATATCTGTAATAAGATATTAGGATTACTCATTCAATATGATTTTTAGTTGATGAGCCATTGATGGTAGGTCCCACTGTCTGTTTGGACGGTTCAATTTAAGTCAATGTATGCCATGTGGACAATTTAGTGTGCCGCCATGTTAATGAGGGGAGCGGATTAAGTATGGCCTTGATGTATGGATTTTATACCATGCCATCTATCTATTTATCCAGAGATCATTTTAGAGCATGAGCCCAAAAATAAAACTGATCTAAATCTCAGGTGGACAATACCTTAAGAAACAGTGGTCAATATCAACATGTTAAATGGTAAAAAAAATAAATATATTAAGGAAACATTATGGTGGGTCCTAACCCCCTTGCGTCAAGCTGGGAATGGGCAGTATTTTTGAGTGGCCACTGTTACGTATGATCTTATCCACACTGTCCATCCATTTTTTCCTATCATTTTAGAGTGGAAAATTTGGGCGAATTCAAGGCTCAAGTAGCCGACACCAAAGGAAGCAGCGGTGATAATGATTCTCACGGTTGAAACTTTTCTAAGGCCCACCGTGATGTTTATTTGACATCCAACCTAGTCCTGGATGAAGAGAAAACACAAATATCAGCTCCATCCAAAACTTCCGTCCCCGAGAAGTTTTCAACAGTAAGAATTTAATCCCCATTGTGCAGTTCACATTTGTCTTCAATTTACCTCAATTTTAGACTTATATCCTAAAATGATAAGAAAAAATGGATACACCGTGTGGATAAGACCCATACATCACGGTGGCAGCTCAAAGCTGGAGACGGTGGGGTAGGATGCAATCGTGTTCACTCTCTGACCGTCAACTTACTATCAATTAATAACGAAATAATAGGGTGAATCGGATGAGTCCGTATGATGCTTTTAGGTTTTTCGCTCGGTGGAAATTTTTTATAGGCGAATGTGTTTTTTAAAGTCCGACATCTGCACCAAAATATCCCTTGGTTGCTAGGGTAAGCACCTAAAAAAGGAGAGGTATTTTGGTCTTTCCAGGTTCAGCCGTATAACCATAGGTATAGTTTGCCAATTAAGGTTTGCTTGTGGCGAGTAGACTTGGTGGGTGATACCTGAGGTCTATACGCCTCAAGAACCCGGTAGGTGGTGATTTGGCTGGACAGACTTAGTGGGGCCAACAATCCTTCTACTGTACACGTGAATGCACCAAAATCCAAACGTACCGACATAATCAACCAAGGAGATAATACAGCTGAGCAAGCTGCAAGGACCCGGATTGCCTGTGAAAGCCTTTCACACGAATTTCATGTGATGGAAGATAAGTGGGCCCACTGTGATGTTTGTGAGAAATCCATCCAATCCATCTATTTTTCTTGATTATGTTAGGATTAGGGGTGCATACAGTTCGGTTTCGGTTTTGAAATTGGAACCGAATGGCCAAGGAGATAGTTGAATTGGTCCTGCCAGCTGTCAATATGGACCGTTCATATGAAAGGGGCCACCTTTAGTTCTTATCCTTTTTGAAACCGGATCCGAACCGTGTGCACCCCTAGTTAGGATATGTCCTAAAAAATGAGGTAGATCTAAAACTCAAGTGGGCAGTTAGACAGGAAACAATATACTCTCTCGGTGTGGGTTAGATAGACGCTGGGAGGGAAGAGATGGATGCAGAATATATACTCGCATTAAAAAAAATAAAAAAATAAAAGAAAATTGCGAAGTTAGTCAACTCTCCTGTCGTGGAATGAAAATTCTAAAAAGTAGGTTATAAGCATACATGCTTATGCCAATTACCTTAAATACCCTGCTCTATGTTCTAAATCACTTCCAGTCTCCAGGAATGATTGAATTGCTTTGTGATTGGCAATTGCGAAGGTAAAATAGTCCAATCTACTCAAGAGCTTTTTCTTTAGGAATGATTGAATTGATTTGTGATTAGCAGTGGGCCCCACATTCTGGCATGAAATAAGAACCATTAATTGTCCAAGTTGCATGGGTGGACCACACAAGCTGACGTGATTTACAATAAGTTGCATGGGTGGACCACACAAGCTGACGTGATTTACAATAAGTTGCATGATTGGATCTGCCCAGTATTGTCTTCGTTACAAGAAAGCTGCACAGGTGATTCGAGACTACCAAACAAAACTTCAATTATTATATATATATATATTTTAAATTTTTAAGAAAGCTAACCATGACGGTGTGGATCAAGAGCCCAGGTGGGACCATGGTTTTTAGATTCGATCACTTGGTTTGACTCGTTCAGTCTCGGATGAGTGTTACAAAATCCGAGTTGACTCGGATGAGTCATATGCCATGGTCCGCTAAATCACCCGAATTTGTAGTCGAATTGATCTTTGGTACGGAAACGGATTGGCTACTCCCCCACCACCAGCCAATGGCTGATGGTCGGTGCTCTGTGGGCACCACCATGACGTATTTGTTTCATCCATTCCGTTCATCCATTTTTACAGATCATTTTATAACATAAGGCAAAAAATTAGGTATATTCCAAGCTCAAATGGACCACATTACAGGAAACATTGTTAAATGAACGTCGGCCATTACAAACTTTTTGGGGGCTATAAAAGTTTTGGATCAAGATGATCTTTGTTTTTTTCCCTTCGTCTGGGTCTGTATGACCTAATCAACAGATTGAATGTCAAATAAACAGTACAGTGGGCCTTAGGAGTATTTTAATGGTGGATATCCAATCACTATTGTTTTCATGTGGTGTGGTTCACCTGAGATCAATATCCCTCTCCATTTTGGAATAAAATATTAAATGATCTTTAAAAATGAATGAACGGAATGGATGAAAAACATACATCATGGTGGAGCCCACAGAGCACCGACCACCATCCACCCCCTGGTGGCAGGGGGAGTAGCCAGTCCGTTTCCCTTTGGTACAATGAATCACTGAAGATACCGATGGTTCTGTCAGCTTCTTAAGGGCCAGTTTGGGCGGTGGGATTAGAAGGGATTAGGTGGGATAGGATTCATCTGGTCCTGTGCCAGTTACACGCCATGTTTGGGAAGAATGAAAAAGCGTTGAATTACATTAAATGAAATTGCATTGGGTCTCGTGCTAATTTCACTCAATGTTTGGGAAGTTGTGTAGGTCCCACCATGATGTGGTGGCTATATCCACCCCCTCCACCCATTTATCAAGATTATTTTAGAGCATGGGCCAAAAATTAAGTAAATCTAAAGCTCAAGTGGACCCCACCATAGAAAGCAACAGGGATTGAATACCTACCGTTGAAAACTTCTTTAAGGTTACATAAGTTTTGGATCTACCTCATTTTTAGGCCCATGCCATTAAATGAGGTTACACAAAAAAATGAACAATTTAGATATAACACATGTGTGTTATTCTCAATATTTCAAATGATGGCAGGTGGTATATCCACAATGTACCACCGGTATAATCAATAAAGAATGGCATTAATTTTATCCCATGGCGGGGACAATCCCAGCCATGGATAATAATTGTGTTTTTTAAATCCCATCCCACCAAATCCCTTCTAATCCCACTGCCCAAACTGACCCTAAATGCTTTTGGGTCGTTTGGCACCATGGACATGGAAGGGTTTAGGGGATTTTAGGGGGTTTCAAATCCCTAGTATGTTTGGTTCCATATCATGTTTTTGGCAAACATGCAGGATTTGAGGGGATTTCAGATCCCCTGGAATGTTTGGTACCATATCATGCCTTTGGCAAACATGTAGGCTGGTCCACCCACATCTTCTAACCATCCAGTTTGGAAATTTTACAAAAAGACTAACATAATTAAAATGGAATTTACATTTTCGTACTTTTTTTTTCAAAAAAGTTTTCAAAAAGACTATCTTATTAATTAATATAATTATTACTCCCTCAAATATATGCAATAGATAAGTAGCCCCACTTCTTTTGAACTATCACAGAGAATGCTAAGAGTTTTTATATTTATAACTTTAGCTTTCCTCTCTTTTATAAAAACTAAATATTTTATAAATACTCCTTTATATATGTTAGTATTGTGATTTTCTTTTATAAAAGAATTAGGCCTTAAAACTTAGGGACATGTTTTCCAAAACCAAATGCCAGAGTAGTTGTATGCACCTATGTGTGCACAGGTGTGGAGCTCCATACAAAGCACATGCTAGCAACGTGTACGAAGCTCGAGCTTTTAGGGGCGTTTGGTGTATGGTATTAGATGGGATTCGGTGGGATGGAATTGCATTTGGTCCCATGCCAACTCTACTCAATGTTTGGGAAGAATAGAAAAGTTTAGAATTAGATTAGACGGAATCGCATTGGTCTCATGCCAATTCTACTCAATGTTAGCAAGTTGTGTATGTCCCACCATGATGTGTGGGCTAAAATCATACCGTCCACCCATTTTTTGAAATCATTTTAGAGCATGGGCCAAAAAACAGGTAAATCTAAAGCTCAAGTAGACCCCACCACAGAAAGCAATGAAGATTGAACATCTACCGTTGAAAACTTCTTTAGGACTACACAAGTTTTGGAACTTCTTTAGGACCACATAAGCTTTGGATCTACCTCATTTTTAGGCCCATGTCATAAAATGAGGTTACAAAACAGATGAATGGTTTGAATATAACACGTGTTATTCTTAATAATTTCAAATGATGATAGATATATCAATTCAATGTACAACAAATCAAAGAGTGAATCCAACTGTATTACAAACATAGTATGGAAGTAGGCTTATACCTTGGTAACAGGGGACAATACCAGTCATTTGTAATAATTATATTTTTTAAGTCCCATCCCACCTGATCCTTCCTAATACCATGCGCCAAACACCCCCTTAGAGAAAGTGTTGATTTGACATGGTATTTAAAGGGAATGTCTAGTGATCAAATTTTAAAAGTAACAAATATGTTACCGGAAAATATTCTCTTACACATGCACACATATTCTCAAGGTTCTTTAACAAGAGACTCAGTCGATTACAAATACATTTGTTCATATAACTGGGATTGAAGTATGTGAGACCTTTGATTATTCCAATTAGAGTTGTACACGAGTCGAGCCGAGCCGAGTATTGCCTAGCTCATGCTCGGCTCGCACTGCCCGAGTCCTACTCGTATTCGACTCTACTCGAGCATCGAGTATGGATTCACTGCTCGTGTTCTACTCATCCGAGTACGAGTCGAGTACGAGCATAAATCGAGTCGAGCCGAGTTCGAGTATTGCCTGAATTTCTATATTAATATATATTAGCTATATTAACATATATTAACAGTTTTAACATATATTAGCTATATTAACATATATTAACAATTTTAACATATATTAGCTGTATTAACATATATTAACATATTAACATATTTCTATATTAACAATTTCTGACATATATTAACATATTAACAATTTCTATATTAATATGTTAATAATTTCTATATTAACATATATTAGCTATATTAACATATATATTAGCTATATTAACATATATTAACAATTTCTGATATATATTAGCAATATTAATATATAATATTGATATCAATTTCTGGCATATATTAACAATTTATACAAAATAATAATAATAATAATAAATCAACACCATACAATATTCCAAAAAAAATAATAAATTAATTTCTGACATATATAACAATTAAAAAAAAAAAAATCAACATCACACATTACGGGGAGCTTCGGCAGGAACGACCGGCATCGTGCGTGCAGGGTAGGGATGACAGACGAGTGGCTGGCAGGAACGAGCTGCGGCACCGGACAGGGGCATCGGGCATGCCGCAGGGACAAGCGGCAGGGTCTAGCACCGCCGGACAGGGGAGTGAGAGAGAGAGAGAGAGAGGGAAGAAGAGGGACGGGCCGGACGGCGGACAACACCGGACAGGGGAATGAGAGAGAGAGAGAGAGAGAGAGAGAGAGAGAGGAGAGAGAGAGGAGAGAGAGATGAGAGAGAGAGAGAGAGAGTTTTTCTAACGGGCGCTGGGAAGGAAGGAAATGGGATTTGGGTTTCGGCGGGCTGCTGAAAACAACTGGAGCGAGTAGAGTTTTTTTTTTTTTTTTTTTTTTTTTTTTGGGGCTGGTTATATATACCCTCGAGTGCAAGTCAAGTACAGAGTTAAGTAACGAGTCGAGTTCCGCCCAGCTCGTACTATACTCGAAATCAAAACGAGTATTAAAAAACCGCTCATGCTCGGCTCAAACTCATGACAAGTCGAGTAATTCCGAGTCGAGTTGAGCGAGTAATCGAGCTTATTCTGCTCGTGTGTAGCTCTAATTCCAATGTTCAACTAACCTTACATTTTTCTAGGAAAAAGTTCAAATATTTTGATTATTCTAAGGTTAAGTTGACTACATTTTCAGGGGAAAAGGTTAAATCTTTTTATTACTCCAAGGTTAAGTTTGCCGTACATTTTTCAGGTAAAAAGGTCAAAACGATAGTCTTTGCCTCCCAATCCAAGGTGGGGCCCTTCGTATAAACGACATGGGTCATGGAAAACAACCCAAATCGAATGTCTAACGTCCTGGCCCAGTGTATCCAGCAAGGATGCCGTTTGGCTAGTGACCCAAAACTGGCCAGCTAGCTAGTGTCAAAGTGTTGTGGGCCCCACCATGATATGTGTATTTTATTCACACCGTCCATCCATTTTTTTTTTCAGATTATTTTAGGGCATGTGCCTGAAAATGAGGCAAATATAAATATCAGGTGGACCACACTATAGGAAAAGGTGGGGATTGAATGCTTACCATTGAACACTTTTTATGAGCCACAAAAGCTTTGGATCAAGCTGATATTTTTGTTTTCCATTCATTCAAGTCTGTCTGACATTATCAACAGGTTGGATGCCAAATAAACATTACAGTGGGTCATAAGAAGTTTTTAATAGTGGTCATTCAATCAACACTGTTTTCCTGTAGTGTGGTCCACCTGAAATTTGGATCTGCCTCATTTTTGGGCTCATGCTGTAAAGTGAGCTGAAATAATGGATGGACGGCATAAAATACATACAACATGGTGGGGCTCGCAGCACCTTGACCAGATAGATGGCTTGTGTTGCAGGTGTATATTCTAAAAATCCAGGAGGCTAGGACGTGATTATCGCACTTGCATTTGAGCTACCCTACCAATCCCGATGGACCCGATGGACCCGCCGGATCCATATTCCAATTGCAAACAAACAAGAGGATACGGTGCAATCTCTCGCTATCTCTCGGGGACCATGTAATCATATAAGACCCGACAACGACAACACTCGAAAATGTTTGATGCTTGAGCGGACCTTAATGATCCATACGCATGCACATAACATCTGTAGACAGGGGATGCATGTAACTCATATACACATCCATAGCCAAGTCATGTCCCATAAATCATACTTAAAGTATGATTATGACCCTCCAATTGGTGGACATCTAATAGATTGATGAAATGAAAAATAGTCAATGGTTCAGATTCAAAAACGATTGTCCAATGAGAGCTGTGGATTGTCTAATCAATCTGATTTTGGGGCCAGACTGATCTGCGTTAGTAGCAGCAGTATATGCATGTCCATTTGAATATCGCTGCATGTATTTCATGTGCGGGAAGGTTGAGTGCATGTGCATGATTCCCATCATTCGCCTGCCTATGAAATAATCCCTAAGCAAAAGATAACTTTAAAAATTAAAAAAAAAAACTAAAAGAAAAAACTTTGAAACTCTAACAAAATGTAATGAATGATATCCGGAGTTTGAAAGTGCACGTATGTTATACAAGTAATTCCAATTAAACGGTCCACATCATTGGTCCCAGCCAAGATGTAGCATTAATAAAATCAAATACATTTATTTGATTATCTGGCCATCAGATAAGTGGGCCATTGATGGGCGGTTTTAAATGAAACGCGAACTGGTTCGTTGCTGTCACTACAAGACTACCCTCACTATCTAGTTGTCCTGAGCCGCTAGTCCGAGAATTCCATGGTTGAAGGGGATTGTGTATTGAGGAACTCAGTAGGCTATATAGTATAAACTCTGTGAGGCCCAGATGTATGTTTCTCATCCATTCTGTCCATCTGTTTTTACCAGCTTATTTCAGGCACTAGCCTAAATTTGAAGGATATCCAAAGCTCAAGTGGGCCACACCACAGGAAACAATATGAATTGAATGCCTACGGTTGAGAACTTCTTGGGGGCTACAGAAGTTTTAGATCAAGCTGATAAATGTGTTTTGCCTTCATTCGTGTCTATGTGACCTTACGAAAAGTTTGGATGATAAACATACATCACTGTGGGCCCTGGGATGATTTCAACAGTGGACGTCATTATCCCATTGTTTCCTGTGGTGTGGTCCACTTGAGCTTTGTATATGCTTTGATTTTAGCCTCAGACTATAAAATGATATGAAAAAAATGGATGGATGGATTGGATAAGACACAGACTTCCACAGCGGGCCCCACAGAGTTTACTCAATGTGCTGCAGCTTGCTGTCCGGATTCCTTCTATGGTATCCCTTTCTTTGGTGGCCCACCATGCAATACCACTATCTATGTACTCCGTGCGCCCGTTTTCTCTCACCCAGAGAATTAAGCAACATTTCAAAAAACTGAATTTTCAAAAGCCTATTTTGAAATATGTGTAATAAGATTACATGGGGTTGTGCGCGGAGCAAGGAAGTTGGATTAATGAGGAAAATAGGTATGCCATTGTTATGCACTCGTCCAAAGTGGGAAGTCATCTTATGAATGATTTGGATGCTATAATTATCATAATGGACCTTAGACAAGTGATTTCAATGGTAGATGTCCCAGTTCCCTTTGTTCTGTATAGTGATCCACTTGAGTTTTTAATAGCCTGATTTTGGGCTCACTCCATGGCATGAGCATGTCAATTAATGACCGTCACATGTCGTTACACTTATATATAAAAGTAAGAAAACGTATTTATAGAACCTAAAGAGAGATCCTGAGAATACAAAACATACTTCTACTAAAAAATGTAACACATATTAGGAATGCATGATACCCAAAAACATATGTACAATAAAAAATATAGAGGTAGTTATCCTCTCTATAACGTGGCCAGAAAATACCTGTTGCACATATGCAAAATGGCTATAGTCTAAGAATTCTATAAAGTGGCCCTAATTGATCAACGGTCTGAATCTTCTTAAGCGTTAGATATCATGATGGAGCATATCGGTAGACCCCTACTAAAGTTGTGATTAGTTGAGTAGGGTTTGCACGATGTAACTATCTTACACGCACATTAATAGAACTAGGAATGCCACATTAATAGAACTAGGAATGCTTAATTCGTGTGGAGTCTTAAGGGAGAAGAGTTTTGATAAGTTTCAAACCCTTCCTGTTCAACACTATTTAATTAAGGCTAGTCTCAAACCTACACGTCTGAAGCTTATTCATCCCATCTCAATGCTTCTCTAAATGATGGCATCTCAACTGGGCATGGATTTCAATTTAGATTCTCATAGGTATTATGTTTCACACAGAGACCACATGTAACTCGGCTAATACTAATGTGACAACATAATGATTGGCTAGTCCTTTTTGAAATAAAAAACACATTGAGCCAATCCTTTTCGAAATAAAAATATATTGAGATTCCACAAGTCGGTGGACCATATACAAGGCCATCATCTAACCCAAGTTTACAAAAACAAAAATAACAAAGAATGAAGAACTCTAGACCTTGTTCAATTTGATCAAACAAATCTCTATCCAACTCAATATTATCCATCAAATCTTTTCATCTAACATAGATATCTATCTTAACTTAACTTAGTTTAGCCTCTCCACTTATGTCCAGCACCATGCTGCAACAAATCTAAATCGATTAGCATAGCTTTGTTTTATCTTTTCACTTATGTTCATCATATCACTACAACAAATTAGAATTAATTTAATTCATCCATGACATCGTCGTTAGACCCAAAATCCTTAATTTAGTGACAACGATCTAAACCATGACCATCTAGGTGTAGACAACTGTCTCATGACCATTTAAGTCTTGAGGACCGTCAATCATCTATGGGCGCCATTTGGCCCACTCGAACTGGTGTCAATAATTACCTTATTTTATTTACTTTTCTGTCAATTGTACTGTATTCTCATTTAGTTTAATATAATTGACACTTAATCTTATATTTCATATTTTTAAAGTGCATCCAAAAGAATAGAAGTCATGCATGTTGTTAAACAAATGTCTTAAATTTAGAAAAGTTAGACTAGCCTTGAGAAAGTTCAGCTCGAAGTCCAGCAACAATGAATCTGGAATTTCTGATTTTTTCGACCAGTTGAGGGATAGGATCGACTAGCCAAAGGGGTCCTTTGATCAGTCGAAGCCCAAGCTCGACGAGTCGAGGGTTACACAAATTGTGCACGAATTCTTGTTCACCACCCCAAGTATAGGGTCGCGATGTAGTAATAATCTCGATAAGACCGAGGTCGAATCCACAGGGACTGAACCTTGTACGTAATCTGAAAGAAATCAGAACTAGAATTAGACGAAGATGTAATCTAAACCAGAAGAATAATGGTGAAGTATTAAACTAAAACTTGTAAAATTCAAAGGTGAGAAACTAGGGTTTCTAAGGATCCACTTGTAGAGATCAGGGAGACCTATGCTTGATTCAAGAACACAACTGGATTTAGAGTCCCATCTTTATTCAGTTGGAAGATATAACATTAAAAATCAAATCTGAACTTCCTTTGATCTAGTTTTCAAGAGATGAGAAGGATATGAATTAGACTTGATTCCATCACAAAACCATGCCCATGAGACAAAGCAAACAACATAATTTAACCAATCCACAACCAATCTAAGAGTTATGAACGTTCCATCATCCAACTATGTCTATGAGACGATGGTGAACAACAGGGTTTCCTAATTTCACAATCATAATAATGAAAAGAACATACTCAAAGCTATCGCAGATCCATTATAATTTAAGTCACAATAAACCATTAAAAACTATGAATATTCCTTATAATCAAACCAAAATCAAGGATAGTTCAACGTAAACATAAATCAAAGCCATAGAAACTCCCCATCACACTACAAGCTTCACCTCTTAGCCCTAGCTAAGAGGTTTAGCCGACCATAATCATGATTAACTAAAATCTTTTAAAGGAAAGACATAAAGAAGGCAATGAAGGAAAAGGAAGAAGGAACCCAAGCTGTTCCATGCTCTCTCTCTCTCTCTCTCTCTCTCTCTCTCTCTCTCTCTCGCTATGCTTCTCACGTCCAAGCTCCCAGGATGCCCTCTCCTCTCTCTTTTCTTCTCCTTTTATAGAGAACAGGGGCGGTGGAATGGCTGGAGTGGGTGGGAGCAACTCCTTTACGCAGCAACATGCGCGTGTAGCAAAAAAATGCAAATCAGCTTGCGTTTGGAGGGAATTTTCGGACGGTGGATGTTCCCAGTGCAGGATCTGAGCCGTTCAGGCTTCTTAGCCCTGGTCAACTTCAGCTTGGGAGTGATTTGAACGGTTTAGATCAACAAACTGATTATGATCTTGATCGTCGAATGATGGTGAAAATTCATTTTTCCCGGACGCGCGTAAGCTTTACGCAAGTTGCGCCGACATGTTTAGTGGGCCCCATAGTGATGTTTTTGAAGAAATCCACCTCATTCATTAGATTCCTGGAGAGATTTCAGTCAGAAAGGGGTGGTTTTGGTCGATTTTTGGTGCGGCTCACTGTATCAAATCTTCTTGCCGTTCATCCTGCGTTTTTCGGTGATCTACGTGTGTACACATGCATGGGACCAAAAGGCCACCATGGCTAGGGTTGTGGCCACCCCCTGAGCACGTTGGACGGTTCAGATTGTCCAATGGGACGATCGTGGTGGCCCACTGATCACGCCCGGCCAGACAGCATGCGGACGCTAGCTTGGAGTCAGGTCAACGACGTTTTGACCGGACTCTTGGTCCGGTACGGTGCGGGAGTGCACCGCCTGTGCACTTCCCATCTAATTTTAAGGGTTGAGACCAAACTTGAAGCATATCCAAGGATCAGGTGGGCCCCAGATTGATGATTTATGGGCTAATCTGTCCATTGAGCCACTTTTACAAGGATTCAATGGCTGAAATTTGACGTGTACGGTTAATTTAGGGTCCTCGGTCAGATATAAAGTTTCGAACCAAACGGATGGTGGGAACCATGTGATCTTGCATTCAAGACAACTTTCAGGCCCCTTTAACTCCAATCACTTGATTTTCTAGGATTTCTGGCATATAAATTCTTCGATCTCGGTCCCCTAAGATCCGTCCCCTGCCTTGGTGATTTCTGAGCATTAAATCCATGTTTTTAGTACCATTTTTTAGTTTAGGCTCTTAAATTCTCCTTGCAACACAAACATGATCAAAATAGGACGTTAAACAGTATCGTGTTCGTAAAATCAGGTAATAACTGGGGTCTATTATGCAATATTTGACTCTAAACAATTCTGCGCGGACTGTGTAAATTTAAGGCAGTTTCTAGAGAGGTGCGTAAGTGGGGTTTCCTAAACTATAAATAGGACTCCCTAGGGCCATTATAAGTAAGGCTAAGGCTTTTTAAAGGTATTCTAAGATTTTCTAGAAGGGGTTTTAAGGTTTCAAAGGGTGTAGCAAGGGCGAGATTCGAGGTTGTTCGAATCGGGTAAGTCCTTTCTCTTTGTAATTTATGTTTTCATAGTGGATTTCTGTCGCTTTGTGCTGTGGTTTTTCCAGAAAGGGTTTTTCACGTTAAATATTTGTGTTCTCTTGTGTTTGCTTGGTGCTCTTGGATTGTTATCCTAGATCCATCTCTGTGTGATTCCGCAAAATAAATCCCAACAAGTGGTATCAAAACAATCATTGGGGCACAAATTTGAATCTGCAGGATTAGCATCAATGGGAAGCACTAGGTATGATATCGAGAAGTACTCAGGGAAAAATAATTTTGAGTTTTAAAAGATTATGATGATTAGTCTATTAACTAAGCAAGGTGAAGATGGTGCTCTTGAGGAGAGAAAGCCGACTATGAAAGATGATGATTAGAATACTCTTGATAAGAATGCCTTAGCCTTGATCTGCTTGTGTCCCACGGATGAGGTTTTTTTTTTTTTTTTCAACACACGCACACACACCACCACACACTCACGCCTTAGTGGGATTTCACCACCTATGGGTGCTCGAACCCTTGACCAGGTGTTGAAACTCCTAAGAGTCTACCACTGGAGCAAGAGCAAGGACCCAAGATGGATGAGGTTGTCTATAGTGTCTTAAGGGAGAAAACTGTGGCTAGTTTGTAGGCGAAGTTAAAGGATATATATGTGGAAAAAAAACTTCTGAAAATCGCCTACACTTGAAGCTACAGTGGTATAACTTCAAGATGGCAGAGGGTGGAGATCTGGAGGCCTACATTAGCAATTTTAATAAATTGGTTTGTAAACTGCTGGATATGGAGGAAGTGATTAAAGATGAGGAACAAGCATGTATGTTGTTTAATTCTCTTCCCGCATCGTATGAGTCATTCAATGACACAATGTACACCATAAATAAAACCCTGAGTGTCGACACCGTTATCTCACCTCTTCAATGGAAGGCCACGAGAAAGCTAAACGACGACATGGGGACATCTTCTGATGCACTATTTACGAGGAGAAGAAATATTGAGCAAGATATAGGATCTTCAATATCTAAGTCTATGGGTAAGGGAAAGGCAAGTTAAAGTGCTGGAATTATGGGATGGAAGGACACATGAAGAAGGATTGTACAAATCCTAAATCTAAGAGAGAAGAATTTGATGCTTCGTATAGGGAGGCCAACACTGCCACGTCTGATGAAAGTATGAGTGGATGTGAATGTGATGTTTTGTCTGTGTCTACGATCAGACACTTATATGGTAATCATAGGGACGAGTGGATTCAAGACACATATGCATCTTTTCACATGACTCATCATCGGAGTTCATTCGCCAGCTATAAGGAGTGAGATAGTGGACATGTGTTTATGGGCAATGACATTACTTGTAATGTTGTGGCTGTTGGTACGATGCGTATCAAGATGTTTGATGGGATAGAGCATACCCTGACTGAGGTGAGGCACGTTCCCAATATGAAGAAGAATTTAATTTCTCTCGGTGCACTCGAGGCTATAGGGTGCAAGTTCATGGGTATTGATGATACCTTTAAAGTATTTAAGGGGGCACTCGTAATCACGAAAGCGCAACAACTCAATAACATTTACAGGTTGATCGGGAGCACTTTAACAAGTGGAGCTGCAGTGGCTATAGTGGTTCTACCTCTGCACGTGTGTAGCATACTGGGCATGGCCGCATGTGTGGGCAAGACATGAAGGCTGAGACACACGAACAGAGATACGGAGCAGGTGGAGCAGCCACCTATGAGAAGAATCACACCACATAATCGCAGGTAACGGGCGAGGTACATGGACAACTCCAATATCGCATATGCTCTCTTACAGGCGAGGGGGATCCATCTACTATTCAGATGACTCTAGGTGAGCCTGGTGCTAAGAAATAGAAGGTGACTATGGACGATATGATGGACTCGTTGTACCAGATCGACACATGGGAGCCAGTGGAGCTTCCAATGGGCCGGAAGCAGTTGGATGTAGGTAGATCTTCAAAAGGTTATAACATAGATACGGAGCAAGGCTGGTAGTGAAGGGTTATACTCAGAGAGAAGGGATCGACTTCTCAGAGATATTCGTAACGACGGAATATCAGGCGTCTATTAGATTTGTATTGGTGTTGGTTGCACAATACGATCTCGAGCTGAAAAGATGGATGTGAAAATAGTACTTCTGTATGAAAAATTGGAAGAGTTGTTCTACATGAAGCAACCGAAGCGGTTCGAAGTTTAAAGGAGTAGAGAAAAAAAAATTGTAGGAGGTCGTTGTATGACCTGTCACCTAGGCAGTGACATAAATATTTGATTCCTTCATGGTGAGTCAGAAATTTTCTAGGAGTGAATATGATCACTGTATCTATTGCAAGACACCGAGTGATGGCGCGTTCATCATCCTGAAATTATATGTTGATTGCCAATAATGATATGTCTAAAATCAACGTATTGAAGACTCGGTTAACAGGGACATTCAAGATGAAGGATCAGGGGGCTGCAAAGATGGTTCTTGGCATTGATGTTTATACAGACTAGAAGAGGAGCAGGCTTTGGTAATTACAGGTAGAATACCTTGAGTAGGTATGCGATGGACCAGACAAAGCCGGTGAGCGTTCCCTACGCGGCTCATTTCAAGCTTTCTTCAGGACAAGTCCCAAAACAGATGAGGAAAAGCAGGATGTGTCTCATGAGCCTTGTTCAAATGCGGTTGGCAGTGCATGTCATGGTTTGTATTATACCTGTTATTTCACAAGCAATCGGTGTTGCGAGTAAATACCCCGGCAAGCAACATTGGATGGCGGTGAGATGGTTACTTCGATACATTTGAGATAAAGAAGAGTACGTCTTGCTTTTAGGAAGATAGGGACAAAGGTTGTAAGGGTATGTCGATTCAGATTACGCAAGCAGTGTGAATTCCAGAAATTCGACTTCAGATTACTCGTTTGTACTAGCGGGTAGAGCAATTAGTTGGATGTTGAAGGTTCAGTCTGTGGTGACTCTTTCCACGACCGAGGCTGAGTATATGACTGTGACGGAAGCATTTAAGAAAAGTGTTTGGTTAAGATGCATGATAAATCAGATAAGGCTTCAGCTAAAGGTCGTGCTGGTTAATTGTGACAGCAAGAGCGCTATCAATTTGGCTAGAAATTTTGTTTATCACTTACGTACTAAAAACATTGATGTTCGTCACCACTTTATCCGATAGTTGCTTGAGGAAGGAGGCGTAACTCTGGAGAAGATTCACACTAGCGTGAATTGTGCAGACATGCTCACCAAGGTCGTTTTTATAGAGAAGTTCAAGTTTTGTACAACTTTTTTAGGCTTGGTGATGACGAAAAAGAAGAACAGAATGTGCACGAGAAGTTATGATGTGATGCAGAGATAAGAGAAGAGGTCAAGAAGCTACATAGTTAAAGATTGAAAACATGATGAAAATTGTTGTTAAACAGATATCTTAAATCTGGAAAAGTTCAACTAGCCCTGAGAAAGTTCAGCTCAAAGTCCAGCAACAATTAATCTGGAATTTTTGAGTTCCTCGTCCAGTCGAGGGACAGGCTCAACTAGTCGAGGGTTACGCAGATTGTGTGCGGATTTTGCGTGGACTGCGTAAATTTGAGGCGGTTTTAGGGATATGCGTAAATTGGGTTTCTTAAACTATAAATAGGAGTCCCTAGGGTCATTCTAAGTAGGCTAAGGCTTTCTAAAGGCATTTTAAGAGTTTTTAGAAGAGGTTCTAGGGTTTCAAATGGTGTAGCAAGGGTGAAATTTGAGGTTGTTCGAATCGGGTAAGTCCTTTATCTTTGTAATTTATGCTTTCGTAGTAGATTTTTGTCGCTTCGTACCGTGGTTTTTTCCTAAATGGGTTTTTCACATTAAATCTTTGTATTCTGTTGTGTTTGCTTGGTGCTCTTGGATTGCTATCCTAGATTCATCTCTGTGTGATTCTGCAGAATAAATCCCAACAATGCAAAAGTCAGGCCATGGAAAGAGGTCATGGACAGCCAAGGACTACTCAAAACCGTGAGATTGTGCTCACCAAGTTACAATCTTTTCCCTTTCTTTGTTGGTCAGCTAGATCAGACCAACCCATATATTCTCTATCTCATAGGAACCCTGCACTGTAACATCTGAGTCATCCATCGAGTGGGTCTACAACATGTATCATGCCTTAAATTAGTAGATCACACACGTATCAAAAGATAGATACTAAAATATATATGTTGATTTGTAATTTTTATGTATCAATAGCGACACTGCCTCATGAAACAACACACATATCACATGAAACATTGAATACAACAAGGAGCTCTGTTAAGCCCACATGCATTGCACATACCACACAGTTGCAAGCTCAGCACATTGGTATTAGATCTAATCCATTCATTAGAGAGATCCCACTATTTATTACTGGAAAATACTTGGCTAAGATTTCTTAATTATCAAACTGTGTTCGACGTCGCGGCCCACCTGCTGAATGGACAATTTTTTTTTTCTGGGAGAGAACATCTACAGAACAACCTTGTAGATGGGTTGGATATTGGACCTGTTAACCACGCTGGCATATGTGGGGGCATTATCAGTTCCGTAGTTCATCCTACAATATTTTTTCCCACAACCATATCGTAATTTCCTAATATTACAAATTTCAATTGTACTTGAACTTTCACATGAGAAGGTCTTCTTGAAATCAATGGAATTGTTACTTTACAGGGTCTACTCACACGTCATTATCTATTGTCATTATCTCTTATTTAGGTTGAATAAGCAGAAATGACGTAGACACCATAATATATACTTTTATTTGTAGACTACAAATAGAGAAGTTTGTTAGGTACATCTTGACTCATTGCTAATAAATATGTCAGGACTCCATCCTTCGAATCTGGACATCTTCAAATGAAGGGAGAGCGGATTGGCTGCGAAATCATTTTTGCAAGACCTTTCTGTTGCGAAATTCATCCGGATTATATGATTGCATTCGGCTCCCTTTTTCTTTTGATTGCAGATCACTGTCGTGTTTCCCTCTCTTTGAACTTTGGGGAGTTATATGATACTCTGGCAGCTCATGACACTTGATGTGCAGGCACTTAGAAATTAAACCGAATGAATCGTGGGACCCACTTTTACATTTGTAAATTAATTTTGACCGTATAACTTTTACATTGAGCCTATTGGCTTTTACGTGGTAAAGTGTTTACAGATAAATAAATTTTTTATTCTTTTTACTTTATTATAAAATATTTATTTTAAAAAAATTAATTATGTAAATCAAACAGCCTAGGAGCTGTAAATCCCACTAAAATCTTCAAATTAAGTAAAAGAGTTTGATATAAGATATACCATTGTATTGAGGTAGATTCATCACACATGAATTAGATATGTTCAGCCTATCTTGGTGGGCCCTACACATTTATGAATGCTTGTTTGTTGAAATAGATACCATTGGATAATTTTCATTTTTTATCCGTCCAATAGTTGTCTACCAATTTGACAATAAAATAATCAAAGAAGCGTAAAGTTTGGTTATTGATACATTTAAACTAGTAACCACAATTTGGATATTTTAATATGAATTACTTATAAACCAAGTATGCATCTCCCAATCATGTACGAAGAGCGAGGCAGTGACTTGTGGGGCCCACCATGATGGATGGGATTTATTCATGATGCCCATCCATTTTTCCATATCATTTTAAGGTATGAGCCCAAAAATGAGGCAGACACAAGGCTCAAGTGTACCACACTACGTGGAGATAAGCGCCCAGCCATAGAACCGTTCCTAACGGTTCCAGAAAAATTAGAACCGGAACCGGACCGTTAGCACCATAGAACCAAACTGGAACCAGACCATTAGAACCAGTTTGGTTCCGGATCGGTTCTACAGTTCTGGGCTTTTTATAATCCAGCCCACTTGCATGTTTTTTTTAATTATAATTCAGCCCTTGTCCATTCGTGTTGTGATTGGGAGAGAGAGAGAGAGAGAGAGAGAGAAGAGAGAGAGAGAGAGAGAGAGAGCCAAGCACATGCGGCGAGCGAGAGGAGCGTCGAGTGGTGGCTGGTGGGTAGAAGGTGGTTATCCGATGTGTGTGTTGTGTGTGTGTGTGTGTGTCGCGCGCGCGTGAGAGAGAGAAGAGAGAAGAGAGAGAGAGAGAGAGAGAGAGAGAGAAGAGAGAGAGAAGAAGAATGGATAGGGGCAGCCGCAGCAGGGGCAACGTGAAGACTGAATGGAATGAATACTTAGGATTATTTTTATTTTTTAAATATATGGTCCGATTTTAGGTTCAATTCCAGGTTTGGTTTCATGGTTCGGTTCTACGAATCGGTTCAAGGTTCGGTTCGGTTCTACATAACCCTAAACTGAGAACCAAACCCAACTAATCGGTTCTTTGATTTTTGAAACCCGAACCGAAACCGGTGCACTTTAGAACCTGACCAACCTATACGGTTTGGTTGGTTCCGGTCCAGTTCTACCAGTTCCATGTGCACCCCTAGGAATGACCTTATGAATAGTATGGATGACATACAAACATCACGGTGTACCTAGGGAGGTTCCGACAATAAACATTTTCTTACCTACTTCCCATCGTATGGTCTACTTGAGTCTTGGATCTGCCTCATTTTTTAGCTCATGTCATAACATGATTTGGCAAAATGAATGGACGGGGTGGATTTCTCACAAATATCATGGTGGGGCCATCTAGCTTCCCATCACAAAAAGTTGTTGTTAAAGGCTTTCGTAGACAATTCATGTCCGTATCAAGCAAACCGTTGATACGATTTGTCTCACTTTATAGGGCGAACAAAGTAAATAAAAGTTATCAATTATATTATTTTAATCCATTTGCCTTGAATATAGGTAGTCATCATAACCTTTATATAATAAAAAGTGTTGAAACATTTACTTAAGAATTTTTTGGATCATCTTCACGTAAGGAAAGCCCAATCAAATAAACAATTTGGGTAATTGAAAAGAAACCAAATCTACTCACAATGTATCTTATTTTGATACATTGGACTATATTATACCAAACCTCTATTGACAATTAGGAAGAGAAGTAATATAATTGTCCACATTTAAATGGAAAAGATCATGTATCACATGCTTATATGCATATCCAATTATTTAAATTGTTTGATAGCATACATCCAATGATCTCTAAGATCTAGATATCCTAACCTTTTGCATCAATGAACTATTTTCCTGAATATAGACCGAACACCTAACCCATTTTTTGTGGGCCTGTTAGAAGCTTCCAGCCTAGGATATTTCAAGGCTTACCCCATCAGTTATGCATCTCTTCAAATCAACGGTTTGGATCACCTAACCATGGCCCTATTAAATGTGTGGAATCATAGGCATCAGCAAACCATATGGTTGTTAATGATCACACCTTATAGACACCTCCCATTCACAGCCTAAAAGCATTAAAAAACTATATATTATATAAAATAAAAATTAAAAATTATCAACAGCTTTAGCCTACTCGATTTAAGTTATTTATTTATTGTTTAACTTCATTTAAAAGTAGCGGCTGGATTTGCATGATCATGGACATATGAGATGACAGCAGCACTCAAAAGAGACCGGCTTTGAACCAGTGGCTCAGATGTGGACAATGTCTTCGGCCATCATGGATTGTGATTAGTTGCGCATCCATTGCAAAATTTTCAAAGGGACTATCATGATTAGGGCGTAAATGGCTGATCGCACCATCACATATCCACGCACTAATTGGGCCGACGTGCCCTTTTGTGGCCCACCAGATGGTGATATCTATAGAATCTGGACCAAGGTGGGAAGAGAGATTATTGACAGCAAATCTGGTATCTTTGAGCCGGACCCACCAGCTACGTAATCATCCGGGACTGACCCACCGGGTAAATTATCAGCCCAGCAATGTTCTCTACACTGAGTTAACTTGGTTAACTTTGATCGATTAGACTTGGAAAAGCTCAACTTGACTTGGCTCGAAACTGGATTCGAGCTGAGTTGAGCTGATTTTTTAAGCTCAAAAAAATTTCAAACCAAGTTCAAGCTAGATTGATCTTGGCTCAGCTCGGCTCAAAACTGGGTTTGAGCCAAGCCAAATTGATTATTTGAGCTCAAAAAAATTTCTAGCTGAGTCTGAACTAGATTGAGTTTGACTCAACTCGGTTCAAAACTTGACTCAGAATTTGATTCAGTTCGAATTGATTTGATTCTAATCAGGTTCACTTAATATATTTATTTTGTAAATATTTATATATTTAAATAAATTATATATATATATTAAAAATCCTAAAACCTAAACTCAAATTTAGCTTGTAACTTCGAATTCAAATTGAGCTAGATCTTTCGAGCTCAAGCTCGGCTCAAGTTGGCCTGAGCTGCTGACTGAGCCATGCGGAGCTCGCCAATCAGACATGAGGAGGGAGCCGAACGAAATTCAGGCTAGAGTAGCCTTCTAGCTGAGCCAAACCAAATTCAAGCTGAAGTAGCCTATTGTCTTAGTTGAGCCGAATTAGGCCAAGCTTCACTCGGTTTAGCTAGCGCTATCGTTGAGTCACTGAAAGGAAAGGTTAGGAGTTTTGTCTAGGAACAGAGCGTCCAATCAAAGGACTATAGGACTGCTAAGGGTTTAGTAACAAGTAAGCTGGGGAGCGTCCAATCCAAGTTCTTTCTCTTTAGGCGTGAAGGATTATGAGTTCAGGCTTGTTCCCAACTAAGAAAGAAAAACCTTCCCATAGATCCAACATTTGAAAAACAAGATTAGGAACAAGTGTACAGCTCTATCAAAACGTTAGGTTGGGCAAAGTATACTTACTAAGAGTTTAGGAAGATAGTAAACCTAAAACTCACGCCTGGCCCAACCCAGAGGACTGAATTTGGACACTCAAACCAACTCGTCGAGTCCCGAGTAAAGTCAGGACTCAGCCCGATTTAGCCCGACTCAGACGAGTCAGAGATGACTCGTACTCTTGGTGTGGAATTGAATCGAGTCTGACCGAGTCCAAGTTGACTCGGACGAGTTGCACGGGACTCATCCGAGCCTTCAAACTATATTACAATCACATGTTTTCAATCCTGACAAGTGAGGGCCATAGATCAGCCATTCAAGTCAGTGTTTTGAAATGGACAAAATGCTTGATTGTTCTGTTGACAAGACATGAAGATGATATATTTAAAAAAGTAATAGAGATGCGGTTTAATTCAGCTGATGAGCATTATAAAAATATTTCAACGACAAGAAGATCAGGTTAAAAGGTGGGGCCCAGTAGTGTATTGTGCTTGATACATCACAGACAGGGAGTGGATCATGGTGAGAGATTGGGACCCATACAGAAACTTTTGTGTATGTAGACATGGTTTGTGTGAGCCTGTGCATAGGAGTTTGGAATACATGCATGTGTACTGTATGTGATTTCACAAAACCAAAGAAATTTTTGATTAAAAAACATTGGAGGCGGATTGCGTGGGGCCCACATGCATGTCTGTGACAAATACACTCCGTCCATCTGATTGGTAGTAACTCTATGAACGGTTTGGATGTCATATAAACATCGTGATCAGCTCCAGGAAGTTTCAACGGTGTATGTTTCCTTTCCCACTGTTTCGTTTGAGGTGGTCCACCCGATTTTAGATTTTCCTGATTTTTAGAATCTTGTCCTATTGTGGTCTTTAAAAATAGATGGACGGAGTGGATTTTTTATGGACATCTCTGTAGGTCCCATGCAGCTCCGGGTACAGGTATATTCATGTGTCCGGGTTCACATGCAACCCGCTTCCAAAGACGTCCTCTCGAGTTTTCAAAAGCTATTTATACCGTTGGAGGAAAATCAATGGGACTCATGTAGTTAAGCACCCATTTGGAATACTGTGGGAGATCCGATCCATAAAAACGATGGGCCCCACTACGAAGATCACTTGGTACAAAGATCGGGATGATATCCTAACCAAGCAGCCCACACCTTTGAAATCAATGGACGAAAAATGGTTGTGTGGTAAATCTGAGCCATGAAAACAGTGGTATGACCGGCCTAATGAGTTTTTAAACATTCATGTTAGGGCCCACCTATTTCACGGGTCAGATGGCTTACACGTGAGACATTGGTTGGAAAGTTGGGCTTGCGTGCAACGTTAGCATGCAGCGGTCTGCAGGTGACGTGTCTGTTCTAATAAACAGCGGTCCACCATATTCAACTCCGTGGCTAGAATAAACGCCGTACTGCAACTTGCAAGCGTAGCACTTTCCAACCATTTGAATTGTAAGTCAGAAACGAGGGCTAAGTAGCCGATGGACATGATTTTCAATGAAAACCGAAAGTCATTAGAATTGATCAACTGTCCACATTCTACGCACGACTGTGGCCCACCAGATGATAGGATTGACCTGCTTGTTTGTGGGTGGCATCTACTCAGTTCGGTCCAATGAATGGCTTAGATCTTGCACGTGTACACCAAGTAGCCACGCGTGGGTGACTGCTCAAAAAGTGCACTTGCTCTATTATACTTCAGATTCAAGTACAAACATTTTCACCACAATTTTGGTGTGAATGATCTCTGTGGGCCCATCTATGATGTGTTAATCACATCCACTCAGACCACTCAGACCCATCATGCATGTCGATCGGGTTTAGTCATCATGGGCTTAAATCAGGCCAATCCATAACTTAGGTGGGCCACACCATAGGGAATATTGGAGAAGGGATGCCCACCCACCCTTGATTGTTGTAGAGGGCCCAACCTGGCCATCCAATTCATTGATATGATCTGCCACATATGATGGCACGCTGAAAAAGTCTTTTGTTCACAGGGGATAACTGTTCGGAATCGGTGGAACTTATCCAAACCGGACTTCTCTAGACTTATCATAGAGACTCTTTGAATCCACGAGGAAAAGAACAAGAAAATAGAAAATAAATTTTATAAATTTTGAAATGGATTGATGAATGAAATAAACGACTTCATAATACTAAGTGAGAGATTTTAGAATCGAATTATAATTAACTCCTAGAATTCGCTAATTATTATAAATAATATGCTTACTATCTCCTAAAGCCTAACTGAAGAAGAAGAGTTATAATCAAACTAAAACTTATTATTTATAGTAAAAATGGAATTAAAATATGTCGCTTATTATTTACAATAAAAACAGAATTAAAATAGTAAAACGACTGTCGATCTAATGGTATTTTGTGTAGCGAGGTTGGGTGGCTAAAGTAGCTGTCCTATCCCAAAATCATATATTTTACTTGTGATAACTCATTCCGAATTGCGAGATACGCTCGGTTTAAAGTCTAACGGTCTGAATCACTTTGTCGTCCGGACCTTTTCTGATCCATCTTGGCCATGAAACTGTCCGCAACCCATCTACATCAAGGCCCACATGCAAAGGGCCCAGTATCATCCATTCAGCAAGACTTTTGGTGCCCCACTCATAAGAGAATTTACAGACGGATGGTCCTAATCATCCAAACATCTCTTTTCCATTCTACAGATGGAATGTTGACTGGGGACTGGCACCGCCCTTGACAATTAAGTAGACGGTCGATATTCAAAGTAAAAAATGTTGAATGATCAGGGTGTTAAATATTACAATCTGAGAGCATACTCCATCTACGGTGAGAGGCCCATCATTTAAACGGTCTGGATCACCAAAACATGACCTCATATTCTATATCAATGCCTTGGGATGTACTCTAGCAAACTTCATATAGACAGCTACGGTGGTCCAAATTTCAGGCTGGTCCACTCATCAGGTGTGCCAGTTTACCAAACAAATGGACGGCTGAGTGGGGTTTCACAGCTCATACGCTGTGGCCCACCTGATGGACAGTTCTGATATGGCATGCGTGACACGTGCGGCCACATCAAAAGGGCTGTCAAAATGATCCAGAGACCACCTACGATCGTGTCCGACCCATGAATCTTGGGATGGAACCGGTCAGGACAGTCGGGGCCGCTCGAGTTGAAACGTAGCCTAGAGAGGCTCAATCCAAAATGAAATCGTCGACCGGGGACTGGCACCGCCCTTGACAATTCAAACCCCAGCAAGGCCCAAGTGCACTGAATCAAACCCCCAATCTGACCCACATGTCAAAATAATGAAATGAGTTGAGTAGAACTATTCAAGCCCAGCCCATTGAAGAGGTAATCCTCATTGAGCCAGACACTTTGAATGATGTGGGGCAGAGTTGTACGCAAGTCGAACCCAGCCAAGCTTGGCACAGCTCGGCTGGACTCGGCCAGTAGCTAACCTCAACATGAACTTGGCTCGGCTTGGTCTTAAGTTTGACTGGCCAGCTCAGCTCAATTCAATCAACAGCTCGGGCAACTCAAGGTAAGTTTATGCCTCTGTGACATTTTCTTAAACATATAAAGTACATTTTAAATTTCTCATAGAATACAAAACAATAATAACACTTTACAGTTTCATAAAACACTCGGCGAGCAACATCAAAATCAAGATATGAGGGTATTCTTATAATGTAAAAAAAATAAATTATAGTGATTTGTTTCATATCCATTCCTTCCTCACCACCAGTCAATCCCAAGCAGAGTACCCGAAATAATACTTTGTTAAGTCATTTCATCAAACACTCGGTGAGCAGCATAAATATCAAAATAACCAAGTCACCAAGTTGATTCGATCCGAGTCAATTAGAGTTGAGTTTTGATCCAAGTTGAGTCGAGCTCGGGCAAGTTTGAAGTTGACTCAAAAATTTTTCAAGCTCCAAAAACCAGCTCGACTTGGTTCGAATCCAATTTCGAGCCAAGCGAGTTGATCTTTTACGAGTTGAGTCAAGTCGAGCAAGTTGACCAAGCTAACTCAACTCGTGTACAACTCTAGATGGGGCCTAGTTTCGGCAGGGACAAGGTGAGCCAAGCCCAGTCATTAACCTCTTGTGCACGGAAATCTGGCCATGGTCTGGCCTACATGTTGCATGCCCAAACCGATCCCACGTTAAGTTGGAAGTTGGAACAGGAGCAGCCTGAGAGCTAAACCATTTTCAGGCCTTTGGCTAATGCGAATTCGAAGGGCTAACCTACACCCATAAACCCAACAGACCAGATCGGCCCGTCAGGAGCCCAAAGGCACAAGAACATCCAAAATCACCTAATTATAATACCTTTCTCTTATGTTGAAAATCCCTTCCACCCAAAGTTCACAAGACTAATTGCATGGGCCACTTACGTTATTATACAGTCGAGCTATGAACTAATTGCATGGGCCGCACGTTATTATACAGTCGAGACATTTCATAGTTGTCAACTCACCTACCTCCTGGTGAGGTTGTAGCTTGGGTCGGGCTCAACCTAAACCTAATCTGAGGTTCAGTTGAGGCCTCAGACAACCCAGCCCAATCGATTCATATGTTCGACCTAGAACCCAGCCCAACGGATCCATATGTTCGACCTATAACACATGTTTTATATATATATATGTATATGTGTGGTGTGTGTGTGTGTGTGTGTGTGTGGTGTGTGTGTGGTGTGTGTATATATGTATATGGGGGGGGGGGGGGGGGGGGGGGGGGGGGGGGGAGAACACATCATGGTGGGGCTCACACACACACACACACACACACACACACATATATATACATGTGTTATTATATAGATTCCATGCAAGTCCGATTCACATTATTTGATAGATAGATATTTGATTTCATGTTGTGGTTTATTATTTGTAGGTGTTAACCTACAAACTGGACTCTGCCCAACTCAACTCAAGTTGGGTTAAGATTTAGGGCGTTTGGATCGTAAGTTACTTTATCAAGCTATTTATGTCACAAGTAGCTTATCTTGTTTTCTATTTATTCAGTAGATAAGTATATTAGGTAAATGTGCATGTTGGAACACAGATAGATTGCGATCACATATGCTTTTTAAGGCTTTTGTGTAAATTTTTAGCTTGGAGTATTGTATATTTGACTTATAGTTGCTACTAGCTAATTATTCAGATTTTCACAATCGACTACACTCTGTAGAAACCTTATGAGAATGAATCAATGGAGATTCTGTGTCTTAAAATGATTCTTGATTTATTACCAAAAATTCTGGATATGGGACCACAGTGACAAAGAGAGAATGTGTTAAGCATCATCTCTGCTCGTACAAGCGTATGGTCTTTACTTCACAAGACAATATAAAATATCAAAGGTTGGATTAATTCTCATGCACAAATGATACATGTGTGTGTGTGTGTGTGAATGCAATGTGGCAATGCGGTGCCTACCGCAAGCGATGAACCGGGTCGAACAAGTCTACCCGCACTCAGCCACTTGGAGAAGCGATCGAAAGCCTAGTTAATTCAAGTTTTTAATTAGATCTGATATGCTTGCGAGCCGCAAAGCATACACTCAAACCGAGTAGACGAGTGGGTAGGTTGGGAGTGGAGATAATGATACATTATGCTAGTGCAAGTATGTATGAAACTGATTAGAGTTAGATAAGTGGATAGATGGGTTGTCGCAAGGAAAGACTTGAGTGGACTAGATTGGCGTTTCGATGACTCAGGTGGTTAAATTTAGGGCTTGACCAGGTGGACGTGAGGCTTTCCTCTCTTACACTCTTTCTCTTTCCTTAGTGGATGGATGGCTTAAGCGAGGAAATGACTTGGTATGTGGAAGATGGATGGAAGATATGAGATGCATTGAAATGGGAAGGGAGATATATTTATAAGGTCTTGGAGTAGTTTTGCGGTATTCCTAAAAAGTTTAAGGGTAAAAATGGCTTTAAAAACCGAGATTGGCTGCTGGAATGGGAGCGCCATGTGGCGCAATGTGGATGGTTGGATCGAGTGGCAAAGAATGTAAGTTGGGGCAAAAGTGAGGGCATAGAGGCCATTCCAACTTTGGCGAGTTGCCCAATGCATGCTTGCTTTGTCATCACTAGGGTCGTCAATGGGTCAGGCTGGCCCGACGGGTTTTCAAGCCCGGCCTGCATCGGGTCAGGCAATTTCAGGTCCGAGCCCCAAGCTCAAGTCGAAAACTGGAGCTTGTTTATCAATCGGGTCGTGCTTGGACTAACCTATCCAAAAGCTTGTCAACCCAACCCAGCCCGAATTTTAAAAATTCAAAATCAATTTTTTCCTCCTATCTAATTTTTTCCACCCTCCTTCCCTCTTTTAACTGAAACAACATTTTGGTAGCAGACGTTAGAAGGCTGGAGCTTCTTGCTTGGGAGAATTAGATCAAGCCTTTTTTTTTAATTCAAAAGGGCAAGATTATCAGTTGATGAACAAAGGTGGGAGTTCCATTTCTTCTCTTTCTTTCTTAGAGAAGTTTAGAGAGAGAGAGAGAGAGTCTTGCACATGTCCAAGTCCTTTATAAGACCATATTATTGCATAACTTTGCATTTTCATGAAATGAGCATTTGCATTTTTATTTTTTTTTTTTGGATCATGACATATAACAAACTCCTCATGGTATAGGAGAGTGTTTGTTTGTCACGCCCCAGACTCAGTAACCGGACTCATAAGGATTCCGATGACCGGTTCTGAACGCAACAGCCTCCATAGTAACCCATTCTCGGCTCTTGAGGCAGGTTCTGATCCTGGGATCCTACAAGGAGGATTTTCATAACAGTATAATCATTCCAATACGAGCATACCCAAGATCACAGCAAGAACATCTGAGAATAACAAAGGCACACATCGCAAAATCCACTATAAATTTGAACTTTTACAATCATCCATAAGGTCCAAAAGGACATACATGAGATAAAAGGAAAAGAGAGAAAGGTCAGCAACACTAGAGTCCTCAAATGCTCAGCTCTACTCCATGCTCTACTGCTATGTCGCCTGCCTAGAGTATCCTGCACGCATCAATCGTGCATTAGCTTATAGAAGCTTAGAGGGTGGTGTAGGTGTGTGATAATGGTGCACAGAAGAGTAGTAGGAGATACAAGGAGAAAAGCATGATCAATGAGGATATCACTAGCCTTACCCAGGCTTATCATGAATAAGATGCAATGAGTACTGGGTACTATGCCAAGGCAATGCATGAAGGGGCTTGTATAACCAATGCTAATGCAATGCAAGTAATGTCAGTGCTCATATTCAAACCACAAGTCATGTACATTTCCGATCATAAGGAAATCATCGGGGTTCATTACACTGCTGAATGATTGCCGCTCTACAGACCCCTCACAGTCAAACGAGCGTAAGAGACCTCACTACCCGCGTGCGGACAACCAATCACCAACAAGGCCTGAAGGTAGCGGACCCATTTACGAGCTGGTCAGACTCAGCCTAGCAATGCCTCATCACATCAGGCAGGTAAGGCGACACCCCTATCCAACCGACTACACGACAGTGGGAGTCACGGCCTAATGGTATAAGGCCCTCGTGCGCTCATATATTCCACCCAGTCACGGCGTTAGAGCAGATCCTTGGTACCATGGAAGTTTTGGAAATTTCACGCATGGGCATCCTATGCACCCGGTATGCTCAACTAATATTTTCGGTGTCCACACATACGACCATCCACGAATACCCCTGTGGAGGCAAGGCCCTGATGAAGTAAGGGCGGATATCCATAAGCTATGCAATGCTAGATTCATGAATCACACAATCACCCATGCATCAATCCCAAGCATCCATCTCTCGGGGAGATACCAATATGTCCTACACAATGACACAACCATGGCCAATCATACCTCAACCAAGCATGCATATGATGCGTATGGGAGTGGGCCATGAAGATGAATAAGGGTGTCAATGAGGTGAAGATGAACTCTCTACCTAACCATAAAGGGTTTAGGTACTTAACCAATTCCTCATAAGGAATACAACCTCTAGTGGGGGCCCATATACCTGGGGTAGTCCATGAGACTAAGGAAAACAATGATATGGGCCTAAATAGATGAAACGAGCCTAAGAAGGGTCTATGGTGGGCCTTTAACTACCCATAGAAGCCCATTGACCTACCTTAGGGCCACTAATGTGGACATCCAACCACAATTGGTCCCCAGGAGGTAGCCCATCTCTAATTGATTACGGATCAAGGCCCTAGGCCCACACAACATTAGAAATAAGAAATGGCCAGCCTTTACATACCACATACATTCATGTTGGGCTTCAGAAAGGCGGCCCAAGGCCTAACCAAAACATGGGTCCAAGGGGAACACATATAGCCCAACCCATATATACCACTATGGGCCCATAGGGGAAATGTTAGGGACCAACATAAAGGCCACTAATCCCATATATTGTGGTGGCCTAGTGGGCAGCCCATTGCTCAAATCACATGGGCAAATGTCATGTTCTTAGTCAAGTAAGTTGGGCCTACAACCCAGCCTAAGTATAAAGTTGATTTAGTGGACAATCAAGGGCCCATATACTTGTGTAATCCGGCCCACTAATCCAACACAATAGTATGGTAAAAATGGCCCAAGAGTTCAATGGGCCTATCTAGAAAGTTCTAGCCCAATTGGGCTCAAAGAGTTCAACAACTAGCCACATTCATGGACCCAATTAAATTCAACTGTGGTGGGCCTCAAAAGTGCATTTATTAAGCCCAATATTTAAGGAACTAAAGGTATAAATTATTACCTCTAAGATTTTTCACAATGTGTTGGGCCCCACTCCTCAAAATTTCAGCCCAAAGGCCAAACATAATTATAACATGTTGCTGTCCTAAATTTGGGCACTCCATTGGAGTGGGCCCAGGGCCTATAAAACTTTAGAAATTGAGGGCCAAGGTCCCTTATCATGCATACAATGAGAAGAAACCCAAAAAGGTAACCCACCATTAGAGGAAACATTTTTAAATTATAATTTTTATCAAGGCATATTGTTGGACTGTACAGCAGAAAATTCTGGCAAGCCAACCATCTTGGCCCATTCTTTTGGATGCCCAAATGGGGTCATTTGGGGTTGAAATTTTTCAGAGTGATACTTCAATAGGTGGTACATACCTCCACAAAATTTTAGAATTTTTAGATATTTCTAAGTATTTTAATTAATTTGAACAAAACAGTCTGTCCAGAAAATCGGACAGACCTGGACGTCCCAATGTGGTGGGCCAGTCCAGCCCTCGCCACGGTGTACACAGGGGTCCATTGGCTCTGAAACTTGGTAGGTATGTCCCACCATGGGTGGAAAACAACTTCACAAATTTTCAGAATTTTTGGATATTTAAAAATATTTTAATTTATTTAAAGAAATCAATCTATCCTGAAAATCGGACTGATCTGGACACCATATTGTAATGGGCCGGTCCAGCCACCACCATGGTGTGTACAGATGTCCATTTGCCCCAAAATTTTGCAGGTTGGTCCTAACATGAGTGGACCACATCTCTGTAAATTTTCATAATTTTTAGATACCCAAAAGTATTTTAATAAATTTCAGAATTCCAACCTGTCCAGGGTGGAATGTTGCTGGAACAGTGCAGAAAATCCAGACTGTCCACCTCACTTGGACCACACCTTTGGGACCCCAGTGATGGTCAGATAGGGCTGAAATTTTGTATGGTTGTAGATGAGTCATAAGGCTATAAGAATCACATATTATTTTATTTCATTATTCCCACCAAAGACCCATAAATTAGGCCCCAAAGTGGCCCAAAAATCTGTCCAGGCAGATTTGGACAGCAACATGTAATAGAAATGATTAAAATATAAACATGGTTTTCCATGGGATTTAACCCTAAGAATTTGTATGGTGGACCACCCCAGTGGGCCCCACAAATGTCCAGACCTTCCCCATCATCAAATACCCCTTGCATGTGTCCCATTTAGGTGGATTTTGGGGCCACATGTCTAAGGATGGACCGCTATGGGCGTCCAAGCTCCATGGTTGGTCTGGATTTTTGTTGGCCTACAAGGTGGGCCACACATGCAAGATCAGAATTCTATCATAAAGAAATAATAATAATAATAAAGAATCGGCCACAAGAGGAGGGGCTCCGCCACATTGAGGCCCTCTCCTTCATCAATCACACCATACATTCTTTCTATTCATATGTTACAACAAAGATCCACCACATGCATGTTCTAGATTCAAGATCAATGGTTGGGATGCCATCCCAATCATGATTCTAGGGTCTAGATGACCCATCATACTATGAAATCCAAGTAATCCTTCATGATAGGAGCCTATAGAGGGGAAACCCCATGCATGGACATGCATGCATCAAAAAGGCCATTTGGCCACAACTAAGGGATAATGTAAGATCTCCACCATGAATTGGTGGGCCCTACACTTCCCACTTAAAAAAAAAGATATCTAAGAACATGAAAATAGAAATCCTAAGTCCTAGGAGTACACCCACCTTAGATTGCTCCAAACTTGGACCTCCTAGCTCCTAGTGCGCCCAGGGATCCATATCAATGGGTGAGATTGGATTTAGATGGTTAGATTTGGAGGATTAAAGGGGAAATGGGGCTGGAGAAGAGAGGGAGATGGAAGAGAAGTTACTGGAGAAGAAGAGAAGAGAGAGAGAAATGAGAGGGAAAGAGAGGGAAAATCTTTTTAAGGGAAGTAATCATAACCTATGGTGACAATAACAATGTTGCTAGGGTAGGTTAGGTGTGGGTAGTGTTTATTCCATGTAATAGTGTAGTGTGTGTGTGTGGTGTGCATGGGAAATTATGCCATGGAGGTAGTCCACATGCTTTTGTACAAAAAGTGGGCCACATGATGAAATGCTCATAACTTTTGATCCATAGGTCGGATTGACACACAAGACGCGCCGTTGGAACTGCAACGACGATACGAACGAGATGACATAGGTCTTGGGTCGATCTGAGTCGGGTCTACGTGACGGAACTCAAGGTGATCGTAAACACAATCCGAGGGTCGTGGGTCGCCGAAATTCGACCGGTAGGACCGCAAAACCATGAAGAACAAGATGCATACTCACACATACACATGCACACATGGAAACTAGGGTCGGGTCTCACAGCGTTTCAGTTTCTTTGCTTTTCCTCTCTCTCTCTCTCTCTCTCTCTCTCTCTCTCTGGGGATGGCTTGGTTCATGCTCAGTCTCAGGTCGGGCCTTAGAAATGTATTCCAGGCCAAATTCAAGCTAGTCGGGCCCAGGTTAAGTTTGGTCATACTTTAAAAAGTTCTGGCTAGGCTTGGACCGAGCTTAGCCCGACCACCTTAGTCATCACCCCACCTAACCCTGCAATAAAATATTGCAGGGTTCCACGTGGCAGACGGTTCATCAAGGGTCCCATTTTCTGCAGGGACCCCCTGTGGGATAGTATTTCCCCCTGGTCCACTCAAATTTGCTTTATTGTCATCCTAAAGGTTATTGGGCATGGGCTTGAATTGGGCTTGGACTAGGTTTGGACTTTGGACTTGGGTTTGATTGGGTTTTAGGCTTCCTACAGTGCTTTGATCAGCTTGCTAGCCTTGGGTGAGGTGTCTACAATAAACAACATGTTTATCAGCAAAAAAGTAGAAAAGCATGTTTGGTTTCCAACATCATAGGTATTAATCCCTCAAGTCTGTTTAGTCCCCCTCACATTTGCCGTCCATCATGTGGAGCCAACCTTTGATGTAGACCATTTACTATGTGGGCCCCACCTTTGATGTGTGTCGTCCATCATGCGGGGCACACCTTGGATATAGACCATTCATCATTAGGAGTTAACTTTTAATGTGCACCGTCCATTATGTAGAGTCCACCTTTGATGTTGATCATCCATCATGTGGCACCCACTATCAATGTTATTGTTCGTTATGTGAAGCCTACCTTCAATATCCATTGCCCATCATGTGAAGCCCGCCTTTAATGTGGGTTGTCCATCATGTGGGCCCCACCTTCAATGTGGGTTGCCCATCATGCGGGGCTAGCCTTGGGCCATTCATCATTAAGGGTTGAACTTTGATGTGAATCGTCCATCATGTAGGGCTACCTCGATGTGGGTCATCCATCATGTTGGGCCCAACTTCAATATCCATTGCCCTACATGTAGAGCTCACCTATGATGTGGACCGTCCATCGTGTGGGCCCACGTTATGTGGGCTCCACCTTATAAGTGGATCATGTAATACCTACCCATTTTGGACATGGACTATTTATCATTATAGGGCGATCTTTGATGTGGACCATCGATTTATGTGGGCCCATATTAATATGGGTGATCCATCATGTGGGGCCCACATTTAATATGGATTGTCCATTGTGTGGGCCCAACCTTTGATGTGGACAATCAATCTCGCGGGACCTCCTTTGTTATGGAGAGAGAGAGAGAGAGACAGAGAGAGAGTTAAGTAGAAAAGTTAAAAGTTAAAAACTTAAAAAAGTTACGAGGATAAGTGGCTTTAATTACATAATTTACTTTCGCAATCACGTTTACCAACTAAAGTAACTTATTTTTTACACACACACCACAATGGGTACTTGAACCATGACCTTTGTGTTAAAAGTCTTTTGAGTTTACCACGAAGCCATGAACAGGACCCAAGTGAGAAAAAAAAAAGAAGAAAAAAAAGTAACTTGACGACTCAACATAAGCTAAAAAGTAATTTATTTAGCTATACAAACGGGCCCTTAACATCTTGGATTGGGTCTTAGATAGGGCCAGGTCGCGGCTAACTCTTATTAAGGTTGGGTTGATCCTCAACCCACCTTCCTCTGCCTCATTGACTCATTGCATAAGACAACACCGTAACTGCATGACCCTTGAGGTGCGGATTTGTTCAGTGTCTAAGCATGGCTGGATGATCCAGTCCATTGACATTTGATATGATGGCCCACCATAGGTGGATGATTTCTAAAGAGTCCTGGCTGACCCTTCAAACAGTAGACCGCAAATAGATTGATGAGAAGAAGATAAAATAAGCATCCATATTCAACGGGGGCCAGATATTAGATCAACGGTCTATTTCTTTTTGGGAGTTCCATGGTAACCTGGGTCCCATTAGATCAACGGTCTATTTCTTTTTGGGAGTTCCATGGTAACCGGGGCCCATTAGATCAACGGCCTCACCACCTGTTAAAGCTCAAAACTGGAAGATACGATGCATACATTCTTCTCGAGGGTTATATAGATCCGTGCGTTTAGAAGTAAACGCGGATTGTGTGTCCCCGGTACAGGAAGTTCCTGTAGTCAGAAGCTTTATGGGGCCCATAGATATGCAGGTGACAAATCCACTCCGTCGAAAAGTTTTGAAAGATCAGAATAGGACAGGAATCTAAAAATCAGGCACATCCCAAACTTATATGGGCCACATCAAATGAAATAGTGGGAATGTAAACGTCCAACCAACATTCCATGATGTTTATATTCCATCCAAACCGTTCATAGGGTTATTACCTCTAAGATAAACTGTAGTCACAAATGCCATTATGATAAGAACTTGTGGCCACCACAAAGTTTCCAATGGCGGGCGTTCATCCCTACTGTTTCGTGTGGTATGGCCCATATTATTTTTGGATCTGCCTATTTTATTATGGTCTTGCAAAATTGATGGATGGAGTGGATTTGTCACGGGCATCTGTATGGGCCCCACAAAGCTGTCGACCAAAACAAGGACAGAAGGAATACCCGGCCCATAATTTTTGGGCTTTTAAAGCCCAGGCCCTGACCCAGAGAAACATAGAACTAGTTTACATTCCTAAGTCCAAACTCAGTCGAATAGATGGTGGGGTCTTGCACCTAATTAATAAACTTGAAAGTAAACTGTTAAAAATGTGCCTATGTGGCGCATGCACGAGATCTAGAACGTTCATATAGTGAGGCGCACCATGTTGTATTTGTTCCGGCACACAAAAAAAAATGGCTAGCCCCAATATCAGGTGGGGCCCACATGACGTTAAAGCAAATGGTAAGCAATGGTCCATAGTTAGCACAAACGCGTGGCCCACCTGATGGTTGGAATGGTCAAGTTCAACTGTTAGGCCTACTTATTAAATGGTCATATCTCTCAAAATGTGACACATTGACACGTGAGAGTAACCATGCCAAGGCTCGTGATGATGATTCAATATCACAACCGTGGCACCATTTTCCTAACCATTCATGTATCATTCCCACCTTGGGCAGAGCTGGTACAATCTTGTTGGTCAGATAATATTAACCATTTTATTGTCCACGTATGAATGGACTACATAAGCACTAGTTGCCAATGGTTGATATTGAATAAGGAGAGGTTCGAAAATTGCACATGGGGGTGGTATGTAACGCTCCGGTTCCTAAACCTGAATGTATGACTTGTTCTCTGAAACGTCCGAGTGTTAACCTTTAAAGGTAACTAAATTTTCACGTGTGTGTCTATATATATATATATATATATATATATATATATATATATATTATATATATATATATATGTCTATATGTGTGTGTGTGTGTGGGAAAAGGTATTATGCGCTCGAGCTCACGATAAGCTCCCATGAGGTCGAGCTGTGTGGGCCCCACCGTGATGCGTGTCGACCATCAACACCGTGCATTTGATGGGTCCCCTTTAAATTATGAGATATCCAAAAAATCAGCCGTATACGGAACTCAGGTGGGCCATACCATCTAAAATCATGTGAAGACATGCCAAAAACATATAAAAGCACTTGGTAGGGCCCACCTGACTTTTGAATGCTGCTGAAACTTGGTCTGAACGCTCATCCAAGTGGGACACACATAATGGATGGGCTGGATTTGCAAACCACATCTCAGTGGGCCCAAAAAATTATTATTAATGTTTTAATGGTGCACAGCCCCTCTCAAGTTCTGTATGTGGTGTGGCCCACATAAGTCACGAATTGACTTGATTTTTGAGACCTAGGCCCACGATGGAATGGTGCATTTGACTGATGGGGTAGATGTTCGAAACGCATCACGGTGGGGCCCCACATAGCTCGACTCATGGGACGTTCCCATTAGCTTGAGCGCATAGTACCTTTTCCCTATATATAATATATATATATATAATATATATATATATATATATTATATATATATATATATATATATATTTTCAGAGTTATTATTTTAGTGGAAGAGAAACAAATCAAGCATAAAGCAAATTTGCATACACATCCAAAATATACAAGTGGCTGCCCATAAAGCTTATACAAACCAATGTCTTAATGCTAACAAGTGCAGGAAGAAAATAATTTAATATATGAAATAGATAAAAATGCATCTAAACCTGAGCTGCAAGATTGCGCAACTTCTCTTAGAGCAAATATGGTCATGCATCCTTGATGTCTGTATCCTGCCCCTTATCAGTTTGAACAGAAGTATCTTTTAAATTACATGCACATCTGTACGATTATATATTCAAATAATGAGTGGCCAATGCAGTGTGAATTTCCCTCAAGATTACACACCACTGCATTAGTTAAGCATAATTTAAATAAGAAAATGTACAAAACAATCCCCGATGCAATCTTATTTAAATGCATGTATGCGTGAATATACATCAACTGGGTATGCTCATCCGATTGGCTTTTGGACAAAAACCATGCATGTGGTCAGCCACCAGCGAAAGTGGGAATGTCGGTGGTCTGGGAGCTAGTGAAACAATACCACAACAAAGGGTACATGCTACAACATACAAAATTAGCTACCCGTCATCGCCTGTATGTTATGAATGCATGATTAATCCAACCGTTATTATTCCAATTGCGAATAGCCAATTTATGAAAGTTCAAATGTCACTATGGGGGGCTCGTCACCCAGCATGGGCAACAACTCAGGCATAGTATCCCATACCACCATCACTAGTTCATGAGACTCCAACATTAGGATATTTAATCATAACCTTCTCAACTAGTGACCAATTATAATTCAACAAGTGGAACTTACCATTATAGGGTTATACAAAAATATTCCATCAAGCCGCTTAGGACAAATATGCAATCGAAGGCACATGAGCCAAATATTAAATCAAAACCACATAGAGCAAATGTTAAATCGAAGCCACATAGGCGCAGCAATCCACAAGATGGTAAGTCCATGATAAAATTTCATTTGATCCATTAGGCAAAATGGTCACTAGGTTGAGGGTCCATTATAATCACAATCAATCAAGTTACATCTCAAGTCTAGATATACATATATAAGTGGAGTTTTCCATTGATAAATGTAACAATTCAAGTTCCACAAGCAATTCACAAGTATGAGAATATATTCAAGTGCAACATATATATGTTTATACACGATAAATGTTGAGCACATAATTTTGAGGATTAATTCTAATAATTAACACAAGTAATCATGAAATAGAAATATCAATTATCAGTCAAAATTAAAATAGAAACTATCACTTAAGCTATCATGGAAGCAGAAAGCTCAAGGGGAAAAAGTCATCACCTTACAAGTTGAATTGCCAGCAAATATTGCTAGAAAGCCCATGCACCCTTAGAGTCAAATCCTACCACGAATTGTGAAATCCTATGGTTAGAACAAAGTTCTACACACTTCCCATGGTTGAGATCGTAGCCTGAAGTTTGGATTACGTAGGTTTTGGGTTTCAATGCAACACTATGGCAGTTGATCTATAGTCTAGATTAGTTCTACTAGAATTCTAATAAAATGGGGTTATAGAGATTCACCTCCCGAGATGGACTTGATTCGACTCGGCTTGATATGGACCTGAATGGCTCAAACCCAAGAGGGATTGAATTTTCTGTAACTAAATTTAAGCTTAGGTTTGGAAACTTGAATTCTGATTTTTACACAATGGATAAAATAATATTCATAATAGAAGTATTAATCAATTCATATTAATAATGATGATTCACCAATTAATATTTAAATATGCCAACATTATCTAATATTCTTATAATGACTAATAATCTATTAAATAACACAAGTAATCATAATAACGTATTTACTAACAATAATTTGATAAGGACTAATACTAATAATCATATTAACAAGATTAATACTAACTCAAAACGATAATATTATCTAATGATAATAATAATAGCTATAACAACAATGAATCTAATCATAATAATAATACTAATTACGATGATACAATTCTACTAAAATTTTAAACAACAACTTAGAATCAACTAACTTAAATTCTTTGTTTTAATCCAACTTATTCAGATTCGAAGACTCGAACCTATGGTACCGACTTTTGATGTTGTATAAACACAACCACAAAATGGTTTCCAACCAGGTAAGAACTCAGTAAAGTCCGTGAGTTAACTCAGTAAAAAGGATTGGTTCAATAAACTATAACTCGGTCTTGAGTCGAGTCTCATACCTAAACAAGATGATGTCCCTCTGATTCGGCAAAACCCGATGCCTGGACGAGATTGACAACATCTGGATCAACCCGAAACACTTGAGTCCACCCACAACTCGAGTCAACTTGATAGGTCGTTGAGTCGACTCACTAAGTTGATTTCTTCTTCTTCATCTTCTTTCTGCTTTTCCATTTCCTCTCTCCTCCTTTGGAAGAACAACACCCAATATGGGTTCAAACCAATTTGAAATAGAGTAACTCACTAAGTCACTCCACCCAATTCAGCGACTCGATCGGTCGAGTTGGTGTGGCAAACTGTAACGTCTCGGAAAAATCTGTACAAAGACCCGAGTACCACCTCAGGTAGAAATCACCCAGGACCAAATCCTTTAAAAATTAGACGAAAATTAATTAAGTGTTAAACTGAATTAAACGTTAGATTAGTTCAAACAGCTTCTATACATCTGTAAGACCCAAAACTAGTAGAATCGCTAACACTACATTGCCTAAAAACGTAGGATCAATCGCAAAACCCAGTTGCTCTTGGGAGCAGCTTGAAACTCCGTTTTGGACCTAGGATCGCGCGTCGAAAGTCCGATTACGCGAAGCTATACGGTTTGGGATGTGAGTCGCCTACTGGACTTGACAACCTTCTCAAAAATAAAGTCAGATAGATCCAGAAATGTACAACTTGGACCCGGGAGCAAACGTGTGTTGAGAGATGCGAATACCGTTAGAAAATGAACTCAGATTTAAAGTGATGTGGGCCGTTCACTTTCTGGCCAAGTTTAAGGATTCAGATCGTCAGAATCTGACCTAAATACACCATCAGATTAGGAAAAATTTCCCTGTACAGGTCAGTGTACTTGTGGCCCTGATCGAGTGACGATGAACGTTGAATTGAAACTGGTCCGCCACGGTCAATCCATAAATCCGATCGGACTGAAAAATTAATTTGACTAGATCCAATGTCAGGGGACTTACTCCGGACCGTACGCGGAAGGGGGGCCTCCAGATGTGCTCCGTTGGCCCGAAACAGGTGACTTTTGGCTATAACCTAAGTATACCATGCCCTCGAGGCCATTCCTATCAGTTCTGGGCCTGTTTACCACCCCTCTTCATTCCATTACGAATTCCAAACCCTAGGAGAGAGAAGAAGAGAGAAGAAAGTGAGGAGAAGTGAGTGGGAGTGAGAGAAAGTTCTGAGATTCAATCCCATCACTCCATGTGCTTAACACTGCTCCTGTATCGCCGTGCCGGCGATCCGATCTCTGTGTTGGGTAAGAAATCCTAACCCTAATCTGTTTTAGGGATCCAAATAGAGTAAGCGATAAAATAGCTAACCTATTTCATGCTATAGGTTGTCGTTGTGCCGTAGACGAAGACTTAGTGTACAAACTGAGTTCGATACGAGTCTACCGGCGAAAGGTGCAGACTATAAATGTTTAGGTTATAATTTTCAAGGCTTTCAATGTCAGCAATGATTTATGTCTGACTTGATTGCTATCACATATGCTTAGATACGATGTTTTCCGTGTATTCACAATATTTATGAAACTATGTTGAAATAGATGCATTCCATGTGTTGTTGAAATGTTTGTATGAGTATGGAATCATGACTTATGCTTGCCATGATTTATGCTGGAGGATACATGATTATTGTACATGCGGCAACATCCTTGTGAAATGATTTGCTATAATACCTGTTACAACTACAATATTACATGTATGTTAATATGTGTAGTCTAAGTTTTGATAAAATGCCTGGATGAGAAAATGCTTGTTGAAATGTATTTAATGAGAGTGTTGAGGGGTGACTCTCAATCTCCTTACCTATAGTTACAATTTCCTTCATGTAACCTAACTTATTACTATGTGCTTTATGTATGAAATGCCTATGCATGATAACATGTGTACTATGTGTTTGTTGAAATGCTGAAATGAGATTTGCATTTAGATTGGTTGTCACATGCTATCTTTGACTATAACATGTGAATGCTATCGTTCGGAGTGTGATTGGGGCTATGATGTAGTTCAGGCAATCGGTAATGATTTTCGAGTTAGTGGCTGAGGACGTTTCGCCACACAAGACATGTTTGAGGAATCTGAGTCGTACGCTGACTATCAACAGTGGTTAGGCCACGCGGAATGCTTACGCACTCCATGTCGATCAATTCAACGTATGCTCGTACCAGTCAAGCTTGTCAAATAACCCGATTGGCCCAATGTATGTTCACCATGTATTGGACACTACTGCTTGAATCTAAGGTACAACTTACTAGAGGGAAAGTTAACCTTGGTACCATTGATCATGACCTTGGATACCATGAGATCCACTAAGACTCGTATGGACGTGAGCATCGTAGCGTAGATGGTATGGCACACGTATCGGCGATATCGCTACCTAGGTCGACGAGCCTCACGACGTCGGACTGACCAGTAGAGTGACAAATGAGCGTGTACGACTACGATGGTATGGAACCATGTGATTCGCAGCTGTCGTCGGCTAGTGACGAATTGCCTGAGCTCTCCCGTGACCTATAAACTAAGGCCTATGAGGACGGTGACGAGCTCTCTTCATAGTGACCTGCAACTGCACTGTCGTCCTCGCTTTATATTCAGAGGGTAGTGTTTGCCCGATAATACCTTCGTATGTGAGAAACTAGGATTGACGACCCTAGATGGATCATCGTTGCGTAAATGACATAAAGGGAGGTATCTTAGCTTCCTGAATCTGTTATATGAATAACTCTAATTAAGATCTTAGCTAATCACGTACATGCACCGTATTTGCATGTGCCTTTGGCGTTGGAGTTGAGCACAGAGGAAGGGGTGCATGCCGCGATCATGAGATGATGTCGCAGAGGGAGTGTAGGTGAGGGCATGCATCATTATCGCATACTATTCCTGCATTAACAAGAGTACTTAGGATATGAGTGTTGTACTGCTTTATCGTTACTGCTTGACTGAATTGATAATATGTTAACCTTTGCCTTATAGCTCCATTGAGTTGATCACTCACTCTCACTCTGGGACAGTGTTTTAAAACACCAACCAGACTCTGGTTTAGTTGCAGATGATGGCGACGCTTGCGAGGCGGAGCCTAATTTTTATGATGACGAGGAGTTCTCCTACATGCAGTTATCAGGTGGGTCTATGTAGGTCTTGTCCTGATTGACAGGGATTACTGGGATGCTAACTAGATGACATTGCACATTTTATATATTTTGAAATTATACATGTAATCATTTAACCTGGTAACCTGTTCATACTGTGGAGACTTACAACCATTTATGTGCTTTATATATGTATCACAGTCTTTCGCTTGCATAATTTACCTGTCTCTGGAGTATGATATGTTGTTTTGGTATAATCTCATTCATGTTTAATGCACTAATACGGACAATATTTAATCATCATTATCTATGTTGCATAAGTGGTGCATTGGAACTCGAGAGTTGGGCTCCTGCTCAATCCCTAATTTTCAGGGCATTACAAGTTGGTATCGGAGCATGATTTGGATTAAACTGGACCTAGGTTATGGTAACACGACGCACGCTAACAAACTTTGACTTAGGAGGGGGCATTAAAATGTAGTAATGATCATAGAATTCCCAGTTTCGCCGACAGGTGAAACTGACCGTTGAAATCGAGGCCCGTATACATCTGTGACCATGCGTGAAGACCCCAGATCTTTTCTAGACCGTCAATCGATGGGTTTAGATGAGAATCCAGCCTATTCCACACTTAAGCAAGCCCAAATATTACAAATATACCCCAGATGGGACCCGAAACGACTCAAACGGACTAGGGGGCCCAAACGGAGCAGGACGGGGGGGATCCAAAGTGGACCCCGCACATATACGACACCCTGGGGGATGCCATCGCCTAGAGGTCCAAGGACCGGCGATGCCATCGCTGGATCGTCGAAGGCTCGCTGGCCTATCCAGCGACCCGGCGATGCCACGCCGGATCGGCGAGGGCTCGCCGTCCGCTTGGTCCGGGCCTGACGGGCAGCAGCGGGCCAGTCGGGCCGGCTCGTGTCCAAGGCTGTGGGGTCCACCAAAACGTGTGGGGACCCCTATAACCTCCCCATTTGCTCCCCTCTCCCCTCATACACCCCTCCAAGCTTTCCTTTTTCCCTAAAAGTTCTTTTTTCCCTCTCAAATCTCCCCTCCATTCTCATATTTTCCCTCTTTTCTTCATCACTTACATCCCTCCACCATCCTCACCAAAACCCATCTTCTATCTTTCTTATTTCCTCCATTTTCAGTACAAAAAATCATATTTGTGTCTCATACATCTCCAAATCCACTAACCCATTCCACTTCCCAAGTTTTCTTCATCCTCATGGCTCTTTTCGAGCTTGTGGCAGCCATATTTTCACTTTCTACACTTCTTTCCCTCATGGGAAATAAGAGAGCTTCCATGGACGAGGTCGGGCCTAGCTGCCCTACTCGTCCAAGGAGAAAATCGGGCGCCGCCGCAAGTGCAAGCGTCAATGTGGAGATAAGGACAAAGCGGGACCTTGATCCCCAGGCTCCTCTTGTAAGAACTCTATTAACGGACCTGTCACATGGAAGATTTCAAGGCTATAGGGTTCTCTTCGAAGCACATGTAGATGAGAGACTGTTCGGGCTTTATCCGTTGATGGACCGCTTGTCTGATGCTGGATGGGGGCCCATATTTGAAGGCAAGTCACGGGCGACTGTAGACACTATCCGGGCCTTCTACGCCCATATACGAGACTCATCGCTGGAGCCTCTATAATTCAAGATCTTCGTGGTAAGGCGGGAAGTGGTTGTAGACGTCCGTCTGATATCTTGGCTCCTGGGAATACCGTGTGGTGAGGTATACGCCAGTGAGGATTATTTCAGGAGTGAGCGTGAAAGAGACCGTCGCACGCGATTCCTTTGTGGCCGATTGGCCCATTGGAATCCCAACAGTACCCTTTTAGCGCCCAAGATGACCGACGACGTCCGCCTGCTCCACTACATCTTCACGTACGACGTGTATCCCAGGTGGAGCAATCACAGCGAGTGTACGCACCTGATGGTGGACTTCTTGTACCGTGCTAGGAGACAAGTTGTGCCTGCCTACCTTCATCCTATGAGAGATAGTCCTGACCGCTTATTCTACTAGAACAGCCAATTCACTTCCATTTGGTCGACTCATATGCAGGCTTGCTCATGAGTTCAACTACAGACTTTGCCCTGACATGGTGGTGCCGATTCACTTTATAAATGACACCACACTCGCCAACATGAAGATTGGGCTGCTACAACGACGTGTTGGATCCGAGGACGAGGAAAGTAGCGACGGGGCTGAGGAGAGTGAAGAAGAAGAGGAAGAGGAAGAAAATGAGATAGAGTAAGAAGGAGAGCAAGAAGAGGAAGAGGAGGCCCATGACACTGATGAGGGCCCTCCTCCTGCTACACAGGAGCGTGACAGGGATTGGGCTGCTATAGAAGCCCGCTTGGCTCAGATTGAGGAGGGTCAGGTTGCCCTGAGACAGGAGATTACAGAGACCCAAGCCAAGGTTGAAGAGAATCAGGCCTTCGTGAAGCGAAAGTTTAGCAAGGTGTCTCGCACCTTGAGGGCTATCCTGTGCTGTATGCAGGACAAGGGTGCACCGCCACCATCGCCAGATTCGGACGACTAGTCACTTGTGTAGTCGTCTTTTAGTTTGCTTTGTTGTTAGTCTTCCTTTGTACTAGCCTTAGTAGACTTGTTTGGTTGTTAGTATGTTTAGTGTTTAAAGCTTTGGTAGATTAGCTCTCATGCATCTTCTGTCATAATCCATGTAAGACTACATCTCATGTATTATGACAATTTTGGTTAAATGGAATGCATGAAGCTTCTTTGGATTTGAAATGCAAATGATGTATGTATGAGTGTATGGTTTTATGTTGAATCTGACACGGGTTGCACCCTATATTGTATATAGGGGATGCCACCTAAGGCCACACAGAGTACGGCATGTCTCACACTTGGCGACTCGATTGACGGGGCTCCTCCCCTAAGCGATAGCCACATCGACCCCAGTTCAGGCCCGACTTACGAGACTTCGAGACATGTCAGATTCTCAGCCAGCCACTGGCCCCACTAAGGGCCGACACCTGTTGCGCCACTGGTTCTTGAGCAGAACCGTGCGTCTACTTCGAGGCCGTATGTGTCTCAGTCGGCTCCTCCTACTGATAAGTTGGAGCAGATGATGCTTTTGATGCAATAGCAGCAACAACAGTTTTTGGCCACCATTACAGGGGTCTTTGCCCACAGTATGGGTGTGGTTCCACCTGCACCACTTGTGCAGCCTGCTGGGAATGGAAATATGAGTGTCAACAGCTTATATGAGCGATTCCAGCACTTTCAACCTCCTACTTTTGCGGGTACTCACAGCCCGAGGAAGCTAAGTATTGGCTTGACCGCATCTCTAAGATGCTAAAGCCGCTGCACTGCACTGAGGCAGAGCAGGTGGAGTTAGTCACCTACATGTTTGAGAAGGAGTCCAGTCTCTGGTGGGACAGCGTCCTCCAGACTATTGCTGTGGGATACGTATGGACGTGGGCGGCCTTTGAGACCCGCTATCCTGAGAAGTACTTTCCACTCACGTATCGTCATGAGAAGGAGAGTGAGTTTCTTTGCCTCCGTCAAGGAGGGATGATGGTGGCAGAGTATGAGAACAGGTTTACGGAGCTGGCCAAATATGCTCCCCTGATATTAGCTGGTAGGCCGATGCGGATGCGGCAGTTTTCTGAGGGTCTGCGACCCGATATACGCTCGAAGATGTGTTGCACTAGCATATCTAACTATGTTGAGCTAGTGGGCATGTCTTTGGAGCGGAGCAAGATGGGGACAGATTGTCTCGTACTCATGTGTCTATGTTTCCTAGGCCACGACCAGATCTGCCGAGCAGGCCGTTCCTCGGCAAGAGGCCCCATGCAGACTCGCCTCCCAGACTTGCGGCTCCACCAGCCCCGATGAGGCGATCAGACTTGTGGTGCACATACTGCAAGAGGTTGAGCCATTCAGATACTTATTGCTTCACCAAAATGAGGGATATTAGATTCTCGCCGCCTTAGAGGATTAACCTCCAGCTTCCTTAGGCCATTACAACCCCACCTCTACGGTCAGCACCAGTACATCCATCTTTTCGGCTACCTGCACCTCAATTTAGGCCTCCCCAGCGACCTATGACATCACAGCCGAACCGTTCTCAGCTGGCTCGGGTGCACTCACTTGCAGCTGAGGCATCCGAGACAGCAGTTGCAGCACCCCTGGCTTTTGAAGTCACAGCTCATGTCCAAGGTACACTAGTTTTCTTATTGGTAGAGAACACCGAGTCCACTATCTTCGTATATCATGCGCATAGTCGGTAGTCAAGCGGCTAGCATTGGATACAGCTCCTACGAAGGAGTGAGGATCCTTACAGCTACAGGACTTTTCGGACGTTAGCAGAACTTGTGAGGGTTGCTCGATAGACTTAGGAAGCAGGACAGTACTTATTGACCTGATCGTTGACCCACGATACCATTACGACGTTATCCTCGATATGGATTGGCTCACCGAGATGAAGGCTGAGATCGATTGCGACACCGAGTGATGACAACCTGTTCACCCGAGGGCACGGCCTTTACCTTTCCAGTTTAGGTCAGTTGGCCCTCCCACGTTAGCTGTTATGCTACCTTGCTTAAGAGTGTTAATGATCCGACACTTGGGAGCACGCTAGTAGTTCGAGAATTCATGGACGTGTTCAGGACGATTCCTGGATTACCTCCTCAGCGCGAGATCGATTTACCATTGATCTTGTGTCTGGTGCGACACCTATTTCATTACCACATATCGCATGCCTCCATGTGTGAGATGGAGGAACTGAGGAGGCAGATCGATGATCTGTTGGAGGCAGGCTTTATACGACCGAACGTGTCTCCGTGGGGAGCACCTGTGCTGTGTGGAAAAAGAATGATGGATCTCTGTGATTGTGTATTGATTATCACAGATTAAACCAGGTGACAGTAAAGAACAAGTATCCTTTGCCCAGGATAGATGATCTATTTGATCAGTTGAAGGGAGCGCAGTATTTCACGAAGATCGATTTACAGTCAGGGTATCACCAGTTGCGTCAGGGATGAGGACGTGCAGAAGATAACTTTCTGGATCAGTTTTGGGCACTACTAGTTCCTTGTGATGTCATTTAGACTCACGAACGCACCCACCGTGTTCATGGACTTGATGAACCGGGTGTTCTGGCTGTATCTATTCTGATTCGTCATCGTGTTTATAGATGACATCCTGATATGCTCCAAGAGTCGGGAAGATCACGAGGAGCACCTGCGAGCAATCTTTGATACTCTTAGGAAGAACCAATTGTTTGCACAGTATAAGAAGTGTGACTTCTAGAAAGAAGAAGTCAAGTTCCTGGGACATGTGGTGTCCAAGGAAGGGATAGTTGTGGACCTTACTAAAGTAGCCGCAGTGCAGGACTGGGAGCAGCCCGGTTCGGTTATTGAAGTGAGAAATTTTCTTGGCCTAGCAAGTTACTACCGACGATTCATTCGAGACTCTCCTAAGATAATCAGGACCATTGTCTCAACTGACTCGGAAGATCTCAAGTTTGCTTGGAATGAGAAGGCAGAGGCAGCGTTTCAGGAGTTGAAGGACAAGCTGACGTCCGCCCCTGTGCTAGTATTGTCAGAGCAAGGGGTCAAGTGTACGATATATACTGACGCGTCTCGTGTTGGTTTGGGTTGTGTTCTGATGCAGAATGACAGGGTTATTGCCTACGCATTGCGTTAGTTGAGATAACACGAGGAGAACTACCCTACGCACGACCTGGAGTTGGCGGCCGTCATCTTCGCATTAAAGCTCTGGAGACATTACCTCTACGGAGAGGAGTTCGAGCTCTTTTGCGACTACAAGAGCTTCAGGTACATATTCACGCAGCGGGACCTGAATATGAGGCAGCGACGATGGATGGAAACCTTGAAGGACTTCAAGTTCGAGGTCTCCTACCATCCTGGTAAGGCCAACCTTGTGGCAGATGTGTTGAGCCGCAAGAAGACAATAACATTTGCGACTCCGCTGATGATATCAGAGTGGGATATGGTAGAGTTTGTGCGGGACTTTGAGCAGAAACTTACAGTAGATGAGCCGTTCGAGAGCATCGCACATATTCATGTTCAGCCACTTATTGATGACTGAATCATAGTGGCTCAGGGGGAAGATGAAGGGTTGGTAGAGTTGAGGAAATGAGATAGTAATGATGCAGGCTTTGAATGGAGAGTTGGTACGGATCGAGGTTTACGTTATCATGGCCGCCTATGCTTCTCAAATCTTCACGACTTGAGAAAGGAAGTTCTCGAGGCTGCTCACAATTTGAGAATGGCAATGAATCCTGGCATTACGAAGATGTACTGAGATATGAAGCGCTCGTACTGGTGGGACAACATGAAGGCCCACATAGTAGACTATGTATCCCGTTGTCTCACGTGACAGCAGGTCAAGGCAGAGCATCACGACCTCCTGGACTGCTTTATCCCATGCCCATAGCTGAGTGGAAATAGGATTTCATCTTTATGGATTTATCTCAAGGCTACTTAAGACGAGGAAGGGACATGACTCCATATGGGTGATTATGGACCGGTTGACGAAATCAGCTCATTTTCTCCCTATTAGAGTTTCGAACTTATAAGATGAGTTAGTCAGGCTGTGCATCAAGGAGATAGTATGTCTGCATGGAGTTCCTATGGAGATCGTGTCAGATCGAGACACGCGATTCACATCTATCTTCTGGACTCATATCCAGGAAGCAATGGGGTGAAACTGAAGTTCAGTACCGCGTTTCACCCACAGACTGAAGGGTAGACGGAACGGGTAAATCAGGCGTTGAAAGATATGTTGCGAGCTTGTGTGCTTGATTTCAAGGACAGTTGGGATGATTGTCTTCCTTATGCTGAGTTCGCCTATAACAACAGTTTCTAGGCGAGTATTGGCATGGCCTCCTATGAGGCACTGTATGGACGTCCGTGTAGAGCACCGCATTGCTGGGCAGAAGTTGGCGAGAAGAGTTTAATTGGCCCAAAGTTAGTTCAGGCGACCTCAGAGAAGATCGACATCATTAGGCGTCAACTTCTTGCAGCACAGAGTAGACAGAAGAGTTACGCTGATGCGAGACGACGACCGCTAGAGTTCGAGGTTGGGGACCATGTGTTCCTGAAAGTTTCCCCATGAAGGGAGTCCTTTGGTTTGGAAGAAAGAGAAGCTCACGCTGAGATTCATTGGCCCATTCTAGATACTAGATCGAGTGGTGTGGTAGCATACCACCTTACTTTGCCCACACACTCGCAGGCATGCACAACGTATTCATGTTTCGATGCTGAAGAAATACGTTCCTGACCTTCCCACATTATCAAATGGGAGCAGGTACAGTTGAGTGAAGATAGCTACCTATGTACTGCGACCGACTCGTATTCTAGATAGGAAGGAGCAGCTGCTGCACAGTAAGGTGATTCCACTTGTGAAAGTTCTATGGACACACCACACTGAGGAAGAGGCTACTTGGGAAACAGAAGCCGAGATTCGCAAAGAGCACCCTCAGATTCTCGAGGAGTATGAAAATGTACTAATTTCGAAGATAAAAATTTTCTTTAAGGGGGTAGATTGTAACGTCTCGGAAAAATTCGTACAAAGAGCCGAGTACCACCTTAGGCAGAAATCACCCAGGACCAAATCCTTTAGAAATTAGACAAAAATTAATTAAGTGCTAGACTGAATTAAACGCGCTAGATTAGCTCGATCAGCTTTCTATACAATCTATAAGACCCAAAACTAGTAGAGTCGCTAACGCTATATTGCCTAAAAACGTGGGATCAATCGTAAAACCCCATTACTCTCGGGAGCAGCTTGAAACTCCAATTCGGACCTGGATCGCGCGTCGAAAGTCCGATTACCGTGAAAATCCTATGACTATGAACTATGATAAGAGAGAATCTTAAATCCAATTTGGATCGAAACAGTCCACGGCAACGGCGCAAAAAACTTGTTCACTCCCCAAGTATAGGGTGTGATTGTAGTAATAACTCGGTAAGATCGAGGTCGAATCCACAGGGCTGGTCGTCACAATTCAAATTTACGATTCTCCTTAACTAATTCAACAAATAAGGATCAAATTGCTAACAAAAATTTATGGAAAATAACTATTAAGAATAGGGAAGAAAATTTTAATCAGAGAGGAAGAGCACTAGGACTTTCGAATCCACCCCTAACTATCCTAACCCTTGTCTTGTCTGTTGATTCACCTTGATCTAGATTGATACCACTTAAATAGAGAGAAGTACAATCTGTGTCCTTAATCGGGCATACAGAC